>CM057051.1:65950821-67150821 GCA_029948455.1 Solanum rostratum | reverse complement strand
TTCTTCAGTGTGAGGAGATAAGAAAAAAACATACCAGCCCTAATGTAGTACCAATCAGGGTCGTATGGGGCAAGCTCTTTCAGTTTTCCAGTCTTCACAATGTCAGTCCACTCAGGAAGCTCCATCTACAGATAGGGAATTTAATAAGCAGCAAATAAGTAAGATCACTTGATTTTAAGCTCACATCAAAACCAACATTCTGCAGCAAAGCTAGTCCAAATACAAAATAATGGAGGGGGCAAAGTAGACAGTCTACCTAAAAATAAAGGGGAAAAACACATTCACCCTACTGATCGTAATGCATAAACACTACTAAAGAACTATAAAGGAATTTTTGTTCTTACGTTAAGAAAGGAGATAGGATTTCAACTTTATGGGTTCAACATCACAAATTCAAGTGTTAACAACTGGATTATAAATGTACATGTATACAAAATCAATGAATTTCTCAACACAAATACACATGGAGCAAAAGCTAATGCGTTCAGCTGAAATTGTATATCTAGACTTTCACAAGCCCGAACGTGTATATAAAAAGGCAATCTCATTCTATCATCCCCAGGCTACATATTCTAAGGAAACCAAACAAAATATACACAGTGAGCAAGCGCATCAACAAAATACAACAGCTGATTCAAGCATAAATCAGATAAATCTAGTATATTTGCAACAAGCCTTGTTGTCCAAAAACAGTAATTAACACACAGTTTAGCATGATTTTAGAGAATCTACATGTATGGTTTAAACACTTATTACCAATAGATGTAGAGGGACATTCTAACAAAAAGTATCAGCAAATCACATAAAATATAGCGAACACGAAATGATCAAATTAAAAGCATTACTCTTAACACAGAATCTACCAAATCAGATACTCTATATACAAGTACATCCTGAACGTTGTATAGCCAGAGAAGAAAACAGACCTTGCCGGAGCGCTTGAGGTGAGCGGCGTACGCCTTGACGAACTCGTGTGGTGAAACGTCCTTCACATTTCTCGCCGGCTCCATTTTTTGGCCTCGCTAACCCTTCTACTTGGGGCGCCTTCTGCGATTTTCTGCTGAGCAAGGATTTGTATTGTAAGACGGAAAAAGGAGCTAGGGTTTATATATTTATAGGATTAGAATAGATAGATGTGGAAAAGGCCCATTTACAAAGCCCAATATTGCAATCCTAAAGGTTCAGTTTATTTTTCAAAAAAAATAATTAGACGATTTTTCAAAAAGAACAAACATTTAGAACGTAATATGGCAAAAAATGGTTAAAGTTTGCTAAAATTAATTTATAGCTATATACTATTGGAGAGAGGTGAGCGATATCGAGAGAGGGAGGAGAGAGGCGAGCCAGATCGAGAGAGAGTCGAATTGTATATATATATTTGTCAAATTGTATGTGTATATCTATTAAATAATTGTATATGTGTAATTGATTTACATATATATATACATATATTTATAAATCTAGCAAGCGAGATTGGGAAAGGGATGAGAAAAGCAAGCGAGATTGAGAAAGGGAAGAGAGAGGCAAGGGAGAGAGTGTAGAGAGACGAACTGTGTATATATATATATATATATTTGTTTGAATTGAATATGTATATCTGTCAAATAGTTGTATATATGCAAATGATATAGATATATATTTGTATATCCAGCAAGAAATTGTAGGGAGAGATAAAGAGAGGAGAGATAAAATAGTAATAAAATCATAACTACAGCTACAAAATGTAACATTTTAAATGTATAATGTAAATACATATTATATGTTTGCCTAATTACATAATATACCCAAATAATTAATCATCATCATTTTTAGCTAAGCCCACGAGAAAAATCATAGGTATCTCAATTTATGACAAATTGTTTCTTCTATCTTTTTCTGAAATTAAATAATGATTTATAAGTTATTTTAGTTGACACAATTAATGCGCTCTAGTTAAGAGTGATCATGGTATGATATTATTCGTTATTGATTCGATATGATTCAAACATTTTAAATTTAATTTTAATATTTTATGGCACGATAAATTCTATGTTCGTTTCTCCTTTTCCTATCTCTATTTTTTTCTTTCTTTTTTGACTACCCAATCTTTAACACAATTGGTTTGTGAGCTCTTTGAAGTTCCACTAGTTGGGCCGGATGAATTTACAATTGGGCTAGACTAGTAGACTTTATAATTAGACATTTTACACAAATCTTCGTACTTTTTAAAATTAATTCTAATTAATATCAACATTTTTCAAAATTATCAAAAATTTCTTCTTTTTTTAAACAAAAAATAAAATCAGTGCTACATTTCGAAAAGGTAAGAGCATTAATGGGTTTGAATTATAATGCATAAAAATATAGGGATTGTAATTTGTATCGGTAAGTATTGCAGTTTTGTATCATTTAAGAAAACTTTGTATTTTTTAAAAAGAGTAGAAATTTTTGATAATTATGTAAATATATATTGTGTATTTGTGTAATTTTTGGTTAAAATTATTTGCTTATATATTTGATAAGAGAGTCATGAGCATTGTAAGGTCGTCAATTCCTTCATTATTTATTTTAAATTTATTATAATTTAGAAATTTTTAAATATAATATATATTTTTTACAAACTAATAGTAATGCATATTGTTGCCAACCAAATTTCAAGTTTACAACTAAAATATTTCAATAATTTGTATTAAGTACTACACATGGTAATTAAGCACATACAGTAAATATAAATTACAGTTGATCGTTAAAATAGAATATCCACATAAGACTTCAATCTTATGTATAAATTATTATTACTCTCATTTATTTCAATCTCAAAATGAATCGAATTCGTGTGTCCTTAAATCGCTTAACAAATTTAACTATATCATTTTTCAGCTATAACACCCACAAATAAGCAATAATAATTCATATACTCTCTTTGTCTCATTTTATATGATATTCTTTTTGTGTTAGTTCATTTAAAAAATAATATCACCTTACTATAATTTAAATAAATATAATTTTCTTAAATTTCCTTTTTACAGTTAATAAAATAATTTACAACCACACAAAAATCTAAGGATTATTTTAGATTACAAGTCAATTTCTCCTAAAACACGATGTCATGTCAAATAATATCACACAAATTAAGACGAAGGGAGTATTTATATAGGAAAAATAACATAATTAGACAAACATATAATATGTATTTAAATTATACAACTATAGTTTGAAAAAAATTACAATTTATAACTATAGGTAGGATTTTGTTGTTATTTTCACTCCCTTCTCTTCCTCTCTCTGCAAATTTTTGCAAGATATACAATTATAAATGTATATCAGCTGCATATATACAATTATTTTGTCAAATATACATAATCAATTCGACAAATATACATATACAATTCGTCTCTTTCCACCCTTGCTCGCCTCTCCCCCCTCCCCCCCTCCCAATCTCGCTTGTCGCATATACAAATAAATGTGTATACTATTTACACATATACAATTATTTGACAGATATACACATACAGTTTGACAAATATACATATACAATTCGCCCCCCCCCCCCCCACTTCTTGATCTCGCTCGCCTCTCTCTTCTCCTCCGGATCACATAGTTGAGATTATATACTGTGTAATCATGTAAAATATAACTATTTGACTATATTAAATTTCAAGCCTAGGTAAATGGCCCATTTATACACTTTTTCTGTCCCAATTTAGTGTCATGTTCCGATTTTTAAAAATTAACAATAACATACCCAGTGAAATCTCACAAGTAGTGTTTCGGGAGGGTAAAATGTTCACAGGCTTAACCAGTGTCTCATAGAGATAGAAAGACTATTTCTGAAAGACCCATAACTCAAATAACTCAGCCCAAAAGCAAAAAATATTAGATATGAACCAACAATTAGAATGAAAAGTAATATGCTAAAACATACATAGTAAAATATTAATTTAAATTTACATAATTTAATTTTAAAAATAATAATTAAAAATATGACAATTAAAATTTTACGGAGGGAGTATATAATGACGAAATATTTAAAAAAAAAAACAAGGTGAAAAAAGTGAAACTCATCAAACTGATCGCCAGCGGTTTGTCAGTACCCATTCCGCCCGCGTGTTAATTATTTCCATAATAAAATCCAATTTCTGCTACCATTTTCCGCTACTTTCAAAATTCACACGGAGTCAATTACTTGCACGTTTTTCAAAAAAATACAATTCCTCTTTCGTTTCCTCCCAAAAACTTTTCGACGGAAGTTATGTCGGATGCTTTGATCTGTGGCATCGCCGGCGCCGGCGCCGGCATCATCGCACAACTCATCACATATCCTCTTGATACAGTATTACTACTCTCTGTTAACATCTTCACTTCCTTAGCTTTAATTACGAAAATGAATAACTAGTTTAGTGTTTTTGTTGCTTGACTTCTGTGATGTCAGGTAAATACTCGGCAACGGACAGATAGAAATTCGAAGAAAATGAAGAAAACACTCGGAACTATTGAACAAATGTGCCAGGTTTTTGAATTTTATTTATTTTTTTTGCGTTTTTTTTTTTTGGCTTCGTTTGTGTCAGAATTAACTTTATTTACTTTCAATTTCTCATTATTATTTTATTTTTGTTTTGTTTGATCTGCAGGTTGTAAAGCAGGAAGGGTGGGATAGGCTATATGGTGGTTTAGCTCCGTCGCTAGTTGGTACGGCTGCATCGCAGGTGACGACTGATTTTTTTGATTTATGCTAATGTGCGCCGTGTGCACAATTATTCTGTAAAAGGTATCTTTGTTTAGAATATTCGGCTTTTTGTTGCGTGTACTTGCTTGCTTGATCATCAACTATGAATACCACGTTTACTGAGCACATCAACTATGGTATAATGTGCATTGTTTGATTGTTCAATCCAACCTAGTTGGGGATTGAGATTGACATTTACTGCAGCTCCAAGTGTTGCGTTAGCAATTTCATCTGCTATATCTTGCAAGGGAAATAGAAATGACTAATGACTATATTTAGACTTTAAAAGTTCGAGTGATGCAAGCACTAATTATAAAATTAAAAAGAGAGAGAATATAGAGGAGTGTAGAATGATTATTGAATTTTGGGGAAGTTCATGTTACTGGATTAAGTTGGATTTGGAATTTGGTCACATCAAACCGCATATTACTGAGAAAATACTTGAATTAGTCCCTAAAAATACCTGGAATTATTTGTATTTTGAGTCGTAAAGTAGGTAACATGTTGGCTCTAGGCAGCCCTGTGTTCAATATTGGGAAACTAAATCTGGGGATATGTGGTCCCATGACTCTGGAAATATGTGCCAATCATGCATTCTTGATGTGATGGGTTGTCTAGAGTCCTTCACCTAGTTATTCTTGTCCTGCTTATCAATTCCTGACATAGTTGGTCCTTTGTCTATCACCCCTCTTCAAAATTTCCAAATACAATCATCATTAAGAATTCCATAGGTGGAATAGCACAAATAGAATTATACCTAATAAAAATGTGATTTTGGTAATTTATACACCCTGTACACCTCCTGTAATGACTATATTTTGGCTTTCAGCTGGAGAATATCTGGTAATAGTTTCCAAAACATGAGTTTGTCCTCGGTATAAACCTGTTCTGGGCTAGTTGAAGTAGATACTTAACTTTTTAATCCTTAAAATATGATCAAATTTCTTTCTCAAAAAAAAAAAAGGTCAAATTTATTAGTTTTGGTCTCCATTAACAACTTCCAGAGGTGATTGGACTTACCAAATGGATTACATGTCTGGCCTGTTGGAGAATGAAACAAATCTGGGACAACACAATTAGGGGATAATCTTTTTGTTTCTACAATTCGTAGCAAAATCAATGCTTTATTTAACATCAAGGTCAATTTATCTCTTCCTCTTTCGCTTATTGTGAAAATCTGCACGATTGTCTAAAGGTGTTGAAGTAAAAAAGACAAGTATCTAATGAAACAGGTGGCTAGAAGCAAGAGTAGTTGATCATCTTCTTGTGCGTGTTTCTAGTTTTTTGTTCTTTTTTTGGTGTTGTTGCTAATTGGGGAGGAAGAGTGTTTTATTTGTTTTATAGTGGAGCTCATTCCATATCTTTGTTATATTCCAATTATACATTCAAAAACATAACGGGGCTTAGAAAACATATTACTAATTGTTTTATGGTGTAACCTGCCTATTGGATTCGTCGTATTGTCCTGCTGTCTAATGCTAACTTTCTTATGGGCAGATCCAATATCTTAGGCTTCTGTTTTCAGAGTTAGTTTCTCACAGAGTTACAGTATTCATATTCAGCTCTCTCAAAAGTATTTTTCACAGCCAGTTAGGGAGTACGTAGGTAGAGAGTGGACTACTTTACAAAGTGAATTGTATCTGATTTTAGAAGCATGATGAGCTGGCTAGCTCTGACAAGGAGTCAATAGCTTTTCGGAATCAAATGGTTTAACTCTTAAATAGGTAAGCTAGTAGGCAGTAATAGTGGAGCTGCAAGAGTACTTAAATGCAAAGTGCATTCATGCAAATAAAATAACCAAGGTTTATTTTGAGGTTTGGATATGTATTTTGATAGTAACAGTTGCAAATTACATGAAAGTTGTCTGGCGACATAGTCAAACTGATGATGAAGCAGTGGGTAGTGAAGCTTCTATGTAAACTGAGTATATATGATAAATGGGCAGCTCTTATGTCCACGAGGAGTTCAATAAATCTGATTATAGAGATTTAAAATATGAATATCCTTACGCTCTGCAGAGAGAACTCAAGCTGGAAAAACTCATCGTCCCCGTCAAGTATCGAATAGGAATAAGATCTCAGATTGTGACATCTTGGTAAACTGATTTACCATAATATGGAATTTTGCTATGGCAGGAATACCGTCGACTAGTACGAGCGAGGGTGAATCCAAAATGCAATAATCCTACCCATCGACATCTTTCACTTTATAGTTGAAGGGTTGCTTTTATGTAGTAATTATGTTTTTCAATTGGGAGAGATGGTTGAGTGGATTAAAGCGGTGGATTGCTAATCTGTTGTATGAGTTAATCGTACCCGAGGGTTTGAATCCCTTCGTTACTGTTGATGACTTGATAAGTCAAAGTTCTGCATCCAGCATGCTTCTATCTAAGTGATTCATACCCTACTACTCCCCTCTGTCACCCTTCTAATCTCAGCATAACTTGTATTCAAATCAAATGACCCCTTACATTAACCCATGCTTTTTGTTGCCGTTTTGAATCGATAATCTACATATGTAATTGCAGCACGTACAACAAACAAGCAATTCAACTTCCTGCTAGCTTTCTGTTTGTTCTATTTGGGCTTTCAATGCCTTATACTTTCCTTAAACGTTGCCTACTTTTCTTCCATTACTATATATTTGACAACATCACTTACCAGTTGCAGACCAATTTTTGCTCTTCAGATACACAAACTGCCTCTTGCTCATTTTTGAGAATCTGATCAAAATATGCCACAAGACCGAAAAAAAAAAGAAAATTTTCCTCTTAATCTGTTGCCCCTGCCAAGTCTCTCTATGAATTTGTATTGTAACTCTGTGTTATTCTCTTTATTCCGTTGAAGTTCCCCTCGCTCTTCCCCATGTAATAGTAGTATTGTGTCAACTTCGTCTCTTGATGGCTTTGCATTGAAGAGTATTACGGTGATATCTCTGTGTATGTTCTCCTTGCATTGAGCAACTCTTTTGAGATTTTTAATGTGGGGAAAATGAGTTAATAATGCACGATTACTTTTTCCCTATTAACGTGCTGGCTGGTCAAATGGGCAGCAAGTGGGAATTTCATCTTGCTTGGACAGCTCTTTTGGGTGGAGAAGGTGTTAGATGTGGTGATGCATTTTGTTTTGATGGGTGTGTCAAATTTTTTCTGTCTTGAAGAATTAAATATGTTAACAACTTTACACAAAGGGATTGACGTCTATTTTTGGTGACAGTTAATGGACCGAAAGTGTCAAAAACTCTCCTCCTTATGCCACAGAAACTAGTAAAACTTGTTATGGGAACTTGAAGCTGACCTAATAGACTTTAATTCCTGAATGAGGAGAGGATAAGTTTTGTTATAATATTTGTGAGTTATTGACCTCATGTAAGATAAGCTAGACCATCTAGTGTTTGTTAGTTGAACATTGATCATCGACTGGGCTGGAGATGCTTTACCTTGTCCAAACGGGAATCACATTATCTTTAGTTTGCCTTGCTGATAGAGTATTATGATGATACACACTCTGTTTTGGGTTAGATTACCTTGGTTGATAGTTCAGGGAAACATGGAACTCAGCTGCCAAACTATTCTGTGTATGGTCGGTAGTTGTCAACTTTTTTGCCCTTTTGGGTGGTTCGGAACTCAATTAAGTTTTCGGTATATATTTGATGATCATTTAAATTGACCTATGCCCCAGCCGATGTATTGTTCATTTACAGTCTATTGATGCAAGATCTGGTCTATCTATCCAGATTTCATTTGTGTAATATGGGGAAGCCATTTGTGTTTGTCCAAGTGCACCATTGCATTAGTGAATATGTTTGCTTTAGTGGTCTTCATGTATTCCATTGACAAATGTTTAGATGAAATATGAATAATCAATTGACAAAGCTCAATCTCTCCCTCATACTGGAATACTTTGCTAACTTTCATCTTCTCTGAGTGTATTCTTTTCTTTAAGTGCCTTTGATTTGTTGTTTCGTAGTGAAATGTCTGTTCTCTTCCGTATCTGTACTTTTCTTGATACAGGGTGTTTATTATTATTTCTACCAAATATTGAGAAGTAGAGCAGAAACTGATGCACTCGTACGTAAGAAGAATGGAATTGGTGATGGATCAGTCGGAATGTTCTCATCACTCGTGGTGGCTGCTTTATCCGGGTAATTTTCTTTTCTGCTGGATATTAGATTTTCATGTTTCCTTATGGTAGCTTGGTTATTTGTTGTATTGGCAATGCAGGTATTAACAGCATTCTACCACAATAATCTTGGTTCTTGTTACTTGTCAGATCATACCTTGTAAAAAAACTTGGATTCCTGTCTTTTCACATAATACTCTTTTTAATTCGAAATTTCACTTGGTGGTCGTCTGTGCAATATTCTTTTTTTTATCTAGCCTAAACTTGTAAAGCGCTGATGAATAAATTTATTTGGTTAAAATGCATTTTGAAATATTGTACTACTTTTTGTTAATCATAAATGTTTTAACTTTTTCTTTGTTACAGGTGTGTTAACGTGCTGCTGACCAATCCCATATGGGTAGTTGTTACACGCATGCAGGTAAATACTCTGGGGTTATGAAATTGGTGTATTTACTTAATAACTTGGTGAACTTAGCACAGCAACGAGTTTATTGATATGGTTTAGTCTTTGATTCTTCATCCTTTATGTTATGGAATAATACCTTTCCTGTTAAGATTTGTTCCTACCAGTTTCAACACTCTCTTCTTTGAGTTTTTTGCTCTAACTCATCTCGTGGGGAATTATTGCAAGTGCAATTTGAATATAAAACTGTAATATATTTCTTCTGGAGTTGCTAGAAGTTTTTAACTTCTTTAGCTGAAGGCTTGTGGGGTTGGATAAATGAGTTATATTTGAATTTTTTTGGACGGGATTGTGTTGAGAGACATATCGAAGCAAGGAAAGAAGAAGTTACAGATGTTATTGTTTTTGTGAGCAGAAGAAGGGGATTCACTTAAAGATAATTAACTGAAATTACCAGAAATAGAGGATTGCAAGATTGGTGCCATTTATTGGTCAAGAATGACAATAATGTTGCTTACTATCTATTAA
Organism: Solanum rostratum; assembly: GCA_029948455.1. NCBI lineage: Eukaryota > Viridiplantae > Streptophyta > Magnoliopsida > Solanales > Solanaceae > Solanum > Solanum rostratum. The sequence continues at coordinate 67,141,061 of CM057051.1, read as the reverse complement.
ATGAATATTCAGAAGGGTAATTAGAATTAGAAGTTTGGTTTTCAACAGGAATATGCAGAGTATGCTGATCTTTGTGATGGATTTCTGCTAGGATTCATTAATTCAATGCGAAATAAATGTCTGAAATAATTAAACGGCGTGCCTATGAATTAGCAGCACTTACACTAGCCTGGCTGGTAATGTGCAAAGCTTGCAGGAGTCACATAAATAATTCATTGTTAGTTGCTACATAAAGATGCTTCTCTTTTGAGGAGATCAAAGCGTCATTGTTGATTCTGCTGCATTGATGAGGTTTCTTCATGTTATATCAAATAGGTATGTAAAATTGAGGTCAAATTTTCATCTTACAAAGGGAAACTGTTGCAAGTACAGTACTGGTGATGGCTGTAGAAACAAATGATAGTCCTATAATATATGCGGATATATGTTTTTGTTTAGAGAAACAAACATCAGATGGACAGCTTTGAGAATTAGAAGAATCAGATGCAAAATAAATACGTATGAATCAAGTATTAGCTCAGATGGAGCATAATGATATAGATCGAGGATTCATAGGTGACTCCAATTAGTTTGAGATCCCGACATTGTTGTTGTGTTGCTGCTGCTGTTGTTGGAAAGCTGTAGTTCTGCTTTAATGCTGTAAGTCATTTACAACAACAACAACAACAACATACGCAGTGGAATCCCACAAGTGGAGTTTGGGGAGGGTAGAATGTATACAGACCTTACCACTACCTCATAGAGATAGAGAGACTGTTTCCTGGGAACCCTCGTCACAAAACCTAATAAGCAGAATAAGCTAGATGTGAAAACAGGAAAGGAAGTGAAAGAGAAAGTGAATAGAAAGAGCGATTAATAACGAAAAGTACATGATAGCAAGTAAATTCGAATGCTGTAAGTCATTTGTCTAGTAAATATAGAATTACAAGATCTGTGGTTAGTTAGCTAGCTCATGTTATTACCATGAGAACCTTGTTCTCCAAATTGTATGCTTTGACCAAACTGGGGAATTTCTGTTGCTTGTTCCCTGTTGGTGTTGCAATTATAGTACTGTTGTCATATCCGTTTTACAATTGTCAAGGTTGGATATCTGTCATTTGTAATGGACGATATTGGTCTATGATTGATTATGCTGTTGAATATTGTGAGCAAGTGAAGTGTTCTTTCGAATTCAGTTACTGACATTTTCCTGTGTGTTTGCGGCTTCAAAAGATGGAACAATGTCAGTTTGGAAGCTGTTGTGTGCGGATCATAAGTAGAAGAAACATCTGAGTATGGATGGTTTAGTATTTTGTTTAAAATTATTACTTTTGATGTCAAAATGCTTTGAAAAATGTATTACTCATTGCCTTGGTTAGATGTTAAAATGCGTCGCTTAAATTTTATACTAATTAATCACATTCTGGTTTCTTCATGAAAAATTTCTCCCTAATATATTTTGTTTACTTGATTTTCTTACTTGTATTTTCACAACTATTGTGCAGACTCATTCAAGAAAGGATAAAGATATCCATACAAAACTTGTAGCATCACAGGATGAAATATCTGTTGTGGTTGAACCTCCTCCTCCCTATGGGACAAGCCACACTGTATGTACTGAATTTTCCCTATTAAAAGATGTGATGTATTGGCTCTACGGCTGTTGGGTTTGCATATTGAATCTAGTTGGAGCAACCTGAGCATTTTTACTTGTCAGTATCTGTTCTCTAGATGAAAAGCTGATGCATGGATCCAACATATATCTTTCGCAAGATCTTTTAGTTCTTTTTTGTTTCTTCAATGTTTTAATTGGCAATATACTTTGATGCTTGATTTTTTTAAAACTAAATAAATGGACCATAGTATCATTATGGGAAGTGATTGTTTCTAAGAGATTCACAATTTTTTTTTAGTTTTTGTAAAATCAGAAACAGAAAATGTCTCTTTGGCTGTAGGAAGTCTGTAAGAACCTATGATGATATTCACCTGGTCCCCTCTGATAAGGCATACGTCATAAAGGCTATGCCGATCAAACAGAAGCATACACTTACTCTTCTTACCATTGAGAAATCCTCGAGAGCTAGGTGTACAGTGCGAGACTGGTTGGATAATGTGCCTATTCTATACTCTTCTCCACTTAAATACCAGGCTATTGTCTATGGCAGGATTTGAAACTATGACTTGTGCCTTGCCCACACATCACGTGCTGCGCTCTTACCACTGACTAAAACCTGGGCCAGAAGCATAAACTTTTTCCCAAGCTTTTTTTCCTTGATAAATAATTATTTTTTGGCAATGTTTCACAGTCGTGTTATAAACTGTGCAGCCTATACCTGTAATTTCTAATAGGTAACACTTGTATCATTCAGATTCAAGAGGTCTATGGTGAAGATGGAATTTCAGGTTTCTGGAGTGGTGTTTTCCCAACATTATTCATGGTATGTGAGAACTTACTCTAGTAAGTAGTAAATACCAAATAGTGGTTCCTGATCCATCTCATTGCTAAATACAGGTGAGCAATCCTTCCATACAATTTATGCTATATGAAACCTTTCTGAAGAAGATTAGAAAACGACGTGCCTCTAGCAACAAAGGCGCCAATGATGTCACTGCTTTGGAGGTACACCGTTGTCCCTTTCTCCTGTTCCTTTAGATTCTGCTCTAGACTTGTCTCATCATTTTAGAATTTATCAGCTTTGACATCTCAGCTGTTGGAGCTCATGTGTTTTGTATTTTTGCTAGATATTTCTACTTGGAGCTGTGGCAAAACTTGGAGCGACAGTTGTAACATATCCTCTTCTGGTTATCAAGGTGTACTAGTGTTCTGTTCTGTATGGAGAAGTTCGTTTTCCATTTCCCTTATTATCAAAATTCCTCATCTTTTGGACTGATGTGGCAAATAGTTGATGCAAGTATCAGCTCCCTAAAAGTTGACTCATATATTCATCTTCATCTGCCAATTTTCCATTTCACTGTTTGGTTAAATTAGACAACCTACTTTTAAACTATAAGCCTATTGGTGTGTGGATAAATATTTCTTTTACCTCCAAATTTTGTTCAGTGTGTCATTTTCAATTTTCAGTTTCATGTTTTCATGATTGCTTTTAGCTGTGTGGACCTCAACTGAACATCATTCAACATTTAGTACCACATTCCCAGTTTTAATTTTTTTCAACTGCTGGTTGGAATAGTTGAGACACATGTGGCTGCAACTGGGTCCAATTTGGACCGCTATCTGACTTCATAATGGTGTTTTTCTATCTTGCAGTCGAGACTCCAGGCAAAGCAAGATATTGGTGCAGATAAAAGGCATCAATATAAAGGTCAGTGGACTTGAGTTACTCTGTTTCTATACTATCAGTAATTTTAAAGGTTAGCATATTTTTATAATTTGAGTTTCTACAAAATAGACATTGGTGAGATGAGAGTGAGATGAGACTGCTAATTGCAGTAATTTTGTTTCTAGTAATAAATTCTATTAGTAGGAATGTGTTAGCTTACATTCATAATAAAATGAAACAAAATGTAACCTGTAATCGCTTTATAAGACCTAGTAGGTTTCCCATGTCAACTTTTGGTCCCTTTTTTCAGAAAAAATTGCAAGTAGTAAAAGTTGCTCTATGCAATTTAGGTACACTTGATGCTCTGATGAAGATTATACGTTATGAAGGCTTTCATGGATTTTACAAGGGGATGGGCACGAAAATCGTACAAAGTGTTCTTGCTGGTGCTATTCTTTTCATGGTCAAGGAGGAACTTGTCAGGGGTGCTAGATGGTTATTAACAGGGAGGAGTGCTGCTAATTCTATCAGATGAAAGCCTCATTAGAAGTTGGATTTCTTCCATTTAAGTCTTAAGCAAGGTGCAGCTCAGTCGGATATACCTTCAGAATTAGGATTGATCACTAAGGTATACATTTCTTTTGATAGCAGTGGTGTGGTGTCCAAACCAGCTTACGAGCACCTCGATTATTCAACTGGATAGTTGCTACCTTCTCCAGTACAAATACCGGATAGTTACTGGACACAACTCCCCATTGAAGAATAGTAATAACTGCTCCATTAATTTGTTTGTTCTATCTCCACATACATAATGGAAATACCTCAGTTCTTGACCATAGATCCATTCTTTGGTCATGACCATTTATCTCCCTTCTGGGCAATAAATGAACTGTTTGAATTTCTAACATAAATTAAGCTTGGATAATAGGATTGAGAACGTGTAATTTGTTAGTCTATTGGTGAACTGATTTTCCTTACAGCTTGTTTTGATGGTTCATAATGTATAATGTAATAATAGAATGTTTGAATATATTATATCATTTGTTGTCGAAAATAAATTTGTATTATTTGTTGTTGAAAAAATTATTTAGGTTAAGATTGATAAAAAGGATATACATAAAAGAATAAATAAAATGACAGTGATAAACAATCAGAAATATGAGGGAGTGGGGGGGGGGGGTGGGGGTCTAACAAGTTAAAGGCATAATGAGATTCTTTTAAAAAATATTTGTCACAAAATAACTATCATTTTCAGAAATCTAAGATCAATTTATTATTTTTTCTCATTTTATCTTTATTAATAATTATTCTTAAAAATTATATCATCACATAAATAAAAGTAAAATAGTCAATACATCTCCTAATTTTTCTTTAAGCTACATGTGCATAAACAGAAAAATTACCTAAATACAATATTTTTACTATAATCTTTAAAATTTTCTATCATTTAAAAAAGATTCAAAAATTTTCTCTTGAATATATCACTTTCCTCTCGAAGATAGATCTTTATCTCCTTCTAGATATACCATTCTTTCTCTCATACATTCCTCCTCTATATATCCCTCTAATACATCCCATTGTTATGTATCAGGATGTCTACTAATGTATTTGGAAGTCCAATGATATATTTCGAATTTCATAAATTTTAAGAATTTTTTATAATTTAAAAAAAATTAGAAAAATAATATTATTAACTCCTAATACTTTGAAATTTATGTTAGTTATACTAAATAAAAAACAGAAAAGTATGTTGGGACTTGGGACGAAGGATACTTCTCCTTATCAACAAATAATTGTCTGTTATTGACTCGACACAGAAATTAAAAAGTAATAAATAATAGGGATAATGTTATCAAATCACCTTTTTAAATACAAATAATCATCTAAATATAAAAAAATAAATATTATCTAATATCAAAAATAGAATAGACGTAAATTATGTATTATTTATTAATTTTACAATCTGAATAAATATTTTAAAATATTATTCTATCTTTTTAATTTTATGCAACATTCTTTTCTTTTTTATGTGTTCTAAAGAATTATTACCCTTTTTTAATTAAAAATAATTTTCTCTTCAATTTATTTTTTATCGTTAATAAAATAATTCTCCATCGTATAAATATCTCACGATAAGATGGACAGAGGGAAGTACTAAGCTCATCTGATTCACAAATTATAAATTAATATCTGATTATGATGTCCCGTGCAGCTGACGTGGCGCAGTTTATTGTCACCGCCTTTGTCCCCACTTGGGTCCCACAATAAACCAATCTGGGCCTATTAAAAGTCAGCTTAGCGTAAGCAAATGCCATGATTGCCCGGATTCCAAATTCATCCCCAAAATCACATTTAATAACCACATTTCAAATCCGTACGGCCTCCATCCCATTCTATTTATAAGAAACTCCATACCCTTTTATCTTCCTTATTTGTAACTGTTCGTCCTGTGGTTCTCGTGATTCTCTCAAATCTATCTGCATTTGTTCTTAATTTTTATTCATAGATTTGAATCCATTTGTTGATTTTCGAACTAATTTACACCTTAATTTATTGGAATTTTTGAAAAAATGGTTCGTTCAGAAGAACAACAATCTATGAACAATCTCGAGATCGATGAGGAATTGGATGAAACGTCGTCGTTGTCATCGTCGGATGAATCGTCGGAGGATGCTTTGTATGACGACGTTTTATCGAGTGGTATGTTTGCATCAGGAGAGAGGAATGTTCTTCAGTGGCTTCTGGCTCTGGATTTGCAGGTTATGGGAGCTTGTCGAGTGGATGAAAGGTTAAAGCCTTTGTTGAAGCTGAATGTTTCTGCTGGTGCTGCTGAGGATCGATTGCTCGCTCATCTTAGTCAAGTACGTTGCTAATTCTACCAATATGTTTGATTAAATCCGTGATGAATTCGTTTTTTGTTTTGATTTTTATCTGATTATTATGTGACAGAACTTTGAGCCTTCAGAGGTTGGAATGCTCGCTAGATGTTTGTGTATTCCACTTGTTTCAATGCGGGTTGGGAAGATCAGGAAGCAAGGGACGCTGTTATGCCCAACTGCTACAAGGTAGTTGCCATGAACTTTACCTTTAACATGCATTATATGGTACTTCCATGTCTGTGGTGCTTGGCTCCATCATATTTGATTGTGGCTTTGTGGTTTTTTTAGGCATTAGGATGAATAACTGCGTTTAGTGAAATCAGCTCCTTCCTGAATTGATGGTGGACTTAGATTGTGTTCTTCACATCCTCTTTTTTCTCTGCATTTTAGGGAGCTTGATGCATTTATATGCGGCCTGTTAGTTTTTGCGATTATTATATTCATAATCTTGTCTATGGCAAGCTAATATTAGCATATTTATCAAGCATCAAGGTCTTAGCAATAATCATAGCTCAGTAACATGCAAACAAATCCATCTGGTCAGGAAGCTGAAGAAAACAAAATTTTGCAATTATTGTACTTTAAACACTAGTGCTAGATGCTTGATGGACAAACGTAAGTTCTCTTATCTTTGCTAGTTTCATTATATACAGAGGAATACAATATGAATGATCTTAATTTTCTTAGAAATTATCTAATAAATGTATCCTGGTGGACTGATATTCTGTACTACTATGTTGTCAGTAACCTGATGAGAACTTTTGTTTCTAGTACTTATCCAACCGGCCTTCCTATCCGTGGGTTGGATTCATACATCTAATCTTTTGATTTTAGTAACATCTGGTCCACTCTGAAAAGGTGCCTCATTTTACTACAGTGAACTAGAAGGGTTATATGTAGTCAGTATTGGCTGTAGATAGAAAAGATACAATTCTTAAGTTAGCATGTCATTTGCCTCCTTTGAAGTTTGCAAGGCAGATGACTTCAACTTTTCATGTCATGTGCTTAGTTTTGAAATAGTTAACAAAGATTAGTTGAAACTCAAAATGGAATTGTTACTCTTTTGATTGGTCAAATAAAAAGTGAAAAGTGCATTTGTCATCCAAAAAAAAAAATGAAATAAAATTGCATTTAGCATATCAGAAAGAGGGTTAGTCCAAAAGATGATTGGATTTAAGAAATAAAAAAAGAGAAAAGAGAGAAGTGAATGTTGTTAATGTACAGATGTGGCAGTATGGATGTTCATTAGAAGTTAGAATAGGGGCCAATGGGAAATGCAGTAACAAGTACCTGAGGAGAGACTAGGTAGTTGTTTATGGGGTTCAGTTGCAGCATTTGGTACTTCAAACATATTGATTGTCCCATACATGCACCTTGTCATTTCTTTCTGAAAAGGGGAAGTTTTCTTTCCAGTGGCCTTCTTAAGAGATAATGCTTTTGTTGCAAGATGCTGGAGAATTTGTTGTTGCTCATTCACCCTTTTTTTTTCTTGTCGCTTGTGCGTGCTGCATCATTTGCTCTGCTGAACACATATTACTTGGAATCCGGTGAAATTATTTATTCCTTTATGTGACATGCTCACATAAGGTTGCATTCGGGAATGTTTCTTGTTTCCTGATCCCTAAACTTGTTTAGGGTTCAAATTTTGAGTATTTAGTACATGAATTGCAGACACATCACATCATCTCATGATCAGTACTGCTTGCTGGATACTATCATAAATCCCTGTATCTTGATATGAGACTGTTTATTGCTAGGAGGTGCATATTGACATGTGGAGGCACCGTAAAGGTTCGTATGTTTGTGCTTTTGTCTGAATGGAGATGAGAAAATAAGTTGTTAATTTGATAATCCTCAGTTTAATTCCTTTTTAGACTGGTAGAAGTGTGTTCCCCTTGATGTATTAGTGAGTATTGTTCTCTATCACCTTGCTTCTAGTATCATTGCAGCATTGCTATCTTTATAATCTTGTTACATATGGTACCTTTGTCAGTTTTGCCTGAATGGAGATGAAAGTATAGGTTTTGAATATGGTATTTAGGGCAACAAGTCCCATTCGACTGGCAGAAGTGTGTTTGCACTGGTCAATCAGTGAGTGTTATGTTTTATGTCACTTCGTCCTACTGCTGCATCTAGGCATTATTAGAGTGTTATATTATTCTCATATTTTTCTCTTTCTGATTATTTGGGCCAAAGAAGTTGCAATCTTTCTCTCTGCTTGTTTGATACTATATGGCTCAATCCACTTTAACCTGTACATAACCTTAGTTGATCGTGGCTAGAAGTTGCCAGATATTGTATTGTTTATTGATGGTAACAAATGTTCATGCTTCCACGTGAAAATATCTTTTGACTTGTAGGTAAAATTGGGCGTTTACTATTATGATCTCTGAATTAAGGAGAAGTCAAGGTAGTTTCATTCTCCTATTACATGATTCGATTACTTCTCTCTGAATTATCTAGAAGTCTGTCTGATAACCCCTTGGTGCTTTTTCTTAATTAAATAAATGTGGTTTGGTTGTCTTTTGTCTGAACCATCCGAGAAGTCTTAGTAGTGTTCAGTTTGTCATTTCTATCTTTCAAACTGTCCTGCCATCCCCTGGCCATAGCCAAGTATTTGCCTTTATATTGCTACAATTCTGTTTAAATTTGTCCTTTTATTCTTTGATAACATCCTGTATGCAAAGAGATTTCTCGAATTAGATTCCAATTGGCTTTTGTGTTGCTTTTATGCTCAATGTTATATGTGAATGTAGTGACTGGCTCCTTACCTGACCAAACCAAAATCTTCTTTCGGTGAGACTCTGTAATTTACTCTCTATAATTTATATGTATCTCATATTTGTTTTAAGTGAACTCTTAGTTAACGAGTTAAAATTACTTGCATGTTAATGTGATCTATCTTAAAAAAGTCATCAGTTTCTATTTATGTCGGTAATGCTGTTCAATGCACAGGTTGTTGTCCTTGTTCTTATAGGCTAGCTTGTCCAGTAAGAATTCTCGTGGAAAGAGGGAAAGATCTAAATATTAAGACTGGGCTTGTTTAGCTGCCATAATTTTTGTAATATTGGAGAGAGAATTTGAAACTCTGAATACCATTTCCTCAGCCAAGGGTGTTAGATTTAGGATGCGCAAGTCAACAGTGCTGTATTTAGTTACTTTTGATTTAGAATGTAATGTATTGACAGTCTTAACTGATCTTAAACATTGCTTCTTTTTTTTCCTTGTGTTTTTGCAACAGAGGAAACTTAAACCTAGCAATCCTACCAACATCGGACTTGCGCATCTCATTCATTGGGGATGATGGCAGCACAGAGAGGGTAGGAACATTTTGCAGTGAATCTGATTGTTCTGCCGTAGAGATTAAAGATATTGTGGCAGATGAGTCTGGACGCTCTTTTCTTATAAGTGTCCCTGCTGGTGGAACTTTCTACTTTTGGTGTTCAGAGAAGTCTAAGCTCCTTGGAGATGAGTTGCGGAGAAAGGTATATGTTCTTATGTTTACTGCGTGTGAACTATTGAATACTGTATTTGTTATGTTATACTTGCATATGTAGATGACTTGTATCATTCTTAATTGTGGTTGGCTCAGATGAGGGATTTGATTAAGATGAAACCTTCCTTGGCTGAATTAACTGGAATCGATGAATCACGGATAGACTGTTTCGCCATTCATCTTCGAGCCTATCTCCACGGTTCAGCAGCCATAAATCCTCAAGCAAGTTCCATGATGTCAAGAGATCCTTCCATAGCTGGCTCGGTGATGTCAAGAGATCCTTCCATAGCTGGTTCGGTGATGTCAAGAGATTCTTCCACAGCTGGCTCGGTTGATTCTTCAGAACTTGGTCAGGATGTTCAGATGTCAGCTGCATCTCAGAAACCTGTGTGGTCTGAGCATGTCAGTACCCTGGGATCAAACAACAGCCTGTTGAGTAGCCTCAGTCCTATGTCTAATGCTTTTAAAGATAGCATGCCGAGGAACTCATCATCAGTATGTGTTTCTAGAGATGGGCCAAGGCACCATGGTGATAGTCACGTTCCATGTGTAGATAGCCAGAATGCAGGCTTAAGTAGCACAGATGCACCTAGCTCAACTTATGTTGTAGACGATAAGATTGGAAGAGAAACTCGTGCTTCAAATGCTTTGGAGCCACTTGTTGCTGCCCTTCCTTTCCGAGGCTCTGCAGCTACTGTTCATTCTCTGGATTCAACAATTTTCTCTCCTTATTACTGTTGGTGTCCTCCTGCTGTATCCACTCTGCATTACTCAGTTGGAACTCCACATTTGCCTATTTTATCTACAGACTCGTCAATACCACTACGTTCTTCAATAGCACCTTCTGCTTGTTCATCTAGTATTTTGACGCCAAAGCCGTCTCTTGTCACTGATGTCTCCTCTTTAGATTTCCCACCTCTTCTACCCGAGCCATTGATCAGGTTGCCATTTTCTTTAGCGAGTTCACAGCAAATACCTACTTTCACGCCTTTAGTAGGTGATTCTATAGTCCATATTCCTGTTATTGACGTGTGCTCTTCTGGCCAAGGTTATTTTGTCAGCGCAGGTCCTGCTATCTCTGGCAGTATTCCACAGTTGCACCCAAATTTAGTGAATCCTTTAATTCCTCCTGAATCAGATTCAATGGCTGAAAAAAGTGCTAGGGAGACTCTTCGGTTGCTCATAAATAACTCCAATCAGCCTAGCCCACAGCTGATTGATCTACTACCTCCTGTGCTTTCTCGCAGTGGTGAAGAGACACGAAATATGCTGGTTACTGGAAGCAGAGGTCTTTACTCTAGAACGATAGGTGTTGATACCACTGTAGCAAATGATTTTGCAAGAAATGGTTTGGTTTCAGTATCCGAAAAGCCTGTTAGTGCATGGCTTGATAAGAAGCAAGTTAGTCTACCAGAGTTGTTTGTTCCGAAGGAGAAACCAGGTATGTCTGGTGAATATTCACTGGATGATGGTTCTATAGATTTTGAGGAGGAAAGAAACAATTGATAAACAGTGTTTTTGTTTGCTCGTGTTTTTCAACTCGTGCCGCGAAAAGAACTGTGAATATTTTCTTTGTAGCTTTGTCTTGTCAAATGTAATTAATTTCAATCTCTCCCTTCAATATGAACTTTCTATGGTATTTCGTATCCTATGTACAATTACCTTGATCTGTAATTCAAGGAAATGAGGAGATTTACGGTAATGTTTCGTCATTGGATTGGAGCAAGGTGGGGGAAGTGGAGGCTTTCATACTGTGTGATAAGAAAACACTTTGTATTGGAGCAAGGTGAGTGAAGTGGAGGCTTGCTACTGTGTGGTAAGAATGTTTTACCAAGGTAAGTTGGGGGCAACGTATTGGCTAATCAAGAATGCATGTCTCGATTACTTAAACTAGATATGATGTGTGACAATATATAACCCGCAACAGGAAGTATGATTGAAGAAACTGGAAAAATTTATCTGGGTACAAAAAAAAAAGATCTGAAATCCAAATTTCTAAATCAATAAAGTTCAATAAATTTCATTTTTGAGAAACGGTTCAATTAGTTTCTTGTTGTAATCATATTATGAATCTGCATAGGACTTGTAAAGGGGTAAGCACTATCTATACGGAGTTTCTCCTTTTTCTGAAGGGGGGAAAAAATATATCGTGTTAAAGTTCAGCTATTTTACATTCTAGACCATTGTAAAACAACATTAAAGTTGTCTTTGCTGAAGTACATTTAACAGTAGAAGAGAAAAGAGCAAATTTCATAAATAGTAAAGAAATATAACTTAATTATGTTTCTTAATTATAGTTTGTTTAATAATATTTTATAGTTACAATTTCATTTTTTATGAATATTTTTGTTTGTATATTTTGCTTGTCAATATATAAATAAGATAAGTAAATAAATACAAAGTTTTGTACATACGATTATTAATTTTTCATAACTTATACAAATTAACTATATCAACAAATTGTATATAAATAAATATTTAAATGTATCAATAAATAATTAGATATAAATTACATGTATCAGTAAATAATTAGAGTAAGCATTAGCAAAATTATAGTTAGAGTGCATAATAATCATTAAACATTTTTCATTTTGCATAATTTTTTCGAAAAAGAAACATAAAATTCCAAGAAAGTCTAGTGCTATTTTTGTTTTTGAGGAGACAAATATATTTGGAGTTGAAGTTTAAAAAAAGAAAGGGAAAAGAAAACCTCGGACCAAAGAAACACCAAAAATCATTTTTTCATTTTGGAGAATTTAGAATTGTCACATTTAATATAGTGGGGTTTTTGTGTGTATATATATATACACAAATGGCATTTTATTAAATAGGGTAGCCGTACTATATATGATAATGAATGATTGGGATTTGGGCATTCCTATCTCGTTTTCCGCCACACAAGCCTATGTGTGACGGTGTGAAAAATCAATCATAATACACAATAAGATTTTTTTCAACCTTAATTTATAAATTGATAAATAATTTAGAATATTTACTTTTCAGAAAAAATTACGCGTATAAGCAAATATATACTAGTTAATTAGCTAGCATAGTTATAGTTTGAATTAATTACAATTCGCGGCAAATATCTTTTTGAGATTTGTATAATTCGCGCAATTTATATAAATGATCTGTGCAATTATATAAAAGTTGTGCTTGAGTGAGTCAAATCATAATAGCAAGATATACAAATGCTATACAAAAACTGCAAATTGTATAGCAAATTATACAAACGTATAGAAATATTGCGCGAGTTATGCAAATACTGCTATAACTATAGTAACAAAATATAATTATCCAAACTATAATTCTCCTTTTTCTACTTTCACATTATTTTCGAAAATAGAAGTGTCAGCTGTGATTTGTTTCATTCTTTGAGTTACTCAAAATTATGCAATTTGAAGTATCGCTATTACAAAATTATTTATTCTATTCTATTTTAGGAGGAACGAATTTGAAACCTTAAACTTCAATAACCCAAGATAAAATTGATGAACTTAAAAATTAGTTTGACATTACTATTACTTTTTGGTAATCCTAGTTGAAAATACCAAAAAATAACACACATATCTTATCATAAAAAATAAAATCAATGTTATCATTCTTCATTCCTATGTGAAAATTTATTTTTATTTGATTTCTCACGTCATATTTGATATTCATATATTTATCTTTAATTATTTGATTTTTTTGGAATTATCTTTTGACGTTATTTACAATTAAGTGTGTTTGATAGGAAGAACAGTATTTTATAGAAAAATAAATTTAATTTTTTTATTTCTAATTCTTTTAATTACTTTTTGTTGCAATATCTCTACTTTGAATCAAACTATGGATAAAATATATTCTTCCTTTATACTCTTATTATTTAGCTTCATGTTTAAGCTAAATGAAAGCACCTAATTAATATATTATCAAATATGTAAGCTCATAATTTGCATCAAAATAGGTGGTGTGTCTAAGCATGGGTTCATATACAATCAAACTTCTTGATAATAATATTTCTTTTCTGAATATTTTTTAGTGTGTTGATGATCCTGTTAAGAGGAGCAAGAGGTTGGATTTAGGGGTCACACAGAGAAGTAGAGGTAGACCGAAAAAGTATTGGGGGAGGTGATTGGACTAGATATAGCGCAACTTCATACCGCCGAGGACATGACCTCAGATAGAAAGGAGTACTGGAGGTCGCGTATTAGGGTAGAAGGTTATTAGACTAGTAAGAGTAGAATGATCTCTTGCCTTGTGATATAGGATACTAGTAGGATTAATCATGTCTTTATTTATTGTGTTGTTATTGTCCGGCATTGATTTTTCCTTTTACTGTATTTATAAGTCATCAATTTGTTTCCCACTCTGGTCGTTTTTTTCATATCTAATATTTTCTACTTTGGGGCCGATATATGAGAATTGTCTGTCTTCCAAAAACAACCTCTCTATCTCTATAAGGTAGTGGTAAGGTCTACTTACGTTTTACCTTCTCCAAATTACACTCGTAGAATTTCACAGGGTACGTTAATATTGTTGTAGTAATATTTTTTAGTCATGCACTATAACAAGATGCTATTATAACATCATATTATTATAGATAATGATTACAACACAAAAACTTAACTTAAATAACTAAGAATCATTGTTATGTTAGCTTCTTAATTCATCAAAGATTCTAATTATCCAAATTAAATAAGCCAATTATGATATTAGAAGCATCTTGGAAAACCAAACTCACAAGTATGACCTACATATGCATATATGATAAGTCATTGGCATTTTTTAGCTCTTTATTTCATGTTGTTTTTAATTTATGCCTCTCCTGGTATAAATTTTCGTATTATATTTTTTAGACTTAACTCATAAGCAGACACCTAAACTTGTCCTCATTTTTCACTTAGACACCTAAACTAAGACAAGTTCCTAATAGACACCTCAACTTGTCCCATTAAACACTTTTATTCTATTTGGCACTCTCCACAGTCCATTTTCATGTTAATTGTACTGTCTTTTTTATTTTTCAGCCAAAAAAATAAATAAATAATTCACTAATTTTGATAGATTATTTATTTTCACTTTATGACCTTAACCAATTTATATAATTATTTTACATATTAAATTATGTTATTATTGATGTTTGATAAATTTTTGGTAAATTTGCTTTCTCATGAATATTTTTTCAAAATTTTTAATCTAATTATGACACAAATTAATTTGTATATAACATAGACAATAGAGGTGGAAAAGGGACCATTGTGTTTTTTTTTTTATAAAGTGGAGAATTAGAGGACCACCTAATCCTGTCCTTTCTTTATCATTTCCTGGCCAAGTAAATAACAATGATACTAAAACATAAAAAACCTCAAAAAGAAAAAAAGGCATATCATTGGCCTTTTTGTATTTCTTATGCCCCCCCCCCCCCCCCCCCCCCCCTTGAATTTGGATTTTTGTTTGATTTTTTTTTTTTTTTGAAATTTATGGTCTTAACCTCAAGATAGTGAACTAAAATAATATTGGAAAAATAACATAATTGGGCAAATATATGATATGTATTTACATTATACAACTATAGTTTGAATAAATTACAATTTATAACTATAGTTAAGATTTTGTTGCTATAGTTAGTTTTTTGTTGCTATTTCTCTCTCCTCTCTTTCTCTCTCTCTCTCTCTCTCTCACCTCTCTCCTTTCTCCTCTTTCTCTGCAATTTCTTGCCAGATATACAATCACATATGTATATCAGTTGCATATATACAGTTATTTTGACAGATATATATCGTCAATTCGACAGATATACATATATAGTCTGCCTCTGTCAACTCTCTGCCCTCTCTCGCTCGCCTCTCTCCTCCCTCTCCCAGTCTCGCTTGCCAGATATACAAATAGATATGTATATTAGTTACAAATATATAATTATTTGACAAATATACACATTCAATTTGACAAATATACATATACAATTCATCTCTCTCCCTCTCCCGATCTCGCTCGCCTCTCTCCTCCCTTCCAGGTAACATAGCCGAGGTAATATCGTGTAATTATGTGATATATAGCTATTTGACCATATTAAGTTTTAAGCCTAGGCTATTTATGAAAATCACCCAATAATATTTAATCTTATGATATTAAATATATTATATGAAAAGTTAAACTTAGGAGTTGTCAAAAAGAGTGAGAGACAAATCAATTGAAACCAAGAAAATACATTAGATGACAATAATCTCACTAGAGAATGATGTGTAATTTCTTATGGCTGAAAAAGAACTCTTATAAAAATTGAGTTTTGAAATTACCTTTAAGGCGTGTAATAATTTTAAAATTGAAGGAAATTTTAATCAAATTTTTTTTTTTTCATGAAAATGCTTTTTGAATTGTGCTTGATCTGAAATATTTTGTGTTTAATAGTTGCAATAATATTAATTTGACATAAACTTGTTGAATGTCATGTCATCCCAATTTAAGTGGATTTAATTGAATTTAAAAACACCAACCAATCAGATTTAAGATAAATATAGCATGCACATAAAAATTTTGTGTCCCAATGCCTCTTGGCCAGAATAGCCTAATTGGCTAACCACATTAAAGTTATTAAGAATGTCAAATGGTCGAGTTGAACTAAAATTACGAAGGTTAAATAGACTAAAGGGAAAGTTCGGTGCATTTTTTTAAAGTGTCAGCGAAGCGTAGGGTTTGGGAAAGGGTTCGATCACAAGGGTCTATTATATGCAGACTTACCTTGCAGTTATATCATAGGTTGTTTTCAAGGCTTAAACCCGTCACCACCTGGTCACATGGAGACAACTTTACTAGTTACTCCAACGCTCCCCTTCGAAGATTAAATAGACTGAATTTAAAAAAATTATATGGATAACTAAAGATACACTAGTTAAATTGGTTAACATTGCTATAGTTTGAATTATTTATAGCTAGCGGCAAAACATCTTGTTGCAATTATAATTTGAGTGTTGTATAATTCGCGTGATTTATATAAACGTTGGGTGCGATTATATAAAAGTTGTACGCGAATCAAATGATATAGCAAAATATACAAACACCGTGAATTGTATAGCGAATTATACAAACGCTATGCACGAATTGTATAACGAAATATATAATTGCTATACAAAAATTGCGAATTATATAGCAAATTATACACCGTATACTAATGATGCGCAAATTATACAAATGTTGCTATAACCATAGTTACGAAATGTAATTACCCAAACTACACCTACAACAACAACAACAACAACATACGCAATGGAATCCCATAAGTAGGTTCTGGGGAGGGTAGAATGTACGCACACTTTCTCACTACCATGTATAGGTAGAGAGGTTGTTTCCTGGGAACCCTCATAAACTAGATATAGAAAAAATAAAAAGAAAAGAAACGGAAACAGAAAGAGTGACTAATAACAAAAAGCACATGATAATATGCAAATACGATAAAATAAACATATAGAAGACGAATAATGATAACACAATATATAAAGGCATGACTAAACCTACTAGCCTACTATACCCCACGGCCAGACATCAACCTAACCCTACTACTCTAATTCGCGATCTCCACTCCTTCCTATCTAAGGTCATGTCCTCAGTGAGATTAAGTTTCACCATATCTTGTCTGATCACCTCCGCCCAATACTTCTTCGGTCTTCCTCTACCCCTTCGTGTAACTCTTAAATCAAGCCTGTCGCAACTCCTATAGGAGCATCGGTACTTCTTCTTTGCATATGTTTAAACCATCCCAGTCTCGCTTCCCTCATCTTGTCAGCCACATGGGCCACTTCTAGCTTCTCCCGAATGGTCTCATTCCTAATCTTATCACTCCTGGTATGTCCACACATCCATCTCAATATCCTCATCTCTGCGACTTGCATCTTCTGAACATGTGAGTTTTTGATAGGCCAACGCTCCACCCCATATAGCAAAGACGGTTTAACCACCATCATGTAAAACTTACCTTTGAGTTTAGATGGTATCTTCTTATCACACAATACTCCAATGGCAAGCCTCCATCTCATCCATGCTGCTCCTATACAGTATACGACATCATTGTCGATATTGCCACTATTCTGGATGATGGACCCAAGATATTTAAAATTTTCTCTCTAAGGAATAGGTTGAGTGGCAAGACTCATATCAATGTTTGTTTCATCCCTCGTAACACTGAATTCACACTCCAAGTATTCTATTTTAGTCCTGCTCAGTTTGAATCCTTTGGATTCCAAAACGTGTCTCCAAACCTCCAATCTATCATTAACTTTAGCCCGAGTCTCATCAATCAGTACTATGTCATCTGCAAGTAGTATACACCATGGAACCTCCTCTTGAATAGACCGTGTCAGCTTATCCATAACCAAAGCAAACAAAAAAGAGCTCAACACACATCCTTGATTAAGTCTCATCTCAACAAGAAAATACTCTGAGTTTCCTTCCACCGTTTTTACCAGAGTTTTGGCTCCGTCGTACATGTCTTTTATCACCCTAATATACACCATTGAAACACCTTTCACCTCTAGACACCTACATAGAACATCCTTCGAAACTTTGTCATAGGCCTTCTTGAAGGAGAAAAAAGTTAATATTTAAAATATTGAAATCATTTATTAGTAAAAACTATATAACTATCATTTTCTAAGTTTTCATTATGAACTCTATTTAGGTGTAAAGTTTCAAAAGTCAAAAATAGGTATATTTATTACTTCCACTTTGAGACTAATCAATTATTTCATCCGTTCCATTTTAGTTGGCAGATATATTAAAAATAGTTATTTTAAATTAGTTGTTAATTTAAAAAATCAAGATATAATGAATCACTTTTTTCAACTCTATCCTTGGTAATTAAGTCATTCTTAATGTGAAAAAACTCTATTATTACAATTTTAAAAAAGTATCAGCCATTTTAATAGGGTTATATCAGTCAAATTGCATCCCTTATTAAATGCTTCTTAAGATTGTGCCAAATTTTATCCCGACAATTAAAATGAGATAGAGAGAATAAATCGTAAATAATGAAAAGGCACAACTTGCAATAGGAAAATGAAATTTATATTAGGTAGCAAATGAACGAGGTAATTTTCACATATGATTTTATTGTGGTTGATGCGAAAAGTGTATGCATAGAATACATATTATGCGTTTATTAAATTGAAATAAAATTACATATGAATAAATAAATTCCAAAATTGATATATAAAATTTCTACTTTACCCTTCATAAAATAAGCTCCAAAATTGATTTTCTAAATAAATTAGAGAAACTAATAGTAATAGGATATGGGACAATTAGAGTATGGTCAATTGCTCTTATTTCAAGATTTGTTGATTATTTCTATTGGAAGAATATATTTCTTCTTTAATCATGAGAAAGCCAACACTCTTTTTGACAATTGCTATTAATGAGTGCATTTTGAACATTGTAAGACCTTGTTAAAAATAATTATTACTATTTTCTTTCCGACCAAAAGAATATCTCATATCATCTGTAGTTTATTATGTTTACGTGATTATATTTACCATCTCGTGTTGTTATTATGGTTTTTCGTATGTATATTGCACAATTTTGCTATTAAGTTATCATGTTTTTCTCCACTGTTATTTTTACTTTTAATTACTATTTTAGTTTGTTTGAGCGTAAGGTATTTCGAAATTAACTTCTTTACTTCAAAGTATAAATAGTATCCTCTTCATATCAGACTTTATGATATTTCACAAAATATGTTATTATTGTAATTTCCACAAAAAGAAAAAATTGATTGTATTTGAGTTATGAATTTAGATGCACCTAATCATCAATTAGATTCAACTATACAAGTTGAGTTCTCATGAGTATGATGCGCTTTTATCTTTCCGAGTAAAATTTTAAGCACCTATCTAAATTAATCAACTTTAAAGTGAGTATCGAAATTAGGTTTTTAAAAAATATATATATGGTGTAAATTTATAAATGAAATTTGTAAATAAAACATATTAAAATACTTTTTACAAGAAAATACAATAATGAAAAAGTTATATTTGCTACATTTTGAGGAGTTGTTATTATTTTAATTGGAAGAGTATATTCTTGGGACAATAAATCATTCTTAATCATGAGAAAAGTCAACACTCTTTTTGACAAAAATTTCCACTTAAGTGAGGAAAATAACTACTAGTTAGTACATTTTGATCATTAGTCCATTCTAAGAATAATTAGTCCTTTTTTCCCAATCAAAGAAATGATGGTGCTTGAATTATTACTTCAATTATAAATTCCATTATACACACCTATATTTGTCAAAAAAAAAATCAATTTGTATTATTTTGTTTCATACGGATAAATAAATATATACTAGTTAATTAGCTAATATAGTTATAGTTTAAATTAATTACGGCTCATGGCAAACATCTAGCTGTAATTACAGTTTGAGTTATGTATAATTCGTGCGATTTATACAAATATTATGTGTGATTATACAAAAGTGGTGCGTGAATCAAATTGTATAGCGAAATATACAAATATTGTGAATTATATAATAAATTATGCAAATGTTGTGCACGAATTGTATTAACGAAATATACAAACACTATACAAAAACTGTGAATTGTATAGCGAATTGTATAAACGTTGTTGTAACTATAGTTACGAAATGTAATTACCCAAACTATAACTATGGAGCGTAATTAAGGTATTTTTGAGTGGCTATATGCGAAAATTTCTCAATTTGAAATGCACGTTTCAATAAATTAAAAATCAAATTCACTTATTATGTAAACACTTACTTCAGATCTCCCTTATCATATTCTATTGTGGAAGACACAATTTTTCTGAAGAATTCACCATGATATCTTTTTTGAATCGTGTAAACTAAAATAAGTTTGTAAAGTTTCAAAAAAAGACTTAATATTTATTAAGGAGCGTATAAAGAAGAAAGTGGACAATATCTTCGTACGGAGGGAATATTCTATATTATATTATATTAAAGAATAAATATACAAACCTTTTATTTGTTTTATGCCATCATGTCATGACAAGAATAAAAATATATTCTTCAAATTGAGAAAAATACATTAAACATTCACATTAATCTAGGATTAGGGGTGGGTGGTAGATGGATTAGCTTCTAGATTTCCATCAAATTAAGCACCACCTAATTTGATTAGTCAAAAGAGGACATAGTCATGCACAATTAATTAATCTATCATTGTTAGTTGATGCAAGAAACATTACTAGCCGAAGGAATTAATTAATTTGTAATTATATAAAGTTAATGTCTCAATTAGTGACCACGAAAAGTCTGAGTGTATTATAATTTCAAGTTCGAATTCTTGAGAATTGGAAAAATAATAATATTCAAAGCGCCGTTTTAAGTAATGAGTCTTTTAATAAACAAATCTGAATTTTATCGAGTTCTAGAATATGAATATCAAATATCAGTTAAAAAATCAAAAAATAATTATTTAGGTGAGGATTCTCCACTTGCTAATAAACTTTTAGAGACCACTTGGTGCTAGAAGATTAGAATCATATTCTTAATTTAATTTAATTATTTAATTAATTAAAAAGTCAAAGGCATTTTCTTTCTTTAATTACTTATTCTATGCGTATTTTCTTTTTCATTTGGGATAAAAAGCTTAATGATTCTGTGATTATGATTTGGCTTTTTTATATTTACATATTTAAGAAAATAAATTATATTTTAGTAGTAGTAGAAATGGTTTTTAGAAGTAAAAATTTAATTTTTCCTAGAAGCACTTTTATAAATACAAATTATTAATATTTTAATACCTAATATTAAATATTCAAAATTTTAATATTTAATTCAAATTTGGAACTTAAAAAAAGATAAGTAAAGTTCAATTTTAGAGAAAAATATACATTTTTTCAAAAAGAGTCTCACAACGAATATCTGTTATTTCTATTCAAAGGAAGTTTACAATGCCACGCTCTCCATGAGAAGAAATATGTCTTGATTGACGAGCATATTGTTATAACGATGTCTACACAGTCGAGTACAAAAAATACAACAGAATCACACAATAGAAATATATCTTGATTGATAACCGTAACGCTTTAACGTATATTGTTATAGCGTTGTCCACACAATCAAATATAAAAAGTAAAACGAAATCACGCAACTGAATACAAGACCGTTAAAAAGAAAAACAGAATCACACAACTGAACGCTCGACCATTTTATGGTTTGGTGGAAGATGGAAGTTGAGGCCTTAAAACTTTTAGGACTTGGATTCAATTAACTTTTTGGAAGTAGATTTTACTTGTAGAGAGTATCATATTCAAATCATTCATTAATAATACTATAGGCTATATATATTTAATAAATGATAACTAGTTTATCATACTCCACACATTCCCTTTTGATATTTTTCAAAACTCTTACTTGGACTTGCAATTTTTTTTAAAAATATTGCAGAATCACACAATAGAAATATATTTTGATTGACAACCGTAACACTTTAACGTATATTGTTATAGCGCTGTCCACACAATCAAATATAAAAAGTAAAATGAAATCACGCAACTGAATATAAGACCGTTAAAAAGAAAAATAGAATCACGCAACTGAACGCTCGACGCTCGACCGTTATATCTTCTGATGGAAGATGGAAGTTGAGGCCTTGAAACTTTTAGGACTTGGATTCCATTAACTTTTTGGAAGTAGATTTTACTTGTAGAGAGTATCATATTCAAATCATTCATTAATAATAATATAGGCTATATATATTTAATAAATGATAACTAGTTTATCATACTCCACACATTCCCTTTGATATCTTTTAAAACTCTATTTTTTTAAAAATTTTGTTGTCATATTTCTCTTATAATTTTATTTTCAGTCAGACATTTTAGATTGGAGTTATAGAGTCGTTTTTTTGATTTTTTTTCTTTTTATGTATAATTTTTTAGTACAATTTAAAATTCATCTGACTCAAAGTAAATATCAAGCAATAAATTAGTAAATCGAAAAAGAATAAAAATAATATTAGTATAGCAGCAATTTCCCCCTATGCTAATTAGGACCCGTTTGGTGGCAATTATTTTTGAATTTTTTTTGGCAAAATTTGTTTGCCCATAATTATTTTATTTTTTTTGTACAATTTTTAAAATTAAATTCTAAAATCCATAAAAAAAATTATTTTGGGGCCAAAATAATTTTTAAATTTTAAAACTTACTCCAAACTCTTATATTTTATGAAAAATTCATCCATGTACGACCTCAACTAATTTCTATTTACTCTTTTTTAGTCATCTGATCTGGAAATGTATACTCAACCATAAAATGTGAAAAAATTATACTAAAAAAGCTAGTTACTATCGTTATTATTATTTTTTATTTTGCCGATGGATATTTGTAATTAAATGTGATTTGATCAATTGTAGTAGCTACTTGTGTTATTAGTAAGTTTAATTAAAATATCGTATTATAATTTTAGAATAATATATTATCTAATCATTATAAAAATATAATTTTGTGCCAAATTTATAAGTATTGTTTAGTATAAATCATATTTTATATGTGAATGTTTTGAAATAAAATATAATTTCAAAAATTTTACGAAACATATTTTGAAACTTCAATCCAAACTTCATCCGAATTCGTTCTCGAAAATACTTAAGAAGCTATGGCCAAACGCTAACTTACTCCTAGCAGTTATCTTTTGAAGTCTACAAACTTTGTCCCAAAACCTCTTAGGTTAAATTAGCCATTAAATCTAATGAATTAATTGGACTATATTAATTGAATTTATAGCTTATTATTAGAGTTTTAGTTCTTTTAAGCTATTATATTCAAAATTAATAATATATTTAGATAGTCAATTAATTTTTTAATATAGATATAGAATTTTAATTAAAAACTATCAAGTTCCAAACAAAGGAAAATTTATCAAAATTTCAATTTAATGGATTTGTATTTTATAGATAAGGAGTTTATTTATTTATTTATTTATTTTTTGTCTTTTATTAATGGCTCAATATAACGGTTCGTTGTTATCAAAATGGCTCAAAGACGACACA
Source organism: Solanum rostratum (assembly GCA_029948455.1). Lineage (NCBI taxonomy): Eukaryota > Viridiplantae > Streptophyta > Magnoliopsida > Solanales > Solanaceae > Solanum > Solanum rostratum. The sequence goes on along the minus strand of CM057051.1, from coordinate 67,117,419 downwards.
ACTACGTTACGCCACGGCAAAAACCGTTCTAAACTCTCAAGTAAGGTTGTGTTTGGTATAAACGAAGATTGTTTAAAATAAATATTTAATCGATTAAAATATGTCAATAATTTCTTTTTAATATATATATAAGATCATCCGCGTTAGAATCAATTATATGTCATTATGTCAAAAGTTATAACTGATAACAAAAGCGCAAGCGCTATACGCAAAATTCCCTCCCTAACACCTACCTCGTGCAGCATGTTGCTTTTTGAAATAGATACCACTTGTTAAGATCAAACGTTTGTCATTATGCCAAAATTTACTTAGGCGTGGAAAGTTTTTTGTGAAAAAACTTACGACTAAATTCGAACTGTAAAACAAGAGAAGATTAATTCTCTCTTTTTTTTAAAACACTCCTTTATTTTTTATAGGGGAAATAATTTGTCTAATAAAAAAAAGTAAATTTTATAAATAACATATTAAGTTCATTATCTTTCGAAACCCACCCCTAAATGCTCCTGACCAACACTACCATGCCATCAATGATGGAATCAAGATTTCTATACCAAAAAATTAAAAGATGTTCAACATCTAGTGTATGTTCATAAAAAATAATTTTGGTTACGTATAATGTTTGTATAATTTTGATACATACATATAATTTGCTTATTTATCAACTATTAATAAATAAAAAATATTTATTTTTCAATTTTTTTTTCTTGAATATACATTTTTTTTTCCAACCAAACACCCCCCCATATGAAACCCACAGTTTTCCCTTTCCTCAAAACAGTGATACAGTGAATCTGCCAAATAAAATTAATTACCTTTTCCAGTGTGACACGTTGACAGATGCAAGTCTCTCTCCACCATTAATTTTTCTATTATATCATTTTTTTTAATACCACTTGTATTTGCCATTTGGATGCATCCATAATAGCGGAGTCAGGATGTCAATAGCGAAGTCATATAAAATTGGTGTCATGCGATTGAGGGGTTACGAGTTCAAATTTTGAAATAACTTCTGACAGAAATATAAAGTAAGACTGCGTACAATAAATCATTGTGATCGGACCCGTCTCTAAATCCTGCGCATAACGGATGCTTTAGTGTACCGAACTTGTCTTTTTTTCAAAAAAATAATATATATTGATTTTTTTTTTAATGTTATGCAATTTTATATTTTAATATTTTTTTAATTAAAATTTTGACTTTGTGATTATATGTATGCAATATTTTTGTTTTTGTTTTTAAGCAATCACTTATTGAGAAAAATATTTGATTTATTGAATTGAAAATGGGTTATTCATATGTATAAGTAAAAATGAAACACTATGTATTTGATTTAAAAAGTTGAATATATTATGACCCTTTATTTGATTTAAAAAACAAATTATGACCCTTTATTTATTTTGTGAAATAAATGAGAAAAAATAAAGAGATAATCAAGGATATTATAGTTTTGGAGTATTATTTACAAAAAGTTCGATTTTGTGTAATGATTGATTTAGTTTAAGTGTGATATTACCTTTTTCTTTTTTGTTCTCATTGTCTTTGTTTATTAATTTTATGTAATAATCTAATTTTATTTACTACCCTCTCATTTGTATAATAGCTTTATTTATTTCATACCTATTTCTTTTGTAGGATTGTTCTTCAGATCTTGATATGTAATATTATGTAACGATGAAAAATGATATGTGACTTGTATAACGATGAAAAACGATATTATTTTGTTCAAACTTTATATTAATTAAGACAACACAACATAATATAATACGATTCATTGTGAAATAACACGTAACTACTAATTAGTTGAATTATGAAATAACACGTAATTAGTAATCAAATGAAGTGTTCAAATAAGCAACACAATACAATAGTTGTGACGCTATGTAATGACGACACATATTAAAAATAAATTAAATTAAATTGATATTTTAAAATAAAAATTTTGATATTAAAAAACTATAAGAAAAATATCATTTATTGCAATTTTTCTCATATTAATATGATGATAAAATATTTTAAAATATTAGCCAAAGTTTGTATTATTTGATTCTAAAAATAGAAATCGTGACAACTAAAAAAAGACAAAGAGAATAACATTTTATTTATGTCCTAAAATATTTTTTTAAAAAGGTATATCATACCCCAATTATTCACTTGATATAGATCAAACAGTTATCATGCATACCAAAAATATTTGTTCAAAATAATTGTCAATTAAACAAACAAGATAGAATTAATTTTTTTAAACTTTATTCTTAACATTAATTATTTAACTCTCTCCGTTCACTTTTACTTGTCATTATTTCACTTATTGATGTCAAATTATATGAACTTTGACCAATATTTTAAGATGTATTTTTCATTATATTAATACGAGAAATATTACAACTTATAGTATTTTTCATATAGTTTTCAACTATCAAAATTTTAGATTTTAATTATTAAATATATCTACTTCAATTTAGCTTTGAAGATTAGTTAAGTTGACCTCAAAAAGCGAAACAGTGACAAGTAAAAGTGAATAATATATAAAAATTTAAGAATCAATAAAGAATACATTATCAAACTATATTCTTAATTTGCTATAATTGATATCTCCAAAATAAATATGGAACACAAAATTTGGGAACAACTTGGTTTAAATATTTTTAACTTTTTATTGTCCCTATTATATAACTTCAAATTTATGAGAATAAAATATATATAAAAAATTTGTAGCACTTCATTTCTTAGAAAATTTTGAGATTTGGACCACTCTGTCAATTAGGTCTCTCTAACCAATCTTCTTCATACAAAAATACTGTTATACTGTCGCCGTCCGATCTTCTTTCTCTCTCTAAATCTCTCCGTTGAATCTCTTGCTTCCTTCTCCTTCTCTTCCAATATCAGTCTTCCAAGTTGTTCAGCTTCATCGTAATGGCGATGGCGATTTGTTGTTAGTATTTTGAAGTATTTTGTTTGGATTCGGGTTGTGATGGAGGAGCGAAACTCAACTCGATTGAGTAGCTCAACGAACGATACAGTATGGGAGTGTGTGATTCCGTACATACAGGAATCGCGTGACAGAGACGCTGTGTCGTTGGTATGTAAGAGGTGGTGGCAGATCGATGCGATTACTCGGAAGCATATAACTATGGCGTTGTGTTATACAGCGAAGCCGGAGCAGCTTTCGAGAAGGTTTCCACATCTTGAATCGGTTAAACTGAAAGGGAAACCAAGAGCTGCTATGTTTAATTTGATACCGGAAGATTGGGGAGGATATGTTACACCTTGGGTTGTGGAAATTACTAAGTCGTTTAGTAGATTGAAAGCGCTTCATTTTCGTAGAATGATTGTTACAGATTCGGATCTCGAATTGCTTGCGAATCGTCGGGGGAAAGTTCTTCAGGTTTTGAAGCTGGATAAGTGCTCTGGATTTTCTACTGATGGTCTTCTGCATATTTCTCGTTCCTGCAGGTATAAATTTTGTTTTAGTTGAGCTGTTTACAGTTTCGATTTTTTGAGCTTCATTTTAATTCACTTTATTTAACTTGATTTGGATGAGAAATTCTTGAATTAAGATCCTGAAGGGATGATTCATTGTGCACGAGAAAATCCTGGAGATTCCAGGTCTGAGTTTTTGTTATAACACTAGAAGGTGATCCAGGACTTGTACCGACGGGCTCAATCTTTTTTTTTTCACCACTGAATCCATTGCATAATATTATGGGGTCAAACTATAACATTGGTTGAATTTTTGGTGATTTTTATATATATATATATATATTTAAGCTCCATATTAGAATGGCTGGTTTGGTTGGCTCGTAGCTTGTTAACTCTATTTGTCCCTGCTCAGCATAAGCTTACTTATCTGCTCTGTACGTGGGAGCTGTTCTAATGGGCTGCAGTAGGTTGTGCATAAGTTGATTTAAACACTAATTATCATTTTTTGAGACGTGTCTGTTAGGATCGATTGCAACAACACTTTGTGATTTCGAAGAACAATTCAAGAATCAAGACAGTTTTAATAACCCTAAGAGAGAGAAAATAATTTCGTGGTAACACCCGTAAGGATAACCTCCACGGTGATGCAATATTTATATTAATAAAATAACACTGTTTACATATTAATCAGGCTCCACATCCCAACAGTGTCTTGAATTTCATTTCTCCTTTTTTCTAGTTTCTTTTCCTTGTAACTTATTGCCTCTACTACTTGAAAAAAGTGTTATATTTTCTGAGAGTTCATTAGTATAGAATGCTTTATTACTACTATGGCAAGAATATTATACCCAGTGTGATGTGGGAAATGTACGCAGACCTTGCCACTACCTCATAGATATAGAGAGGTTGTTTCCGGATAGAATGCTCTACTACTGTGTGTTAAAAATCTGTGTTGTCATGTTTGCTCTTACCTATTGTGGTTTTGAATGTTCGTGGCGGTTTGAGTTGTCCAGGCTATTGGAAATTCTAGTGAACTTTCTTTTCATTCTGTATTGCTCAATTTTGGATTGCTCTGGCTCTAAGCTTCTAAATGAAGTGACATAGTTAGTGAAGATTCATACAACAGTCAGAAACTGGTTTGGTTTGAGACATAGTTGTTGCTTTTTGTGTTCTTTTTTGGAAGTGAACTTCTCTGCGAGAGTCAAAGATTAGGAGAAGATAAAAAATGGGAAATAGAAGGAGCTTCATTTTGCTTTCTTTAGGATTGCATATTGCCAGTGGAAAACATATCGAGTTTGAATTGGTTCAATATGTGTAACCGTTCAATGAATAAGGTATACAACTTACTTGCCATATGCGTGTAATCCAGCAACTGAACATTAGATGTGGGTATGGACTATTGTCTCCTGATATGACCTTGGGCAATCCCCTCCACCTAGCTTTTGCAATTGAGGTAGGCTCAAGATTCTTTTTGCATAATACCTGAGCTCTCATCCTTATTCTTGGTTTATCCTATATTTTGCCCACAATTTATGATGTTCATATTAGAGCAGAAGGTTAGTAAGGATAGAATGTTGTCTTGCCTTGTGACGTGCATGGGACTAGTCGTGCCATCATAGTTGTGCTGCTATTGCTTTTTGATTTTCACATTATTTTGCTACTGATATTGTTTTTATCTTGTAGAGTTCACACTGCTCTTCGTTTTAGCCGCTATGCCATATATATTGTTTTATCTTTGTTTTTCTTCTGGGTATGTTGTTGTACTTGGCTCTGATACATTTGAGCTGTGGACCTTGAAACAACCTTTCTATCTTCATGACGTAGTGGCAAAGTTTGAGTACACTCTATCGCCTCAGACCCCATTTGTGGAATTTCATTGGGTATATTGTTGTTGTTGTTGTAATTTATGATGTCCATGCTCCACTTGTTCAGTCCCTAGCAAGGGGCTGGGGTAGATTACCACATCAGTTTGAGGTTATGGGTTGTTGTCTCCATGTATGACCTCAGACAATTCTCCCCTCATGAGCAAGTATTTGGATGAGCTAGGCCTAAGATCCTTTTAACATAAAATTTCCTGTTGGTTGCACATTATAATTAAGATAGTTGGCACAACTTTGGGTGATTCTGATAATTTTACGAGCTTTAGCATAACTTGTGTCAATAGTTTTTCTTCTTAATATTTTTGAGTACTGAAGGTTTTTCAATCTGTAACTATATTGATTGAGGGAATATATGGATTTTGGAAATTGGAAAAATTTTAGGAGACTCAGAAGTGATTGGCATCATCTTCCTCCTTTTAGTGGAAAGTATTTTCCTTGGAGAAACATTTTCTACAGTTTAATAACCCAATGAGAATGTTTCCACGCTGAATGTTGTTTTGGAGTGGAGATACAGAGCTAATATGTTGAGACTAAAGGTGCAATTACTATTAGGGGCGGATCTACGTGGGTAGTACTTAGTAGGGGGTTCGGTCGGAAAATTTGTATATATAATGTTAAATCTGAATGTTATGTATATATAATAATTAAATGAACCCCTTGAGCTCACTTGAAAATCGTAGCTCAATGGTTCAGTGGTGTTCAACTTCTTGTTGGTTGCGGGTTCAATCCCCCCTTGCATCATTTTTTGTTTCTTTTTTAAAAGTTCTTTTTCTTTCTCTCTCCTTTTTTTCATTTTTAATGAGCAATGTCTTTGTTTGTCTTTTCTCACTTTCTTTTTCATTTTTAATGAGCATGAACTTTGTCCTATTCCCTCTTTAATAAGCAATTGGGCGTAAAGTTTTTAAAATTTAGTTTTGTGTATTTTTTTAAATTAATCCATTTGTATGTTTTTATTATTTAATTTATTGTTTCAATTTATATGGCATCATTTCGATTTTAAATTCAAAAAAATTTCATTTTGATTGTAAATTCAAGCATGACATTTTTATGTTTTTAAATAAAATTTACACAATTAACTGTGTAAAAAGTACTATAAGCAATAATAATTGATAATTTTAAAATATTTTAATATATATGAAAAATTATGATTAAAATAAGAACTTGTTTGAATCTTCAAATATGAAAGATAGTTATTCTTTTTCTATCTTTCTCAAGTATAAATATTGAGTCTAGAATATTATGTACAATTTTTTCATGGAGTTGGAATAAAAAATATTTTGATTCTCTCTTTTTCAATGCTCTCGGTACTAGTTTAAAGCCCTAACTAAATTTCTATAATTTCTTACGGATTTTCAAAATTAACATGTCTCTCAGCCAAACTAAATGAGGAATATCATAAAATGCATATCTCTTTTTATACGTTCTATGTCACACTTGTTTAAATTTTCATATTTAACTAGTTTTCCATATTCAAAATTCTTGTATTTTGTCAACTTTTATAGTTTATTTTATCGGGTTATATAATTCGTCTTCGCAACTATTTTGTTGTCATTAGATAAATTCATATTGATGTTGCTCAATATTTTTTATTTTTATCATTATTGAGCATCAAATATGTATTATCGTATTAATAATTCAATCCTTATACCTTTTTAAGAATTTTGTCTATCATTTATTTTGCTACATGATATATTGTCGCGTCTTTATATATTGTGTTGTTATTGTCTGTCATTTATTTTGTTACTTTTAGTGTATTTATAAAATTATCAATTGCTTTTCATTATAATCGTTAGTCTATCTAGTATTTTTCTGCTTTTGGGGCTGAGATATTTGAGTTGAGGGTCTTCCAGAAACAAACTCTCCATCTCTATGAGGTAGTGGTAAGGTCTGCGTACATTTTACCCTTCTCAGATGCTACTTATGGAATTTCACTACGTATGTTGTTGTGATTGTTGAGTATTATGAGAGGTACTTATTTCACTTCACCGTTAAAGAAGCTGCTTCAATAAGAGTGTGGGCACATATCTGACAGGAAATGGAATTTCTCTAGAATAGATTCACTTGATCATGCAGTTTCTGTCATAAATTATGTGTATGTATTTCATGGGAATAATAACACTCTTAAAGGTGGAGAACAAGAGTCTAGTCCTTAATCCCATGTCCCAAATCAATCAACTACAGATATTCTTATGTATTTGATCCCATGGATTTTAAATTTAATCAATTGATACCATTTTGGTTTCAGCCTGTTTTCTTAAACAAGAATTCTCAAGGGTTAATGGCGCATGGTCTGAAACTTGTGTGGATAATGAGCCCGCCCTTTTATCCTTCTCCACTTTATTCTAGGCTTTTGTCTATGTCAAGGCTTAAACCCATGACATGCGCCTAAACCGTAGGATGTGTTGCATTTTTGCCATTAGACCAAAGCCCTCTGGACAACCCATTTGGTTTTTGTTTATAGATGCCTACTATCAATTCTAATGTATTGATCGAAAATTCCAAATGCAACTTGAAGTTGGATTCCCAAATTTGTAAAGAAATGCTCCAACCTGTTTTCCAACTCAATCTTTATAAATTTCAAAGAAGGTGCTCTCTTTTCTCCTTTGCAAAAGGTATAACTAAACACAACTTTATCTTCAACATGAACTTCATAAATTCCCCCAAAAGTGAAAAATACTTGGGATCCATGGCCAAACGCTTACTTATCTTGACTGATACAGTCAACATATCACTCTAAAAATTTATGAAACTGACCACTAGAGTCGACTTAGCTCACCTAAAGTAGGACACTAGGGGTACTAAGTATGTTATCCTCTGAGGTATAGACGTGTCCAAGTGTTTGCGAGAGGTCAGCTTGTAAGGTGGAGACAAATGGTTATTATAAAAAATGGTTGGAGACAACTGGTCAGACATTACAGATCATGCTGAAAGTTAAAGCTGATGAATGTGAGTTGCCTGTTTTTGTTTTGTGGGATGATTAAGTGATCTCAACGTACGGGGAGAGCCTTGTTATTCTGGTGCTGCTGTAGGTCTAACCTGGTTCATTGTCCGATGGTGACTTTAGCCATCACCAATGCAGTGTAGTATGTGGTGACCTACATTATTGTTTAGTTGATAGGAGGTTGGTCTTGATAATTGAGCTAGATTGATGTTGAAGTAGTTACACTGAACAATCTTCTCTTTTATGGGACTCATATGACATGATAGGGTTCTGATAAAGTCAATGCTTCCACACATTATTTACAGTATTTAAGTCATTTTGAATCGCTTGCTCAGCTTGCTGTGTTCTTGTGTTACTCAAAAGTATCTTATTGGGAAGGTTTAATACATTTAAGTTGTCAGTTGAATTTTGTTGCCTATTTTGTGTCTATGGGTTCTCATGTAATCTGTGTTGTGCAGGAACTTAAGAACTTTGTTAATGGAAGAGAGTTCTATAATTGAGAAAGATGGAGATTGGGTACATGAATTAGCATTGAACAACACAGTTCTTGAGAATTTGAACTTTTATATGACGGAGCTTGTGCAAGTTAAGGCTGAAGATCTTGAATTGATAGCTAGAAATTGTAAATCTCTTGTCTCTATGAAAATTAGTGAGTGTGAAATTACGAATCTTCTTGGCTTCTTTAGAGCTGCAGCTGCGCTGGAGGAGTTTGGTGGTGGCGCATTCAATGACCAACTAGATCCTGTTGCTGAAAATGGCTATAATGAGCAATTGGGAAAATATGCTGCAGTAGTTTTCCCTCCAAGATTACGTCAATTGGGCTTGACATACTTGGGGAAAAATGAGATGTCTATTCTCTTTCCTATTGCATCTCGTCTGAGGAAATTGGATCTTCTATATGCACTTCTCGACACAGCAGCTCACTGTTTCTTACTGCGAAGGTGTCCCAACTTGGAAATTCTTGAGGTTAAGTCTCAGGAGCTTTTCTTACCCTCTTCTCTTTATTGCCAATATCAATTTATATTTAACAGGCTCACTTATATTGGTGCATAATACCAACACTCACACTGTTTTTGTTGTGATTGCATCACTTTGATATCAAAAATTGAGTGTTTAACGAAATTAACGGTTAGAAGTTCCACATCACCACATTAGTGTTGCATGGGTGGTTGGTCTCCTTATATGATCTTGGACAATCCTCTCCCATGAGCTAGCTAGCTTTTGGGGACGAGTCAGATTCAGGGTCCATTTCTTTATTATAGTATCAGAGTCAGGCCTATCCCAATTCTTTGTTCACCAATGTTAGCCTCCATATAATAGTATCCATGCTCCAATTAATTAGGTCTGGGCATGCTTGGGAGTGTTAGAAGTCCCACATCGGTAGTTGGATGGGTATTTGGTCTCCTTATATGGTCTTGGGCAATCCTCCTCTGAGTTAGCTTTTGAGGATGACTCAGGTTCAATGGCCATTTCTTATCTTTAAATAAAAATATTTTTGAGACATTTTTCTGTGGGACATGTGTCAGTTTTTATGCTTGGCAGCTGTTCTTTTAAACCTTGTACAATTTGATATCTACCCATGAGCCTAACTTGATACTTCAACACATGGAAATGGCTGATTCTGTAGAGAGCATTTACGTATAGTTGCTATTTTTTTGCTTCTGCATCTGAAAGATACCACTCCAGAATTTGGAGTGAAGAAGATTAATGGATTAGAGGAAAAGATCTCTCTGAAGTTACCTAATGCAATTTTCTATCTGTCTATCATGTTTGAAACAGACAAGGAATGTTGTTGGGGATAGAGGATTGGAAGTGCTTGGCCAGTACTGTAAGAGGTTAAAGCGGCTCAGGATTGAGAGGGGAGCTGATGATCAGGAGATGGAGGATGAAGAAGGTGCAGTTACGCACAGAGGATTGATTGATTTGGCAAAGGGATGCCTTGAACTAGAATACATGGCTGTTTATGTGTCAGATATTACTAATGAAGCTTTGGAAAATATTGGTACATATCTGAAAAATCTGAGTGATTTCCGGCTGGTTTTGCTTGACCGAGAAGAAAGAATAACAGATCTGCCACTTGATAATGGTGTCCGTGCTTTACTGAGAGGTTGCCATAATCTTAGAAGGTTTGCCCTCTATGTCCGGCCTGGGGGCCTTACTGATGTAGGTCTCAGTTATGTTGGGCAATACAGCCCAAACGTGAGATGGATGCTTCTGGGATATGTTGGGGAGTCCGATCACGGCCTTCTAGAATTCTCTAAAGGATGTCCTAGCCTGCAGAAGCTAGAAGTGAGAGGCTGCTGTTTCAGTGAGCGCGCATTAGCTTTGGCTGCCTTGCAGCTAAAATCATTAAGGTACCTGTGGGTACAAGGATACAGGGCATCTTCAGCTGGTCGTGATCTCTTAGCCATGGCTCGCCCATTTTGGAATATTGAATTGATTCCTGCAAGACGAGTTGTTGCCAACTATGGAAATAATGGAGAAGTTGTAGTTGCCGACCATCCAGCCCATATACTTGCCTACTATTCTCTCGCAGGACAAAGAACAGATTTTCCAGACACTGTCAGGCCTTTGGACCCAACTTACCTTCTCGCCGAATAGGTTTGTAAATATAACTTTTCCCCGAGTGAAGTTGTTCGAGGTCTATTTGCTTCCTTTTTAGGTGTCTTGTCCATATGTATGCCTCTTCTTCTCCTCCCCCTTTTTCCTTGATGAGAGTTTTTTCCACATTGATTTTAATCTTTTCTTTTAGACATGCATCCTGTAATAAATTTGCTTTCCTTGGGTTATCTGTAATGTAACACTTGGTGATCTACCTTTCTAATCCCCCTGCTCTCATCTTGTTCTGTGCTTTGGTTTAAGTAACATTTGTGAGGATGCAGCAAACTTCCATTAATTCTTCAAGTGAGGATTTGGTCTTCACTTGTTCGATTTTGACGTAGGGGTAAGGTTTGCAGACCTACCTTCCCCAAACCCCTCTTGTGGGTGGGATTACACTAGGCATGTTGTTGTCGTTTGATTTTAAGGCTCGATGTCAAAGCCTATGATAAACGATGAAAGCATTGGTTAACTCTATTAGTTCTCTGCTTCTGGTTGTTTTTTCACTAGTGGAGATAGAATAAAGTGTTCTTATTAAAGTGTTTTACTGTTTGTTATATGATTTAACAGTGACACGGAAGGAAATTTGTTTGTCTTCAAATATGATTTTTGACTAGAGTAGAGTCAGTCAACCCCTCTTGTGTCTATATTTTATCCTCATTAGATACCACTTCGTGGAATTATACTATATACTAAATACGTTATTATTGAATAAAGTAGACTAACCTAAAAGGAAGGAGGCGGATCTCGGTTATGAGCGGTGCCCCATTGCCTATATTTTTCATAAATAACAGTTTATCCCTATATTAAAATGAATTATGCATGCAATATAAATGTATTATAAGTGTTTATTGTGCTTGTTTTGGTAAAAAATTGACAAAATCTGTATTAAATAATATATTATTCATCAATTAATTTATATTATATATATTTTGTAAATAGTCCTTTTATAGTATGTCTTATAATTGTATTATAAATATATTATAAGTGTTTAGCTAATTTTTTTTTTTGCTATTAGTAATAAATATTTTTTTAATATAATATAGCTACTCACTACTGGTGCTAAATCTTTCAGCCGTAATAATGACCCATTGATTGGTTATTCTTGTCTGAGTTCGAGTTTATCAACTTCAGAAATAATTATTTATACAATCAAGTTCTTTAATACTTAGGTAATTATAGGCAAATTTCTTGATGAATATTAGTTGGTAATTGATAAAATTAATGCCTAACCATTTTTTTTAATAAAAAAAATATTACTACAATTTATTTTGATTCGTTTGTCTTTTTCAGTTCATTTTAAAAAAATATCTTTTTCTTTTTTTCTCGAATAACTCTTTAATTTTATTTTTTTTTATATTATATGCATAATTTTTAATCGATTCATGTCCAAACGCCTCAAAAATATGCCCACATGGATATATATATATCTTTTAATTTAGGGAGGATTTTTTGAAATAAGTGGAATGCAGACTCAGCAGTGTAGTAGCACCAGCCTGGAAAACGATAAGCAAATAAAATGAGGATAAAAAAACACCCAACTTGCATACATTTTTCTTTTTTATCTCAATTCAAAAAGAGAAGGAAAAAAAATAAACCAAAAAAAGTGAGGGAAAAAAAAAAGAAGAAAAAAGGAACAACCTCCAATTAGATTTCAAATAGTGCCAAGTGACGCAGCCTGAATAAGCTAAATCTGTCTCAGGTTCTACAGACAGATTCATGTATAATGTGTGTTAAAAAATAAATAGTGAATTCGATTCGATAATTTAGTGCTTTTTTGTGTTGTTAAATTAGAATTACTATAGAAATGTGTTATCGATCGTACAAAAGCTGAATTCTTTTTAAAAATAAAAGAAGAAAACACTTTGTGCTTTGTGCATGCATGCACAAACTAGGCAAAGTTGTTATGCTGTGGTGGAGCCATATTGGAGTTAAGGGGTTCATCTGAATCTCGCTCGATGAAAAATTATGCTATTTATATGTGGTAAAAATAATTTTTTTATCTATATAATAGATGTCAAACTCACTTCAATTTTTTTAAACTTCCCTCAATTAATTTATATGTCTACTTTTTGAAATTTTGAACCTCTATGAAAATTCTGAATTTATCGCGAGTTGTTAATAGTCCCACATTGTTTGTCGAATAGTCAATTATACTCTCTATAAAATCAAGCAATTCTTATCTCATTGAACTATTTTATGAGATTAAGCTAAGCCCAAATTAAAGAGTTTTTTTTTTCTTTATGTAAAAGATTAAAAAAAAAAAAAAAACCTATGCACTAAGCCACTAGTGCAAAAGTGGCATTAATTTGGCTATATATGAAAACATTGGGCCCAAGTGATTGTCAGTACACTAGTTCACTAATGGAACACAAGAAACACACTATCTAATTAGTGAAATTTGAGGACCATAGTGTGTACGCGTTTTTATCCTTTATTTTGTAAAGATGTAAAGATTGTTTTCGATGGACCCTCGACTCAAGTAATTAAAATATATCAAAGGTCGAGTATGTTAAAGTAAATATAATAGCGAAGAAGTTGTGCCGAGAACAATGAAGAAAAGAATAGTATCAACAACAAATATCTGATGAAATGAAAGAAAGTCATAAATTCAAGAGCATTTGATTGAAGATTCAAGAAAGAAACTAAGGCATCTACATACCAAACTAATTAAACCTTAATTTACATTAATACACCAAGATTGACATTTTTTTCTTCTCAAATCTCGCTTGATCAATTGGAGGGCTCTGACGTGATCACAGTCAATCAGTCTATTGTTCTGCTTCTATAGAGTCGAGTTGTCATACAAATTGACCAAATGCCATTAGGTCTCCATCAAATGAGTTGTTCCAGCAGCCGATAAGTATGTCTGTTGTGCTTGTTGAATTCTGCAATTGTGACATACACGACTTCTCTTCACACATCGATTTATTGTTGTTGCTGTTGTTGAGAAACTCGTTGTTTGTGAGATGGATCGTGGTGATGTCGTGGATGCTAGGTCTCTTCCTCTCTTTTTCCTTTGAAAGTTGTCTTAAGTAGTACTTCTGAGCATGACTAGCCACTTGTGTTGGAGTTTTAGAGATCACGAAATTCCTCGATATGTTTCTCCAGTCTCCTTTACCATACTTCTCTAGTCCCATTAGAAATCGCCTGTAATGAAAAAAACCAAACAATAAGAGCAAGCCAGAGGACAAATTGAAATGTTGTATGCTTGATCACCTATGTTGCTCGGATTTCTTAAAAAATGTTGATATCTACATGTCAGATCCTGTAGAACTAATCCATTTTGGGAGGATCCGACAGAGGTACAACAACATATTTAAAGAATCCGAGCAACATAACTAGTCAATTTATTTGAATGAACCTGTGCTCTTCCTCTGTCCATGGTACACCTTTCTTTCTTTCATGGTCATAAGACTTGCCTCTCTTCCTAAACGTTTGAATCTTGCCATGATCAGCAAATTCAAACGCAAAAGAAGACGCGAAATTCCTCGGATTTGGGACCAATCCAGCTTCAATATCAGTAACATCTGCAACTAATTCTTTGTACTGCATCATCACATCAAGAACTGATTTCCCTGGGATAATTTCTGCAACTTTAGACCATCGATTTGGAGTCATCTCGTCGTATATTGCAAGAGCACTTTCAAATTTCTTGTTCTCTTCTTTAGTCCATTTTGTAGTATTACTCTTTCTCTGTTGCATCATCCAGTGTAAATTTGGTACAAAAGAAGTTGGATATAAAGTTTCCATATCCACAACTCTTAAAACTCTCAGCAGACAAATCAAGAATCCTCAATTTTCTTGAAACTTAAAAGACTACAATCTTCCTGTCAATTTTACAATGATTAGTGTCCAATATTAGGATCATAATCTTGGAAAAAATAGCAAAAAAAGGAATTAAATTTAGTAATTTACAACTTAAAGCATAAATTAAAGGATCCCCTACAAAGTATAGTTTTTTTTTCCGTAACCAGAATCAAACCCTCACCAACAAGGTACATACTAAAATCCAAATAAAAGAATTACTTGGTTCTTGATCATTATTTACTTAGTCGGTGTATAGGAACACTCTAAATCAGAATTATATTCAGATAGTCAACCAATTAAGCTGCTAAAATTCTTAGTAAAAAAATTACTTCGTTCTTGATAGTTATTTACTTACTAGGTGTATAAGGAACATATTCTTGATCACAATCATATTCAAGTAGCCAACCAACTAAGCTATTAAGATACTCAATAACTGATTACTTTGTTCTTGGTAGTTATTTACTTACTTGGTGGATAGGAACACAGAATCATATCGGCTAGTGAACCAACTGAGCTTAAATATCCCTAATAAATGATTACTTCGTTCTAGATAGTTATTTACTTACTTGATCGATAGGAACATACTCTGAATCATAATCATGGGGAATACTTCTTGATCAATTCTATGAACCTAGAAGCAACAAAAGAATAGAATTTTTTTTGCAAATTAAGCTCAAATAACACAGATCAGATAAAAAGGTTCAAATATTGGCCACACTAACAAGGAAAATTTCCAAGAAAGGAAGGTAAAAACTACGCGATGTAATCCCACAAGTAAAATCTGAAGAATATAGTGTGTACGCAAATCTTACCTTTAACTTGAAACACAGAAAGATTATTTCTGATAAATCCTCGACTCGGATGAGTGAATGATCTTAAAACACAAACTTAAAATCATAAAAAGAAAGTTCTATCTGTTTAATTTTCCTATCTTTCTAGATGAATAGGGAGAATATTTTAGGATGAGGAGAGTGGTTATTATTATATATTTATATATATAAAAGAGACATCAGGTGATGTCGAGTTGTCGATTTCTGATTGGTTAGAATTTATTTTATTTAATACTTTGTTACATGTTTGTGTGCAATTATTCTATTTGTTGTTCTTTAAGGATTAGTGTGATTGCTACTAAAGTAAGTTCAAAAATCATAATCACTTATTTTTAAAATTTGCGATCGATATTCAGTATTCATATTGAAATTCAAAGTTACATATTGCAGAATTCATTTGAAGACGTCATATTTTTTATTTTTTTTTATTTAAAGAAAAAATCAAACCTCTAAATAAAATGAAGACATCCCGACCGTCTTTCGTATCTTGATAATCATAATCACTTTGTATGTTAGTGAAAAGCATTACATAAATAATCCTTTTCTTTTTCTTTCTTTGTGGGGTGGGGTGGGGGGCATTTAATTTATGGCTAGTAGGAAAAGTTGTTATCTTCAAAGGTATCGCCAATTGAAGAAATAACGAATAATTAAGTTTTATGAATTAATAGAATATAAATTTAGATTTTAAGAGGTTATCACAAAGAACATATTAAAATAATAATATATATATACATACTAATCTTGTTGTATGCATTTTGCGCATGATCAAAACGTGTATTTCGATTGATAACAAATATTACAGAGAAAAAATTAATTTAATTATGAACTTATTAAAAGATAAATAATTCCCTACAAAAGTAGATAAATTGTATCGCTAATTAGAACTCATGATAAATTAGAAAATAGCGGGTATAAAATGTTTTCTTAATTTAAATAAGGAAGATTTAAGAGTCTTTCTAGAATTCCTTATTTTATCACGTCTTTCTATACATTCTAAAAGTCAATAATATAAATACAATTAAATAATAATTTTTTTAAAAATGGTGAAAAGACGATTTTATGTAAAGAAAAGTATTTTAACGAAGGGCAAGTTCAAACAACATTTTTAATAGTTTTCACGCTTTTAATATAATACAGATATAGATATATACTTTGTCTTTGGTATTATTTAATATCTTATTTGATAGTATTTTTTAAGTGTATTAGTTATATATCCTATTCAATATTATAGAGGGTGTAAGTAATATACAAGAAGTAATAGTATTAGCATATTAGAGTTATTAATTAATATATAGA
Source organism: Solanum rostratum (assembly GCA_029948455.1). Taxonomy (NCBI): domain Eukaryota; kingdom Viridiplantae; phylum Streptophyta; class Magnoliopsida; order Solanales; family Solanaceae; genus Solanum; species Solanum rostratum. The sequence continues at coordinate 67,100,644 of CM057051.1, read as the reverse complement.
TAAACATGGTTTAAAATATGAATACACCACATCAAATAGTGGTTAAGAAATCATCTAGCATAACTAATTTTATTATTACGAATCTCAATATTATTAATACACTAACATTCAATAATCAATATTTTTTCTGTCCCATTTTATTTGGCGTCCTTTCCTTTTCACTTCGTCCTGAAAAGAATATCACCTTACTGTAATTAAAATTAATTTAACTTTTAAATTTTCCTTTTAGTCTTAATGAAGTGAAATTTCAGCCATACAAATACGTAAAGATTGTTTTAGACACAAATTTTAAATTTTTTTTTTAATACCATATCAAATTAAAAAATACCATATAAAATGATTCGAAAAAAGTGTTGATCCAAAAAAGATGTTTAATATGTAAAGACTCCCATTATGTATACAATACTTTTAATCTAGACCATCAAATTAAGAAAAAGGAAGTACACTATTTTTCCAACATAAAGAAGGGCATGTCTTTGATTGTTAAAACTTTATGATGCAAAATACTATTTCAATGATTCACTATTTTGTCCGTCTTTTTTTATTTGTTCAATATATTAAAAATAAATTTTTATTTTTATTTATTTAAGTCAAAAAATTAAATTTTTTTTTTTATCATTTTTCATAATTATTTTATTTTTTATTATTAATTATGGGGTTGGAGACTTCAAGGAATTGTTAGTAGCTAACACAACTCTTGAAGTATGTTTGATTGATTACGAATTTATATGATTTATAATAACTAAAATTGATACAGTAAAATTGTTATTTTATTTGTTTTTCTTTAAGGAGTGTGCAAATTAAATGCGGACGAGTAAAATAGACAGAGGGAATATTATATTTAAGATTTGATTAACTATTTTACTATCGAGAAATTTTGATATCAACGTTTATATAAATTTTACCCGCTCTCATGCATGTGAGTACTCTCTTAAATTTTAGAAATTATGCTCTAAGGGCAGAGTTAGAAGCTCGGATACACATATTTGACTAATCAAAGTAATTTTGTGCAAACAACTTATCTATATTAAGAAATTTATTATTAAATATGTACTAATATTAAATTTAAAATTCAGGTAAATTGAGAACTTATAAAATTAAGATTCTGCCCCATTTCTACTACTTAAAAGGATATTTTGCAACCTTGTTTTTAGAGGGGTGGGGAGGGGAAAATATCGAGGATATAATTGGATTCTAAATTTAATTTTAATATTCGTTTTCCTCCAATTAATTTGAACTCAATTTTAGTTGAAACTGTGACTTATAGATTACATGCAGACAACTTTAGTCTATGGCTCCAAAACTTCGATCTGCACTCAAAATCGTCACACGCAGACAACTTTAGTCTTATGAGTCGAAACTGTAACTTATAGATTATATGCAGACAACTTTAGTCTATGGCTGAAAAACTTCGGTCTGCACTCAACATACCTACTGGAATCCCACTCCGTCTCATAACCAGACAAGTTGTAATACATAAATTATCTTACATAATACTACACATTGTTTGTCTTTTTTTATCTTTTATGTCTGAAATCCATCATATCAGGAGTTTTGGACATGAAAAGAGTTTCCACCTGGTAATAGAAACAACAATATTAGAAATGTTCCAATTCCCATTTCTTACCAAGACCTTGTGGTCTTAACCTATCTCCCCTTTGTAACCTGATGGAACTAACATTTCTCCACAGCAATTTCGCGATGCTCTAGAAAGAAAGCGCGGAAAAAAAGAAGAAGAAAAACATCGCGACAGGGCTGGTGCACTCGATGCTCAAGCAGCAGCACCAACTGGTTCACCAGCCTTAAGCCTGGATGATCCGTAGAGTGTTTCTTCAAATCGGATGATCTCATTCTTGGAACCGTAAGCAACTTGAGTCCTGTCATCAAGATTAACGATCACCTTATCAAGGACGGATTGTTTCCCATCGCTGCTGTAACCTCCAGCTTTTTCGATCAAGAATCCTAATGGTGCCACTTCAAAGAGTAATCTCAGCTTAGCCTTGGCTGTTGGAGATGTCACATTTGTGAAAATACCTTTCTCCTTCACAATGATCTGTGAAAATTCGATAAGGGAATTCAACAACTTATTTACGTATAGTAAGTACTACTCTGCCTCCGCCCCTGAGTCACATATTTGCCAAATAAGTAGACGTGTAAAACGAGACAAAAGATGGCAAATACCTGGTTTACATCAGGCACCATTCCTCCGGTGTATCTCAATGTGTATTTCTCCTTGACATAGTAATCGATCAGCTGTTACCAAGAAGCATGAGTCAGAACGCGGAGTTTCATTTAAATAGAAACTTAGAAGGGATCATTCAACAAAGCAAAAAATGAAAAGGGGACAACAAGAGAACAGGTATAGAAAGAGGCAGATTGTACAAACACACGTCCGAGTACAGATATCAGAAATTGAAGACAAAAATCGAAGATATAATAGTTAACCTTGGCGTAATCAGGATTGTCAAATGTGGCTCTCAAATTTCCGGGGGAAAACATTTTTCCTTCTCCAATTTCTGTTGTATCCTTAACATGTTGCCATTTTCCTACAAACACAAAAAGAAACATCGACATTAAGACAACTCAATAGCAAGAAAAGAACTAAACTAATTTAGACACATTAGCTTCAAATCCTACTAAGTTACATAAGAAGTCTCATATCAGGCCTCCGAGAGCATCCAAAGGGTTATAAAAGCTTTGATCACTTCACTCGTTGCCTTAACGTTTATAGATTTCATGTTCTCGGATTCATATTGCCCATTTAATCTATTATATTCGTGTTCAAACCTTCATCAAGGAGGAGGAATTCATGGGTGCCAGGAACATCTTTAAGAGCAAGAACATATGTAGTTCGCGGTCCAAATATCCCCATGGCTGCTGCAACTTGATCTCTTCCTGTGATCCCGGTTAACTTATCCCCAGGCCATACACCAAAGATGGTTCCAACTGTGAAGTTCGTGTCCACGATACTGGAACCATCAAGTGGATCAAAAGCAACACTAAATCCTCCTGTTTGATAAAAATAGAATTCATCAGTTTCTTTTGTACTTGTGGAAACCTAAGCAGTCAGTTAAACATGAATTGAGTGACATTTGAAAAAAAAGTTGTATAGAAGTTAAAGTCGAAAAGTTGAATTTTGAAGTAGAAGACTAGAAGTTGCATTTAGACATGCATTTTTACTTGAAAAAAGTCGACGTCTTCAAAAACATCTAGTTCATAGCCAAACAAGTCCTAAGTTGTTCCAAATTATATAATCTGCTAACCTTCAGCAGGGCCCCCCATGTCTTGGAGCTCAGGAACTTCCTCAGAACAAGCATATTTGCAAAAGTGTGAATATGTCAAGGCCTAAACATCAACAAATTTTGTCAAACTTGGAAAAGATCTACTCCCTCGCTTTCAATTTATTTATTGGTTTTGACTTGATGCTGCGTTTAAGAAACTAAAAAAGACTAAAGATACGTTGAATGGACTAAAATGTCCTTTAATCATGCGGTCTTTAAAGCATGACATATGAAAAGTTAGGATAAAAAAGTTGTCAAAAAAGAGAAGAGTCATTCTTTTTTAAACGAACTAGAAATGAAATTAAGACAAGCAAATTGAAACGGAGGGAGTAACATTGTAAAGTATCAGTTTACAATCAAAAACAAACATCAAAAACTTTGATTTGTTGTCATATGGGATGGAGCTACATGTACTTAAGGTGGTTCAATTGAAATTACAATTCGTAAATCTCTCTCTACATATATAAATCGTTGAATCCCCTTGACAAAAGGAAGCTTAAAGTATAGTGGCAAAGGTGATTCAAAAATTGTTTTTGTTCATAGGTTCGAACGTGTACTCATGCATTTCTTTTTTAAATTCTACAGTTTAAAATTTCTGACTCCGCGACTGTATAGAGTATACCTCAAAGAGAAGCTTATCGGCGAGCATATCGACAGCAAGCTGTTCATCACCAAAAGAATTGACACAAGCAGTTCCTCCACAAGAAGCTGTTCTGACTTTGAAGGCTATTGTTCTTAATGCTTCTCCCATACACATCATTAACCTGATTAACCCCTTATCTGAAGTTGATTTTGAAAGAAATTCTTCCTATAATAAATAGATCAATTTCACTAGTCATTTTCATCAATTTCTTGCATAAACAAATTAAATTACATTAATCAAGAAAAATGATCAAACTTACCAAGCTATCACCAATCTCACATTTTGTCACAAGGGTTGAACTTTTTGTCCTAGACATCTTAAGTGATGATCTAGGCGCCACGCGCAATGATTCCCCGAATAATGAGCTTGATTTCAGACTCTGAAAGAATTTCATGATACTTAAGTCAGTAGCGGAATCAGGATTTTAGATACTAGAAAAGAAAGGTTACTAGGTACTAAATAAATTTATTTCTATATAATAACTTGACTTTTAAACACGAATAACAAGGTCTAGGCCAAAACTATTGCATTCTATCGAATCCATAGACAAACAGACTTGTAACTCCGCCCCTGCTTATAGCTTGTCTATCTTTGTCTATAAGTACAAGTTTATCATATCTAGGATTGCTTTTTTTTATTGAAAAAGAATAACTTACACGGTGGAATCCCACAAGTTTGGTCTGGGAGGGTAAAATATACGCAGACCTTACCACTACCTCATAGAGAGGTTGTTCCCCTCGTCTCAAAAACTCATCATAGTTTGCTAAAGTTATTTAATTAATATAAGAAAAATGAAGAAATGAAAATGGAAATTAAGAGATACCCTTGAGATGATTGAAGAGGAAATGGATCTTGAAGTTGCAAGTGAAGTTGAATGTTGTTGAGAAGAAACATTTGGAAGAAGAGTTGTTGCTCTTGCACAACATGTAACACTAGTCTCCATGTTTGTGTGTTAAAAATCAAGAATTATGAGAGTGGAGAGGGGAAAATATCATACAATCAAGAAATAAAAAGAAGGAAGATATGAAAGAACTTTATTTTATTTTTTATCTCAAAAGTTGTTGCTATAGTTGAGTTAGTTTTAGCCTCTAATTTTTTTTTGGGGGGTGGGGGTGGGGTGGGGTTGAAGATAAGTAGTTAATGAGATGTTGCCACGTGGATGATATATTTTATTTGTATAGATAGGCTGATATAAGGGGGTATGGGTGAGATTAATGACCATCACTCATATTTTTGTGACTCAAATATCTTTGTTGTTACTAAAGAGATATGGTTTCAAGTAGGTAATCAACGTTGGTTTTATTTTATGTGAAATTCTTTGACTTGATACGATATTTAAAGAAAAAAAGAAGATTTTTGAAACTTGTGGTCTAAAATATTTGTATGACTGAGAATCATTAAAAAGAGAATTTCAAAGTTCAAATTGTTTTCGATTAGAGTAAGATGGCATTCTTTCTGGGACGGACTAAAAAGGAAAGGGTATCACGACAGAGGAAATAGTATTGTTTGTTCAGGATATTTTCTTATTGTGATAATCAAATATCATTCTAAACAATATATAATATAACATAATATGAAAAATTCAGATTGAAAGAAATATTAGGCCGTTATAGCTTAAATAATTTTATATAAAGAGGATGACTATTATAGAGATATCTGACTATATATATTTATCTGTCTAGCTATTTAAACCATGTTTGGATGGTTATTATGTATCATATTATATTTGTACTATGTTGTTATACATTGTATCATTTTTCATCATTATATAATATCATATATCCTTAATTTAAAAAATAAACATATAAAGAAAAAAGAATACGATGTAGATCTATTAAAAAATAAAATTATCAAATAATGAGAAATGGAATTTTAGATAGCCCTATTTTGCTTTGGTAGCACCAATTTATTTTTATTTTTGGGATAAATTACTATATATATATATATATATATATATATATATATATATATATATATATATATATATATATATATGTAAGAAAAAAAAATGAATGCCCCATATCTCTCTCGTTCTCTATCTTCTTTATCCTCTTTTCAAGACATGATAGACATACAAAACAAATAAAACAATAAATAGTAAAATACATTGAAAAATAAGGTACTATGCTAGTATTATTGATTTCTAAAAATTTGTGTGGTGAAATTATATTAGAAAAGTAACACACCATAGTTGAAAAAACTTAAAAGAAGTGGATTCTATTTGATATGCTAAACCCTTGGTGGTTAGTACTCTAATTTTGGTAGCGAGTTATGTAAGATTATTAGGGATGATAGTGGGACGATGCAAATAAGTGGTGGTGCAAATTTTAGGCTATGTGTATGGAACGAATTATAAAGAACATTGTTGACCAATGATAGATTTATGAGGCTATGGATACTAAAAGGGAAAAAATATATATCTATACAAAATAAAAGGTATTATAAAAAATCTAACATGAGTTTTCACTTTTCAAAATATAGAAATAGAAATTTTTTTTCCGAGAGGAATTTTTACATACAACCACTCAAAAATATCTTAATTATGCTTCATAGCTATAGTTTGAGTAATTAAATTTCATAACTATAGTTATAGCAGTATTTGCATATTTTGGTATACAATTCGTGCAACGTTTGTATAATTCGCTAGGCAATTCACAGTTTTTGTATAACGTTTCTAGAATTTGCTAAAAAATTTGCAGTTTTGTATAGCGCTTGTATATTTCACTATACGATTCACGCACAATATTTATATAATTCGCTATACAATTTGCAGCGTTTGTATAATTCACTATACAATTAGCAGGTTTTGTATAATGTTTGTGTATTTCGATATACAATTTACACACAATGTTTGTATAATTCGCTATACAACTCGTTGTGTTTGTATTTCTGATACAGTTCGCTGTACAAACTCAAACTGTGATTACATAAGAATGTTAGTCACGAGCTGTAATTATTTTAAAGCTAATTAACTAGTATATATTTGCTTATCTGCATGATTTTCTCTTTTTTCAAAATATATAATATATATATATATATATATATATATATATTGGACCAAGAGGATTTGATCAGAGTGGCCCAATGGGCTTGGAGTAGTTAAGCAAGATTTCATGACAAAAAGGCCCAAAAGTGTACTGAAATTCATTGTGTAATTAGAGCCTTAGAGCAGGTGGTTAGATGCACTTATAGGTGTATTATTATTTGTTGTTAGAGGTAATATAATTTTTACATAGTTATCAGAAAAAAAAAATTAATTGTTGTATGTCAATTTAATTTAATACAAATATCTAATGCAAATAAGTATTTTTCGAATTAATGATCATAAATCATGGTTGATTAAGAATACAATCCGATAGACTAATCATTAATGTAATTGATAAAAGAAATAGATTTTTTGTGGTTGACCAGCAAGGGTTGTGGTGGAATGATAAGTATTTTTTTTTATCCTTAATAGAGTCTTTGGGTTCAAGTTTCGCTCAATATGAAGTCGTGATTTGAATACCCCCCACCCTCACCCCTCCACACAATATGAAACTTTTCAATGCAAATTCAAATTTAGTCAGACTCTAATATGGATATCAAACAGTCGATGAAAAAAAAAAAGATATCCATCATCATGGATGATTAAGAACACAACCTCAAAGGCAAATATCGCTTTCTCGAAGTTTATTCGTCACAAAATAGAAATTTCAAATTATTATAATTTTTGTATATTATATCAATTTTCGTGTGTATTAATTCATGATTATTTTGTAATGCGTATGACTGACTCTATTTGAACTCAAATTTTGTGAGTTAATGGGTGACAACTTATTTCATTGTGTTTGAAGGCAAATGTCCTTTTTTTTGGATTTATGTGTCAGAAATTGAAATTCAGGATTGTCTCAAATTTTTGTGTATTAATCCATGAATATTTTGAAATATGTGTGATTGATTCTGTTTGAGCTCAAATTTTGTGAATTCATTGGTGAATACCCATTAAAGTTTCCCACTTTTTAGAAAGCCAGCCATCACTTTTTTTGGAATTTATATATCACGATACAAAAATTTAAAAATTATCTTTAGTTATTTTTGTATATTAGTTCATAAATTATCTTCATGCTAAAATTTAGCAAGTCAATTGGTTACAACCTATTAAATGATATTTCTTATTTTCAAAAAGGAGACGCTGCTTTTTGAAGAGTTTATATTTAACGAAACAAGAAATTTAGAATTATCTCAAGTTTTTATATATATTATTTCATAAATATTTAAAGAGATAAGTACGAAAAACATACCTAAACTATCCTCTTTTTTGAGTTTCATACCTAAACTATTGGAAGTTTGAGTTTCATACCTAAACTATCATTTATTAGTTTAAGAATCACGCCTCTCTCTTTTATTCCATTCTCACCATAGTATCATATTATACTCGTTTTTTTTATTTTAATATTTTTAAAGTTAAAAATTAAAATATTATTATTTAAATATATATATATATGACCTATTTTATTGGAGCTCAAATTTTATGGGTTATTTTTGCTCATTGTCATTGCTTCTCAACAATTCAAAGACAGGCTTTGGTAATCGGTCTATTAATTTTGTATGGGCTTAAATACATACTCTTTCATTAATTGAGCTTTAAATGTATCATTTAAAAATATTTTTTCTCAATTTCACTTTTTTTTTTTGAAATTATGTATAAATAAAAGGTGCCTGGTGGTATCAAAATGTCGATATGTATGGATATTTTATCTATCTCTCTAGGAAAATGTATATCTTCAGAAAAAAAATTTCCGCATGTTTTTTCCTCTCTACCTGAATCAACCCACCAACTCAACTTCTTAGGTTTAAGGTAATTTGTGTATCGACCCCGATATTATTGTTTTGTACTCTTAATAGCGCTTGCCTCCCGTTATTCTCTTCGCTTGTAAAATGTTGCTCAAGCTAAGCTAACCATTAGTTTCGAATGAACCGAAGCATAACATTTAAAATAACATTGAAATTTGTTGTCTTAAAATAATATTTTAGATTTTCTATTTGTCTAAAAAAATAAAAGTATATTTACTCATTTTGATAATTACTATGACTCTATATTGCTTTTTGTAAGTTTTATTTCCCAATTGTGAGAAATTTATATTTGAATGCATGTTTTAATTCATATGAAATTCATATTTAAAAAATTAATATAAAAGTAATGTTTCAATGAATAAGATTATGGACATTAAATGAAGTTCCAAATATTTTCAAATTCAATTGTTGTTTGAGTTATCTTCTGTTCAAGCGTTTTAATTTTTTCGAATGAATTGTTCTGAAATCACGCTATAATAAAAAATAACTTTGAACAAATCTTTAGTTTGACTGATATTGGCTGAATTGTTGACCGTACGTCAGGTCAAATCAATTTTTATGATCAATAATATGATTTTACTAGTACAATTATTTTTAATCTAAATTCCTCGTACCCAAAAAAGAACTCGAAATCTCTATTTATTGATAAACGAGTCTTCAAAAAAAATTAACGATCCTGTCAAAAATATTGATCAAAATTCCTATAACTTTAATTTATAAAAATAATTATGACAAATAAAAATAAACCAATAGAGTAGTACAATATGTTTCTTTCTTTGAAATTAATCCTCCAATTGCTTATTAAAATGATTAACACCATTAATAATAGTCTAATTTTACCTTCTCCCACACGTTAAAATGATTAACGTCATTAATTCATAAATTCCCTAAATACTTTAAAATATAAAAACTAATACGACTATTTCTTTTTTAAAAATCTAAATAAGAAAAAAAAAAACATAATCCATGTCCAACAAGCCATTGACAAATTCCAACATCATTATTATTAGTCATCAATTTTGCAACCAATAAACTTTGCATTAATTGGTACTACTCTCGTGACGGAGTCAGAATTTTCATTAAGGGGATTTAAAATTTTAAAAAGTAGACATACGAACTAAGTGAAGGGGGTTTGACATCTATTAAATATACATAAAAAATGATTTTTATCTTATAAAAATAGTATAATTTTTCGTCAAACTAAGTTCGGATGCACTTCTAATTCTAATTTTTGAAAGTCAATAACCAATTTTCGAAACTAAATTCGATCAACTTAATTTAATATTTAAAAATTATACGAAAAATACAATATTTTTCATGTATCCAGAAGGAACTAAAGGGAGTTTTTTTTGGTCCACAAAAGCTAACATCAAGTCCTATTTTTGAGTGACTGCCTTTGAATGGAATGTTCAAAGTCAATATTTCTCATCTACTTCTTGTTCAACCAATAGGAATTATTTGTGGATTATTGAAATAATCCAAAACTTCAAAATCTTGGACCACTTTTTTTAGCTTTTGTACTAAGAAGGATAGAAAATTGTGGAGGATACGAATTAGGAATCGAAAGCTACTTGATAATTTTTGTTTGGTGATATACGAGTTGTAATAGTTTTATATTTTAATATTATGGAATATGTGTTTGAATCATTACTAGAAAAGGCCAGAATCCAATACTTGTATACTGAATAAATTTGAGGAGAGGTGATTAAATAGAACTTAAGATAGTGTCTGTTTATTGAAAACATGATCTTAAATACAGATTAGGGTACTCCTAAAACTTCTGGCCCTTCGATTTTTGTTACTATCGATTTTCGCTTGTACTTCAATTATTGTTCTATCTTGTGTTGTTATGCTTTCACTTCCATTATTTCTTCTTCTGACTTGTTGAATTACTTCTCCTTGAGCAGAGGGTCTCAAAAACTACTTTTCTACCGATGAGATAGGGATAAGGTTTGTGTATATTACACCTTTCCTAGACCTCACTTGATGTGATTACACTAGATATGATATTATTATATAGTCAATAATTTTTTTGACATACATAAAAAATTTGAGCTAAAGTTATAGAGATCGGCAAACCCGTGACACTAGAACTTGAGGCCAGTCAAAGTAGCTCCTTTGTACAATCTCTAGAACTTGAGGCCAGTCAAAGTAGCTCCTTTGTACAACTTGCCTTGTGGCTGGCTGCTATTATTGATGCAGACAAAACATATACTCTTGAATTGTCAATTCAAAAACAACTGAATTTTTGTGCATCAAGCACCTTTACAAAGAAAAGTACACACAAAAGAACAATGACAAGAAGTCAATTAGTCCTGTGAAGAAGATGCTAAACAACATGGTGAAGATTGTACCCTTCTAGGGAGGAAAAGAATTTCATTCCGGCTATCAATAATTTACAGAATCACTAAGGGACTCTTAGCAGACTGAACAATCTACTCTTTACAGTTTACACTAACAACAATTGTTACACGAATCGTACTATTCTAACCATCAAAACTTATCGTCTAGTGATACTGGTAAGAGTCTTTCGCGGACATATGCGTGGAATGTCAATCTGAGATAATGGAGGCTGGACTACTAGATATGCTGTCATGGCTATCATCACATGCAGCCAAAGCTCTCTCTAAATTAGAAACAATATCAGTCATGGTAGGTCTGTGTCTTCCTTCCAAGTGCACGCAATGCATTGCAGTATATGCTACCAATTCTATTCCCTCTGCCTCCCTCAACTCTGGCAGCCCAACTCTGGGATCCAAAATCTTGTTCAATTCTCCAGCCATAATTGCTGGTACTGCAAAGTCGACAACAGTCATTGGCGCATCCCCCTTTTCGCTAGTCTTGAATAAGGCTCTTTTTCCTGTCAACAGTTCTAACAATACCACCCCAAATCCATAGACATCACTCTTTGCTGTCAAGACATTTAAGCCATAGTACTCTGGATCGATATACCCAACTGTGCCTGCTGCCCTCATTGGCTGACTGAAACTGGCATCAGTCTCCGGCCACATTAATGATAATCCAAAATCTGATACTCTCGCGACCCAATTTGCATCGATCAAGATGTTGGATGACTTGATGTCTCTGTGAATTATTGGTGGAACTGCATAGCTGTGAAGGTATTCGATGCCACGAGCAGCATCTAATGCAATCTTGATCCTCATTTTCCAAGAATTCACTACACTGCTACTCTTCTCCACATTGTTCTTATCGTGTAAATGATCATAAAGCGCTCCGTTCTTCATGAACTCATAAACCAAGAGTCTTTCATCCATTTCTTCACAATAACCAACCAGTCTAACCAAGTGTTTATGGTGTAGTCGGGACAAGAAAGCCAATTCTGATTCAAAGGCTCTCTCGTTCTCCAAGAACTTCTTCACCTTCAGACTTGTTTCAGCACGCTTAATTGCAACCTCACGGCCATCAGCTAATTTTCCCTTGTAAACAATCCCAAAGCTGCCAGCACCAATCTTGTTCTTTAAAGAGAAACTGTTGGTAGCTGCAACAAGCTCCGAAAACAGGAACTGCTCTGCCCTGTCACCATGTACAGACGAAGTTCCACTCCTTTGACGCCTCATTAACCTCGACCCTTGGCGCCTGAGAGTGGATGATCTTGAAACTTGACCACTACTATAACACTGTTGAGCAGCATTATTATTAGTACTAATAGTAGGTTGAACAGAATTATGAATTTTCTTCTTCCCAAAACAAACACCAGTCCATAAACAATAAACAACTGTACAAATCCCGGCAACAGCCCCAACTGATCCAACAATCATAAAAGCTAACAATCCCTTTCTCAGCCCCTTAGATGGCGACGATGGCACCATAATAAACACAGATGGTGATGGTGGCGGCGGAGCTACTCCAACTGAAAAATCACAAGGCCTGCAAATATTACCATTCCCAGAACACAACGTTTTCGACTGAGGATATATACCACAATCACATATACGATCAACACATGGACCAGGAAGAATCATTGGTAAAGGAAGCTCAGTACCTGAAGGATACATATTACTGGTCCAACCAGGCCCCCAACAGATAACAGAAAAATTCCCACTTGTTAATCCACAAGTAAAACTTAAACCAGCAACAATTGATTCAAAAGAAACACCTTTTGTTAAATTAGTTGAAAATGAACCATTCCCACCCCAACAAACTACTGAATAATTCATTTTAAGAATTCCACAAGTATGATTTACCCCTAAAGCTAATCCATAATACTCATAAGCAAAATTAGATGGAATATCTAATTGACCATTTTCATTATCTCCTTTGCAAATCACAAAACCTGTAGAATTCATCCCACAAGCATGTCTGCCGCCGGCAAATATATTCACCATCGTAATATTATCAAAACCAGATTGAATAGCTGATGCAATATCACTATCATTTCCCCAGCAAACAACCCTATTTGAAATTTTCAAAATTCCGCAAGAAAATCCCCACCCAGATGAAATTGACATGAATTGTGACGACCCATTTGGTTGTTTCGACAAATTCGAGTCATCTCTCCAACATTTAACATTTTGGGTACCATTTGTTAAGCCGCAAATTTGAGTATCCCCCATTGTAACAGCTGTTAACAAGGTTGAGTAATTGAAGTAGAGTCTTTTGGGTTGAAAACTTGAGTTCCAGAAGAGAAGGGAAAACCCACCGGTTTCAACGCCGGTGAAGCCGTTAACCCCGCCGGAGATGGAGTTAAAGGAAATCTCAGGAGATATAGGGGTGGATGCTGATTGATTTTCCGACCAGCAGTAGATTCTTTGGATTGGTTGAGAAGCTACTATGCCGCAGACAGAGATGTTGGCGCCGTAAACGACGGCTAAAGTGGTGGCGGAACCACCGAGGGCCTGAGAAAATGGTAGTACAACAGACGTTATCAGTGTGATAACCGCGGCGACGACGATAATGGCGCCGGCGCCGGCGCCGGAGATAGGTAAGGTCATCGGGAAATTTCTATCATTTGTAGAGAAAGATGGAAAAAGGCTATGATATGATGTGAGCTAAAAGAGTCGAAGCCATGGTGGATTTTTACTGTATATATGTGTGAACAGTAGCTTACCAATTTTTTTTAAAATTTAATTTAATTTAATTTAGAGAATTTAAAATATAAATATATTTAGGAAAGCTTTAAAAAATATTTATTTCGAGTGAATTGTTGAGATATAATATATTTAAAAAATATTTTAAAGGCATATGGGAAGCATGCTAGAGACACTTTCCAACCATAATAAAGTCCCCCTATTTCAAAATATTTTTCAATATTATTTTTTGAATTATTATCTTAAGAAAAATATAAAAAAGTAGTTAAAATGTCATCAAATGAAAAATAAATCTCAACAATCTTTGAATAATGAAATTATTTTAAATAATGAAAAAGTTTTAACAATTCACTTTATATGAACCCGAGGGAATATTTAAAAACTCTTAAATCTATTACTCCTTTTATTTTCATTGGTTTTCCTTAATATTTAATATATTTTAAAAAATATTTTTTCATTGATCTTCAAATTTTAACTTTTATATAACATGTTTTAAATTATAAAAATTTTAAAATATATAATAAGAATACATTTGGTACATTTTTTAATTTATGATTATAAGATTCTATCTATATACACTTAGAAGAGAAGAATAAATTTATTGGCGAGGTTGCTTGGCCGTTCTTCGGCCTTTAGGAGATAAAGGCCTCTTTTTGATATTCTTCACTCATATGCGGAGGGTTTTCGTATTCATATCCGTGAAAATTTTCAGATCATAAGATATTATTATTATCTTTGTGGCACTAGATTATATTTCTTCATTTTGAAAAGTGCACAGACAACCGTCATTTTCTCCTTTCACAGTGTTCTCGTGAAATTGCCCACGAATTAAAGTGTAAATATCTTTTGAAGTTTCGCACACTCCTTTTTATCTATCAGGAGTAGGGTGGGTAATTTATGTCAATATTAATGTCTACGGCAACGCTAGCAAATTCTAATTTGTTGAGTTTTGTCCTACAAAATTTTTTATTTTAGTAATACAAGCCGAACAAAGCTAAATAATCTCTGTGTTCGTATAGAACAAGCTATCAAGTCAAAAAGGAATGAATATTGAGTCGGAGAATCAAAGCACCGGCCCTCTTACATTCTAGTTATTACACACATTTATATGAAGTTAAAATTAAATATATTTAATTAAAATAAGTATTTGCACAAAATTAATTTGAGCGAATGTATAGGGACGGGTCCGCCTTTATGTTTGAATGGTTCTATTTTGCAGAGTTCATATACGAAACAGGACAAGTCATAAATGCAATGTGGCCATGTCACTCTCTTTGTTTTTGAAATTTTATATCTCTTCCGTCTCAAATAATTTGTCGTATTTTTTCTAAGAAAAATAGCTAACGAGCATCGTGCAAGTATTCATAATATGAAGTTTAATTATTTACGAAGAAATTAAATATTTATTATTTTACGAATATATATACACACTCATTATTTTATGCATATATTAGTTATGAAGAAATTAGTTATTTATGTATTAGTTATGCAAATATTCGTAATCAGGCAATATGCGTAGATATAGTCTTGATTTATCAGCCCCGTCCGTTAGTGATATTGTTCGCTTTGGACTTAGGGTCGTACGGCTTTAAAACGCGTCACTAGTAGATAAGACATGTTTACTTATATACCCAGTATCTTTCATGTGTTTTATCCATGTGAGACTTCAAACTAAAGAGTAAATTCGTTCAAACATATTCAAAATTATTTTATTTTTTAAGTTTCATGCCTTCATTATTCATAAAAAATTTTACCTATCTAAATTTTTAGGAATTATTTATAGCGAAAAATGATCATATCTAATATCATGTTATCATTAATAGATAATTAAATTATACAAATATAAAAAATAATATTACTCAGGCATATGTTAAATATGTGGATATTTATTATTTTCAAGAAGGCAGAGTTGACGAAAGGATAAAGATGGCATGTGAACGTTGACATATTTTATATCTATAATAATAAAGTGTGAATTGAAATAGGAAGTATTTAAGAAGATACCAAATATGGTTGTTATAGGGCCACCGGCCACATTATCATGCAACATATACTTTTTACAAATATATATATATATATATATATATATATATATATTTAGTGTCAGATATTCGTATTGAAATTTAAATATGTCTGATAGTCATATTGAAATCTAAATATGTCTTTAGTAAGGAAGTGTGCAAGCGGAGTTATTGAATATTCTATGTAGATATCAGGCAATAGGTATCTGATAGCTATTATTTGTGGTGCACAATTTCCTGGAATATACGTAGTAGTTATGATCAATTCGATAGAAAGAAAGGAGTAGTTTATATTTTTCATTGAGGGTTTCCCGGGCCGAGTTTAATTGTAATTTAATCAAGAGAACGAAGGATAATTGCTTGAGTCTTGCCAGCAATTGCAATAGCTTCTTTATTTCTTTCATGTTCAAAATAATTGATGTGCATATAAAACTAGCTTAAGCATCACTATTATGAGGAAAAAACTTATTCAATTGCTTTAATATTTTAAAGACATTATATTTTAGATTTTGTTATATTTTGGTAATTGTTTTGTTAGTTCTATCCACCTATGTTATGCATCATAAACAAGAGTTGAAAAAAAAAATAAAAAAGAAAAAACGTTATTTATTATTTTTAAATTTTAAAACGTTTTACTTGAACAGAGTATCTATCAAATAAATTTCTCAACCTTTACAAAATAAGATTAAAGTCTGCATTCACACCGCATTTCACTGATAGTTTGTGACTTTGTACGTGCATTTCACCAAGACTGCTTTCCTTGGTGAAAAAACACATTCTAAAATTTCACAAAGAACGCGTTTAAGAAAACAAACATGGTATTTCAACCAACTTATGCATACCTCGATTGATTTCACGAGTTACGTGTTATCTCCCACTAGCATAGATATCGAATAACTCTATCCACCAGAGTTTGAAAAGACGGAAGAAATCACCTAATGTTAACATCTGCCTCCAGTATGGTTACTTGGTCCTCCACTAAAGTCTCAAACACAATGAATAAGGTCCATTAATATTTGGATTCACCAGAGAATTAATAATACTGTAGAACTGAGAAAATTCAAACAAATTTAACACTTATTCCATTACTGGAGAGAGCTACTAATCATCAAATCTATACATAAATTTTGGTGAAGGAAGATATAAATATTGGAACTTCACTGTTTACATCAATTGCACATACATGAATATCTTCTCACAATGGAAGTGATAAACAAAGTTACAAAAGAATCTAATAGATAAGAAATTTGAGTCTTCATAGATGGCTAGGCTACTCCTCTGCACAAATAATCTATACAAAAATTTGTTATTCCGGTGAAGAGGTACTAACCTTGTACAACAAATTTAGAGTATAGGAGTGTAGTGTCGCCTGGAATAGCAAAAAAATGTACTTGCAAAAGATCATAGTACATTTGTGAATTCACAAGTAGGGATTCCATGGTTTTGAAACCATTCGGGCATTTGAAACCTTTCGCGAAGTATGGGCCTTACATCCTTCTGCTCAGATAGATGCTTGAGAAGTGGAAGGATTACTTCCAAAAGCTAGTGTAGAAGATGAAAGGGAAGTTAAAATCATGATGGATCAAAAGTAGGCTAAAATTTGAGGAATAGCCCTCGTTAATATTATATTTTCTGCTCATATCTTATACCTGGTTGTCATGGGGTTGTCCAGGAGAAAATGGAATGCATGGAATTCCATTTAAAGGCTGTAACAAGAAACTGAATGGGTTGTTATCAACAATGACAATCCGGCACAAATCCTCTGATATGCATGACAGATCCTTCACATGTTCCCGGAATTCCCTGTGATGCGCATATAGTGTCAAATATACTGTAGTTATATTATATATAATTATATACCGTACAAAAACAGCAGTGACTTTAAGATATTTGAGCTATTATGGAGCTACAATACAAATTATGTGTTCGACTGAACCTAGCAGCTTTGATCCAAATCCTATATTTGTCTCAACAAATTCATTGAATTTGTATATATTATTGATTTAGAACCCAATAACTTGAATGGAAAAGAATAACAAACCCATAAACTTCAAGACCGAAAAATAACTTGAATGGAAAAGAATAGCAAACAGGACCGAAAAATATCAAGACGGAAAAGATGAAAACCATACCATATTGAATTTAATTATGTTTGGTTTTGAAATCCTATTTGAAGAAACTGAAAATACCGAATTAATATTTTCCAAATCCGTATAAATATCATACAGAATAAATATATACAAGAAACACATAACACAATAGTCAGAAACCATCGTCATTAATGAAATACCCATACAACAAACAACATACCCAGTGAATCTCAAAAAGTAGCATTTGTAGAGTGTATGCAAACCTTACCACTACCTCATGAAATTAATGAAATACCCATGTGAAATAAAATTAAAAACTATTAAGCAACAAATTTGGAAAATCTCATATACTTATCAAGCCTCGACATCCATGAGTATTCGACATGGCTGTCACGACATCTAAACCATCCGCTTTAAGTGTGATGTCAACATAGTGTGCCACATCAATATATTAATTTTCTCTACATCCATGTTGCTCCCACCTCAACATATTGTAGTGTTATTTTCTTTCCACGTGGCCTTTTTGAAAAGATTGCTGCACAAAATTCCACTACAATCTGACTCCATTTATGCATGTATGTTTATGATTGACTATAGGTGATGATATTCAACATAATACCACCCTCGTATTCATCATGGTGTTCAAATGATAATCAACGTGTTGTTGTGTAGTGTAAACTCAACCTCAACAAACCACAAAGAGGAAATTTGAACTGATGTCACTATGACAACATTCAACAACATTTCCAACTCATCTTCATTCGCACAAATTATTAAATCGTGGATAGCAATTTCAACCTGAGGTTTCCCTCATTCGAGCTGTATCCTTTTCATTTCATTACTGTCCTCAGCCTGTGTAACAACAACACCAGCAACACCTTCCTGATTACCCCTCAAGCAGCTATTGTCAATTGTCATCACCTGAACCCAAACTCTACGCTTGTCACTTGGCTATGGTCGATAAAAAACCATTGTCAACAGGAATTGACGTGCTCTTTTCTTTGCTGATCTTGTCAGATAGTCAATATGGATTAGTATTTTGCTTCTTGCTTCAAGCTATGACGCACGATCTAGAGTGAGAAGAATGAATGAGACAATCCTATAATGTATGTAGCCTTCTCGATATAAGTCTGGTGCCTAACACACCAATAAGTACAACATTTACTTATTGAGCATCAAATATCTTCATAAATCTAACTTTCATTCTAATAACATCATATTTGTACTCTTTTTATGCCATTTACTTTCAGATTATTTCTTTACTCTATGACACTTCTAAAAAGAACAGATTAGCCTCCCATTTAACATGTCAAATGATGCCAGATAGAAAAGAAAAAAAAGTAAAAGAAAGAAAAACAAGTATAAACACTTACGTGCTTATAGTTGAAGGACGATAAAGTCTACAGCTAAACAGATTCTCAGGGTCAATTTTGTCAACAACAGGTCTTGCATATCCTGTGTGCACATAACAACCATAAATTCAATATTTTTGGATGAAGTCACCAATGGAAAAGGAAGAGAACTAAATCAAGTATGAGTTAACCTTCAAGTCCAGCAGTAAACAAGACCATATCAGCAAACTCGCTAAGTTGTTTTAGAAACTCGTGTAATCCAGGACGTTCAAAAACTGTGACATAGTTGATTTTAGGTTTGCCATCATATTCCTAAAACCTCCAAGAAGAGAATCAGTATGGATTTCAACGAAACTTGCTAAGATATTACATTAAATAGTAGAAATTAGAAAGTTTACCTTTTCCGAAGATAAGCACTCAAGCTCAAACCACTTCAACCCAGCCTCTGTTGCCTGCGTGCAAATGATGGTAGGCAAACTTGATGTCTCATATGCACAAATTAAAGTTTCATCCAAGTCAAGAACCACCTGCATCCGGCATCTAAAAACTTGAGAAAAACATAAACAGAAGGCAGTCATTTTAACAAAATATCTACTAAAAAACTGATCAACACCGTTGACAGGTAGCAGTTAATCCATGTTGCAAGAAGCACCAGTCATCTAGTTCTACAAACATGTAATAAGCTGGTTATCCGAAATCCCAGTTAGGTTGTTGTTACAGTTAGTGAAAGTGATTTTAGACCCTCTCTTGTCACTAAAATCCACCATCTCTTCTTGATACAAGTCCACTTTCGAATTCAGTTAGATGTCAATACTCTTAAAAGATTCTGCCAGAAACTTCTTTGAACTACAAAACTTTTAGTGAAGCTGTGAAGGTAAATTCTTTGAAACCAAGATGCATTCATGTGCATAGACAAAAATGATGAAGCAAAACGTAAAATTGCCAACAAGAAAGCACAAATAAAGTAAACAGATCTTCCCCTAATCTGACATCTCCTTCAGGTACGAGTCCATCTAAAATAAAACTCAGCTTGCAAGGAAAGGATAAAGATAAAGGCATTTCACCAGAATCCAAGATGCTAGTGTGTAACCATGTACTTAACCTGTTGGGATAGAGACCCCGCAAATCAACGGTCTGCTTGTGACACCAGAGCATCACACAGACCAACTGCACAGACGAGAGCTATGGGATGCACTTATGGAATGACAGCCAAAATATTTCTTATAGTGTGGCCATCAATGTAATAATTGACAACCAATCACACAATGTTATTTATTGAACAATTCAAATTTCCAAGACCTGGCATACACTCAAGATTTTGATATAGGGGCACCTCTAGTATAAAAGAACACTACCTATTACGAATAAAGAGCTTATTACATATATATCAGCCTTCAAGCTTGCAACAACAGCACTTTGCTGGCTCAAGACTGTATCAAAGCCTAGCAAAAAGCTCATTAGACTTGCATGACTATAAAATAGCCAGCTTATTTGACAATCCATTTGTTCAAGGGACCTTGTCCACTGCACCACATTTTCAACAAATAAGGAAAGAAGAGATCAGAAGACACAAAAGAATGTTGTAACAACGGGAAAAAATAGAAATCACCTTACTAACTAAAAGTGCATGTTGTAATCACAACATTCCCAATCCTTTGACATATTTTCAGGAAAACAAATGATTCTCCAAGGAACTCATGTCCTCGTTATAGATGCCCTGCTTGGAAACTTCCTCCTTTTACCAAGTTGGATTTCCGTAAATACCATTCATCTATTCAGATTGGAAGCTAACTTTGCATGTTATATGCTTATACTAAATATGCAAGTTGACTTGTGATCATCCAGGACCAAACTACAAGTGATTTTCACATTACTTAATTAGCTTACATCAGCAGCCAGGGATGTGGCCTACAGGCCAATGAAGTGGGTGAAAACCATGAGAGACCAGGGTTCAAATTCCGACACAGACAAAAAAAAACTACGTGATTTCTTCCTATTTGTCTAAGTCTTGGTACCTGTGAGGTCACAGTTGTATAGCTTGTTTCGTGCACATTATGCCTCTTCAAAAAGCACATATAGAAGTAACCAAAACGGATGCTACAGCAGACATTATGTTCCTTCATGACATAAAAGCTAACATGTTCTAATACATTATTTGTAGGATTAACCAGACAATACAGCACCAATGCATTTTGCAAAGAGAAATCAATCATTACCCATGAATTTCTGTTCGCTAAAGAATCAATATGCATATTGGCCAACATAAATTTTCTTCCTACTATTGCAAGCAACAAGTTAACTACATCCACTTTACATATCATATTATACATTTTATTGTTACTTGTACCTGTATTGAGTTTATTATGGCATGAATCAAAGAATGGGGACGAAAAAGAATGTATTATTGACCATCTCCCTGCTACAGCAAGTAGCAAACAAGACGGTCATGCACAAGCATACATAAGTTAACTCAGCGGTTAATTGAACTAAAGCTTTGAGACTCAAGAGGCAGAAGAATAGAAATCAAACAGTGACCTACACAATGCTTCCTAACTCTTGGTGTCTATTTGCATTTAGTATTTCTCCCATATTAGATATGAACACTTCTGAAACTATCTTGGCAAGTAATTGCAACCATCCAACTTCTAATTAGAATTCCCTATACCGCACACTATTCAACCTAAAAAGCTGTAGTTTATCAGCATATCCAAAAACAGTAAGCATTAAACTCAGTCTGTATTCCTAAGAAAAATCCAATCCTCAACCCAGAAAAAGAGACTAAAATACGCATCGAATCTAGTTTTAAAATAGGTCCCATTTTACCATTTCACATGAATTTAACCACTTCAACTGCTAACAGTCTGGCACAAACCATGACCATTAAAATACACAAATAATTTGCCAAGTGCGAACCTACTAGATTCCCAATAAGTATTCAACTTTTAGCAAAGATACTCTGATCAAATCGTGAGCAACCAATACAGGAGTGATATATGATTCATTCTCTCAAATAATCAAAGATCTAAAATGCACCTGTATACCCAAAATTAGTCATGTTCATCTGAATGATAAGCAGTTCAATGATAATGTCAGAATATTAGGTTGTTTGGTCCGTGAACAAGTTAAGCAAAACTTATACAACTATTAGTTAAGCAGAGATTTACATCGGATTTAAACACTCTATAATACAGAATTCTACTTGCAATGAAGAGTTTCGTTGCATTAATAGTACAAAGTTATATGCTGAAATTATTTTTCCTTATATAGCAAAACATATAGTCATACGATCCAATAAAAGGAAAGCGCAATACTCAAATCCAATTTCTACAGCTAATTATGAGACTTTACCGTAAGCTTCTTTAAACGTTCCTCCTCGACACTAATCGGGACACTTCCGGTAGTGATTTGCAGAGTCGAGAGAGCAACGGATGACGGCGGCGGCGGTAGCGAATCCTCCTCCGGCGGCTCAACGTCAGGCAGCGGCTTGAACTGCGGAGAGGAGGTGAGAAGAGAACTATTACGAACGCCCAAGTAAGAGAGAACCTGAGTTACACAAGGCGTTCCTCTGAGGATCTGAAGAAAGATCTGGAAGAAGAAAGCTAGCCAGTTCAGTAGCGATTTCCAAATTTGTAGAGTTCTCGTCGGCGCGTAAACTTGTGCAGCTTGAACTAACTCCGGCATGGTTTCGGCCGGAAAACAAAATCCGGTGAATCTATTAAAATTCCGGTGGATTCACCACAGTGGAAGTCAAAAATGGCAGATCAATGGAGAATTCAAAAGTTTATTTATTTATTTTCTTTCTCTTCTACTGATTAGTAGATGCTGAGTGTATTATTATTAGGATAATCATCTTTAAATAATTATTTAAGCAAATAATTCTTCATTAGTTGTCTACCTAAGAATTTTTTTTTGTAATTTTACAAATTTATTTGCACTTCAAAATTTTTAATTTTGTAAATTAATAAATGATTTAAAGATAATTATTTATAATAATAATAATAAAATGGATAATTAATATTGTGAGGTTGATAAAGAGAATACTTGACCCGCGATGGGGACAATTTGGTCTTCAGAATTTGTTTTTTCCATACAATGTCCGGAGAATTCATGTCTTGCGGTGTCATTTTCATGTTCAGACCTTTATTTCGGATAATTTATCGATTTGGTTTGATTTTATATGTTATCGATTTGGTTTAATTTTATATATTATCGATTTAGTTTAATTTTATATATTATAAATTTAATTTTTTTATTTTTTAGTATGCTAATTAATAATTAAATTAATTAGATAATTTTTATTAGTTTGTAACGATTTGATTTACAATTAAATAAGAAAAAATAGTCATAGAATAAATATAATTCTTTTTCAATATTTTGACGCGATGGAATAATATCGTGACTTTATATAATGCTCATAAATCAAAAGCATTATTAACTAAGATGAAAATAATTATATAAGTACAATACAAATATAAAAGTTTGTAAGACAATGATATTAATATTTATTGCCTTCGTTTTAAATAAATGACTTACGTTCTTTTTTAGTCCGTTTTAAAAAGAATAATTTCTTTTTTTTATAATAATTTAATCGTAATTTTAATTTATGACCATAAAATTAAAAAGAATTTCTTTAATTTCTTAAATTATATGTCAAATCAAAGTAGATCATCTTTTTTAAAGGAATGAGTAATATATATATATATATATATTTCTACTGTATAGAAATATGAACCATGGGACGACGAGGGGCAAATTAGTAAATTTTTGCTAATAAATATCTCCACCCTCTTCATAACTCTAGAACAATCCATCTTCCTCAGTTGCATTATAAACAAACAAGCAAGAATCTGTATCTCTTTCCATTCCAATAATGTTTTTATTCACCTCTTTCCAGTCTCTTCACTTTTCCCCTAAATCTTTTTCCAAGCTTCTCGTTGTTCGTCTGCCTTCTTCCAAAAGATACTGTTTTGGTTCTTTTCATCTTGTCTTTGAGGTATGCTTTATCTTCCACATCTCTTTCAATTTTTCAATCCATGGTTGAAATAAATGTTGCAGGTCCCTTCAGAATTGTCCTTTGCTGATCGCTGCTACTTTGATGTTTCTAATTTTCATTGGCTTCTCTTTTTTCTTCAGTAGTCTTTCAGTGGTTGTCGTATCCATGTTTTTTACTGAGTTATTTCTCTATATTTCATATTCTTTTTCTAATAATGATGTTGATTTGCCGAATAGTGTTTGAGAATTTATCACCAGTGGAATATTAGTTCTTCAATTGGAGCGGGTATATTACATGGTTTCACGTTTTGTAGAAGCTAGCCTACGAAGAGGTCTTTAAATATGTCTATCATTTCTTTCTACGACTAACTTTTGTTGTTTGATGCACAAAATGGTTTTGTGTGTAGTTATTCTAAAGGATTCTGGCTTTGACAGGAAATGATAATGGAGTTAAAGCACAAGGTGATGGATGGGTACTTACTGTAGCTTTGATTGAGGGAATGAACTTAGCTTCTTTAGACCTAACAAATTTGCCAGATCCATATGTCAGACATAGAGAAGAGGATGTCAATTGAGTGCATGACCTTTACGAGCCTCATGAATTTCAAGGATCAAGTATGTGATGTTTGAGAACCATGTTTACATGTCAGTTCTTATTAAATGAATGGGCAATATTTTGAGTTCTGCAGTTCTTAGACTCTCTTTAGACTTCATAATATTTTTCGAATTTCAGTTGTGTCATGTTGATTGTTTATGAGTCTTAATGTCATCTCTTGCCATGCCATGAGAGCTTTATGCACTGTGTTGCAACTAGTAGTCATCTCGGGTCGTGACAAACTGTCTCTGATACGTAAAGATATGACACATAGTCTAACTTAATCTTAGAGGTTAGCTCATGAGAGAATAATCTCCCAAGTTCGTAAAAGCAGATCATCAATATAGTACTCTAGCCCACTCTACCAAGTGGCATAATTACATGGAAACGTTCCCAAATTTACATTCAAAGCCACCTTTCATTTTTTTTCTCAGGCATAGTAGATTATCTTTGCTCCTTTGGGATGTTGGTTGGTGAGGAGACAAATAATGATAGTATTTACTGATAACCACATTTGGCCGGATGAATACTACAGTTTCACAATGATTGCATATGAATTTCGTCATGTTAGTCAATAATGATCCTAAAGATACGGTAATGAGAAGTTGATGCAATGAATTAATGGTAAATGAGCATTTCATGAAGCAATTGAGAGGATAGCTATAGCATGGGAATACATAAGTCTTGGTTGATAAGGTTTTTCCATATATTACCTTCCTTCGAGTTTTTTTCCCTCACGGTGACAGTTGAAGATTCATGATAGAAAAATACGCTAAACAACAGAAATCTATTACAGAATGTGTCTTTAGAAGCAGATGAGCTGTTACTACAGTCACCTATTAATAATGAGCCTATATTAGAACATTACAAATAATTATACAATTAATTATGAGTAGGTGAGTCTTTGTATTTCATTATCACCAAGTCCTTAATATATCTCCCCTCTTCTTTTTCTTCTGTTCTGGATCCAAGGGAATGAATTTATTGGAGAGATATTCATATATAGTATTTGATGTATAACTACTGGATTTTGTAGGTGTGCGTATAGTTGCACTTGGACTATGGGGAGTTCTTCTTATTCGATGATGAAGTAGAAGGGGGAGGAACTCCAGGAAAGCCAGGCATTGGACGGAATGGGAATGGAGGGAGAGGAAATGAGGAAGGTGGCGGTGGTGGTGATGGTAATGGAATCAAATCAAATGTAGGTGGTGGTATAGTTGGAGGAAGTATTGAAGGTGGAGGAGACATTAGAGGTGAACGAAAAATTGGTGGAAATACTGAAGGTGGAGAAATTGGAGGTGAATGAAAAAATGGTGAGAATGATGAAGGTGGAGACCTTGGAGGTGAATGAAAAAATGGTGGGAATGTTGAAGGGGCACGAAAAACCGGTGGAAATTGTACAAGCGGTGGCAGAGGAGGGAGGGGTGGTAAAGGAGGCAGTCGGGGAAGAGGTGGAAGAAAACCTTGATTAATGGTGATAAAACGCGAAACTGATGGAGTTAATATGGGTTCATTAGGAGTTGAAGTTAAAGACTTGTGATAAGGATATGATTCTTTGTTGTTGGTAATATGAATGCTCGGCTTTTGGTTGCAAAGTTTTGGTTGGTTGACAGGTTTAAAGGTGAAAAATCCAGCAGAGAAAATGTGTGTTCCTTTTTTCCTCGATTTGAGTCTAAAAGAAGATGAAGCTGCCCTTGTCGATGCCTCAGCGCAATGTGGCTCACTGCTACTGATTAGCCTGGCCGAACATCCTATAACATGTTTGTCCACTTTGAAAGGAAGGTGTACACTGAATTCTCCATGCTCATTAGTCTTCACTTCATGGTAAAATCTTGAGTTTTTGCTTAAGTTGGCACATTCTACAGCAACAATAGCTCCTAAAAAGCAGAAACATGCATCAAAAGTTTAAAAAATTCCCAAGAAAGAAGAGAGAACAGAATGTGCTTTGTTATGGTAGAAAGTAATTTCCAAAATATAAGTCATTTCCTTCATCATTCTCTATTTTCCTTTTCTGATATAAAAAACAAGTCATTTCCCTTCACAATTATCTCTACTTTCAGCTTCATATCACTACTTTAGCAATGCTTAAATGATCGGAAACAGTTTTGTCAAGAGATGACATTCTAGTCTAACTTAATCCCAAAAGCTAACTCTAGGACATACAAATAGACGACCCGTTCATTTCTCAACCAATGTGATATTTTTACCTACTCTAACACTCCATGCTTGGGCCCGAACTAGAGCGTGGATCAAAATCCCAAATAGGGATGACCCTACTATCATACCATGTGAAAGTATAACATCTGGTTTAAACTCAACTCTAAAAGCTAGCTCATGAAGGGAGGTATGGACAACACCAATTCATTCTCCAACTAACGTAGGACTCTAACCCGCTAACAAATTTTCAGATAATACTTTTTCAGTTTCAATTTATTTGTCCTACTTTTCTTATTTACTATTTCAAAAAGACTGTGTCTTTCTTTTTTTGACAACTCAAGATAAAACCAAACAAACAATTTGAAACAAAGGGAGTATGACATTTTTCAAAAAAAAAAAACTCTAATTTATCATTTCAAACAACAATAAGTACTTCAAAAAGTTAACAAGGATGATGATGAACCTGAAATAAAGTGACTGGCCTTTGACAGATCCTCCTGCTGATGACAAACATCACAGAAAACTGTTCCTACAACAATAGCAGTTGGATGATGGCTGGAAATATGCCTAGCTTGTGAAGCAGAAAAGTTATAAAATACCAAACCAAGGAAGAGAACTATCATCATTCTTTTGTTCATCATTTTTTAGATTGTAGAGCTTTACAAAAGCAGAAAAAGCTACCATATGGATTATTCTTTAATGTGTAAATTGAACATTTAACTCTGATTAATTTGTCATTGTTTGGCTTCCTAGATAGTTAGAATTTATACTAATAAACATAGCTACTTTTTAAACATAAATAAGTTGATGTTCATGCGAGACATGTGAGTACTACAAAGTTGCAACAGTAGTTTCACCTTGCTACTACCAAAAATACTACACAACAATAAAAGAATTTTGTTCAACTTTTTTGGTTACATCTTTTTACTTGTCATTTTTAATTTAGGTTGTGTTTGGTAGAAGAAACTAAAAGGGATAATTTTGATATTATACATATAGTAGGTAGCTAAGCGTTCTCATTTCCTAGCTGGATAGAATATTGGTGCATTGTATCTATTTTTCGATTCTTATTATTTACGAGTAGTAGTAAAATTTGTCTCGTAATTGGCCTACCTTTTATATTTTCCATGAAAAGTATGTTACTTCATGCCAAACACACCCTTGATAAACTTGATTTATTTTTCCAGTTGGTAAAGCATGAAGTATGGATTTTGGTTATCCAACTTTTGAGATGGTGAGATCACGAGATTGTTGCTTATTTTTTAGTTTATGGTTAGGAAATCTGGATCCTTGGTCCGATTGCACTAAATAAAAAGTGAACTCAAAAAGAGCCCAAAACATTCAGGTCTAAAACAACGTAATAGCACAATGAGCATTATAAATTGTATTATATACTTGGCATTATCTTATTTCTCCACCAATAGTCTCTAAACACATGTAATACATATTGACCTATTCTTTTTATATCATTTTAATTTTATTGTCTATTATAAATTTATTATTCATTATCAACTTCATTCATATACTGTGGACCTCAGTTGTAATTCAATTTTCACTATATTTTTTATCAATCCTATTTTTAGCATTCACTATTTAATCAAGTTAGCTTTTTCAATATAATTTTTAAATTTTTTTTAACAAAGTAAAAATAAATAGTGTTCCAATAATTTTTTTTTCTTACTTAAGATAGCCAAAATAAATATATTTTTGTTCCAATATTTTGTCATTTGCGATATACAACAAAATTAAATGAAAATGTGATTGTGTGTTGGATAAAAATATTATGTTGGTATTATTTTATAAAATAAATTTTTGTTTTGCTTAATTTATTAATAGCACCATTAAAATTGTTATTAAAATTCATTTCGACACCTGAGCTACATTTTTTTCCGAATGAGCACGTAAATACATGATATAATATTCATACGAGATATTTTTTGTTTAAATTTTGAAAAAAAAATTTTATGCATGTTTATAAACGTCTATTATATAGTTATGTTAACCACATAAAATATGTCATTTCATTTGAAATACATATAATTAAAGAAAGAGTGATATTTTATATCCAATATATGTTTGTTCATTCAATATTTGTGTCTGACATAATATTAAAATGAATATTGGATTAGATAATCTTTTAATGTTAGTTGTGGCAACTTAAACAAGTTATAAATTATTTAAGAATATGATTAATCACATACAAATACAATTTAAGATCGTAACATTGGGCACGTTATACGAATTTCAAATAACTTTTCAAACAGACCCTTACCTGAATCATACCTTATCAGTTACCACTATCTCAAAAACCATAGAACACCCCCCTCTTAATAAATGTTACTCCCTTTGTCTCATTTTAATTGAATTTGTAAGGTAATATACACATATTAAGAAATATTTTCAAAGACAAAATTTACATTATACTTTCCACTATTAACCTTTGTAAAATCATAACTACGTAATGTAATTTATCTTTTTGAAAATATAAAAGTTCAATAAATGAAATGACAAATATGAAAAAAGTTTCAAACATTCACCTTGAACTTTAAACAGTTCAAATATTTTAAACATTAAAAAAAACCTAAAAAATTCAATTGATTTGAAACGAAGAGAGTAATAATTAAGTGATTTTCTAAATGAGTGTATCAAAATTTAAGATCTATTTATGGTGGACCGGCTGGAGTACAAGGCAAATGTTAGGGTATAAATGCCATATACACTTTTTTGAGTTCTTTTTCGTTTTTTCTGGTATATATATAAAGATAAAGTAATAAATTACTGTATTCTTAGTCGGTTATCAATTTGTTCAATAACTCAACATTAAAAAATCAAAATCATACCAATAATTTGTTTATTAATTTATTTTTTAAATTTTCTCTTTTTATATTATTTTAAATTTTGAGAATGGAAGTGATTCTAAATCCAAAGTTTAAGTAGGAATAAAGTTATGCTTTTTAAATTCTCCATTCTTTTCCAATATACTTCATGACTACTTTTTCTTATTGTTAAACCATAATAACTGCCTCAAATTTATTGAATGCAACATATCAATAGGAACAATAATTATGATAATATTCCCACTTTGTTGTGGAAGAATAATTAGACCAAATTTAGAAGTAGTTCAACTATTCCTTTCATTTATTCATTTTTGTATAAAAGATAGTAATATTAGTATTAAAAAACAATAAATTCAAGGTTAAACTAGTCCAACCATAGGGGTGATAAGGGTGAGTTGTTCCACAATTGTTTTGTTTAAAGCTACTTCTTCTCTTTCATTATATGCCACAACAATAACAATATTAAGTCTGATATAATTTTACGAGTAGAATCTACAGATAATAATATATGTGTATACAGTTTTAACTGTATTTTAAGAAGATAAAGAGATTGTTATTCTGATAGACCATCGGATCAAATAAAACTTATCAAAAATCAAGTACGTGTAAAAAACAGTTGCGGTAGCAAAGAATTCATAATGGAAACAAATGGAGAAGTGAACAATAGCAATAACAAAGCCGAGGAAATGTTAAAATCGAAGAACAATAATGATAAGAAATCTACATGATGTTCGACATTTTTTATCTTAATTAATCATCGATATCC
Source organism: Solanum rostratum (assembly GCA_029948455.1). NCBI lineage: Eukaryota > Viridiplantae > Streptophyta > Magnoliopsida > Solanales > Solanaceae > Solanum > Solanum rostratum. The sequence continues at coordinate 67,070,029 of CM057051.1, read as the reverse complement.
AAATCTTTCGATCTATAGGTCCTCGATGAGGTGTAGGTCATGTGTCATGTCTAATTCAATCATCTTTTCCAAATACTTTTCCGATTTACCTTTATTTTTCCTCAGCCTATTATAGTCAACCTTGTACACCTCTTCATTGTAACACCTATGCGCATCTCCCTTTACTTATTCAAATCATCTCAATCTATTGTTCCATTTTATGCAATAATGATAATGATTTATAATTTGAAGGGTCAAACAACTTTACCTTTGACTGCAATTTTCTAACTTCATTTCAAAAATTAGTTGTGCGTGCTACGACTCAATAAATATACTTCGAACATCTTCGTATAAAATGAGACAGAAAAAATATAAGTAAACTGATTTTCATTTCTTATTTCCTTCTCATTAGGAACTTTTTGCGTACGTAAAACTGATGCATTAATTTCTTATTTCTTACCAATGGTTGACAATCAAGATCAAATTTACAAATCTAATTAATATGTTAATTTTCCAATCAAGTTCTAGTGCAAAAATAAGAAGGAAAAATATAAGGGGTTCAATATTTGATTAGGCTGTTTGGATTGATTTATATTAACAGTTTTTTTATTAGAATATTTTGTAACTCAAGTGACAATATACTAAGTCAATACTCAACACTTTAAGAATATTGTAACAGAAGCACAAGAAGATAGACAAGCTCTTAAGGAAGCACAAAGGCACTGAGGCTGTACTAAAAAAATTTCAGAATGGGAAGCTTTTAATCAAACTGTTTTTGTGCAAGGAACATCCATGCTACACAACATCTTGATTTGTCATGATCTTTTAAGACATTATGCGGACGAGGGTTCACAGGAAATAGTCTCTCTACCTCTATGAGGTAGTGGTAAAGTCCGCGTACACTACCCTCCTCAAACTCCACTTATGGGATTCCACTGGGTATGTTGTTGTTGTTTTAAGACATTATGCACGAAAGACTTCTGCAAGGTGTCTAATGAAGATAGATCTAAAAAAAGCCTATGATATGGTTGAATGGGACTTCATAGAGGAGGTGATGCTTGGATTTGGATTCCCTGGGAAATTTATTGAACTAGTTATGACATGTGTAACCTCAACTAAATTTTCTGTACGGTTGAATGGTGACAGCCATGGCTTTTTTGAAAGAAGAAGGGGACTAAGGCAAGGGGACCCTAACTCACCCCTCCTGTTTGTCCTAGTCATGGAATACTTGTCCAGAACTATGAAGGTCATAAGTTGCTTATCAGATTTCAAGTACCATCCTATCTGCAAGGCTACTGGATTAACTCATTTGATATTTGCCGATGATCTGATGGTGTTCTGTAAAGGTGCAGTAAGCTCGGTGGAAAGAGTGATGGAAACTTTGAAACACTTTAATGAGGTTACAGGGCTAGAAGCAAATATGGACAAGTCCAGTATATTCCTAGCAGGGGTGAATGATGAAGTCAGGACACAATTACTAGAGAGAACAGGGTTTACAATTGGCAGCTTTCCTTTAAGATACTTAGGATTGCCATTGTCTTCAAAAAAATGGAGCAAACTAGAGTGTCAGCAACTAGTGGACAAGATCACATCTAGGATCACCAAGACATATTCAAAGCAACTCCCCTATGCTGGGAGAATTCAAGTAATTAATGCAGTATTCTTTGCAATCTATAATTTTTGGGGGGCTATTTTTATTCTGCCTCAAAGCTTCCTGAAAGAAGTGGACAAGAAATGCAGACAGTATTTTAGGGGTGCTATGGCTGACAAGAAACAACCTCTTTCTACCTCTATGAGGCAATGGTAAGGTCCAGGCCCCACTTGTGGGATTTCACTGGATATGTTATTGTTGTTGTTGAACGACTGACTAGAAAAAAATCTCACTGGTATCTTGGGAAGCAGTTTGTCATCCAAAAACAAGAAAGGGTTTGAACATCAAGAATTGCAAGGCATGGAACATAGCACGTGTTGGTAAGCTACTGTGGTTATTTGATAACAAAGAAGGATTCATCGAAGACATATGGACACATAAAACCTCTCCAGAAAGTAGTTGGTATTGGAGAAGAATTGGTATGTTAATGACAGGTACAAACTCACTCCCAAAGGGAACTATTCTATTGCAAAAAGCTACTTAGAGCTGATAGGTGAACATAGACGATTCCTTATTGCCAAACTCGTATGGAATGCAATAGTCCAGCCAAAGTACAGGGTCCTTGTATGGCTTGCTGCACAAAACAAGCTCCTGACTAAGGACAGTTTGCTTAAGATGAATATATGAATTGATGATGATATATACTTGCTCCTTATGTGATAAACAATTACAAGAAACAACTTTCCATTTATTTTGCCATTGTGACTGGATCAAAGAAGTCACAGAAGGGATTGAAGCATGGACAGGTATCACAATGCACTTCGAGGAATTGGAAAGAGTGTTGCTAACTATCAAAAGGAAGAGACGTAACCAATTTAAGAAGGCTATGTTGACAGCAATATGGCGTGAGTTGTACTTACACACCTGGAGGGCAAGGAATTGGAAACACTTTAAAGGAATCCATGTACAACCGGCTGAAGCACTAGCACATATAAGAAAGGATGTCAGAACTAGATTAGAGAGCACATAGCCATAGAGAGTTCATGTATAGGTTGCAGAATTAATAGTTTCATGTTTCTTTTCTTTGGTTGGGACTTGATTTTCGTGGCATCCTACCTGGTAGGTAGTCATGGAGTTAGGTGCGCCTTAAGTTGTGACACGTTTGTTGGTTTATGGTAATAATGCATTCACAGTTGTTACAAAAAAAAACAATAGTTTTGGCTTAAATTTGATTTTTTTTATTCTTTTAATCTTCTTTATACCAATTATGAGACTATTTAGGTAAAGAATGAGAAATGTTTTGAATTATATACATTTTTCTAGGTAAAATGAGTCTATTTAGGTAAAGAAAAAAATTAGCAAGACAGTTATGAACAAAAAATAAAGAGTTATTGTATGGGTCACTTTATAATTAGGATCGTTCGTGTTGGGTTATGGGTCTTTTTCTCGAATGTGTTTGGTTCAATTTGGATTAACCCACTTTAATCCATAGGTTCAATACTATAGGGCATATATATAGATATTTTTAGGTCATATTTCTCAATCCACAAAAGAGTTTTCGACAGTCAAAGATAGAGAAAAGTGTGTAGATTTTCGTCCAAAATTTTCAGCCACAACGATCAACTTTAAATTGTGGTTCCCGCTTTGTTTCTAATCTGATTGATCTGATTTTTCGATAGCTTGTTCCTCTCATCTCAATCTTTGATTAGGAACTGACAGAGTTGGATTTAGTGGCATGTAGCTCCTGTTTTTCATCCTTGAACGGTAGTTATGCACCATAGTTGTGTTTTTGGTGTTTTTCTCTTTTTCCTTTTCTAGTTTTGCTACAATCTTATTGTGTTGTTGCACGTTGGTTGACACTTGTGTTGTGACCAACTTTGGGGAACAAGATTGTAACTCTTGGTGACGAAAGTGGAGGTTGCGGTCCTGTGATTTTCTTACTCTTCAAAGTCTTCACTTTGAAGAGTTTTCTATGTAAATTTGGTGTCTTTTGTTATTGATTTTATTTTCGCTTCTTGAAATTATCATTGTGCTTGATAAGTTTTTTCCTCTTGGTTCAAATTGAAAGGGAAAGTTTAGATGTGGGATATTCTTCCGCGGCTACCTTACCTCTTTCCAACAGTTGGATGATGACATGTGAAGATTAAAGGTAAATCAGATATGATGTGACAAAAATTGGTACCAATCTTAGCATATGAGCTTGTCCGACGTTGTTATTATTACTCCCTTAGTATTGAAACAACAACAGAAACAGTAAACAAAGAAAAATTAAAGGAAATATAAAGCAATATGAGTTCACAAAATACACTCTGTGTCCTTAAGGAATTTAATCTCTTCACTATACTCGATGTTATGGATTATTTCCTCTCAGGATAAAACAGATTAACAACTACAGAATAGCGGCACCTCAAATTCTTGTAATTTTCAGCGAACTCAAGAACTAGCAATGGCTTTCACACAGAGTCAAATTAGAATTTGTAAGAAAATTTATGCAGAAAAAGAAGAAGAATTTTCGATCTCCGGAAAAATGTAGAAGGGTCTCTATTTATAGGGAACATAAGGTGCAAATCCACTTCAGAACAGACTCATATGTTCAATACAGGCATGGTATTGTTTGGGAACAATTGTGTCTGTTCAAGAAAATTTACGCGAAAATTAAAAGTTTGTTAAAGTAACTAATTTTGGCGTATTAACTTAATTAAATAATTTGTAAATTAATTTAGTTAATAAATAATTTACAAATTAGTCAATAATTCAAAAATATCAGAAAAGGAAAATTTTAAGATTGGTTAAATAAATTTTGTCCAAAAAATTTATCAATCAAATAGTTTGCAGAAATCGAATTAGAGTGTTTTGTAATATAATTCGAATTAGAGTGTTTTGTAAAAAATTGTAGACGAGCGAGCTACGACAACCCGAGGGGGTCCCTTTTACTTGACTCTTTAAGAATTAGAGTGTTTTGTAATATAAGGACAACACTTTTCCTCTATTTTATAGATGAGGGAGAAATGACTTTTCATTTTTCTTTACTTGATTAACCCCACATTTTCCTTATTCTTTTAACCTTCATTTCCTTTTAATATTCATTTCCCAATTTTCACCAATCACTTAAACCCAACAATTATACACGTTCTAAAACTTTAGCGATTCTTATTGATTTGGGTCAAAGTTACAAGGTCATAAATATTTCGATGACAAGTCAAATTAAGCTAAAGAATATATTCATTTTTTATTAATTCAAAATTCTCTCCTCCAATTACAAACGCGGTCTAGCACACAACGAAAAATATTATGTAAGATATGGGTCATCATTAAAGTCAAGATTCACGCGAGATACTATCAAGGGTTTGACTTTAAATATATTCTTATTTCTCATTTGTACCGTGCCACAACTTTCACTACTTACTAGTTATTACTCAAAAGTTCGTAACTTACCTTAAAGTTCTCAAATTAACTCGATATTTGTTACTCACTAACTATTACTCAAAAGTTTTGTAACTTAGCTTAAAGTTCTCAAACTAACTCGATAATTGCTACTCACTAGCTATTACTCAAAAGTTTTTTAACTTAGCTTAAAGTTCTCAAACTAACTCGATATTTGCTCAATATGACATTGTTGGACAACTACGCAATAATATTTGTCACTTTCATATTGTCAATTTTATTTTAATCTAAACAATTAGTTTTCTATTTACATCAATCTTTAATCACTTTGTGGGATATATTTTTTTGCCAAACCTACGTGTGTTTAGATAAATATATATATAATTAAAAAAATAAACACGCGTGAAATTAAATTAAATTATTATTATTTATTTATATGTAGAAACAGTGAGTGGAATTGAAGTGAGCAATAAAAACGTGGGAGAATCTTTTGATGCTTTGTATTGACTAATTTGGCTGTGTTATTTTTTTTTTTTTTCAAAGAAAAATTATTATTTGATTATTTGGGACCTAGAAAAATATTCCTCAAAATATGTATTTTTTTAAAAATGAATTATTGTTTATACAGGTCAACAATGTTTGTCTTCATACATTAAATTATAGGAAAAAGATTAATTAATTACACTTCTATATTTATCATATTTTTCTATTATTCTCATCCATTTCTAAAAAATTTCAAAATCCCTCATTTTCCATTCGGATACATTAATTTTGATTCTTAAATTATCTCTACGTTCAATGTCTCATGCTTTAAATGTTACTTGCTAATACTTAAAAACCCTAATTTTTGTTTCCAGAATTGAATTAGTGTATTTGAATTATCATATTTTTAAGGGATTTCTGTAAATTGAAAAAAAAAAAACAGTAATTAACTCTTTACACTATGTGATTTATATAAACTCTCTTAAATTATAAAGATTTTATAAGTGGATCGTCATAGATTAAGCTATAACATCAAAAATGAAAATGCTTACTATGTTTAGCAAAAATCTTAAAGGAATAGCAATTTTTAATAATTAAGGGATATTAATTATTAAATAAAAAATAGTAATTTTAAATAATTTACTTATTTTAATCATTAATTTTTTTAAAAAAAATTTAGCTAATATGAAAAAGAAGGAATAATAATTAAAAAAAAGGGTACCATAAAAGTACTAGAATTGTATCTTTTTATATTTAAAATGTCAAAGAAAAGTGTCATATAAAATTAAGAAAAAATTAAAAACACATTAATTAGCTAATACGACAAAGAAAAAAAATATTTTTCTTTATTTTTTAATAATTTTTATTCTCACGCGTAAAGTTCAAGATTATGAGCTGGGTTCGGATACCCGGTAACCCACCCATTAGCTGGTGCCTCCTAACCTCACGCGTACAAAGCCCACTAGAGCCCATTTATTTATTACTAAGGGGTGGTAGTTAGTTTGGGTGCGAGTTATGTCGGTCTTAAATATCGTACGAGTGATATTTTTTAGGGTTTGTAGTTGGTCAGGAGGTACGTTATTCATTTAATATATGTATAAGTTATGAGTAAATCTATGTATTATTTAATCATGAGTCATGACATTAGTTATGTAGATTTTAGTTATTTCATCTTTTATCTTGCATAAAATAATATATAGATTAACTCATAACTTATATATGTGGTATTATTTATGCAAATTTTTAAGTTGTGAACTAAATATTGTATTAATTTTTTAGATGAGTACCAACTACTAAATATTGTATTATTTATGCAAGAATTAGTATTTGCATAACTCACCTCCGAACCAGGTATCAAATGACCCCTTGTGACTTGACTTCATCTTCACCTTCCTCCGTCTTATCACCGGCAATCTATTAACGATTCCAAACGCAACGATGGCAACTAAACACGAGGGTTGCGCTCATTACGAGACTTAACCCAACATCTTACGACACGAGCTGACGACAACCATGCACCACCTGTGTCTGCGTTCCCGAAGGCACCCCTCTCTTTCAAGAGGTAAGTTATTCCTCATGCATAAAATTAATACGGTATTTGATTTGCAATTTAGAAACCTGCATAACTAATATATGTATAAGTTATGAGTGAATTTACGTGTTATTTTGTGTAGAATAAAAGGTGGAATAACTAATCCCTTTATAACTAATACATGTATAAATAATACATAGATTTACTCATAACTACCATACGTATTATCTTACGCAGGAAAGAAAACAATAATTAATACCCTCGTAATTAATACATACATTATTAATATTTGCATCATTCTAACTATGATATTGCAAGCATTTCTTCTAAGTAAATATATTACAATTGAGAGATTATTTAGAGGGGAAAAAAATGATTTTTTGGTCTAAAAGATAATAATAGTACTTTAACATAATGTTTGAAGTCATTATAAAAATAATTGCATGTGTTGACACTTTGAAATTGAAAGGTCAATTACAAAAGTCAGTGTCTGAATTGGCAACTAAAGATATAGAAAAGAGTCAATATAATTTGATGTTTTCTACTTTCTTAATATGGGTATTTTTGTGGTTGTGTGAGTCAAAGGTTGTTCAAAACAAATGACCATGAAATTGTCAAAACATTATGACAAATCAAAATATGATGATATAATAACACAAAAGTATAAAATTGGTTCTTATATTATAAATTATAAACTCATCAATAACCTTATTATGTTTTCTTGAAAATCTGATCAATTGGTAGATCTTACAAACACCTAGAAGTGACTTGAATAATAAATTTACTCAATAAAATTTTGATTATTGATGCATATATATATATCTGGGGCAGAGCTACACTATGTTTAAGGGGTTCTATTTATACATGATTAAAATAATATTTTATATATATACAGTAGATGTCGAACCGCCTTTGATTAGTTCGTATGTTTACTTCTTTGAATTTTGAATCCCTTAAGTAAAATTCTGATTCCATAACTGATATATATCATGTTAATTATGTCAATATAGTTTATTGACTTTTCTGATATATCAAAGCCCAGGACCCAATAATCACTTTTTATTTGCTATTGCCCAAAACTCCCCTAAAATCACCTTGTGTCTTAAAATTGCATGAGATATTGGTGTCATCTACTCTTTTCATCATGTTTATGGACTATCCATTTGCATATGAACCAACTTGCTACAATTTGCAATATGAAAAAAATTAAATGACCTCATGAAAGCCACATGGACCTTATAATTTAAAAATAAAAATGAGTATTCAGCGTGTGGCTTAATGATCAATTAAGTTTGTTAATAACTATAATTAATTGATAAAAATGGATAATTTTACATTTTCGAGGAAAAGCAAAAGAAAAGAAAAAATTACTAGGAAGAAGGATTTGACCCTGATCGATAAACTAACACGTCAGCTTCAAAATTTGCGGATGAAAAAAGCATTAGGTTTATTTGTCCAAGTATTGTAGATTGAGTTATTCGATACATGATTATGTTAAATATAGGAGGTAACAAGTATCCCATTGAATTTCTCAAGATCAGCACACGGTGATCCATATAGGAATATATTTACGGTGAATCATGAAATTAATTATTAAATAAATCTTAAAAATAATACAATTCGAAAAATCAACTCAAATGATGATGATTGTTCAAGTGATTTAAAAAGTCCAAAAAAAATCATTTTCAATGAATTGGGATTTCATTCATCACCCTTCACACCCAAACACTATTCGATATTGAATGCATGAACACTCAAAAGCCTAACTCTGCCACCATACATGGGTTAACGTTTGTTAGGTGATTTATACATTAAAAGTCAAAAGTCATATATTGAAAATATTTAATTTTTTATTTTAATTTTTTTTTATTTATACTTTTCAATTTTAGAAATATACTTAAAAACACCTTTTTGTGTCGCCAAAACATTTGTAAAATTAGAAAAAAGCTTAAAAGACACTAAAATTAAGTTAATTAAAAAATCCACTTATCATAAAGATTAATTAAAAAAAATAAAGAAGTATCCATATAAGAGTCTCCTTCTCTATTCTTCTGAACCTATTCTAGAAAAAATATTCAACCTAAACATAAAAAACTTTAAATTATTATAAGAATTAGTGTTGCCTGCGTTTCATTTATATGACATCGTTGACTTGGCATAAAATTTTAAAAAGTCTTTTAGAATTGTAATCTAAATTCCTACTTAATAATTTGTATGACTATAAATCAATCAATTAAAGATAAAAATAAAATTTTAAAGCTAAATTATTACTAATTATATATATAAAAAAATGATATTCTTTTTTAAACCAACGAAAGAAAATCTTACACGAATTAAAATCAACAGCAACATTAACATACCCCATGAAATTTTATAAGTGAGGTCTTGGGAGGGTAGAGTCTATGCAAGATCTAGACTGTTTCCAAAAAACTCTCGGTTGAAATGTATAGACCTAAAATAAAATGAATAGATATAGAATAGCGGTTAAAATGAAAAGTGATATCAATTTTATAAGAAAAATAATAATAAAATTAGTAGAATAACCAAAGAGCAATAACAACACAACTATAACGACACGGCTAATCCTTTAAGAATTAGTGTTTCAATTAATTTTGAAATAAATTAATCCGGTAAAAGTTTTGAGAAAAGTTTTATTTTTGAAAATTCACAAAATACATGAATATGAATTTTAACATTCATTTTTCTTAAGTTATAGGTTTTTACAAGATACGTGAATTCTTTTTGAATTCATGAACCTATATAAAATAAAAATTTTAAATAAAGTTTTTTCTTTCAAAACTTTTATCCTATAAATAGTGTTGTTTTTCTTTGAAAAGACATCACCTTCAACAAGCAATCAAACACACTTTCCCTTGAAAACACTTGAGAGACATTAATCAAAAGGAGAAATCACCAATTCAAGAACAGAAGAACAACGTTCTTGAATGCTATTTGTTTTGTGGCTTAGTTGGATCCCGAAAATAGAGCTGTCATTTATTCTTCCGTTTGCTCATGGGAGAGACTCCAACTATCTTCAAGAAACGTATTATGTGTCTCTAAGCAAAACAAGTTCTTATTTAGAATTCCTTGTACTATCATCATTATCGTTCTAACAAATCCTAGGACAAACCTTAAACCATCACGAGGCAAAACAATATTCTAACCCTGTTAGCGTTCTACCCTAATACGTAACCTCTATTTCTTTCTATCTAAGGTCACATCCTCGATGACATGAAGTTGCACCATATCATGTCTAATAAGTTCTCCTCATTACTTTTTTGATCTACTAGGGTAGAGTAACCCCTAAATCCAACCTCTCACACCTTTTAACTAAGTTGTCAACACACCTCCTCTGGATATGTTTAAACCATCTCAAGTCTCGCTTCTCTCATCTTGTATGCCACAGAGGCCGCTCCCACCTTCTCCCGAATAACTTCACTCCTAATCTTGTCACTTTTCTTATGACCACACGTCCATCTCAACATGCTCATCTTCGCAATATACATCTTTTTAACAACTGAATTTTTGACGACTGGCCAGCACTCCGCCCATATAATAAAAACGGTCTAAGTATCATTCTATAAAACTTACTTTTAAATTTAAGTGACGTGACACCTTCTCACCACACAATACTTCAGAGACAAACCTTTATTTCATTCATGCTACCCCAATACAATGTGTGATATCATATCGATATTTTCACTATTCTAAATAACAAAATCAAAATACTTAAAGTTATCACTCTCGAGATAAATCGAATATCATACCTCAATTTTTTAAAATCAAAAGAGTAATACTCAATTTTTTTAACTTTCCCTTTCTTTTTACAATTTAAAATTGTAACTTTATAAATGTGTTGATAACAAGCGGGACCATGGGCCGGGGCGCGTCTGCCAGAATTCAGAAACCAAACTACAGCCAAATATCACACGTGACACAAGACAAACCCGTTAAGCTGATCAAAACTTTATTCCGTCTATTCATTTTTATTTATTCACTTTAAATTTTATATATTTTTTTAAAAAATAATAAATATTTTTTTATTATAATGTTCTATCCACTGACATATTACGTAAAAAAATAAATACATGTTTAGTATAATAGATAAATAAAAATGAACGAAGGAAACGCAAGCATAAATTGGAGCTCTGACGTGGCAGTAGGTCCTACTTTTAAGACGCGCTCAAAATTGCAATGATTTTTTTTAATTTTCATTTGCATTTCATTTGAATTTCACTTGAATTTGCATTTGAAATTTTCATTTGCATTTAGGTGGGAACCAGTAAGACACACAAGTGGTAATGTAATGTAGTGAGAAATTGACATAACTAGTCCCTTATTTTAGATGGTAAGTTTAAAGTAGCTCCTTAAGTTTTATTTGAGTAATTTTAGTCTTGTAACTTTATTACTCATATTTTTACTCCCTTTTATTTCATTTTATATGGAATTCTTTCTTTTATAGTCCAGCTCAAAAATAATATTGTCTTGCTATAATTAGAAATATTTTAATTTCAATTTTTTTATACTTAATAAAATGAATATATCAGTCAAACAAATATCTAACGATTGTTTGTATTTAGATCATAAATTTCAAAAATCTTCTTTTTCCTTAAATACAACGTCAAGTCAAAAAATGTTATATAAGATGAAGACGAGAGAATAATTTTTATTGAATATCTGACAGACTTCATATGTTAAAATTTAGCGAAAATGTAATGTTTTTAAAATCAAAATTATCAAAAATATTTTATCAAATTCTAATAATTGCAATACAAAAAATGGTACTGGACACAAAAGAAAAGTTTAAATATAGCCAAAATTGCACCAGATGCTATAAAGAGATAAAAACAACATAAATATGAGTTTTCACTAAATACTTTCTTTCCTCCACAATTTTCATTAAATACATAGAATTTGTTATATCTTGCTTCAATTTTACTTCTTTTCAATCAAGAGACTATCAAAAAAAAATTCTACTTTATAACTTCCTCTATCTCATTTTATGTGACATCCTTTCTTAGTCACACAAATATTTAAGAATAATTTTAGATCACAAATTTCAAACGTCTTTTTTTTCTTAAACACTGTGCCAAGTGAAAAGGTATTACATAAATGAGACGAAGAGAGTAATAAAGTTTAAGTAGATTTTGTTCACTCATACTTGTATTAAATTAAGCTGAGTATATTGTTATATTGAACGAAGATAAAAAGTTTTAACTTTCGACAAACTTAAAAGATAAAAAACTTTATGGACTATCTTGAATATACTCAGAAAATATTAGGGATCATTTCTACAAGTGGACCAAATTTTGAAGATTTGACTTTGACCATAAACACAAAAGAGAAGGAAAAAATTGAACTCACCAAGAAGAAAAGTGTCTCTTTCCTCCTTCCTTCCTTCCTTTCTCTGACTCATATATACCTCTGAACCCCTCACTCATTTCTTCACAAAAAATACTCAAAACAAATAACTCAAAAATCTTACAACTAATTCAATACCCCCCTTTTTCCCCTCTTGGATTTTCAAGTTTCTTCAAGAAACAAACCTTATCCATCTCTAAGGTACTACTATTTGTCCTCACAATTTTTTTTCCAAATTTCTAGTATGGGATTTTTGCCCTTTTATGGTAAATAATGCTTATGGGTATGGAGTATTTTGTGAAAAATATTGAAAGTTTGAAACTTTTTCATGATGGGTTTCAGTTCTTGTTGACTAGTTGTAGTTATGAGATGGGTTTCATTTTTTTTTTTTTACTTTTCTAGTATGATTTTTGTCCTTTTCTGGTGAATTTATTTTATGGGTATGAAGTCTTTTGGAAAAAGATTGAAAATTTGGAACTTTCTTGTGATGGGTTTTCAGTTTTTGTTGACTATTTGTGTTGTTTCTTTATGTTGTTGAAATTTATGAGATCTAGTGTTTTGGTGGGTTTTTCTCTGATGGGTATGTTGGATTTAGAAAAAAAATTACATTTTGATCTAGTTTTTGTGATACTTTATGGGTTTAATTTAGTAGTAAATGTAAATCTAGGAAGAGTTACGGTATTGATTTAGATTTATACAGTTTCTTGCTTTTGGAGATTGTGAATTTATATGTGTTGGATGGAGTAGCAAATCTAAATCTGAAGTTTGTTGATAACTTGCAGGAGTTGATGTGTACTGGTTCAAAGAGTAAACCTTGCCCTTCTGATATAAACATGGATCAGAAAGATGGGCCTGGTAGAAATTGCTCAAAATTGCTTGAATTTTCAGCTTCAGATGATCTTGCTGGCTTCAAGTGTGAAGTTGAGAAAGGTTGTGCTGTTGATGAGTTCAGCTTTTGGTATGGCAGGAGATTTGGTTCTAAAAAGATGGGGTTTGAAGAGAGAACCCCTCTGATGATTGCTTCCATGTATGGAAGTATTGAGATTTTGAAGTATATTATTGGAACTGGAAAGGTTGATGTCAACAGGGCTTGTGGTTCTGATGGTGCAACTGCTCTTCACTGTGCTGCAGCTGGTGGTTCGGAATCATCGGTTGAGGTTTTCAAGATCTTGATTGATGCTTCTGCTGATGTTAATGTTTGTGATTCTAGTGGAAACAGGCCTTGTGATGTGATTGCTTCTTATCCTAAGTCCTTGAGGAATTCGAAAAGGAAATCGCTGGAGTTGTTGTTGAATGGCAGCTTGGCTGAGCTTGCTGAGCTGGAGGAGGAAGAACAAGGAAAAACAGCAGTCCAGATGACGAAAGAAGGAAGTGAGAAGAAAGAATATCCGATTGATACTTCCTTGCCTGACATAAATGAGGGGATTTATGGGAGTGATGATTTCAGGATGTATTGTTTCAAGGTTAAGCCATGTTCAAGGGCTTACTCTCATGACTGGACTGAATGCCCTTTTGTTCATCCTGGGGAGAACGCAAGGAGACGTGATCCAAGGAAGTATAACTATACTTGTGTTCCATGTCCTGAGTTTAAGAAAGGTGTTTGTGCAAAGAATGATTCTTGTGAGTATGCTCATGGTGTATTTGAGTCATGGCTTCATCCTGCCCAATATAGAACCCGTCTGTGCAAGGATGAGACCGGGTGCTCAAGGAAAGTTTGCTTCTTTGCTCACAAGCCTGAAGAGTTGCGCCCCTTGTACGCGTCCACTGGTTCAGCTATTCCATCCCCAAAGGCTACTCCTGTCACTTCGATGGACATGTCAACATTGAGCCCTCTGGCGTTGGGTTCTTCATCCATGATGCTGCCTGCTACTTCAACACCACCGATGTCTCCTGCTGCAACATGCTCGTCTCCAATGGGTGGAAACATGTGGCAGAACAAGGTGAACATTACCCCACCTGCTTTACAGCTTCCTGGTAGTAGGCTAAAGACATCTCTGAATGCTCGGGACTTGGACTTGGACATGGAAATGCTTGGCTTGGAAAGCATCCGCACACAGCAACAACTAAGACAGCAATTGATAGATGAGATGGCTGGTCTCTCTTCACCATCCTGTTGGAGTAAGGACAATCGGATGGGTGATCTGAAGCCTACTAATCTTGATGATGTTTTCGGATCCATGGATTCTCAATTGCTCTCCCAGTTGCAGGGCCTCTCTCCGAGAGTTGCATCCACCACAAGCTCTCAGTTGTATTCTCCATCGGTTCCTCATTTGCAAGGTCTCTCACCTAAGGTGTCAAGTAACGGCTCCCAGATGCAATCTCCAACCACGCTTCAGATGCGACAAAACATGAACCAATTTCAATCAAACTATTCTAACATTCCTCAATCATCGTCTCCGCTGAGAAAGCCCTCAACCTATGGATTCGACTCTTCAGCAGCAGTGGCTCAAGCTGTCATGAACTCCAGGTCTGCTGCTTTTGCAAAGCGCAGCCAGAGTTTTATCGACCGTAATGGAATGGGCCATCGTGCTGTTCCCAATGGTGTTGCTAACTCCCCACCTTTGATGTCATCAGATTGGGGCTCCCCTGATGGGAAATTGGAGTGGGGCTTCAACAGTGATGACACAAACAAGCTCAAGAGATCTCAATCTTTTGGTTTTCGCGGTGGTAATGGTGCTCCAACAAAATCAACAATCACACCATCTCAAGTCAACGAGCCAGACGTGTCGTGGGTTCATTCCTTGGTGAAAGATGTGTCCTCCACTGGTACTGGGCTATACAGTTCAGAGCAGCAGAAGCACGGTGGTGGTGTTCGCGACTCCATTCCTCCTTGGCTGGAGCAAATGTACATAGACCAGGAGCGTATCGTGGCTTAATTAATTATTCTTTTCGAAATTCTTATCGATATATTGGATATAAGTTTAACCATTAGTTTCAAGGGAAGAAACATCAACATATCCCTAGTTTTATGGGAGAAAGAAATGAATAGGGAGGATAACTGATCACATTGTTTCAACAATTAAGTGATTGAAAAAAAGAGGCATTTGTTATATTCTTATATTTTTTATAATAATTGTTCTTTTTATTCTTCAAGGAATTGAAGTTGTATTTCAATATATTGAGCCTTTTCCTTAATCCCTCTTCTGCAGAATTTGAGTGTGTTTGTTGATCATTAATATCTATGATAGAGTGTTTCGGAAGTGGTCTCTCTATCTTCATGAGGTAGTGATAAGATTTGCATACGTTTACTCTCTCCAAACTCTACCTGTGAGATTCCGCTGGTACGACGTTGATCATTAATATTAGTAGTACTTTTGCTATTGTCTTAGATAGGACTATGGGTTTCAACTAGTTGCATTATAGTCAAGAATGGGCAATGAATTATTGATTTTTGATAGTTACAATTTTGGGAAGTTAGTGCTGATATTTTGAATAGTCTTTTGTGTTGTAAAAAGTCAAGAAAAGCAACTCCATGTTTTCTGAAGATTTATTGGCATTTAGCTTACCTTTATTTTTCATTTATTTTGTAACATACTTGATAAATTATGTGGTACTTCTATTCTGCATATAAGAAAAGTGGAATGGCTATTCTTTACTACCAAAGGTTGTTATAGGATAAGTAATCCTATTGTCTTCCATCAGATGTTTCGAGTTCGAGTATTTTATTTTCTTTTAATCAAATATTTTGAATTCGAGTATTTTATCTCTAACGTGGGACCTTTAGATACGAATTTAGATTAGTTGGGGATTAAAATAGATCTTTTTGGATTGAGCTCGTCGCACCAAGCTTGTCTATTGCGGGTTATTTCTCCTAGGCAGTTTGCGAGCTATTGCATAGGAGCGGAAGTTGCCCTATGCGTATCCAAAGAGGAGCGGTTGCGAGTTCCCCTTATCGTTCAAAAATAAAAAAGAGATCTTTACCCTATTAATGGAATCCTTTCACTAAAATACAAGCACTTCACCTTCAAAATGGGGATTTTCAACACAAATTCAGATTAATCATGCTCCAATATAAGGTAGCCATATATTTTGGCATGAATTCAAATTCGTCTTCCTTAAATAAGTATTGAACACTGGCTAAGACTTTTAGATATGAATTTAGATTAATCGAACTTTAAGAAATCTTTATTTTCAAAATTAAATTTCTCAATACAAACTTGAATTAATCGAACACTAAAATGAGAACAGTTTACCTCTAAAGCGGAATTTCTCAATATAAATTCAAATAAATCAAGCTTCAAAACACTTAACCAAACATTTTTGGCATGAAATCAAAAGCATATATTTGACAAATACACACAAAAAAATCTAGTCTTATTTTAACCTTGGAAATAATTATAATAAACTTTTTCCTATGTGATTCAAAGTGGTAACACATATTCAACTTAGAAAATCAAATAGTTTTCTTTTATTAACTAGCATATCACTTCTTAGGGTATAGAAAATGCCACGTTAACAATACTGAATCCAACAATGGAATTAGCAGAAAATAATAAATATTTACCAAAAAAAAAAAAAAAGGAAAATAATGTACATATAATTTTTATTTTTCATCTGATATTTACTTTAAAATCCGACTAATCCAAATTTTCAGGAAAGAAGTCGTATTTTATGGGTAGAATAATTTCTAAATATCAAAAGCGATTTCATTTTAAAGAATGATTATATTTGATCTCATAATTATTTTTTAACTTATGTCTCTTCAAACAATTTTACGACAAGACATAAATTTATATTTCATATCATAATATTTCATAAACTATGTCCGAATGTCACTTCAAGTTCTAACCAACTTATTCCTTAGTTGATATAAATTCGATTGTTGAAAAATAAAAATAAAAATAAAAAATCAATTGTTTAAAAGGTAAAACATTTTAATTTATTCTTTCACTAGGGAAAGAAGGGAAACAGACACTAAAGGAGGAATAAGATAAAATAGAACGTAACTTAACAAGATATATTCATTCTAGATATTTCAGATTCGAGCTTTTCTGAATATGAAGTTATTATTATTCGAAAATATTTTAATATTAATAAAAAATTTATAATGTAAATTCACATTTAATTAAATTTTTCATGAAGAAAATATCTGTTACCAAATAAAAAAAAACATAGATGGGGAATTATAAGAATATGATTATACAGATCTATGTGGTGCAGTAGATGAGACTGTTGATCTCTTAATCAGAGATCTCAAATTCAAGCCTTGAATATAAAAAAATTCTTGATAAAAAATATTTTTATCGAATAAATTCCACGCTGCACAAATCTAAATTAGTTAGATTCACGAAAAAAATTGATTATAGTATTTGAAAAGAGGATGAAAAAGTATTAGAACCATTAATATTGCTGGTTGGCAGAATTCCATTATCTTTTTTGTCTTTTGGTTTGTGGGTTCCGTTTGTATTGCCAGTAGACACCTGTTCACCTTATAGCCGCCCTTACTTTGTCGTATTCTATATTTGATTCTCTTTCTTTTTTATCGTTTCTCGGTTCAATAATAATTATTTTTAATATATTAAAAATAATTATTTAAAAATATTTACTCAATAATTAATTATTTTTTATTATAATTCATGAGATTATGATTATCATATCATATTATTCTATTTATCTTATGTTTTCGACAAGCTATAAATATATTATGTTTTGTTTAATTATCTTTTCTTAATACTTTTTCAAGTCATCGGTATCTCTCTTCAGACCCACCATAGTCTTGTAGCTCTCTGCTTTCTTTTGTTTGGTTATTATGATAGTAATACGTGGCATTCTATGAGGTTGTATGCGATATTTGAATTGATTTGTATATGTCACGTAGAATGTATGCATCTATATATTCAACTTTATAAAAGTTTAAATGCATTTTTATATATGCATGTCTAAAGTTGAAGGGTATAGTCGTGTAGATGTCAATTGAGACCAAGTTAAAAGGTACGTTTATGTATGTTATATCTACCAAATATTAGAAAGCATATCAAATAAGGTCTTAGTAATACAGAGAGTTAATGCATGCATTGTTTTTCATAATGTATCTAGAAGCGGTTCAAACACATTAGCGATCTAACGCGAAAATCGAATAGAAGCCTTAGAATTAAAAAAGTAAATTAATATATTTCCTTACGAATTTTATTCTTATATCTCCAGATAAGCCAACATATTCAGGTAATTCTTTCTTTTTATATGAAAATAAATAATCTTTACCATAAATACTACTTACTTATATTTTCTTCTAAAAAAAAAAATCAATAACATGTTGGTTGTTATTATTAAAATAAAAATTTAGCCCCCTTAAATTTGAGGGCCTAAAACACTTGTCTTTTTTTTAACTCTATCGAGCCACCCCTGAATGCATCCTACCAAGCGATCTCGTATTCTTCGTGATATTATTTTATATTTATTTGATAGGATTTTTTGAGCTTAATTATAATTAGTATATCCATTAATTTTGCAATCTATTCAATATTATAGAGTATATAACTAGTACATAGCAAATACTGATATTAACAATATATATACATGAATAAGTATGGATAAAAATAAAATTATTTTTAATACATTAAAACCAAATAATGAATAGTTTTAACATTATTAAAATAATTTATTTAATATTATTTTTTATATATTTTATTAAATTATTTTTTTACGATGCATAATATTTTTGCAGTCAACAACATAACTGTACTACGAGGAAAATGGTCTTTGCTAATTTGTAATATTGCTAATTAATTGATTGATTGTGAGTTGACATTGATTTTTCAAAGAAATATAATAATTTCTTTGAATTTGGCTAATGTCTTTTTAATAATGTTCCTAAACATCTTGGAAAAATTAATTAGAGATTATATTTAATTTTCTTTTCTTTCTTGCTTGTGAGAAAATTTAATTATGTTTTTCTTTGTCTATAAATTAGGTCATTTTGGATAATGGTTGTCAATTGCAATTGCAATTGCAATTATTAGTTTTTTTTTTCAAATTATGGAATTAGCTCTTAATAATTGTATTAGGGTACGTTATTTACGTCATATTCTCTTTGTGGATGTGATTTTTCTCTAAATTCCACGCGTGAATAATGAATATTTTATGCATCGCATCGCATCGCTCTAGTCTATTTTGACTTTTTTTTTTAGGGGTGTTCACGATTTGGATAAAAATTGATTCAAATTGAAAAATCAAATTAAACCAATTTTATTTGGGTTTGATTTTTATTTTTTAAAAATTGATAGTGTTTGGTTTGGGTTTGAATTTGTACGAAAAAATCAAAGAAATAACCAAATCGAACCGATAAATTATATTTAAAATATATATGTATATATGTGTGTGTGTGTGTGTGTGTGTATAATACACTATTTATAAAAATAATTTTGAAAATCTTATATACATTTTCATCAAATTTTATTTTTTAATCTACTTATGAAAGTATAAATATTCAAGACGAGAACATTTATCTTATTGATTATTCATGTATGTCTGTGACAATTCTTGTAGGACTAGAAATGTCATTATCTCTTCTTTCTAGGCCAAAATGGTGAATTTTGAAACTTTATTGACAGTAAATTTAGTGATTAAAAGTTTTATTATATCAGTCGTTCTAACTATTTTTCATTCTAAATGGATTGTTGTCACTTTTTTTTGCAGTTTGAATGTATCACTGCTTTATTTTTGTGTGTGGTTAATAACCGAACAACCAAACCAAACCAAATCGATATTAACTAAACTGATAAATGTATAGAATAATTGATTTGATTTGGTTATCAAAATTTAAAATTTGATCAAGTTAATTTAATTTTAATCTTAATCAATAATCAATTCAAATCGACTCGTAAATACCCAATGTATGTTGGTAAATTTTAGGTCGAGTCAATTTTATCTAAATTATACATTATTTATTATTTGATAAGAAATATATCCACTTTGACTTGGATACCATCTTGACTTTGTAGCTTGAAACATCAAAAGTAAAGAATGAACTGCGAAAATTAAAGAATTTAATAAAATTTTAATTCTCAATTGTCTTTATCAAGTTTTTATTTTTAAAATGAGAACATTATTTTTATATCTTCCTTTTGCAAATGCATGCATACAAAAAATTAAAATTAAAAAAAAAAGTTTCAAAATTAAAGAAGAAAAATGTTCTTTATTTGGACGGTGGACTTTACCAAGAAAGTTGGCTTTTTGGTCAATGACAGGAGTATCCAGTTGGACAAATAAATTGCTAAAAATTTGGAAAAAGTTTGTTAAAAAGAAAAAAAAAATAAGGCTGTCAGATTGCCAACTTATGAGCAAAATGAAATATTAAAATATTCATAATTTAATAGAAAAATATTTTTGAGCCATTTAGTCTTATCAAATATAGTAGAATAAACCACCTAAGAATGCGATGTAATTGATGGATTGCTCCTTCTTTAATCAGAAATTTTAGATTTTGGTATCATACAATAATGAAATATGTTGTGAATTATGTATTATTTATATTATATATAAGTAAATTAAATCCTCAGAAGAAAAATATTTTCTATTAAAGATGACATTTGATTTCATCTAAATAGTGAATTTACCGCATGTTGAAAGTTTGACCAACTCGTCACCGCTAGAAAACAAGAAATTAGCGATTGATATTATAGTATAGCTAAATGATAAAAGTTTTATGCTAAACTCATTTAGCTATGAATTAAATTACAGATAAAATGTATATTTCGCTATACAATTCGTGCACAATGTTTATATAATTCGCTATACAATTTGTAGTGTTTGTATATTTTTCTATACAATTTAATCCGCATAAAACGTTTGTATAAATCACGCGAATTATACAAAACTCAACCTGTAATTACAACTAGATGTTTGCTGCGAGCCGTAATTAATTCAAACTGTAAGTATGTTAGCTAATTAACTAGTATATATTTGCTTATTCGCATGATTTTTCCTAAATTTTATAGCTAAAAGTTTCATATTATTTTTGAGAATTTTCGTAAAAGCCTAGATTTTTGAAATTTAATATGGTTAAATAGCTATATTTTACATAATTACGTGGCATAACTTCGGCTATGTGACCTGGAGGGGAGGAGAGAGGCGAGCGAGATCGAGAGAGGTAGGAGAGAGACGAATTATATATATATATTTGTCAAATTGTATGTGTATATCTGTCAAATAATTGTATATGTATAACTAATATACATATGTATTTGTATATCTGACAAGTGAGATTGGGAGAGGGAGGAGAGAGACGAGCGAGATCGAGATCGAGAGAGGAGAGAGGGGGGAGAGAGAGGGCAGAGAGTGGAGAAAGACGAATTGTATATGTATATCTGTCGAATTGACTATGTATATCTGTCAAAATAATTTATATATACAGCTGGTATACATATATAATTGTATATCTGGCAAGAAATTACTGAGAGGGGGGAAGAGAGGGGAGAGAAAATAGCAACAAAATTCTAGCTATAACTATAAATAATAATTTTTTCAAACTATAATGGTATAATGTAAGTACATATCATATGATTGCTGAATTAAGTAATTTTTCCTATTATTTTTAAGTAGAGTATCTAAAATGTGTTGAACTTCGTAAAGTTTTCTAAATTGGGCTGATGAACATGTCGTCATTTTCTTGTGCTCATAAAATTAAGTACTAGTACCTCATGTACTATTATTCTAAATTTAGAGCCTTTAACGTGAGTTAAAGAACAAGCATGATCTCATTATTATAGATATTACATTTAATGAAATTTTATCCGATCTCAAATGCTTTGTCGGAGATTTCAGATTTAATTGCTAATCATGGCATTAGTTTTTCCTCCGTCAAGAGGTCACAAAGATGAGATCCTGAGAGAGATGCTTCACACATGACATCCAGTTGAAAGAAAGATGAGTTGACAGTAAAACAACTATTTTATTATTTTTTTTATGCAATTTAAAGATTAAGGAATCAATCACTTTTTCAGATGAATTTTGTAAAGGGAGGTATTATATATGTTTAGAACTATATAATAATGCTTTAAAGAGACCTAAAAAAAATCAAATAGTTGCCTTGTTATTGTAGATTCTATTTAATTAGGAGAATAAGAAAATTCTCAATCAAACTCAATTCTTCGTCATCTTGAGGTTACCCAAACAACATTGAATTATTAGGTAAATCAACAAAAGAAATTTTTAATGATAAAGTATATTAATAAAGATTGTAATTGAATTATAAGTGTTACTTTTATATTTACTCAAAAGTCTGAAATTTGAGTCTTTAGTATAGAATGACTCAATAATTCAATGCTTAACAAAAGGAATTTCTAAAGTTCAAGTATATCAATAAAGATTGTGGTGAAGTAATCAGTGTTTCTTTATATAAAACTAGAGGTATTGAATTTGAGCCTTAAATATACGATAATTCGGTAATTTCACGCACAACAAAAGAAATTTCTAATGATCAAGTATACTGCTAAAGATTATGGTGAAGCGATAAATATTTGTTCTTTAATTGGAAATCTCGAGTTTGAGTCTTGAATATGAAGTTTCTTTTAATTTGTTAGGAAGCACTACTTTAACTCCAATGTTGCACTTTTTGATAGTACCAATTTAAATTTAATTGAGCTTAAATACAAATGTCGAATACGTGTGAAATCAAAAGAAAATTGGTCAAATTTTGCATACATCTGAAATAATTTCTTTCTTCTATGTCAGGGAAGATTGATAAGGCGAGTCCAACTTAAATACATCAATTAAAAAAAAATTATATTATCGATCTTAAGTCATTCAAAAGATACATCAAAATAATAGAACATCATGTGAAAGCTAATAATTACAAAACTTAATAGTAGTGAATCATATGATAAAGAAAAGCATCCTATAATTAAATAGGTATAATAATTTAATATAATTTGATCAATTGATCTAACATAAAAAAGAAATTATAAATTAAAAAATATTAAAACTACACAGAGAATAATTTTCCTTAGATAATTGTTTAAATGACTACATTATATTGTAAATATTATTGTCTTATTGTATGAAAAAATCCTAACAATTTTTTCAAAAAGAAATAAGATTCATAATTTTAAAAATAAGGCAAATACCTCAATATGACAGGTAAAACTAGTTGATATATGAGAACTTACTTATATATACCTTATTTAGAAAATATTTATTATTTATAACAATATAATTTTAATAAAAATATATTTTATTTTTAATATATAATGCAGATTTTTTATCGCAAAAAGTCTAATATATCTTAAGATATTTATAATATATCTTTAATGCATGTAAAATTACTTTTATACAGAGTGTAATTCATTTAGATTACACACATAATTTATTTTTAATATATAATGCAATTTTTCAAATCAAAATAAATATATTATATTTATAATATATATATACACATTACATATATAATTCACTTTTAATACATTACACAATTTCTATAGATGATGATATTTTTCAAATATAAAATATCAAGATAATAAATAAAAAATATATTTAAAAATAATAAATATTTTATGAAATAAAGTTTGTTTATGGACCAGTCTAAAAGTAAGGATGGACACATATAAATTGGGCTGATTTTACAATTTTTTTTGTTAATGGATTGGATCAACTAGTGGGTTGTGTAGTAGTAGATATAAAGCCCACTGATTATTTTTATCATGAAATTTCAAATTATACAAATAAAATTCCTTTCCTTTCAAGAATGATTCCAAGACAAATGATTGTACTGTTTCTGATATTTTTGTTTACATAGATGAATTGGCTGACTTAGATCATTCTCCTGATAGTTCTACACCTGCTTCTATCCCACTTGAGCCTGTCAATTTACCTTTTCCTTGTAATAATACCATTCCTAATCAGTTGCCTTAGCCTACTGAGCAACCTACTACTTCAGTTCAAGTCCCACCTTCAAGGAGGTCCAGCAGAGTTTCTCATCAACCCATTTGGCTATCAGATTACATTTCCAAGCCTTCCACTAGACCTACTACATATCACATATTCAATTATGTGTTTTATAATAATCTGTCTTCCTCATACCAACACTACTTAAATGTTTTTTCAGTCATTCAAGAACTATCATCTTATCAGGAGGCCATTACAGATCCTAGATGGGTTGAGTCCATGTAATATGAGATCAAAGCTCTTCGAGATAATCATACTTGGGACTCAGTCCCATTGCCTTCAGGGAAGGTTCCCATTGGGTGTAGATGGGTATATAAAGTGAAGTTAAAGTCCATTGGAGACATAGAAAGGTTTAAAGCAAGGTTAATGGCAAAGGGTTATACTCAAAAGGAGGGCCTTGATTTCCATGAAACATTCACTCCAATGGTTAAAATGCCTACTGTGAGAATTGTTTAATCCTTAGCTGCTCAATCCAATTGGCACATTTATCAATTAGATGTGTATAATGCCTTCTTGCAGGGTGATCTACATGAAGAAGTTTATATACAACTACCTGAGAGATTTCCAAGCCAAGGGAGAATAACAGATTAGTATGGAGACTTGTGAACTCCCTCTATGGACTCAAACAGGCTAGTAGACAATGGAATTTGAAATTATGTGAAGCACTGGTACACTCAGGCTTTATTCAGAGCAAACTAGATCACTTACTGTGTATTAAGAGACAAGGGACAGACATTGTGGTGACCTTGGTATATGTTGATGACATGTTTGTGACAGGAAGTAGTATGATACTCATTGAACACACAAAGTTTCACTTGCACAAGGCTTTCAAAATTAAGGATATTGGTGATCTCAAATTCTTTCTTGGAATAGAATTCAGCAGATCTAGTAAAGAGATTCTGATTAATCAAAGAAAGTATGCACTGGAAATTATATCACAATTGGGATTAGGAGATGCAAAACCATCATGGACACCACTTGAGACAAACATTAAACTGACAACACAGGAACTAGATCATTTGATAGGAAGATAAGATGATGATGTATTTCTGGAGAACAAGGAGCAATATCAAAGTTTGATAGGGAAGATGCTATACTTGACAATGACAAGGCCAGATATTACATTTTTACACTCAGTCAGATTTTGCATCAACCCAAGAAGTCACACTAGAAGCAGCTATTAGAATGATGAAGTACATTAAGCGGGAACCTGGACTAGGGATATTATTGAGCAACAACAAGATGAACAAGTTAATTGCCTTTTGTAATGCAGGTTGGGCATCATGTCCTAACACCAAAAAAATCAGTTTCAGGTTTTCTAGCCAAGCATGGAGATTCCCTGGTATCCTGGAAGTCTAAGAAGCAAAATGTGGTGTCTAGAAGCTCAGAAGAAGTTGAATACAGAAATATGACCAATGTGGTTTCAGAAGTAGTGTGGATTACAGCCTTACCGAAAGAATTGAGAAGTGAGATCAAAGAACCAGTTGTGATATACAGTGATAGCAAAGCAACATTGCAAATAGCAGCCAACCCTGCGTTTCATGAGAGAACGAAACATATAGAGATTGACTGCCACTTTATAAGGCAAAAGATACTGGAGGGTACAGTAAAAACAATGCATGTGAACAGTACGGAGCAACTCGCAGACATATTGACTAAAGGTTTGCCCAGGTTGCAAACATGAATATTTGGTAAGCAAGCTTGGTGTGTTAAATGTCTTTGCACTCACCAGCTTGAGGGGGAGTGAAGAAATAGGAGTAACATGAAGATTACAATAAGGAGCTGTTAGGTAGTTAACTTTCAAGTTTGTTAGAAATATGTTAGTTAGTTAGAAGTCTGTTTCATTTCGTTAGGGATGAACATTTATTCTTCAAGTTGTTAGAGTCGGCGAACATGTATAAATACATCAACATTATAATCATTTGCTTGTTTGCTGAAAATAAAAATTTTCACTTGTTCTCTCTATCTTCTTCTCTCTATTTTAGTTTTAGCTTAACATGAAGTAGCAAACTTTATTACGTGGAAAGTTGAAATTTAAATTTTTTACAAAAAAGAAAATGGTTCATTTTTTTTTAAACAAACCAAAAAACAAAGTAAGTCTTTTTTTTTAAACGGCGCAAGTAACACTTTTTAGGAATTAATTAACTTATTTATATTTTTATTTATTAAATTATTTAATAATTACGATAAGTTGAATTATTTTGATATAAACATAAGATACAAATAAATATATATCACCCTTAACGTTAATAATTGCTTTATCGTGGATTCAACTACTCTAACCCTCTTAAGTCCCTAACTACCCCTCACGTAGATTGTTGGTGATTAGAAATTAAATACTCATTTAGTACAATCATCCATTTATCTATTTTTTTATTATTTATTTTTTGTATAAATGTCAACCCAACAAAATCTATTGTTAGGTGATATCTAAATGGTCCGTTAGGCATAAAACTTATAAATTTTCTTAAAAGAAATATGACTTAACAATAATAGTAACATATTCAGTGAAGTTTAGAGATGGTAAAATATATGCAAACTTCATTATTATTTCATAAAGATAGGGGGGCTCTTTCCAGAAAACTCTCGAAATGTACGCAAACTTAAATGAAGTAATACCAATATATCTTGTGTTTATTTCCTCTTTTGTGATGAAATAACAATCCAACATGATGTGAATAATCCAATAGAATTTTTAGGTTGAATATTGTATTAATGTAAGTCATATCATGGTTTTAAAATATATTTTTTTCCTCTTTGCATGATAATATTTCAGTGAGAAGTAATAAATATTGATTTTATTTCAATTTAGTTATTTGGTTTTAAATATATATAAGTATACATCTAATATTATAGTCTTAAATGAATTACGTGAAAAATTAAAATTAAAAATTTATCACAAAAAAAAACTAAAAAAATGTAAAACGAACAAAAAGAAAGTAAAAAAATCTAATACACCTCTTCATTTTGCGATTTGACCGATATACTCGTGGTTAAAAAAATAACTCACATACACTATCAACATCGAGCAAATGATGCATATTTGTCATTAAGAAAATAATTTATTTTTTTAATTTAGTAAATAAAAATTGATCTATTAACGAAAAAGATAAATACGAGTCATATATTGGCGAAAAGGAAATATATGAATAGTTTTATAATAAGAAGTATATCAGCTCTAAATCGTAAGGTTGATAAGGAATATATCATAGACAAAAATTAATTTTTTTAATTTTTTTTTTTTAAAAAAGTAGTAGTTAGTTTTCTAGAGTAGTTTTTATTTAAATAAATAAATAAATAAATAAATAGAAGGTGAGATAGACATGCCTACCAATCACCTATTACTCAAAATAATTTTCTTGCAAGAAAAAAAAAATCTCATTTCACCAAATCTCATTAAACAAATAAAATTAAAATTAAAAAATAATAATACTTTCTTTCACTCTTTTTTTTTTCTTATATAAATTAATACTATTTTCACCTCTCAACTTCTTATAGTAATTCTCATGCATTCACTCCAGCTCAAAATTAGCAAAATAGCCACTTTTTTCTCCTCCCAAATTACTCAACATGAAGCAAATTTGCAAAAATAGCCACAAATTATGCATACTACTTTTCTCAATCTTCTTCTTTTTGTTCTTCATGTATAGTGAAGATATCAAATTCCAATTGATTTCAAATCCCAAATTTCATGAAAATTCTTCAAATAACTCAAATGGGGTTCAGGAAATTTCCAAGATTCTTGGAAAACAGAGCAAGAATTCCTCTTTTTTCACAAATTCAAGAAGTGAAAATGAAGAAATTGATGAGTTGCCACCAGAAAGTTGTGATCTTTTTACTGGGAAATGGATTTATGATAATGTTACTCATCCAATATATAAAGAAAAAGAATGTAAGTTTCTAACAGAACAAGTTACTTGTTTGAAGAATGGAAGAAATGATTCTTTGTTTCAGAATTGGAGATGGCAACCCAAAGATTGTTCTTTACCCAAGTAATTACTAGCTCTCCGTTTCAATTTATCTGTCTTATTTTTTTCTTTTTTTTGGGGGTATGTTGACTAACTCTTTTATTTAAGACGATAAAGACTGAAGGGTATTTTGGTTCATTTGTTATATCTTAATTTAAGATTATAAGATTGAATTAGTTTAAACTTTCTTGAATTCTGTGTCAAGTCAAAATCATTAAAAAAAAAAATTAACCTTACTCGCTCTCCGTTTTAATTTATTTGTCTTACTTTATTTTTTCAGTATGTTGACAACTCTTTTGTTTAAGACGATTAAGATTAAAGGGATTTTTTTTCAACTTTCTTGAATTCCGAGTCAATTTTTTTTTAAAATTTTAATACATTTTATTTATGCTTAATTACAAGATTAAATTTCGTGTCAAGTCAAAATTAAAAATAAATATATTTTTTTCTTAACTTTTTAATACATTTTGTGTATCTTTAATTTAAGATTACATGATTCAATTTTTTTTCTTACTTTTTGTGTCAAAGTCAATTTTTTTTTAACAAAAATATTTTTGTGGTTAAATATTTTTCAGGTTTAGACCAAGATTGCTACTTGAAAAGCTGAGAAATAAGAGATTGATGTTTGTGGGAGATTCATTGAATAGGAACCAATGGGAATCTATGATTTGTTTGCTTCAATCTGGGGTTCCTTTTAGTTGGGAAAAATATAAAAAGATTGGCCATTTATCAGTTTTCATGATTAAGGTATTTATGATTCTTTCCTTCTCCACTTTGAATTATTATTTTTTTCGTTTAATCATCTGATATTCAAAATCTACTTATAAAGAAGTTGTGTTCTTATATATTATATTATATTGTTATTGTCTGACATTCATTTTGTTTACTTTTATTGTCTTTACAAATTATCATTTGCTTTCCATTCTAGTCGTTCGGTTTCATATCTAGTATTTTCTTCTTATGGAATGATATTTTTGAGATACCTGCTATCTCCTGCTTTTGGTGTTTGATATCTTTGAGACGAGGGTTTTCCGGAAACAACCTCTCTATCTCTATGAGGTAGTGGTAAAGTCTTCGTATATTTTACTCTCCTCAAACCCCACTTGTGGGATTCCACTGAGTATGTTGTTGTTGTATTTATAGAGGACTAACGAAAGTCATGTGACAGAGAAAAAAATATTACATAGCTTCATCAAAATTCAATAATTTTTGTTCGATATTTTTCATATGTGCTAAATTTCCACTAGAAGTACAAATAAGTGATCTCGAAATCATAATGTTCAAATTTTGAATTTGTTTGGGGGAATTAGTATTTGAAGGATAGATACTCAACAAAATGATTATGTTTTGGTACAAAGAAATAATTAAATCTCCTTTTTTGGGATGTTAAGACTCTAATTATTACTAATGAGTATGGGATATTAGTTTTGACTTCTCATTATATGTCTAATTAATTATTTAGCATCATTTAATTAGATTAACATATAAGTAAGAACAAGGATTAATTGGCTGTTTAAGTCCATTTTCACCTATTACTTGTAAGTTGCTTATATCTGTTTGCAACTTTCTGTTATTAGTTGAACTACTATCACCCAACAAAAAAGTTTGTTATTCGCTCCGTCATAATTTATATGATACAATTTAGTTAAATACGGAGTCAAATGGATATGAAAAGATTTGCAATGGTTCATAATTACTCTTAAAAAAGAGTACATCTATATATATATGGATATTTTTTTTTCATGTTTCTTGTTTTTCAACATACATATATTTTATTTGAGTCGAGAGTCTTTTGAAAATAAACTTTCTATCCTCACAATGAAAAATAACTCTCCAAACCCACTTGAGGAAAGTGGCGGAGTCACCTACTTCGGCAAAAACGTTCTATTAAATACATGATTAAAATAATTTATACATATATATATTAGGTGTCAAACCTCCTTCAGCAAGTTAATGCGTGCACTTTTTCAAATTTCAAACCCCTTGAACCAAAATTTTGATTCCGCCACTAATGAATATGTTATTGTTATTATTTGTGTCATATTTTTTTAATAGTATTTAACTAAAGAGGATAATTATTTCAGGAATATAATGCCACATTGGAATTTTATTGGGCTCCCTATCTTGTGGAGTCAAATTCAGATGATCCAACAGAACATAACATTTTGAGCAGACTCATTATGCCAGAATCAATTGAAAAACATGGAAATAATTGGAAGAATGTGGATTATCTCATTTTTAATACCTATGTTTGGTGGATGAATGGTGGCACCATCAAAGTTTTGTAAGTATATTTTTTTTTAAAAAAAAAAATATATTATTATTATTACTTCTGTTTAGTTCGTTTGAAAAAGAATATCATCTTACTATATTTGAAAATAATTTGTTTTTGAAATAATTCTCTTTTTAACCTTAATGAAATGATTTTCAACCAGACAGATATTCAAGGATTATTTTAGATAGCATATTTCAAAAAAAAAATTCTTAAATATCGTGTCATGTCAAAGGATGAAATTTTTTTGTTTTAGTATTTTTACCTAAGACGATGAAAAATTTCACCATCTTAGCCAACGGTTTGTATTTGTGATTGGTATATACTTAGGAGTCATTTGGTTTGACTCTAAGTTGTGAGCGGATAAGTTGTGACCCGATAAATTATGATGAGATTATTTTTTATTGAGTGCTTGGTTTGTCACATTCAAAATAATATATATTGTTATAAATTTTAAGAACAAATTATTTATTTACAAAAATATACTCTTTATGGATGTGAAAAGTAATGGATAAAAAGAGTTTAAAAGGATATATTTGTCATTTACCTGCTTTATCCTGAGATAAGTTATCCCGAGATTACTATACCACCCAAGGGAGAGATAACTTATCCGGGTACTAATTATTAATCCCGAAATAAATTATCCCAGACTTGCCAATCAAATTATGGATTGAGTAGCACTATAATTTAATCCCAATATACATTGTATACATTTAAAATTTATAAAAATGTAAAGATGGGGGTTGCTTCTTTTTTCTTTTTTTTGTGGTACGAAAAAGGAGAAATGAGGAATGGAATCATAAGGAAGAGATTCAAGTCTTCATCAATATAATAAAAGTTTACGTAATCAATCAATTAAATTATTATGCTTTTTCAAAAATACTTTTTGTATAAGTTTCGTTTGACGTAAAAGTTTCAATAATTTTTTTCAATAAGAAATATAACTAAATTTTATTATATGTGATCTTAATTTAACTTTTATGTGGCTAATTTTATTTTTATTTTATTTTTTAATATGTAGACGAGGATCATTTGATGAAGGATCAACAAAATATGATGAAATTGATAGGACCATAGCTTATAAAAGAGTTTTGACAACATGGTCCCAATGGGTGGAAAGTAATGTGGATCCCAACAGGACACGTGTCTTCTTTATGAGCATGTCACCTATGCATATCAAGTAATTATCTCTTTTTATCTCTCTCGTTCATTAGATTCACGTGAATTCATATTTTTCTTTCTACATCATATATAATATTGTTATATTCGTAAAAAGTTATATAAATATAGACGTGTGACTTTGCACTAAAAATATTATATAATTCGATAATGATTAAATGCACCTCTTTTAAATAAAGTCAAAATTTAAATCTTATATTTATCTTCTTCTTTTTCTAAAATTGAATAACACCATTCTAAATGATTATTGTGGTAGCATTTTTTGCAATTTAATTAATATTTTTCGATTAATCTTTCAAAATTTTCAAGTTCATCACACTGAAAATTTCTAAAAAAAATTACCACTGTAAAAATTTAATATAATCGTAGTAGTTTTGATATTATTATATACAAAGAAATTGAAAAATTAAATTTATATCTTAAATTTTACTTTTTTATGATAGTATACTCATCATCTTCAAATTCTGAATATGTCTTTATTTACGGTATAATTTAATTTATATTTTGCTATTCATTCTAGGATATCAATTGATACAATTTCCTCCATTCATTTTATGTCTAGTTTGAGTGGATAGAAATTTTTCCTTAAAAAAAGAGATTTTTGAATTTCTTACTTATAAATCAAAGTTATGTGTGTAATTATTATATATATATATGATAAGATATTGAAATTTTATATAGACATTCTTTTAAAATAAATTAGAAAAATAAAAAAAATAAGACAAATAATTGAAATAGAGAAAATATTGAACAGAATCACCTAAGAGAATATTTTAAATTGATGATATGATCTTATACATATTTTTATAACATTGATGCATAAAACTTTAAATACTTTCTTTTAAGAAAAAATTACTTAAATAGGTACTTTTTAATAAATAATTATTGATTAGTGATATTTTTTATTTATTATCATTTATAGCAATACTATAATAAATCTGCACTTGTATTAAAAGTGAATAATGCATACAATATAAATGTGTTATAAGTGTTTTGAAATATATTATGCTTGTTTGTTAAGAAATTGACACAATGTATTATAAATGTATTAAAGCGTGTGATAAATGTATTGTCCATTAGTAAAATTTATATTAGATATGTTTTATAAATCGTATTCTGCAATATGAAATTAATGATAAATATTTTCTTAATCTAGTATATCTACGAAAGTTTCCTTCTTTTAGTTCTTGTTTGATGAACTACAACTATTGTAAAGTGAACTAATAGTGGTTGTATACATATAAAAAAAATGTATGAAACAGGAGTAAAGATTGGAACAATCCAAATGGGATAAAATGTGCAAAGGAGACAACACCAATTCTGAACATGTCAATGCCACTAAATGTTGGAACAGATAATAGGCTATTTGCTATAGCATCAAATGTGACAAAATCAATGAAATTTCCTGTATATTTCATGAATATCACACGTATATCAGAGTATAGAAAAGATGCACACACCTCATTGTACACAATTCGACAAGGCAAAATGCTAACGCCGGAGCAGCAAGCTGATCCAGCTACGTATGCTGATTGTATTCATTGGTGTCTCCCGGGATTGCCCGACACGTGGAACGAGTTTTTGTATACTCGTATACTGTCTCGCTCTTGACGTTTTTTGTAAATCGAAGAACGTAGATGAGAATTGAACTCGCTGATATACATTGTGTATACATTTTTGCTGGTTCTTCTTAGTACTAGTTGATTTAGTGTTTGTGATTTTGGGCTCATTTGGGCTTGTAGAAAATTATAGGAAAAATTACAGAAATACACAATTTATGTAATGGAACGAGTTTTTGTATACTCGTATACTGTCTCGTTCTTGACGTTTTGTTAATCGAAGAATGTAAATGAGAATTGAACTCGCTGATATACATTGTGTATACATTTTTGTTGGTTCTTCTTAGTACTAGTTGATTTAGTGTTTGTGATTTTGGGCTCATTTGGGCTTGTAGAAAATTATAGGAAAAATTACAGAAATACACAATTTATGTAATGGAACGAGTTTTTGTATACTCGTATACTGTCTCGTTCTTGACGTTTTGTTAATCGAAGAATGTAAATGAGAATTGAACTCGCTGATATACATTGTGTATACATTTTTGTTGGTTCTTTTTAGTACTAGTTGATTTAGTGTTTGTGATTTTGGGCTCATTTGGGCTTGTAGAAAATTATAGAAAAAATTACAGAAATACACAATTTATGTAATGGAACGAGTTTTTGTATACTCATATACTGTCTCGTTCTTGACGTTTTGTTAATCGAAGAATGTAAATGAGAATTGAACTCGCTGATATACATTGTGTATACATTTTTGTTGGTTCTTCTTAGTACTAGTTGATTTAGTGTTTGTGATTTTGGGCTCATTTGGGCTTGTAGAAAATTATAGGAAAAATTACAGAAATACACAATTATGTAATGGAACGAGTTTTTGTATACTCGTATATTGTCTCATTCTTGATGTTTTGTAAATCGAAGAACGTAGATGAGAATTGAACTCGCTGATATACGTTGTGTATACATTTTTGTTGGTTCTTCTTAGTACTAGTTGATTTAGTGTTTGTGATTTTGGGCTCATTTGGGCTTGTAGAAAATTATAGGAAAAATTACAGAAATACACAACTTATCTTTACGTAATTTTTCATATAATCCCAACTCTTTTAAAAAAATTACGAAAATTTTTTAAATGATACAAAACTGCAACACTTATTGATACAAATTACAATCCCTACTTCTCCATGTATCATAATTAAAATCCCTTAATGCTCCTGCCTTTTTGACATGTATCACTGGTTTCGTGTTTTGTATCAAAAAGATGAGATTTTTGGTAATTTTTGAAAATGTTGGTATTAGCTGTAATAAGCTCCAAAAAGTATGGAATTTACGTAAAATACCTAAAATTATACTTGATAAAATGGAAATTGTAAGTATGAACGCTGAACCAAAATTCATGTCCTGTTTTTATTTTAGGTGAAAATTGTCACATTTTTTATAATTAAAATTGTAGCCAGGCTCGTTGTAGCTGCTAAGTTATTTGATGTTGTATATATATAGATGTAATTAAAAAGAACAAAGATTTTATTTTTTGTTTGATAATTAAATAAATTGTGAAATGGTATATTTGGATATAATAAAAAAAAATTGTATTATGCACATTTTTTATTCTACTTTAGTTTTTAAACTTATCAATAAAAATAAAATTTTTATTAAAATTTTCAACTCAAGATTCGAATTTTAAGATAGCTGTATTTATTTATTAAGAGATAAGGTAGTTAAAACTTAAAATAAGAAGAATGTGATACTTTTCATATAGATCTTAAATTAAGTATTCTGCAATTAATGTAGAATTTAATTTAAATTTGAAATGAAAGTAAATATTCTAGAATATTTCTAAGCTCTATTGATTTTCTTTATTTTTTTCAAGACATGAGGCGGTTAAGAGTCCGTTTGAATGGGCAAAAAAAATGACTTTTAAAAAATAATTCAAAAGTATTTTTTAAAGTGTTGAAACTTATTTTAAAAATAAGCAGTTAAGTGTTTAGATAAAAGTCTTTAAACTGAAAAAAAGTTGTTAATATGTTTGCTACATAAGTGTTGTTAAGCACTTTTTTTTAATCAAAATATTTTAAATACCTTTAAGTTGTTACACATTATAAAATGTTAATTATTATTCTAAGTTTTCATTTCTAAATTAAATTAAATTAGAATTATTTTATTAATTCAACTTTAATATAAATTGATTATATAAGTTAATTTATATGCCTAAGTTACTTTTAATTTTTAAAATATATAATTTTTATAAAACACATGAAATATTTAAGATTATTTTTAATTATATTTATATTGAATAATGACTATATTTCTTCTTTATCATTAATAATTTATAAAGAAAAAATAAAAGAAGAAGAAAATAATTTAGAAGAAAAAAACGAAAAAGAAGAAAAAACGGAAGAAAAGAAAAGGGAAGTAAAAAATAGGAAAAAAAAGAGTAGGAGCAAAGTAATATAGAAATAGGGATAAAAAGGTAAAATTATTGATCAAACATAAATGGATTTTAAACAAAAATGAAAAAAAAAAAATTTGTCAAACACTTTTAAAAGCTAAAACTTAAAATAAAAAAAATGATCTCAAACTAAATATTCTATGATTAATGTAGAATCTAAATTTAAAAAGAGAGAAAATATTCTAGAATATTTCTAAATTAAAAAAGGTAAATATTCGAAAAAAGAAGGTAGATAAAGGAGAAGAAAAGTAAAATTTTATGGATAATATGAGCTATGTTTAAATTTCTATCGATTTTTTTAAGAGATAAAGTGGTTAAAACTTAAAATAATAAAATGTGATATTTTTCTTATAGATCTTAAACTAAATATTCTGCGATTAAATGTAGAATCTAAATTTGTTCAAAGTAAATATTCTTCAATAATTCTAAACTAAAAAAAGAGTAAATATTCTTTAATAAAAAGGTAGATAAAGGAGAAGAAAAGTAAAATTTTACTGATCGACACGAGTTATGTTTAAATTTTTTTCAATTATTTCCTATTTTATCCTCAATGTGTATTGCATTTTTGACGAATATGATCGTTTTAAATCTTGTCTAGTTATATAAAATTACACATCTATTTCATTTTTTTAGAATATCTAATCGACATTTGCTATCTATTTCAAAACAGAATAATTCAAAGTCTCATCGAAGATAAAATGCTCCCAACAAAATATAATTTTATATATTCCCAATAACATATCATGAATCAAACATCTCAAATGGTGAAAATAGTTTATAGTACTATCTTTTTTCAAGTTCACATGGGTTGCAAGTTACAACAATGTACTATTTATCTTCTCAAAAAAAAAAAATTCAAGCTAGTCAAAATCTATTTTTTTTTTTACAAATCTATTTTTGGAAAAACTTTTTGAATATTTAAGAAATAAAAAAAATTAAAACATACACATTTTTAGTGAGATTTTTGCCATGCTATATTTCTTGTTGCTTTTTATGACTTGTTATGCTCCTCGACTTCAAAATTAAATTGAATATAACTTTAATTTGATATAAACAACGAATACAAATAATTTTTTTAATTAATAGTCTATAAATAGAATATAAAATTTTCTTTCGATTCTCACCCCTCCCCCCCCCCCCAAAACCTCATGAGTAGGATCCTCCAAATTCTATTTATTTTTACAACTTTCATAAATTAATTTCTATAGTTAAAAAAGGATAAATAATAATAATGTCTCATAAATAAAGTTTTTGTCTTAAATATAAACTCCACATATATATATCTCACAAAACTAAAAAATTCTCTATTAATCATGTCTTCAACAAATAATTTTATGCTTGGTTTTTGCCTTGTGATTTTATTTGTAAATGCAACTTCATTTGATTATGGAACAGCACTTTCAAAATCTTTATTGTATTACGAAGCT
The DNA here is from genome assembly GCA_029948455.1 of Solanum rostratum. NCBI lineage: Eukaryota > Viridiplantae > Streptophyta > Magnoliopsida > Solanales > Solanaceae > Solanum > Solanum rostratum. Next base: position 67,032,972 of record CM057051.1, on the reverse strand, counting down.
CAAAGATCTGGAAAATTGCCTTATAATCAACGTGTGAAATGGCGTGGAGATTCAGCCCTTGAAGATGGAAAAGATGAAGGGGTAAGTAAACATCAGAGTCAGATTCAAAATTTTAAACTTTGTTGATTTGAATTTGAAATGGATCTAAAATCTTGTATATTCCATTTGATCAGTCCCCGGGAAATCAAATATTTGTGCTTAGTATTTTTTCTTAACATATATACAGTATTCTATCTGCCAAAACTACTAAATTTAGATGAATCTATAGTTTATAGTTTTAAGCAAGGTCGCGCAAGTATATCCTTTCCTATCATAGGCGAATCTAAAATCTAGAGCGATAGATTCGAAATCAATACACACACAAATCACACGAGCATTTTTTTGGGTACAAATACATGTAAGCAGTATAACAAATTCAACTGAATTCATTATTTTTTCCTTTTTGATTCAATCCATAAGTACATTATCCACAACTATCATAAGTCGCATCTCCAAACAAATTAATGTGATTTATTAGAGATGAATTCAAAATTTTAATTATATGATTTAACATTAATTATTACTCCTATTGTTAGTATACTTTTATTAATTTTTCACATATTCCTAGATTTAAATATTATTCATTCGTCCTGATAAAATATATGAATCTTCACTGATCACGTTTTAACCTCTTCGTTTCACAATTTTCCGATTAGGTTGACTTAACGGGAGGATATTATGACGCCGGAGACAACGTAAAATTCGGTTTTCCGATGGCGTTCACGGTGACAATGCTGGCATGGAGCACCGTCGAATTCAAATCCCAGCTATATTCAACAAAGGAACTTCCAAACGCTCTGAATGCAATCAAATGGGGCACTGATTATTTCATCAAAGCACATAAATGGCCTCACTTTTTATACGGCGAAGTCGGAGATGGATTTTCCGATCATCAGTGCTGGGAGAGGCCGGAAGATATGACAACGCCGAGGACCACTTACAAAATCTATGAAAACCAGCCAGGTGCTGACCTGGCTGGAGAAACGGCCGCAGCACTGGCTGCTGCGGCCATTGCTTTTAAGAAATATGATTCGGGCTACTCGAATCAGCTTCTTACTCATGCCAAAGAGGTAACAGCTCAGCTCGCAATTATATATAATAAAATGTTTATACAATTAGATCATGAATAAAATTAATATGGAAAGTAACCTAATTAAAATGTTAGTTAATTTTCTATATATTCATATAATGTAGTATAAAATAATAATAATAATAATAATAATAATAATAATAATAATAATAATAATAATAATAATAATAATAAATTTTGATCCAGAATAAGTAATAGTAATTATTTTTTATTTTTGGTTGTTTATTGTTCCATTTATTTTTTTATTTTTTTAATATTGAAAATGGATTAATTTTTTTTTTTACTTGCTAATTTCACTGAATTAAGCCAAATTTATTATTATTTTGTAAAATATTATTTATAATTCCTAAAAAATGTTTTTTTTAAAATAAAAGTGTCAAGAGTCAAGGAAAAATGGAATCGAGGGAGCATTGATTAGATAACAAATCATACTTACAAAAAAACTTTTTTGGAAATGAAAAATAAAAAATTGTTTAAACGATTGGTTAAACTAAAATAATCGATTGATGTATAATATAGGTATACTTCATGTATAATTTATGTATACAACTAGTAAAAACAAATAATAAATCTACCCCACTATTTATATAAAAATCCCTCTTTTTAAAAATTTTTTATATATATTTTACAAATATTGATCAATTCTATTTCTGTATTTTGCAGCTATTTGATTTTGCTAAATATTTCCCAGGCAAGTACCAAGATAGCATTCCTGTGGCCTCTACATTCTATTGTAGCTCCGGCTATGAGGTAAAATTAATGCATTTTACTCTCTCGATTTCAATTTATATGACGATATTTAACTTATCGTATAATTTAATATGTAAAAAGTATGATTTAAGAATATATAATTTAAAATAAAATATAAATTTTTATGTAGTTATAAATCATTTTTACCCAAGTATCATATAAAGAATATGATATTTTATTTTTTGGAACAAATTTTAAAAGGAATTATGTTACAATAATTGAGACGAATAGTTGTGCTGTCTCGTAGATGATATCAAACAATTAAACTATAAAATTGATTGTAACTACTACATGCATCTCGATTAATGGGGCATCTTTCGCAAACGAATGAAGTCAGATAGTTCTATCTCTCAATCTTTCTGATTTTCTTCTATGAAATCAATCTAATTAATTTTTAAATTTAATTTAAATTAAATGAACGGAATGTTTAACTTTCCAAATAGTGACACTTTCACATAAAACAAGAAAAAGTGAGTGTTTTTAAAAAGTTTATCATAAAATACTTACTATTCGATCTCACATTAACAACATTTTAATATAATAGTCAAGTTTTTATTGAAATTAACTTTTACATTATATTATTTTATATGTTTTTAGAAACAGTCTTTCTATCTCTACGAGGTAATGATAAGGTCTGCATACATTTTACCCTCCTCATACTCCAATTGTGGAATTTTACTGAGTCTATTGTTATTGTTGCTGTAATTATCTTATATGTTTATTATAACAATATTTCGTTATAATAGTTAATAATATATAGACAAACATTGTCATTATAGAGAAAATTGACTGAATATATATGTTTTTTTCCTTTTCATTTGGGCTTCAAACAGGATGAACTACTGTGGGCTGCTGTTTGGTTGCTAAAAGCCACCAAAGACAAAACATACTTGGATTACATCATTGAAAAATCCAATAATTGTGGAGGAACCAGACTAAATTTTTCATGGGATGACAAATATATTGGTGCTCAAATACTTGTTGCCAAGGTAATATCTATATTAAGTAAATTACGTAACTAGTCAAATATATAATATGTATTTATATTATATTATTATAGTTTCAAAAATTACAATTTATAGTTAGAGTTAGAGTTTTGTTGTTATTTTCTCTCCCCTCTCTTCTACTCTCTCTACAATTTCTTGTCAGATATACAAATACATATGAGTATCAGTTGTATATATACAATTATTTGGCAGATATACATATAAAATTCGACTCTCTTCTCCCTCTCTCAGTCTCGCTTGCTAGATATACAAATATATATGTATATTAGTTACACATATACAATTATTTGATAGATTTACACATACATTTTAACAAATAAATATATACAATGCGTCTCTCTCTACCCTCTTTCCTCCCTCTCACGATCCCACTTGCCTCTCTCCTATAACATGTAATCGTAATTTTAGCAAACTATAACTATTTTTGCCTTATTATCCTTCAAATGTTTGCTCTTTTCCAAAAAAAACTCTATTAATATTAGCAGTGACGAAATTAGAAGTTTTAATGAAAATTTTGAGTATCACTTTACTAATTTAAACATATGATCTAAAAGAAAATTTTGAATCATTTTAAAGTCATTTTTTTTATAATTAAATATAACTTTAACTTTATAATTCCTCTTTTTCCTTAATGAAGCGGTTGTGTTTATGTTTCTTAAACTTTATGTCAAATTACACAGAACTACATAAACTGAGACAAAAAAAAATAGTATCTTTGGTTCAAATCATAAATCCGTGTCTTATCTGTACGGGCAAAGTAAACTGAATTGAACCATTTTTGTTTAGTCCTTAGTGTAGAGAAGTTAAACTCAATCATTATTAATCTTCTTGCAGAAGCTGCTGAAGAAGAAATTTGCAGGGAATGAAAGTGAATCATTGTATGAATACAAGAAACATGCTGAGGAATTTATATGCAATTGCATACAAAAGGGAAGCAACAACATAAAGAAGACTAATGGAGGACTTTTATGGTGGCAACCTTGGAATAATCTTCAATATGTTACAACTGCAACATTTGTTATAACAAGTTATGCAGATACATTATTTGCCACTAAAAATACTCTCCAATGCACTAGTGGAAATGTGAACCCTTGGGAATTAATAGACTTCGTCAAATCTCAGGTAATTAATCTGTCTTATTTTCAAGATTATAAATTTGATGTTTGATGAGATGTTTATTTGTGGATATTTTTTTAGTATATGGAGAAACTTTCTTACGCTAACAATGTATATACGTACTTTCTATTCGCGACAAGATACCACATTACTCATCGTATATACTTTATAGTTTAATTGTTCCTTAATTCCTATATTTGAATTCTTTTCTTGTCTACGAACCGGATCTACTGAAAATAATCATTTTACTCCACAAAGATATACGTAACGATAAAATTTGTGTGCATCCTATTGATTTACGCAGACTCTAAGTAGGTATATACTCTATAGTTTAATTGTTCCCTAATTCCTATATTCGAATTCGTTTCTTGTCTACGATCCGAGGATCTACTGAAAACAATCTTTGTACTCCTCAAAGTATATATAGCGATAAAATCTACGTATTTCCTTTTAATTTACCTAGACTCCAATTATCGTTATAATTTAATTGTTCCCTAATTTCTATATTCGAATTCTTTTCTTGTCTATAACCCAAGGATCTACCAAAAACAATCTTTATATTCCACAAAGGTATACATAGCGGCAAAATCTGCATACATCCTACTAATTACCCCAGACTCCAATTATGTATTTATTCTGTAGTTTAATTGTTCCGTAGTTCCTATATTCAAATTCTTTTCTTGTCCACAAACCGAGGATCTACTTAAAACAATCTTTGTACTCTACAAAGGTATATGTAGCGATAAAATTTGCATACATCCTATTGATTGACCCAGACTACAATTATGTATACACTCTATAGTTTGGTTGTTCCCTAATTCCTATATATATTCGAATTCTTTTCTTGTCTACGAACCAAGGGTATACTGAAAATAATCTTTGTACTCCACAGAGGTATACGTAGCGATAGAATCTGCATACATCCTCCTGATTTAGTCATACTCCAATTATAGAGTCACATTGAACATTGCATTGTTAATATTGTTGCATCGATGTCGAATCTCATTTATAAAATCATGCTGAATATTTTGTTATTGTGAGATGTGATAAGTAGAACTCTAGTTAAATCATCTTTAACTAATAACTTTGCAATTATTTTCAGGTGGATTATATACTTGGTAACAACCCAAGAAAGATGAGTTACATGGTTGGATTTGGTGAAAATTACCCACAACAAGTTCATCATAGAGGAGCATCAATTGTGTCAATAAAAAAAGACAAAAGTCCAGTGACTTGCCATGATGGTTTTGTTAAATGGTACAATAAAAATGCACCAAATCCAAATGTTTTATATGGGGCAATTGTTGGAGGACCTGATATTAATGATTATTATAATGATTCAAGAGCTAATTATCAACAAACTGAGGCTGCTACTGCTAATTCAGCACCATTAGTTGGGGTTTTAGCTAAATTATCTAAATTGTATTAGGGTAGCAGGTTAATTAATAGTTGAACGTGTCATTATTATATATTATTAGTATGTATTAAAATATTATTTTAGTTTTCAATATAATCTTTTAGTTGATGATTGTGTTATTTTTCCTTTTCTTTACCATATCTAGTTTATTCTACTTATGGGTTGTTAAATCGAGCTTTCCCAAGAAACAACCTCTCTACTTCTATAATACCTTCTATAATACGAGGTAGTGAGAAGATCTGCGTACATTTCTATCCTTTCCAGGTCCCACTTGTGAAATTCAAGTTTTCTCAAGTGAATATATTGTTATTGTGGTGTTGTTGATGATTGTGTTGTTTGATTGTTGCTATTTGTTTCTTCATTATTCCCTATAAGGTTCCTTCAACGCTATTTCTTTTTCTTATTGTTTTTTATATATCTTACTTGAATTCAAAAGTATTAAAAATAACAAGTCTATCAAAAATAACGTATCTATCTTCATAAGGAATAAAATTATGCACACTAACCACCAAAGGATGTAATGCAGTGAATGAAGTTACTCTTCCCTCAATCAGATATCTCGAATTCGAACCCTAAATATAAATAAATTTTTGATAGAAAGTTTTTACACAAACAAGACCCTATGCGGCATGAATTCAAAATAATCGAACTCCAATATGAGCATCAGACATCAAATGAAAAATCATTTAAAAAAAAAAATTACACACACTGTACTACTCTCTCTCCACATTGTACTATTCAAATTGAGAAGCTTCTCCCTATTATAATTTACAACAATAATCTAATTTTCTGTTGGGAAAAAAATTATAAAACATCTCCCTACTATAATTTAGGATAATAATCTACTTTTCATGATGAATTTTTCAATAAAACTAATTCAATAATAGATAAATAAAATCATATTTCATAATACAAAATTTTTATTAATTATCACTTAAAAAAACTCTATTTTATTGTATTATATATAGTCACACACTTTCTTATACATAGATAAACGTAATATAAAGAAATATATTTTTCCTCGTACCAAGCACATCCATAATATACACTCCACTACAACCTAAACAGACAGACATTCAACATTATTTAAAATTAAAAAAAAAAAACACTAAAGGTCAAAGGGGGAACTATATTATATACACTATATAGTATACATAGTATATAGTATTTTAGTATCGACGTAAACTTTTTGATGATCAAGTTTGGGTTTTATACTTGGACTCATCAATCGGAGCACCTTCCTCCTCGGCACGCTCTCCTCCCGAGGCTCCACTTGAACTAAATCCGCCTTTCCGACCCATCTCTTGGAACCCTTCTTCTCCGATCTGCTCTTTCCTCGTTTGCCCGCCTCTCCTCCTCCCTAATTTACAAAAATATTCTAGAGAAAATCAATCACACGTATGAGTTATGTTAATTCATGTAAACTTATTTGTCTGGTATTTAAAAAAAAATATTTTACAAACCTATTCAAATAAAACTATCCAATCCTGCGCTATTTTTTACTATGTTGTTGCTCCCTAAAAGACTATTGTTATTCTAGAAAAAATTGTCATGGATACGATTCAATTTATGTGAACCTATTTATCTAACACAAAATTTATCAAAAATAAAAATATTATGATAAAATTATTATTCGATCACACGCTACTTTTGATTATCTTGCTCGAAGTTTCAAAATATTATCGTATTGAATTTTTTAAAAATATATTGCAAATATAATCAATGTTATGCGATCATACACTATTATTGGCTATGTTGCTTAGAATTTTTTTAAATTATGTTAAAAACACAACTACTATAACTCGTCGATTAGTATATTATTGAAAAATTCGAGCAACATAAAATTACAAAATTACCCTCAGCAAGATGTTCTTGGGCTTCAAGACTTTTACCACCAGTTCCTCCAGGAACCACTGTCACTCCTTCCCTTGCCTTCCTGTCCAGCTCAGCTCTTTCTTCCTGTTCTTTAGACATTTTTTTTTATTAGACAGAATTATTTTTCAATTATAAAAAAAACAAAAAAAAACTTGTAATAATCTTTTGGCTTTGTTAATAATTTATAGAGGGGCTTGAGAGAGTATTATGTATACTATGTTGACACGTGGAGACTGACGTGGCTACAACAACTCAGCAATAGAATGACACGTGGCAGCATGGCGACAATCTTTGTTAGCCATCATATCTCGTTGCTATACGACTCAATCTAATACAGAAATAACTTAATTAAGTATTAAATAGAATAAAAATTAATTATATATTAATTTTATATGATATTTAGTTGCAAATATTGTATAAAAATTACTTATGTATTCGATTTTGAAAAAATTAGGTGAATAAATAAACATATACTAGTTCATTAGCTAATATAGCTATAGTTTTGAATTAATTACGGTTCGCGAGAGATATCTAGTTGTAATTACAATTTGAGTTTTGTATGATTCGCGTAATTTATACAAATATTGTGTGCGAATCAAATTGTATAACAAAATATACAAACATTGTGAATTGTATAGCGAATTATATAAACGTTGTGCACGAATTGTATAAATATACAAACCCTATTAAAAACTGCAAATTGTATAGCGAATCACAAACGTATGCAAATACTGCATAAATTATATAAACACTGCTATAATTATAGTTATGAAATGTAATTTTCTAAATTATAATTATGGGATATAATTAAAACATTTTTGAGTGATTATATGCGAAAAATTTTGTTTATTTTTTTCCTTAAAATATTCTTTTGGCTTAGTAGTTGTTAATTTCTAGAGGGTCTTGAGAAAGTATTATGTATACTATACTGACACGTGGAGATTGACATGGCTATTTTGGGCAAATAGCAACGCAACAACTCAGCAATGAAATGACACGTGGCAGAAAAAGTAGTGACAAACTTTGTTAGCTGTCATGGTGAAGCTTTGCTGAATCATACAAGTACGAAATAATTTTGCTTCACCCTTCCCGGAGTTTATGATTTAGTTTGAATCGATAAAATTAAATTATTAAATAATAAATATTTATTTATTTATTTATTATTGATTTTTATCATAACATAAATGTATGTATATTTTTCCTTTTTATCTACTGTTATTTCTTAATATTAGAGAAGACAAATAACTAAGTGATGATTTTTTTAATTAATGTAATATTATGTCATTAAAATATGTTAATGATAAATTAAATAAATTTAATTATGTAGTGTCTTAACTCTAAATAAGAATTGAAGGTTTTCAACATGAATACATACCGTACATGATAATTTTGTATAAATTAGACCACACTACAAAGCTAGATAAGTTTTTTGAAACTTTATGTTCTTATGACACAACAAAGATTTGTTAGTCTATTTAAAGCGTGAAGGTTTTAGAAATGTTATTTGAATTTTTTGTCATTTTGTTTTAAAAAATTAATTATTTTTTTTAAATTATTATTTAATTATATTTATAAGTTAATTTTTAAAATATATGAAAAGAAGTGATAAAATAAGGACTTCTAGTCGTGGAAAGACTTATAAATCTTCCTTATTTGATAGGCTTCTATTTCGAAAATTCTAATTTACCATAGGTTCTAATTAGTAATAGAATATTTATATATATGACCTTTATAAATAAATAATTTATCAAAAATATTTTTACAGTGAATTATTTATCTTTTTATACGTTCACAATTAAATTTATTTTTTCACACTTTGATCGCGCGCAAAACACGTGCAACAAGACTAGTCATTACGAAAAAAAACATAGTTAAATTTTACAAATTCCATAATAATTTTTATATATTTTAAAAAGTTATAAAAAATGAAATAGTATTTCTATAGCGTGTGGCAAGAATTAATTAGCAGAAAATGAAATATCGTGTGAAAGTGAAGTGCTAATAATAATTTATTTATTTGCTTGAAACTTTTTTTTTTTTCAACGGAATTAATTAATATTCAAGCCACAAATTAATCACATGATATGTTTTTCTTTAATAAAAAAGGCACGTTCTTCCATAATCAAACTTAGTTAAATACACTTCATCGATTTATATAAACTCTAGTCAACGTAACCATGCACATGTGTATACTATTTTTCTATTTCTCAATTAGTATCGATTAATTATATCGGAGTTCAATTAAATTTATATTAACTTATTTTACAAGCTCATTATTTAGGGAGCAACACTTTCAGTTGACTTTATCCGATCTCAAAAATTTATGTATGAAATCTCTAATTAAGCGTGGAGAAGTTTAATCATCTGATCCAACATAAGCGTTTGTAACGACTGTGATATTACTGACTATACAATATAGTTTTTTAAAGTCATAGAAAGTATGCACTAGTTATACAATATAAATTTTACTTATATATGAGTTACACATTAAATATATATTATGGTCCACTCAAAAATTAAATATAACTTGAATAAACATAAAATATAAATTAATTATACATACCTATATGATAAATAATTATGTCTTTTAATAATTACATTGACCGAATTACCCTATCATAATCATCCCAATTAATAACCATGTGGATTTTTAACTCAATAAGCATAATGGCATAGTGACAATATTTTTTCCTTTCAATTAGATACATAATATCTTTAGAGTGGAATTAATGGTAATATACGATTTTATTTTTCACTTGGTATTTACTATTTATTTTTGAGCGTGTCTAAATTAATCACGATTCACGTTGTATATGAAACTCTAAATTAATCGCGATTCACGTTGTATATGAAAATGGCAAGCACTAATTTTTAATAGGATATATTTTTTCATTCTCAAGATTTGAATCTAAGATCTCTGTATGAAAGTGGAAAGCACGAATTTTTAATAGAATATATTTTTTCATTCTGAAGATTTGAATCTAAGATCTCTGTCTCGAAATGAAACTTACTTTAATATCAATTTCATCACAAATTTTGTCTAAAAAGAAACGTTAAGGTGTTATTACTAATTTACTAGCTAGACATGTTCAAAAGGATTATTCAAACATAAAATATAAAAAAAATAATTAAAAATATAGAGAGAAATCGTCAAATAGCACACTAAGATCCAAAAGATATACACAAACAACTAAGCAACTTAGATTTTAACTCAATAGACATTCATGAAGATGTGATATAGATAATTAGATATTAATATTAACGAAAATTATATGGATAAACAAATATATATTAGTTAATTGATTAACATAGTTATAGTTTGAATTTATTACGCCTCATGACAAATATGTAGCTGTAATTACAGTTTTGAGTTTTGTATAATTTGAGCAATTTATACAAACCATGTGTGCGATTATACAAAAGTTGTGCGCAAATTGAACTGTACAGCGAAATATACAAACACTATGAATTATGTAGCAAAATTATATAAACGTTATGCACGAATTGTATAACGAAATGTACAAATGTGAAATGCTATACAAAGACTGTAAACTGTATAGCGAATTATACACAAATGTATACAAATACTACGTGAAGTTTACAAATGCTGCTATAACTATAGTTACGAAATGTAATTACTCAAATTATAATTATGAATCATAATTAAAATATTTTTGAGTGACTATAGGCGAAAATTACTCATTAATTTAATTACTATTACTAGACTAAAATAACATTAACCAAACACTAGCACTAATTAAATAATAGTTGTAAATTAAATATATTAAATTAAACCATGGTGAATCAGTCAAAGTTAATGATGGAACTATTGAATCATTCATCAAAATGTTGCACAATCTTGAACACCTCAAAAAAAAGGGCAAATAAAACCAAAATAAAATAAAATAAAATAAAATAAAATAAAATAAAATATAAAAGACTATTTCCTTAATTGGAATTTGTTGTTATTTGAATAAATATTTTGAATCCATCATATAAGAAAAATACAAAAAAGAAGAATTCATAATTAGACAACAAAGTATTATTGCATGTAGAAGCCTACATATTTGAAACTTTATTTATTTATTTATTTAATTAAAAGTTGTTGTAATATATATGACTTAGCTCTCAGTTCAACCTTTTCAATGACTGAATTACCTAAATTAGTGGTTGTCAATCATGGTATCTTTAATTTTGATTTAAAAAAAAAGTAGTAATTCCTCAAATTAAATATTTTATTGCAACTCCTTAATTTGGCCATATAAATTTTAATTTTATTAATAAGAATTTAATTTCTCATCTTATAATTTTCTCTGCCTCAATCAGGGCCACATAGTACTCTGGGGTCATCTGAATGCCCAACGATAAAAAATTATACTATTCTTATATGATAAAGATATTTTTTTTATGTATATAATAGATGTCGAATCTCCTTCGTTTGAAACCTCTCAAAAGAAAATTCTAAATCTGCCACTGTTCTCAACCCCGAATTAAAAAAAAAGAAAAAAAGGGAAGGCCACCATCGAACTTATTTTAAGAAAAAAGCTAATCAGTTAATATAACCGTGGAATTTAGTAGAATGATAAGTATTTCTTTGTTTTTATTAGATGGTTTGAATTTAAATTTTACTATATGTAGAGTATTTTTTGTTAGATAACCCCATAATTTAATTAATAAGACCTCAATACTAACACTAACATTAAACGAGAATAATTAAAAACTTTTAAAACAAATTCGTTTCATTTTTTTCATTTCTAATAAAAAGATAAGTTTTATATCAAACTGTGAGAGCCCAATAAATATGTCAGTAAAGATTAAATAGAAACGTAACAGTAAAATGATTGTATTTCATGAAAATGTTTTTCTTTAAAAAAGGTTGGAAAAATTGGGAGAGATGAAAGAAATATATTATGATAGGTACTATTAATTATGGCAGGATAGATAAAAAAAAAATTCATCTATAATTAAATAATTTGTGTTCGAGTCTTGAGAATAGTAAAGATCTTTATATGAAGTATTTTTTTTATCTGATACGATGAGATTTGGATTAAAAACAGAGGCTGAACCTAAAATTCGGTTCAAAACTTTAGTATTTTTAATTTATTGATTTTTAATTAGATTACCAATTTATACATATTTAATAGTTTTTTGAAGATAAATATAAAATTTAAATCAAAGCTAGTGAATTCGGCAAAATTCATGACTCCTCACCCCATATTTGGATTAATTGTAACAATAAATATGAATGTCCAATAATTATTACTCCCATCGTCTCATATTATTTATCCATTTTTTCCCACACCCCAATGAAAACATGAATAAAAAGGGAATTCTTACTAATCTACGCCATGGCTCTTTTTAATATATATTTATTTACTTGTTTCGGAGGGTCGTTTGGTTCTGAACAATTTATCCAAGGATTAGTTATTTTGAGAGTAATTACCCTGAGATAAGTTATCTCACCATGTATATGGAAGAAATTATGTCATTACTATGGTTTAAATGGAGGAATAAGTAAAACCTGGCAACCAAATAAGGTACCAAAATTTTATCCCTTTATGATTTTTTTATTCATGAATATTTATTTTTATCCCTCACACCAAACGACTCCCAATTTTCGAAATACACATTTTTTAGCTCTTAGCTTTTGTCTTTAGCTAAAAGTCATAACTTTTGTCTATATCCTTCAATTTTATTTATGCATAAGTATACGCTCAAACTTGTATAGAGTTGAACAAGCAGACACATATATCCTACTTGGCGTCCTACGTGGCAATTTACACCCTATACATCATCCTATATATATTTTATATCACGTAAGACACGTACATTTATTTTTTAACTCTATTCAAATTTAAGTGTTTATTTTTGTCACCCGATATTAAAAGAACATAAATGCTCCCTCCGTCCATCTTTACTTATCCCCCATTGACTTAGCACAAGGATTAAGAAATAGTAAATGATAGAGATAATTTTACCAAATCACCCCTTGAATATAATTAATATAATGTCTTGAAAAATGTAACAGAAAAAATGACTATAATTAATAATAAGGGTAAATTAGGAACTAAGTGTAAAATTATCCCTTAATTTCATAATACAACAACAACAACATATCCAGTGAAATCCCACAAGTGGGGTCTAGGGATGGTAATGTACACAAACCTTATTATCACTACCTCATAGAGGTAAAGAAACTGTTTCCTGTGAACCCTCGGCTCTATCTCTTGATTTCATAAATTGGATAAATATTATGAAACATCCTAAAATAATATAGAGATCAAGTAAAAATGGACGAAGGGAGTATAAATTTGATAACTAAAAATAAACTTAAAGGAGTAATAATTTAAATATTTCATGTTAAATTAATAAATACATGACAAGTATAACATTAATTAAAGGTAGAATCGGCCAAAAAAAGACGAAACGGTAAGGAAGGAAGGAAGACCGAGTATTTTAAGTTAGAATTAAGCGCCAGCTCAGTACTTAACTAACACTATATACTAAGTTAGTGTGAGTTTAGAAAGCAGCCAGCCAGCCAGCCATACAACACCACCCAAAAAAGAAAAAACAAAAACAAAAACAAAACGTGTTTGACCATTTAATAATAAGTAGTGGTAGTAAATTTTGGTCTTATTTTTCCATTGAAGGCCAACTGACGGCCAAATGGGCATTTCTCCCCCACTCGCACAAATACTGCGTATATTAGAGAAGGGAGGAAATCAAAGAGGAGCGAGATGTATCAGCGAAAGAAGGGACTTATGAGTTATGAGTTAGAGTCATCTCGATTATATGATCACTAAAGTAATTTTTTAGAGCGTTAATTATTTTGAGTCCTTATTTTCTTGTAAAAATGTTTGTATATATATATATGTGTGGGAAATGTAATAATTTCAACCTCGTTTAATATTGAGATCACTATAATAGTTGCAAAATTGAATAATGTTTAGTTAATCGTAGTATCATTTATTTACGTATCTATGTTTTGTTGTCTTATTTATATTTTGACGATTATTATGAGCTAACAATATTATTATTATTATTATATTTACTTTTTTCAATTCCTCTTTCACTATTTTTATTCTCTCATTATTGAATATTCGCAAGTCTCTCAAACGGTCAAACTTTTTATATTATGCAAAATTGTGTTTATAAAAAGATCAAACTTATTTTTCTTGGTATCTTCTTCAAATTTCAAGCATTAAAACTAATCAACACTATTTTAATGTCGTTATATCAACTTATCAAATTCAGCACAACACTATTTCGATATCATTATAAACACTTTTAATTTTTTTAATTAGGTTTTATTATTTTGACCATATATTATATACTTTTCGTTAAAAATTTACATTATTTACATTTTTACATCATAATTTCAATGCGTATCCTACCTCTTTTATATATATCAACTGAAAAAAGACTTCTCTATAAAGCTTGACTTTATCTCCCCCTCCCCTGAAACTTACTGAGACGGCCTTCGTATTTGTGGCACAAATTTTCAAGAATAACAATTCTTCTTTTATATTTATACATAGTCAAAAGGAAATATAAAAATTACTTTTTCTTAATTTTGATGTCGACTATGAATAAGTTTTGCTTGAGTGTGAACAACTAATTAATTTAACGGTACCCAAATTAGCATTCTACTTATTTGATTGTCTTTTTCTTAGCTTCAATTATAGTTGAAATTTTCTTCCTTACGTAGAATTCTTAGACCAAGTATCTGAGAAATGTCAACAATCAAAAGACCTTTTTACGTGATGCATGCTTTGGAGTTTCCAGAAACTATAGCTAGTTTGCAAACTTAACTTTATCTTTTTGCAACAATAAAAATAAATAAATATATATATATATATATAGGCAGCTTTCGAGGCAATGGCTTGAAACTAATCTTTCGCAGTCACCCATCATGATCAAAACTGAGATGATTCATACTAGCTATGTGTGTGTATATATATATATATATATATATATATATTTAAAACTAATAATGACATCATCTTATTGATTATTTAATAAGCATTTATTAATTAAATTATCATAGGTATCAACATTGGTTGATATGCTTTAATTAATGTATGGGGCGATAATATCTAACTCAATTTATCTAAACGGTTTAAATTTGGGTGGATTGATTAACAACGCGTGTATTTATTAGTTCAACTCATTAAAAATTGGGTTAATATGCAATCCAAATTGACTCGAGTCAACATATTTTCAGAAAGACTTTTTTTTTTTTAATTTGATATATACTATAGAGTTGAAACTAATAAATAAATAAATTATTAGGTGTTATAATATTGTCAAAGAACAAATAAAATAAGTAAAATTGTGTTGGATTGAGTCTTAACCCGTACTATAATCTGTTTTGACCCAAGCGAATTCGGGTTGAAATGAGTTTTGACCTATTATGACCGGTTCAAATTTGACTCAACTCGTTAAGTTGTCACCTCTTCTAACGTGCATTAGCCATTGGTGGTGCATCCCTTGTCTTCAAATTCTTAGTTCACCTCAGTATGGATGGATCTCAACTATTCCGCCACAATGCATATTGATTTTGTTTGAATTAATAAAGATTTCAAAAACAAAGACTAAAAAAATAACTCAAACAAAAACTTCTCAAATTCGAGCCTCGAATATAAAGATCATAAATTTTATTGGGAGCATAATCCACAAAATAATCCCTGCAATATATTATTTGAATTTAGTCGAAACTTCAGTATAGACAATGTCTAGAAATAAAATAAAAAACGTTTAATGAAAGAAAGATTCAATTCACATAAGATATTTCTTTCGTTTTTTTATGGCACATGCATGGCGCGTCGACGACTCATTCTCTCTTCAAGTGGGAACCAAAAATGCCAATATAAATATCCCTATTTCCTCCAAATTTACGTACAACAAAATTAAAACCTGCAAAAAATCAAAGCCAAAATAGAACAAAGAGCAAAAATGCCTTGTGCCATAGCAATAACAAATTCACCTATGTTCTCACCATCACAGCAAACGCCAAGCGTAATTAATTCACCATTTTTCTGTAAGCCATCATCGATACAATCGCCGGTGAATCGGTCGTCTTTCTATGCATCATCATCACTATCGCCGTTGTCAGCGTCGGCGTCGGCAGTTTTATGTCAATCGCCGTTGACTAATTGCTATAACGGAAATCTCAGGGAAGAGGAGGAACCGGCGGAGTGCTCGGAAGCGATTTTGAAGAGGAAGAGACCGGCGAGGATTTCGATTCCGATCGTCTCGTTAGGTTTGGGAAACTTTGGTGAGATGCCGAGGGAAGAGAGTAGGGTGAATGAAGTGGAAGTTGAAGGAGAAGGATACTCTGTGTATTGTAAAAGAGGGAAAAAAAGAGGTGATATGGAAGATCGGTATTCTGCGGTAGTTAATGATGATAATAAGAGCGGCTCTAAACAGGTACAACTTGTTTGCTAGAAATATTTGTTTATCTCTTAATTTTTGGACTATTGAAGGATAATTTATCTGTATCTATTGATTATACTTCATGAATATCTCACTCCTTGATTGAGGATTCCAAAATTAGGTAGGAACTTTTGCCTAAAGATGGATGATAATTGATATGAAATATTGATTTAATCATCTAATCATGCAACTGGTTTGGAATTGATGTGTAGTTGTTGTTGATGATGGTTTACGGCCCTCGGGACGATCAACAGTGTTCTCACTTATACTCCAACGTGATCGAACCTCAACCTATTGGTTGAAGGTGGAGGTGCTCAACCAATTGAGCAAACCTCATTTTTCTAGTTTATTAGTAACTCTCACATCAATTAAACACGATTTTGTGAATATAATGCTTAAAGGAAAATCTAAGTCGTATTAATAAGTTAACGTAATTTGTGGGATTGAACTGTTAAGCTACTCGAATTAAACGAATGAACACAAAGACACAAATCAATGTGATTCAGCCTTATAGCAGATTATAAGAATATATAATGAGTTCAACGAAATGGTGTGATGACTTAAGAAAGTAATTGGTGTTGTTAAATAAGATAGATATATTGTTTATTTGATGAAGATGACGTATATTATCAAGCTGAATGTTATTTATGTTTCTTTCAGGCTTTTTTTGGTGTATTTGATGGACATGGTGGAGCAAAAGCTGCAGAGTTTGCGGCAATGAATTTGGGCAGGAATATTATAAAAGAAGTGTCGTTGAGGAGTGAAGAGGGACTAGAAGAGGCAGTCAGAGGGGGTTACCTCACTACAGATGCGGAGTTTCTAAAGCAGAATGCAAATGGAGGGAGTTGCTGTGTGACAGCACTGGTACATAATGGAGAACTTATTGTATCGAATACTGGTGACTGTCGTGCTGTTATGAGCAGAGGAGGAGTGGCAGAAGCACTCACAGTTGATCATCGGCCTTCGAGGCAAGATGAAATGGAAAGAATTCAACGCCTTGGTGGCTATGTAGATTGTTGCCGGGGTGTGTGGAGAATTCAAGGATCTCTTGCTGTGTCACGAGGAATAGGAGATTCCCAACTTAAGAGATGGGTGATAGCTGAACCAGAGACAAAAATATTGACGATTGAACCAGAATGTGAATTCTTGATCTTGGCATCTGATGGTCTTTGGGAGAAGGTAACCAGCTAAAACTTGTTGATCTCTGTCCATTTGAATTGTAGATACTAGAGTGTCATGTGAAGCTATGAAAGTTCCAATTTCTTAAGTTTATAGTGTAAAGAGATTGGGAAGGAGGCTAAATTTTCTTTGTATAATTTTTCAGGTAAGTAATCAGGAAGCAGTGGAACTACTTCGACCTTTCTGCATGGGTGTTGATAACCAACAACCTTTATCTGCTTGCAAAAAGCTTGTTGATTTGGCAGTAAAGAGAGGATCCTCCGATGACATAAGCGCAATGGTCATTCAACTAGGTCAATTCGTTCAATAAACCAATGCTCAGAAGAATCTGCTTGGATGATGACTTGCTGGTGTTCTGTTGTTTGTCACTTGCAGAACCATGGAAGTTCACAGGCTAAATAATCAGAGATCTTCAGTCTTAACCAACCTTAACAGGATAGTTATTAGTGTTGGCTACAACAACATATCCAATGTAATCCCACAAGTGGGGTTCGTGGAGAGTAAAGTGAGCATAAAGGGTAAAGTGTACGTAGACTTTACCGCTACTTTGGTACAGGACAGTTATTAGCGCGTCAATAGTTGATGTTCATATGTGTGTCTTCAACTGGATCACTTAAGTTTTGAAGGCGACTCTTGACATTTTCTTGGAGCAGCAGAAGTCAAATTTTATTTTGTATAGGCTTTTAACATGTTAGACATTCTGCTCAGTGGAAGCAAATTAGGTTATAGAACAACATAATCTACATGTATATTATTCCCCTTTCCAATTAATGGAGCTGATCTTCCAAATTTTTGGTACTGTTTTCCGTTGAGCCAAGGGTCTATTGGAAACAATCAGGGGTAAGGTATGTGTACACTTTACCTTTTCCATACCTCGAGACTACACGAGTATATTGTTGTTGATTGTTCAAAAGTTGATCTGCTGCAATGCAAATATGGTTTCACTATAAATTTTTTATAAAAATCACAAACCAGGTCATCAGATCATGAGAAACAATTACAAGCCGTCAGACAATTACTTCAATTCTCAAGGCACTGGGCCTTATTTAAACACCTTTGGAAATGAAGTTAAAGAGTATTTTGAAATAGAAGTACTGGCCGAATGAATTTTTTAGTTGTGTTAAAATTAAAAAAAAATTAAAAAAATCCTCCAGTGTCATTATGGACATAAAAATCCTATTGTAAAAATGCTATGATTTCTAAATAAAATGAAAAAAAAAAAAGTTCTTACGACCAAATGGATCCATAGCTTCTCCGAGACTTATGAAAAATATTAGGGATTGGTTGATACGTAAGATAAGAATAATAACTTTGGGATAAAATTTGAAATTAATTTTATTTCATGTTTGATTTGAAGTTATTAGGTAATTTCAAGAGCATTTTATTTGATATCTCATATTGAAGGTGGATAAAATAATCTCATGAAATATCTCATTCTATAAGATATTCTTACTTATCTCATCCCGCCTATCAAACAACCATAATGTATTAGTCAGAATAAGACAATGCAAAGACACCTATCAAACAACCATAATGTATTAGTCAGAATAAGACAATGCAAAGACGAAATGGAAGACAATAGGAAATTTAATACTTATTTGGAGAAGTTTCCGTAAGGGAAAAAAAGAACAAAAATAAAAATTATTTTGTCAGAAGTGGGATTTGAACCCACGCCCTCTTACGAGGACCAGAACTTGAGTCTGGCGCCTTAGACCACTCGGCCATCCTGACTATATGTTGACAACTTCTTAAAAATTGTATAAATACCGTGATATTTTTTATGGAAGAAAATTAAGATGACACTGATTTGTTTTTTCTTTTTCGATTTTTCTTTATTCCTATTGAAGACATATAATCATAATCACTAATTTACATTTTGTTTGGATGGTGGCCTTCATTTTATAATACATTATATTTTATTTTATTAATTATATTGTGACGAGGGTTTCTAGGAAACAGTCTCTAGTGATAAGGTCTGCGTACATTCTACCCTTCCCAGACCCCACTTGTGGAATTTCACTGGTATGTTGTTGTTGTTGTTGTTTTATTGTAAATGCTAATACAATATTTACATATATTGTATCAATTATTTTTTATCGTTATATACTTCCATAAATCAACAATGTCAACAAAAAATTATAAAAAAATACATGTTTCGAAATAAAATTACTGTAAAAATATCGAATAAATGACTGAAGCAAAAACTTGAACGAAGGAAAGTACACTTTCTGTTTATGTATTCTTGGTAACTAATGAATTATTGTCATGAAGTAGCAAAACATAAACATACTTAGCTTTGTCAATTATGAAAACAAAGTTTATTGTATATTTTGCAATATATGCAAGTAGTAGTATGGGTAAAAAGGCTCATGAAACATTTTGAAATCATTGTTAGGCTGATAAGTGCAATGCAACTCTTTTGTGATAGTCAAGTAGTCATAACTTATACTAAAGATCTCAAACATCATAGTAGGACCTTACACATAAGAAATAAGTATAATTTTAATAAAAATAATAAATTATGTAAAAAATCATTCTACGATGTATTTTCAGGAACAAAATGATAACTGACAGCATAATGAAATCAATCCCTAAAGATGTGTAACACGTAAAATTTCTATGCTTGCAGAGATATGTATTTCCAATGCATCGTGCATGTGCGGTGAAAACCGAAGACAAAATATATGTAATTTTACCTTATATATGAGATAATTACAATACTTGCTTATGATAAATGTTACGTGGAATCGAATAAAATTGTACATATTGGAATATTACAACTACAACAATACCTAGTGTAATCAATATGATGGAGTTTGGAGAAAAGGTAGAATGTACATGTATTTTATCTTTACGTTATCGTGATAGAAAGTTTGTTTCCAAAAGACCTTCGGCTCAAGCAAACACACATCATATAACATACTGGAGAAAAAAATATAACAAGTTCAATAGAAAACAACTCATAATATACTGTAAAAAGAAAAAAATGCAATAACCAACATACAGTAACAATTATTGATAACAGTACAAGTATAAAACAGTACATATTGGAATATTACAAGTACAACAATACCTAGTGTAATCAATATGATGGAGTTCGGAGAAAAGGTAGAATGTAGGCCAAATACATAAACAGACACCTAAACTTGTCTTCATTTTTCACTTAGACACCTAAACTAAGACAAGTTCCTAATAGACACCTCAACTGCTCAGATTTGATCCCATTAAACACTTTTATCCTACTTGGCACTCTCCGGTACCTTTTTTTTAATTTTTCAGCCAAAAATAAATAGTTGCGGTCCAAAAAATTTTTTTTTTTTGATAAAAGTAGATTCTTAAAATTCTCAGTTAACCATATGCAAAAAAAAATTATTTAAAATTGTAATAATTTTTTTTCGCATATGGTTAACGGAGAATTTTGAGAACCTACTTTTATGGAATTTTTTTTTTTTGGATAACTGAGAATTTTGAGAACCTACTTTTATGAAAAAAAAAAGAAAGACTTTAATTCTAGAATGTACATGTATTTTATCTTCATGTTATCATAATAGAAAGTTTATTTCCGAAAGGCTTTCAGCTCAAGCAAACACACATCATATAGCATACTGAAGGGAAAAAATATAACAAGTTCAATAGAAAACAACTCATAATATACAGTAAAAAAAAAAATGCAATAGCCAACACACGATCGATAGCACGACAATATATATAAAAAAAATTACAAACAATTATTGATAATACTAATATAAAAAAAATACGAATATGAATCGTTAAACTATCATCAACTCTAATTCATAATAAGATGAGACAATACTTAACTATCTGTTCATGTTCCGACTTAATTTGCAACCTACTAATTCCTTTGCTCCTAAGGAAGCAATGAACCATCCACCAACGGTTTCGAAAAGGGAATTTGACATAGGAGGATTTGATTTTGCTTACAAATATTTATTTTAATTATATGTAGCTATTTTTATAGGAAATCAGTACAAAATTAATATTCTATGAAATGTGTAAATAAAATAGAAAATTATTTTCTTATGTATTTAAATTGCATGTGAGCATGGATGGTTTCCTAGTTGGATGGATCCATTATCCCATTTTAATTTGTCAAATTAAATCTCAAGGTGGAGTTTTTTATTATTTTTTTTTAAAAAAGCTTTTGATTTCAATTTCTTTTTTCACACATGCTAGATTTAGGAGTGTTCATGATTTAATTTGGATTAACCTTTTGGTTAAAATTAAATTTATTTTAATTTAGTTAACTTATTTATTGAAAACCAAATAAGATTAATTTATGTTTGTTTACTTGGTTTGATTTTTTAAAAAATAGTTCTAATCCATTGTTAATTTTAAACTGTGATGGTTATTAATCTTTTAGATTGTGGATAAAATATCTTGAATCTATAAATTTTAATTAAGTGAATAAAATTGATCAAAATCATCATCAACAACAATATATCTAGTGTAATTTGACAAGTGGGATTTAGAGAGAGTGATATACACAATCTCACCCTTACTGTGAAAGCAGAGAAGTCGTTTTCAACAGACTCTCGATTTGTAATGACCCGTTAGATTATTTTAAAAAGAAAAGAAAAAAAAATTTGTCCTCTTGCTTTCATAAAATGTTCTCTTGTAAATTTTAAGTGGGTATCCTGGACTATTCCATAAGAGAGTATTTAATGGAGGGGTAATTTTAGATAACTAGTGTAAGTAGTGGACTAAAGTGAAAATTTAGGAAGTATTCTATATCTTACTTATTAAGAATGACTTAATAAATTTCTACCACTTTTAATACCTAACTAAAAGAAAAGAAGAAGAGAAGAATTGAGGAAAAAAAAAAAAAAAAACCTACCGCGGCTGATAACAACGAGGAGCAGAAACCCTTCAGGTAAGAGTTTTAATTCTACAATGGATGACTACATTAGTTGTAAAATTGGAGGTCTGACATTACTTAAGAATTTATTCTCTATCCAATAGAGTAGTCATTGTTTAATTCTGAAGGAACTTGTCCTCTGGCACGAAAATCTATTTTTTCCCCAAAATACATTCTGAAACATCACTGATATATATACCTTGAATTATCTTATTACCATTACCAAACGTAGTATAAATTTAACATTTGTCAGTGCTGTAAATCCGCTAATTTGCTACTGTGTTCACGATTATCAATGAACTCATATTAACCTAAGAGTAAATCTAAGTGACGGTGGGTTGGTTGTCCTGTTAACATTGTAATGGAATTAAAATGTAGTATATATGTAAGCATTTGTGTGGGGTAGGAATGATCACCAAATGGAGCATAATGTCTGTTAACTAGAATAGGTATTATTTCTTTATTAATATAGTGAAGTTAGTGCTTTGGTGCCAGCAAATAGCCATTTTGATCTTTATGATTTTAGTTTTACATATTGTGATAATTAATTAGGTATTAGATGTATCTTATTTTATAAATACAAGTAGAATTATATTAATTGGAGAATTTAAGACTAAAATTTTTGAACTTGAAATTAGAATTATCGAATTAGATGAAATCTTGAGGTTAGGCTAGATATGTGGTAATATGGTTGTCACCGGACTCCTTGTGACGTGTATGTTCCATTCTTGATAGAGAATCTTCATTGTGGGAGTTGAATTCAAGATTTGGTCCATTCGGTAGAAGTGTTCGAGTGCGGTTTCGACCTTGAGGTGGGTTTGGCTATCCTTCTTTGAGATTGGGATCGAGTTATTGAGTATTCTTATGTTTTAATCTATGGGATGAGATCATATCGTGTGTTGGGTTGATAATTATTATTGTATTGCTTCGAGAGCATGTGAATCCTAAATTGAGAATATTGTGAATATGACATGTTGAGAAAAGGAGAAAATTTGTGCTTAGTGAGAGGAATGTTATTTCCATAATTGTGTCTTGCTTGCATACATCCTCATACTACATGTCATGACATTTTGGGAAGTTGTGAATGGTGACTTTTATCATGAGTCCTTGACCACGGGTACTTGGGTGGCAAGGTAGTTGATATATTGTGATTGAGGTATATGGCCTGCGAGGTCCCCATGGGTCCCCTTAGTCTGGGAGCCTTAGCTCGACGGGGGTGTATACGACAGGCTGTGAGACGGTCTTGATACCACCTTGCATTGCATTGCACTGCACGATATTGCATACCATTTTATTTTAATTCTTGTGGTTGTTTTTGTTGGCTTATCTGAGATTATATGTTTACTTTGCTTGCACGATCCTATATAAATTGGCGGCACCGATGCCGGACTGGTTTTTCTGTTGCAGGTGGAAGCGTTCCTAGATTATTTCATAGTTTATTCAATTTCTAATTCCCAGTCGGTTAAACCTACTGGGTACATATTATGTGTACTCACCCCTACTCCTTTCTCCCGCGCAGATTCTCGTCAGGATTATCCACGTGGTAGTTGAATTGCTCGTGCACTTGGTTCATACCAGATCTAGTGGTGAGACTCAGGGCTTCGAGCTTCCATTGGATTCTATCTTAGATGTTTGGTCTTTATTTCTATTCGAAGACTGAAATACATTTATTTCTTTAATTAGTTATTAGATGCTCTTTATACTCGTGACACCAGGTTTTGGGACATTGTTTTTATGTGGCGACTATTTGTTTATTGGATTTCTCTCCTTCTAGGTTACATTTATTATTGGGAATGAAATTAAGTGGTCTTTTAGTCATGACCCTATTTTGGGTCGTGACAAGTTTGGTGGAGTCAATCTCACAAATCTCTCAAAACTCTTCTGCTCAGACAAGGACATAGCAGCACTGGCAGAAACTGGCGGAGCTGAAAACCTCGGGGGTGCAATAGAAGGCATAGGAAATGGACTCGGGGTCTGAAATCCCATATTATGTCCCTGAGCTGGCTGTGAAGGACCAACCGGTATAGCAGGAACTGGGGTACCTGGAACATCACTAGAAGCAGGGGTACCCTCTAACCTTGCCAACAACCGAATCAATAGCTCCTGTAATACTGGTGTACTCTCTAAAGATGCCGGAGGCTGAACTGGGTCCTCAGGCTGCTCCTCATGCTCATAAACTGGGTCAGCAACAGGCTCAGGTGAAGCCCCTCTAGTCTGACCTCGAACTGGTGCTGCTCCTCTAGCTCGACCCCGTCCTCTAGCTCTGCCACGAGCTCTGCCTCGCCCTCTAGCGGGGGCTTGGACAGCAGGTACCGACTCATCCTCGGTATTTCTAGCTCTAGTTCTCGCCATCTGTGCAGGAAGATTAGATTAGAAACATACAAAACTTGAATGAACAAATCGCACGAAAAGAATCAATGGAAAGATGATTTTCTCCTAACAAGTATCCTGTAGCCTCTCGAAGATAGATACGGACGTCTACGTACCGATCCGCAAGACTCTACTAGACACCCTGCTCTTTAACTCATGAGACCGGTTAGGCTAGATATGTGGTAATATGGTTGTCACCGGACTCCTTGTGACGTGTATGTTCCATTCTTGATAGAGAATCTTTATTGTGGGAGTTGAATTCAAGATTTGGTCCATTCGGTAGAAGTGTTCGAGTGCGGTTTCGACCTTGAGGTGGGTTTGGCTATCCTTCTTTGAGATTGGGATCGAGTTATTGAGTATTCTTATGTTTTAATCTATGGGATGAGATCATATCGTGTGTTGGGTTGATAATTATTATTGTATTGCTTCGAGAGCATGTGAATCCTAAATTAAGAATATTGTGAATATGACATGTTGAGAAAAGGAGAAAATTTGTGCTTAGTGAGAGGAATGTTATTTCCATAATTGTGTCTTGCTTGCATACATCCTCATACTACATGTCATGACATTTTGGGAAGTTGTGAATGGTGACTTTTATCATGAGTCCTTGACCACGGGTACTTGGGTGGCAAGGTAGTTGATATATTGTGATTGAGGTATATGGCCTGCGAGGTCCCCATGGGTCCCCTTAGTCTGGGAGCCTTAGCTCGACGGGGGTGTATACGACAGGCTGTGAGACGGTCTTGATACCACCTTGCATTGCATTGCACTGCACGATATTGCATACCATTTTATTTTAATTCTTGTGGTTGTTTTTGTTGGCTTATCTGAGATTATATGTTTACTTTGCTTGCACGATCCTATATAAATTGGCGGCACCGATGCCGGACTGGTTTTTCTGTTGCAGGTGGAAGCGTTCCTAGATTATTTCATAGTTTATTCAATTTCTAATTCCCAGTCGGTTAAACCTACTGGGTACATATTATGTGTACTCACCCCTACTCCTTTCTCCCGCGCAGATTCTCGTCAGGATTATCCACGTGGTAGTTGAATTGCTCGTGCACTTGGTTCATACCAGATCTAGTGGTGAGACTCAGGGCTTCGAGCTTCCATTGGATTCTATCTTAGATGTTTGGTCTTTATTTCTATTCGAAGACTGAAATACATTTATTTCTTTAATTAGTTATTAGATGCTCTTTATACTCGTGACACCAGGTTTTGGGATATTATTGTTTGTATGTGGTAATGGTTTATTTATTGGATTTTCTCCTTCTAGGGTATCTTTATTGTTGGAATTGGAATTAAGTGGCCTTTTAGTCATGACCCCATTTTGGGTCGTGACAAGTTTGGTATCAGAGCTCTAGGTTCACCGGTCTCATGAGTTAAAGAGCAGGGTGTCTAGTAGAGTCTTGCGGATCGGTACGTTGACGTCCGTATCTATCTTCGAGAGGCTACCAGATGCTTGTTAGGAGAAAATCCTCTTTTCATTGATTCATTTCGTGCGATTTGTTCATATTCCAGTTTTGTATGCTTCTAATCTATTCTTCCTGCACAGATGGCGAGAACTAGAGTTAGAAATACCGAAGATGAGTCGGTACCTGCTGTCCAAGCTCCCGCTAGAGCGCGAGGTAGAGCTCGGGGCAGAGCTAGAGGTCGAGGTCGAGCTAGAGGAGCAGCACCAGTCCAAGGTCAGACTAGAAGGACTTCACCTGAGCCTATTGCTGACCCAGTTTATGAGCACGAGGAGCAGACTGAGGACCCAGTTCAACCTCCGGCATCCTTAGAGGGTACACCAGTATTACAGGAGCTATTGATTCGATTGTTGGCAAGGTTGGAGGGTACCCCTGCTTCTAGTGATGTTCCAGGTACCCCAGTTCCTGCTATACCGGTTGGTCCTTCACAGCCAGCTCAAGGACCTAATATGGGATTTCAGACCCCGAGTCCATTTCCTATGCCTTCTATTGCACCCCCGAGGTTTTCAGCTCCGCCAGTTTCTGCCAGTGCTGCTATGTCCTTGTCTGAGCAGAAGAGTTTTGAGAGATTTGTGAGATTGACTCCTCCCAAATTCGATGGTACCGCTGGGGATGGGGCATATGATTTCCTGACAGAGTGCCAGGATCGATTGTTTAATTTGGGTGTTCTGGAGGCCCACGGAGTAGCTTACACCTCTTATCAGTTCACAGGCATGGCCAGAGAGTGGTGGAGGTCGGTTATGGCCCGGAGGCCAGTTGATGCTCCAGCGATGGATTGGGGGCAGTTTACTGAGATCTTTCTTGAGAAGTTTGTACCATACAGCCTTCGTGATAGACGTCGTGATCAGTTCGATAGATTGGAGCAGGGTTCCATGACTGTGACCGAGTACGAGGCACGATTCCATGAGTTATCCCGTTATGCCATGTCTAGTATTCCCACAGAGTTTGAGCGGATCCGCCGATTTGTCAAGGGGTTCACAAGTTATCTTCAAGAGGCCACAGCCTCTCTTGTGTTATCTGGTGGTTCCTTTCAGAGCATTGTTGATCATGCTAGAATGATAGAGGGCATCAGACAGGCCCGTCAGGGTGGTGGTAAGAGGTCCCGCCATCACGGTCAGTTTGGCGGTTATGCACCTAGAGACAGAGATTCTCAGAGGCAGGGCGCTCAGGGTTATCAAGGGAGACCAGTTCATGCTGCCATTCCTAGTGCAGGTAGTACAGGCTGGTCTGGACCTAGAGGTTGTTATGTGTGTGATGAGTTCGGCCACCATGCCAAGGATTGTCCTAAGCGTGCTCCTGCTTCTTTTCCATCGGGGACACAGATGGCACGGTCTACACCAGCTCCAGCAGCTAGAGGCGCTTCACAGAGTGCGAGGGGCAGCACTAGAGGTGCTAGGGGTGGAGCTCGAGGTGGTGCTCGTGGTGGATCGCAGGTTAGTGGAGAGCGCCGAGTGTGTTACGCCATTCCAGGCCGTACAGAGGCAGAGACATCTGATGCCGTGATTACAGGTATTATTCCAGTTTGCCATCGTTCAGCCTCAGTATTATTTGACCCTGGGTCCACCTATTCGTATGTATCCACTTATTTTGCTCATGACATTGATGGTGTGTGTGAGCCTCTTGATGTGCCTATTTCTGTTTCTACACCCGTGGGTGAATCCTTAGTGGTGGATCGGGTCTATCGGGGTTGTATTGTGATATTCTCAGGTAGGGAGACCCAGGCTGATTTGATCCTTCTAGACATGCTTGATTTTGATGTTATCTTGGGTATGGATTGGTTGTCCCCATATCATGCTATCCTTGATTGTTATGCTAAGACTGTGACTTTAGCGTGTCCGGGTTTACCCCAGTTAATGTGGGCAGGTGCTCTCAACTCTTACCCTAGGGGGATTATTTCTTATGTTCGTGCTCGGCATATGATAGAGCATGGGTGTTTATCTTATTTGGCTCATGTACGTGATATTTCTAAGGAGTCATCTTCTTTAGAGACCATGAGGGTGGTGAGGGAGTTCAAGGATGTGTTTCCTACAGATTTACCAGGTGTTCCTCCAGATCGTGATATTGACTTTGCCATTGATTTGGAGCCGGGCACTAAGCCCAAATCCATTTCTCCTTATCGAATGGCTCCTGCAGAGTTAAAGGAATTGAAGGAGCAATTAGAAGATTTGTTGAAGAAGGGGTTTATTCGGCCTAGTGTGTCGCCTTGGGGTGCACCAGTGTTGTTCGTAAAGAAAAAGGATGGTACTATGAGAATGTGCATTGACTATCGTCAGTTGAACAAAGTGACCATCAAGAACAAGTATCCCTTGCCTCGTATTGATGACTTATTTGATCAACTTCAGGGTGCCTCAGTGTTCTCAAAAATTGATTTGAGGTCAGGGTATCATCAGTTGAAGGTTCGGGAGTCAGACATCCCTAAGACTGCTTTCAGGACTCGATATGGGCACTATGAGTTTGTGGTTATGTCATTTGGGCTGACTAATGCCCCTGCCGCTTTTATGGAGTTGATGAACCGAGTGTTCAGACCTTACCTGGATTCCTTTGTGATTGTATTTATTGACGACATATTGGTGTATTCCAAGGGTGAGGCAGACCATGCTCGTCACTTGAGGGTCGTGCTCCAGAGATTGCGTGAGGAGAAACTGTATGCTAAATTCTCCAAATGCGAGTTTTGGCTTGAGTCTGTGACTTTCTTGGGTCATGTGGTGACTAAAGATGGTATTATGGTTGATCCAGCCAAGGTTGCAGCAGTTCGTGATTGGGTGAGACCCACTTCAGTGACTGAAATTCGGAGTTTTATTGGGCTGGCAGGTTATTATCGTCGATTTGTGCAGGGATTCTCCTCTATCGCAGCTCCTTTGACTAAACTAACTCAGAAGGAAGTTGCATTTCTATGGACCGCTGAATGTGAGGCGAGCTTCCAAAGGCTCAAGGAGTTATTGACTTCAGCACCTATTTTGGCATTGCCCGAGGAAGGTGTAGCCTTTGTGGTTTATTGTGATGCTTTTGGTGTCGGTTTAGGTGGAGTGTTGATGCAGAAGGGAAGGGTTATAGCTTATGCTTCGCGACAACTGAAGGTCCATGAGCGAAACTACCCTACCCATGATTTGGAGTTAGCCGCGGTAATATTTGTTTTGAAGTTGTGGAGGCATTATCTCTATGGGGTGCATTGCGAGATCTTTACAGACCACCATAGCCTCAAGTATATTTTCTCTCAGCCTAATTTGAACATGAGGCAGCGCAGATGGTTGGAGCTGCTGAAAGATTACGATGTCTCTATTCTCTATCACCCTGGCAAGGCTAATGTGGTAGCGGATGCCTTGAGCCGGAATCCTTCTAGTATGGGTAGTTTGGCATATCTTAGAGCAGAAGAGAGACCCTTAGCTTTGGAGGTTCAGTCTTTGGCCAGACAGTTGATCAGACTTGACATCTCCCCATCTCGCAGTGTGTTGGCCTTCGTCGAGGCTAGATCTACATTGATGGATCAGATTCGTGCTCGCCAGTTTGATGATGATAAATTATGTGTGATTCGGGACAAAGTGCTGAGGGGTGAAGCTAAGTCAGCTTTTCTTGATCCTGAGGGAGTGTTGAGAATTAATGGGCGCATTTGTGTGCCTAAGGTAGGTGATTGGGTTCGCTTGATATTGGAGGAGGCTCATTGTGCTAAGTATTCTATTCACCCTGGTGTAGCAAAAATGTTTCATGATTTGAAGCAATATTATTGGTGGTGCGGGATGAAGAGGGATATTGTGGAGTTTGTGGCTAAGTGTTTGAATTGTCAGCAGGTTAAGTATGAGCATCAAAAGCCAGGAGGTCCGATGCAGCGGATGCCCATTCCCGAGTGGAAGTGGGAGCGTATTACCATGGATTTTGTGACCGGATTACCCGTGACATTGGGCAAGTTTGACTCTATTTGGGTGATTGTAGACAGGTTGACCAAATCATCTCACTTTATTCCAGTAAAGACTAGCCACAGTGCGGAACAACTAGCTAGGATCTATATACGTGAGATTGTTAGATTGCATGGGGTGCCTATCTCTATTGTGTCAGATCGAGGTTCGGTGTTCACCTCCCGATTTTGGAAGGCATTACAACATGGGTTGGGTACACGATTAGACATGAGTTCGGCATTTCATCCTCAGACAGACGGTCAATCCGAGCGGACCATTCAGGTGTTGGAAGACATGCTTAGGGCATGTGTGATTGACTTTGGTGCTCGATGGGACCAACACTTGCCCTTAGCGGAGTTTGCTTATAATAACAGTTATCACTCCAGTATTCAGATGGCACCATTTGAGGCGTTGTATGGGCGTAGATGTCGATCACCTATTGGGTGGTTCGACTCAGTCACCGTTGAGGCATTAGACACTGATTTGCTCAGGGATGCTATGGAGCGGGTGCGCTTGATCCAGAGTCGACTGTTGACGGCCCAGAGTCGGCAAAAGAGCTATGCTGATAGGAGAGTTCGTCCCTTGGAGTTTATGGTTGGCGAGCATGTGTGGTTGAAGATATCACCCATGAAGGGTGTGATGAGGTTCGGGAAGAAGGGCAAGCTTAGCCCGAGGTTTATTGGCCCATTCGAGATTCTTCGGAGAGTAGGTGAGGTGGCTTATGAGCTGGCTTTGCCACCTAGATGGTCAGCTGTTCATCCAGTATTTCACGTCTCCATGCTCCGGAAATACACACCAGACGAGTCTCACATTGTTTCTTATGACACCATAGAGTTGGGTCCGGATTTGACTTATGAGGAGGAGCCCGTAGCCATTCTAGATAGACAAGTTCGTAGGCTCAGGACTAAGGAGATCACTTCAGTTAAGGTTCAGTGGCGACATCGGCCTGTTGAGGAGGCTACTTGGGAGACAGAGTCAGATATGCGTGCTCGATACCCTCAGCTGTTTGAAGCTTCAGGTACTTTCTCCTACCTTATGTTCGAGGACGAACATGATTTTTAGTGGTGGATGATGTAATGACCCGTTAGATTATTTTAAAAAGAAAAGAAAAAAAAATTTGTCCTCTTGCTTTCATAAAATGTTCTCTTGTAAATTTTAAGTGGGTATCCTGGACTATTCCATAAGAGAGTATTTAATGGAGGGGTAATTTTAGATAACTAGTGTAAGTAGTGGACTAAAGTGAAAATTTAGGAAGTATTCTATATCTTACTTATTAAGAATGACTTAATAAATTTCTACCACTTTTAATACCTAACTAAAAGAAAAGAAGAAGAGAAGAATTGAGGAAAATAAAAAAAAAAACCTACCGCGGCTGATAACAACGAGGAGCAGAAACCCTTCAGGTAAGAGTTTTAATTCTACAATGGATGACTACATTAGTTGTAAAATTGGAGGTCTGACATTACTTAAGAATTTATTCTCTATCCAATAGAGTAGTCATTGTTTAATTCTGAAGGAACTTGTCCTCTGGCACGAAAATCTATTTTTTCCCCAAAATACATTCTGAAACATCACTGATATATATACCTTGAATTATCTTATTACCATTACCAAACGTAGTATAAATTTAACATTTGTCAGTGCTGTAAATCCGCTAATTTGCTACTGTGTTCACGATTATCAATGAACTCATATTAACCTAAGAGTAAATCTAAGTGACGGTGGGTTGGTTGTCCTGTTAACATTGTAATGGAATTAAAATGTAGTATATATGTAAGCATTTGTGTGGGGTAGGAATGATCACCAAATGGAGCATAATGTCTGTTAACTAGAATAGGTATTATTTCTTTATTAATATAGTGAAGTTAGTGCTTTGGTGCCAGCAAATAGCCATTTTGATCTTTATGATTTTAGTTTTACATATTGTGATAATTAATTAGGTATTAGATGTATCTTATTTTATAAATACAAGTAGAATTATATTAATTGGAGAATTTAAGACTAAAATTTTTGAACTTGAAATTAGAATTATCGAATTAGATGAAATCTTGAGGTTAGGCTAGATATGTGGTAATATGGTTGTCACCGGACTCCTTGTGACGTGTATGTTCCATTCTTGATAGAGAATCTTCATTGTGGGAGTTGAATTCAAGATTTGGTCCATTCGGTAGAAGTGTTCGAGTGCGGTTTCGACCTTGAGGTGGGTTTGGCTATCCTTCTTTGAGATTGGGATCGAGTTATTGAGTATTCTTATGTTTTAATCTATGGGATGAGATCATATCGTGTGTTGGGTTGATAATTATTATTGTATTGCTTCGAGAGCATGTGAATCCTAAATTGAGAATATTGTGAATATGACATGTTGAGAAAAGGAGAAAATTTGTGCTTAGTGAGAGGAATGTTATTTCCATAATTGTGTCTTGCTTGCATACATCCTCATACTACATGTCATGACATTTTGGGAAGTTGTGAATGGTGACTTTTATCATGAGTCCTTGACCACGGGTACTTGGGTGGCAAGGTAGTTGATATATTGTGATTGAGGTATATGGCCTGCGAGGTCCCCATGGGTCCCCTTAGTCTGGGAGCCTTAGCTCGACGGGGGTGTATACGACAGGCTGTGAGACGGTCTTGATACCACCTTGCATTGCATTGCACTGCACGATATTGCATACCATTTTATTTTAATTCTTGTGGTTGTTTTTGTTGGCTTATCTGAGATTATATGTTTACTTTGCTTGCACGATCCTATATAAATTGGCGGCACCGATGCCGGACTGGTTTTTCTGTTGCAGGTGGAAGCGTTCCTAGATTATTTCATAGTTTATTCAATTTCTAATTCCCAGTCGGTTAAACCTACTGGGTACATATTATGTGTACTCACCCCTACTCCTTTCTCCCGCGCAGATTCTCGTCAGGATTATCCACGTGGTAGTTGAATTGCTCGTGCACTTGGTTCATACCAGATCTAGTGGTGAGACTCAGGGCTTCGAGCTTCCATTGGATTCTATCTTAGATGTTTGGTCTTTATTTCTATTCGAAGACTGAAATACATTTATTTCTTTAATTAGTTATTAGATGCTCTTTATACTCGTGACACCAGGTTTTGGGATATTATTGTTTGTATGTGGTAATGGTTTATTTATTGGATTTTCTCCTTCTAGGGTATCTTTATTGTTGGAATTGGAATTAAGTGGCCTTTTAGTCATGACCCCATTTTGGGTCGTGACACGATTCAAAAGACGTATATAGAAAATAATGATAATGATAATGAAAAGAATAGTAACAAATAAAAATAATATGAAAAATGAAACAAAAAAAATATAGTGGTAAAATCGAAGAATATGA
Source organism: Solanum rostratum (assembly GCA_029948455.1). Lineage (NCBI taxonomy): Eukaryota > Viridiplantae > Streptophyta > Magnoliopsida > Solanales > Solanaceae > Solanum > Solanum rostratum. The sequence continues at coordinate 66,999,108 of CM057051.1, read as the reverse complement.
CAATAATAGAATTACTATTACTATTTTATTTATTGATAAAAAAGTAAATAGTAGTTAACTGTCTACTAACTTTCTATCCTAATTATCTATCTCCATATCTTCCAGTGTAGGGTTATGTCAGTAAGTCGTAGGCGTGTTGTGTCCTATCTAGTTGCTTTTCTCGTATACTCATTTAGTTACTCTGTCACCATCTCATATATAAATTATAATAATCAATTTCTCGCATCTCTGCACTGAAATATCCATACATTTTCTTTTTACGTACTCGAACTATCTCAATCTCGTATCATTCATCTTGTCAATCACTAGGACCACTTCTACCTCGCCCCTTATACATTTGTTCCTGATCTTGTCTCTCGTACTATGCCAAAACAACCATCTCAACATCCTCATGTCACTACTTACATCTTGTAGACGTGAGAGTTCTGTATTGATCAATTTATGAATTTAGTTCAATCTTTTTTTCACTTGTTTTTAATAAAATTAAATAAGATTATTAAATTAATTTATTTTTTGATTTGAACATCCGGGCTAAAATTCAAAACCTATTTCCAATTGTTTTTCTTTTTCCAAATCCAAATTCCAATTTCACTTTCGAAAAAAGAAAATTCCATTTTCACCATTGTCATATAGTATCACTTCCCCCACTCCATCTCTCTCTTCACATACATAAGAACCCTCTTCCACCCCTTTTCTCTCTCTAGATCTCTCTCACTTCTTTGCTCTCTCTCCGTTTCTTCCCCTTTTCCCTCACAGGTTCGAGGGTTTCTTCTTCACCGGAGATCTCTCGTCGTTCCGTTCGAAATTCCGTCGAGATCTAGGCATCATGGCGGCAGCTAATGCTCCGATCACTATGAAAGAGGCCCTGACGGTATCTATTCATATTCTGTTTTTCTTCTTCTGATTTATCATTTTTCTCTACGATTTATTCAGCCGTGGTTGGATACTGATTGAGTCTTATTGCGAATTCAGATTAGCAGTTGAAATTGCTCTGATTTGCTACACTTACCGAGAAATGTTGCTTAGAATTGTGATATGAGTTTATTGAAGATCTGGAAACTTAATTGACATATTGTCTTCAATATTTGAACTTTAGTTTCTGTGTGATTCCTTAATCTGGACTGAATTCGTTGTTTTAGTATGTCTGAAATGTGGCTTAGAACGGTGATATTTGTTCATTTGCCAGATCTGCGATCTGGGTTATGATATTATTTTGGATGGAGAACTTAAGGTTCTGCTGTGAATATAAATTCCGGATTGAATGTATTATTCTTGTTAGTATTTTCAGCAACTTATCACCAGCTAAATGTGGCTTATAACTGTGGTTACTTCTGTGCCAGATCTGAGACCTTGTTTTTTGGATTGAGAATTTTAGGTTCTATCTGAATCTAAATTGTGTATTGAATTTTGTGTTCTTGTTAGTGCTTTTGGCAACTTAGCGTGTGAGAGGTGTGGATCAGAACTATGATATTAGTTCAATACCAGATCTATTAGTCATAAAAAATACATCTTGGATTGACGACTTTTTTTCTTTTTAAGCTTGAAATCTGGATTGAATTTGTATTGGTAGCTGTTTTCCTGGCAACAGTACTCATTAAATAAGTTCATTGCCAGAATCTGGGTGAAATTTCATATTCTTACTAGTGCTTATGGTAAGGAGGTAGTGCATGTGGATTGGGGGTTAGGGATGTGATATTAGTTCATTATCAGATCTGTGACCTGGATTATGGTAATATTTTGGTTCGAGAACTTCAGTTTCTATGTAATTTTGAAATCAGGATCGAGTTCCGTATACTTCTTAGTGTTTCCTGCAACTTGGCACATGCAAAATGTGGCTTAAAATTGTGATTTTAGTTCATTACCAAATCTATGAGATATGATTTTCGATTGAGAGCTTAAGTTTTTATCTAAATTGAATTGTTAGTCTTATTAGTGTTTTGTGAAACTTAGTGCGTGGCTGCGTGCAAAATAAGCTCATTACCAGATCTACGACCTAGGTTATGACACCATTTTGGATTGATAGCTTATGTTTGTATGTATTAAAATCTTGATGGAATTTCATTTTCTTACTAGTATGTTTTGGCAACTTATCATGTGGGAAATGTAGCTTAGAACTGTGATGATGTTAGTTCTTTATCAGATCTACAAGCTAGGTTTTGGTATCATTTTGAATTGAGAACTTTAGTTTCTATGTGAGCTTAAAATCTGCAATTTAGTTTTTTATTCTTATTATTTTTTCCTGGAAATTAGCATGTGTAAAATGTGGCTTAGAATTGTGAGAATTTGTTTCAGATCTGCGACCTGAGTTATGCTATTATTTGGATTGAGAATTTCAGTTTCTACGCAAATTTAAACCTTGATTGGCTCTGAATTCTGGATAGTGTTTCTTGCAAATTAGCATGTGTGAAATGTGGCTTAGAAATGTGATACTAGTTCATTACCAGATCTGTGACCTTGGTTATGGTATTATTTAGGATTAAGAACTCAAATGTCTGTGTGGATTTGAAATCTGGATTGATTTCAATTATTATATGTCTTTTGGTATCTCAGCACATGTGAAGCTTGGCTGTAAACTGTGATGACTTCATTACCCGACTATGACCTTTGCTAGGATATCATTTGAATCTAGCACTTACTTTCTATGTGAATTTAAATTCTGGATTCAATTTTTTAGTTACATAACATGTCTGGAATCTGGCTTAGAGCTGATAAATCATTGCCCAATCCGCGACCTAGGTTATAATGTCATTTTGGATTAAGAACTCAAGTTTCTAGATGAATTTAAAATCTGGACAGAATTTCATATTCTTTTAAGTTATAACTGTTCCTGGGAAGTGGGAACTTAGACGTGTGAGATGTGCTGTGAATTTAGTTCATTACCAGATCTGTCATCTAGATAATAGTATTATTTTAAATCCAGAGCTCAAGAGTCTGAATATGAATATATAATCTAGATTAAATTTCACAGTCTTGTTAGTGCTGGCAATTTAGCACGTGTGGCATGTGGCTTGGAGCTTTTATTAATTCATTACCAGATCTGCTCCTAGATCATAATATCCTCTCAAATTTAGAACTTAAGCTATTCAACATGTTCTATACAATATTCTTGACACCAAAAACAAAAAGTTGCAAAGCAGTTCCATTTGATCTTCTAAGTAGTGTCGGCCCCGTCTTCAAAGCATTCGCCATTCCTTTCTTCCCAAATTGTACACCAAATACAGGATGGGATTATTTTTCACCACTTCTTCTGTCTCTTACTCTCCTCCTCCTGATCTAGAAGTTTACAGATCTGCTGTATGCTCAGGCATTAACTAACTGGTCTCTATTAAATCGAGGAACATAGACCGCACCTGCGAAGTGAACTTGCAGTGAAGAGATGGATGGTTGTTTGTCTCTCCTTCGTCATTGCAGAGCTAGCACCTAGAAGCAATTTGAACCCCTTTGTTTGCAATATCTCTTGTGTGAGGCCTGCTTTTCTATTTACTAGCCAAGCAAAACATTTGACCTTGGTAGGAGCTTAACTCTTTCGGACTTGTTGCCAAGTTCTTGATCTGTTTCAGGCTGCATACCTTCCTATTTTTATAAGTTCTTTGTACTGAGAACTTGCCATCCTTATCATGCTTCCATTTGATAGTATCAGGTTGTATAGAGATGCCTGTAAAACCCGCAAGCACTTACATTAATTCACAGTCATTCAAGTGCCTTCTGAAGGAGATATTCCACCCCTGCTAGGACCATCTTTCTGCCAATTTAACGTTAGGTCCATTGCATATATGGTGTATCTGCCATCGTGGCACGTACAGTGTTGCTTAGAACTATAAGAATAGTTCATTACCTGATCCGTGACCTAGGTTATGATAGTTTTTGATATGGGAACTACAGTTTCTATGTGATTTTAAACAACAATGATAACAACAACTATGCCTCATACTCATACAAGATGTGTTCAGTGACATAAATCCTGATCATGGTACTCCAATTCAATTAAAATAATCTCAGGCCAATATTATAAAAATTTCAAAGTGATTATCGATGAAATCTTTTACATTAAAAAATCAAAATGATAATAAAATAAACAGAAGTGCTAGAACTTCTCTATTTTTCTACTGATATATAAATTGCGTGCGTAATGTGGCTAGCAATTGTAAAGTTGCTTCTTCATCCCCCCCCCAAAAAAAAAAGATTGTAAAGTTGCTATGATATTAGTTCCTTTTACTAATATTTTTAATTGAGAGCTTCATTTCTATGTGAACTATAAATCTGGATTGAATTTTGTGTTGCGTCCAATGGTGTTGCAGTTGCAAAGTATTGGGGTCAATCCGCAGTTCATCACGTTCACCAATGTTACCATGGAGTCAGATAAGTATATTTGTGTACGGGAGACTGCACCACAAAATAGTGTGGTGATTATTGATATGAACATGCCAATGCAGCCATTGAGGCGCCCAATTACAGCAGACTCTGCTCTTATGAATCCTAATACCAGAATTCTGGCTCTAAAAGGTAAGTGCTCTTTGCTAAGAGTTTTTACTTTGTTCTTGCGTTAGCTCAAGTTATTGATTTGTCTACAATTTTTGTAACAATGCTGGGCATGCTAGTGCTAGTTATTTCATTTTAACTTGTTAGTTTGTTGGCTTATTCAGACATTCCAGTGAAAAACTTGTTTTCTTATTCATCACCTTGATATGTGAAAGAACTTCAGACTAGGCAAAAGATAACAGAAATGACATCAAACGAACTTTTGTTCATGAAAGTTATAAATAAGGGACACAGTACGGTACTTTTCAAAAGAATAAAACAGGGATGCATTGAGGTTGATTAGGATGTGACTTTGTTGTGTTATTGATTTCCTTCTTGAGGATGATTAAGTTTGATGTCATCTTACTGAGTCACAGAAGTAGTATGAGTAGAACAATCTCTGTTTTTCATTTTCAGCGAAATGGTGATGACACTGACCTGTCACTTCTGGTTTTTATTTTTATTTTATATGTTTGCTGACAAAGCAGTCCTCTCTCCTTTTTTCTTGAAGCTCAAGTCCCAGGAACTACTCAGGACCACTTACAAATTTTCAATATTGAGGCAAAGCAGAAAATTAAATCACATCAGATGCCTGAGCAGGTAATGGCTCTTTTATTTCATTATCTTTACTAAATTCATTTAGCTTTAGCTTTAATCGAGCATTTGATCCTGCATTTATGATGGTGTTCATATACTTTCGATGCTTTGCTTGTTCAGGTTGTTTTCTGGAAGTGGATTACCCCTAAGATGTTAGGTCTTGTCACACAAGCCTCAGTGTACCATTGGTCAATTGAAAGTAAGTTTTTCTTTTTTCCTTTTTGTTTTTCCGATCTTAATATTGCCAGCTTTTCTTCTTCCATTTTGCCTGGAGAAACACTTTTTTTTTTTCTTCCTGGTATTTCTGTTTTAATTTTCTTTTAGCTGGTTGACTGTTCCTAAGGTTCCCAAATTCTCTTCGTACAGGTGATTCCGAGCCTGTAAAGATGTTTGACAGAACAGCCAATCTAGCTAACAACCAAATTATCAACTATCGATGTGATCCTTCTGAGAAATGGCTGGTTTTGATTGGTATTGCCCCAGGTTCGCCAGAGGTGTGTAATATTAAGCTATGTTGCTAATTGAAATTTTCATTTTGATGTTTATTCTTTTAGTAGATTTTCTTCTCTCACTAGTACAGTCCTTACTTCTTAGCGTCATTAGGAAGGGGGGAAACGTCAGGTAGGGTTAGTTACTTGTTGCCCTTTTATGATCATGTGATTCAGCACATGTTCTCAGTGTGTCATTATCCCTTAATTTGTTGTAGCATTAATTCCATTTGGCTTTATTCAACCTTCTTTTAAATGCTAGTAGCACATTTCATTAACAATAGTTCGAAGGCTCTTAAAAAAGATAAGAATAAGCTTTGAGATGTTCGCTAAAAAAATAAATCCTCTTGTAGAGCTGAAAGCAAATACATCCCCAGATTTGACTCTTCTAATCAGGATACTCCAGCACTATAGAAGCTTGATGGTATTCTTTGGCATGGTCCAGCTCATGCCAACCATGTAGAAACATGGACCAAAGCTGAAGGGTGACTCTGAAACGTAGGAGTAGATGGTCATATCCAACTATTTCAATGCAAAGGTTTTTTATGTGAAAATTGAGCTCCCAGGGCTTTGGCGGAGTGGTAAGAGTGTAGTGTGGGGTTTAGGCATATGTCATGAGTTCGAACCACGCTCTATGCAAAAGTCTGGTATTTAAGTGGATAAGGGTGGAGGGGCGGGCCCATTATCCAATTTAATCCTTTAAAAATGTGATAAAATTGCACTGCAAGAGTTTTGTTGATGTGCTGTTGGATGTTTTCAACAGCAGCAAGTCAAAATGACCATCTTGTGTTTTAAAATTCTATTTGAAATAGCAAAAAATAAATAAAAGTTCTTCAGACTCTCCAGCAGGAATTTGGATACTAAGAAGGTTATCTTCCATTACTGGGGAATGAACCGAAAGAAATTTAAGCTCAATTATATGCTACCTGTTGAACTTTGGTAGAGATGTATATTATTGGTCGATGATTTCTCTCAATTTTAATGTTTAATGAATTAACTATTGTCATTTGGCTGTCCATTTTGATTGGTGTTATCAGAGGCCCCAACTGGTCAAAGGGAATATGCAACTGTTTTCAGTGGATCAGCAACGCAGTCAAGCTCTTGAGGCTCATACTGCATCATTTGCCTCAATAAGAGTAAGAAAAGTTCCTTTCTACAATATCCTGATTTGTCAGGGGGCTTGCTTCCATTTTTTACTGTTCTGACTGTTGTTTGCTATAATCAGGTACCTGGAAATGATAGGGATTCCATACTCATTTCTTTTGCCTCCAAAACCTCAAATGCTGGACAGGTTACATCAAAGTTGCATGTCATTGAGCTAGGCGCCCAGCCAGGTGAGTACTTCCTTTTTTCATGACTACTTTAAGTTGAACATTGCTTTACCGACTTTCTGGGAAGAACATTGCCTGATATGTCTCTGGTCAGTTTCCTAACGAGTTATTAATTTCCAGGGAAGCCCTCATTTACAAAGAAACAGGCAGATCTTTTCTTTCCTCCGGATTTTGCTGATGATTTCCCAGTTGCCATGCAGGTCTTTTTTCTTCCTGTCTATTATATGGGCTTTGTCTTTTCTTTCTGTGCTAATAGAATAACACAGTTCTTCTGTCACCTCTGCAGATCTCTCATAAGTATGGTTTAATTTATGTCATCACAAAGCTTGGGCTTCTGTTTGTCTATGACTTGGAAACAGCTACTGCAGTGTACAGAAATAGGATAAGCCCAGATCCTATTTTTCTGACTTCAGAAGCTTCATCAAGCGGTGGTTTCTATGCCGTGAACAGGCGAGGCCAAGTGTTGCTAGCCACAGTAAATGAAGCAACAATTATTCCTTTTGTCAGTGGCCAAGTAAGTATATTTTCTTTTCTTTCTTATGTCATGTATGTTGTTGTAGATGCATTTCCAGAAATGTTTGATGTATCCATGATCTTGAAAGACAATCTTTTGTTGCAGTTGAATAATCTAGAGCTTGCTGTCAATCTTGCCAAAAGAGGAAACCTTCCTGGTGCTGAAAATTTGGTAAGTGGAAACCTTGTTTCTCTATGCACTATCTTTTGAATAGCTTTGTTGACTGGGTGGAGTGTCATCATTTTTTAAAATGTAGGAGTCTTTGCATGTGAATTTTTTTCCTACTTTCAACTAGTATGTACAAGCTTATACAGGCTGTGTTGCTCTTGAAAATGCATCTCTTTTTTCTAGATTAAATATGGAAATTAATTAATTGGTTGTTATTGATATCATCCACAACCACAACAACATACCCAGTGAAACCCTATAGGTGAGTCTGTGAAGGTAGAGTGTACGCAGACCTTACCCCTAGAGGTAGAGAGGCTGGTTCCGAAGGACCCTTGGCTCAAGTGTAGTATTTATCAACAATATTCTGATAAAGCAGTTGATATCACCCCTACCTAGAACAATATTCGGCAAGGCTAATGGTTTTTTATCACATGAACTCCGTCCTTTGATTGGTTATGGTTAGCAGTTGGAAAATTTATCAAAAGCAGTGGTCCTGATGGATTCAGCATATGTTGGGAATTTTTGTCTGCTATTCACTGTGAGTTGACATTTATTAATTTTGTATTGCTTCAGGTTGTCCAGCGGTTCCAAGATTTGTTTGCTCAAACCAAGTACAAAGAGGCTGCTGAGCTTGCTGCAGAATCCCCCCAAGGCATACTCCGTACACCGGATACTGTTGCTAAATTTCAGGTTCTGGCTATGTTACCAAATCATTAAAAAAAAGATATGTAACCAAATTCCTGTTATTCCGTATCAGATTATTTGTTTCCCTTCAAGGTCATGGAGAGTTGCAAAATCAATTGAATATGTTTCTTAATGTCTCATCCTGTGAAAGTTAATGTGTTATGTTGTCTTATTTGCAGAGTGTTCCTGTTCAAGCAGGGCAAACGCCTCCTCTGTTGCAGTACTTTGGTACACTCTTGACTAAAGGGAAGCTCAATGCATTTGAGTCTCTGGAACTTTCACGACTTGTTGTCAATCAGAATAAGAAGAACCTCTTAGAGAATTGGTTGGCTGAAGATAAGCTAGAGTGTAGCGAGGAACTTGGCGACCTTGTGAAGGTTGATTACAGGATTTACCTTGAAGCAGATTTAATGTTTTTGTTGTTCACCATTTATTATGGATCTTTTTCTTGCAAGTAATCTGTTGTTTAAGTTACTGATAACAGTTAGTTTTTTGTTGTAGACTGTTGATAATGACCTTGCCTTGAAGATATACATCAAAGCAAGAGCAACACCTAAAGTTGTTGCTGCTTTTGCTGAGCGCAGGGAGTTTGACAAGATTCTGATATACTCAAAGCAGGTCAGTGATGCATGCTTTGCTGTGGTCGTTACTGACTGCTGTTTAGTTTTATGAGCTGCAATCCAGTGTAGACAGTCTTATCTTTTGATATATCAGAACATTTACAGATAGGTAAATCGATGCCTTTTCTTGATACAGGTTGGATATACCCCTGACTATTTGTTCCTGCTGCAAACAATTCTTCGATCCGATCCTCAGGTATGCTTGGAATGGTTTTACAAATAATGTTTTTATCAAGTTCTCACCTTTCTTTGCAAGCTTCATGTCAAGACCCAAAACTAGGGGGCATGTGTTCTTGCCCGGCTAACTTCCCCTGTCAAGCGAACCACGTAGCTGGTAACTAACATTCATATAAATGTAAAGGTAGTGGTAAGATTGGACATTTCAACTCAGCAGTTTTTATAGTATTTAGTAGTTGTCCAACATGCGCTGACAAGGGAGTACACAGCATTCGTAAAATAAAATCCCAAAGGAAACTAAACTGTCTAAACCTGGGCAAGATATGAACCACAAAACAACTTTTAGGCATTCAGTTAAACACTGGCAATGCAGGATTTAGTCAAAATTCACATTTAATAGGTTAGCTTCAACTTGCCAAAGCTATATTATCCCAATTCACTTCTTCAAGTTTCCTGGGTTTCCATTAACGCATAATCTATAAGTATTACGCATAATCTCCGGGGTTGGCCGGGTGGCAATTGACTTGAGCCTTGAGGTTTGCTCCCTTTCAAGGTCTCAAGTTCGAAACCCACTGGGCGCAAACAATTTCTGAGGGCCATCAGACTGGGAAAACCTGAATTAACCATGGTGCACTTGTGGGAAACTCCTTGCCGAGGGCCTGTGCACCCCCGGGATTTGTCGGGGCTCAAAGAGACTCGAACACCGGTGCAAATAAAAAAAAAGTATTACGAATAAAATCATTAAATCTTGATAACTTGTTAAATCTAAGGCCCAAATCTTGTATCACTCAATTCTCATGCTAGGTGAATTTCCATTTCATGATTCGGTTTCTACACTTGTTTTAGTTCGCTAACCTCCAATAAGTTCATTTAAGACCATTACTCACCAATTCAATTCATTGCAATCTAACCCGCCTCTATCACCAACCTCCATTATTGCCAGTAGTGGCCGTTTGCAATTCCACAAGAGAAATTCTCCAATAGCTATGTTCAATACTCTGAAACTCTGGAAGCCAAAGCTCAAACCTCTTCCCATTGGGTTCTTGATGATTTTGGTGGAATCTAGGAAGGTAAATGGATGTTAATAAACTTGAATCAATACAAAACTTGATAGGAATCATAACTTCTACGGTGTAGGATAATCCTAGGTTGATTCCACTTCAAAAAGCTCCCAAAAAGAATAGCAAAAAAGTGCTTGGGTTTCTTCATCCTCAAAACTGGTCCATTCATATAAACATGTGCCTCATTTTATGGAGTTTCCATGCAAGCCCATAGAGCGGGCAGTTTTAGCATCACACTATGGACCTTCCACGCAAGCCCATAGCACGAGCTGTTTTATCCTTTGCTCTATGGAGGTGTGCCGGATAGCTGCTATGTGTTCTATTTGAACTTCCGTAGAGCTGCTATGGGACCTATATTCACTATTCTCTGTCCTCCCCGGATGATCTCCTGCTTTTGGTATTTTGTTCGGACAGCTGCTATGTGTTTCATACACATCGTGTTCACATTGTACAAATATTTACAATAATAACTATACTTTCTATCAGTGTCAACTCTAGAGTTGACATGAAAATGAGTAAAATAGCTTCCGTTAAGCTGCCGAAAGCTTTTTAAATTTGGAAAATTTCGGGATGTTACATTCGTGCAGTCAGTTTAACGGAATTAACTCATAGTTTCTATGCCAAATTCAGCCCCAGAGGTATTTCTTGCTTTCCTAAAATTTCGGGATGTTACATTCGTGCAGTCAGTTTAACGGAATTAACTCATAGTTTCTATGCCAAATTCAGCCCCAGAGGTATTTCTTGCTTTCCTTCAATCAAGGAGAGTATTTCTTATTTCATGCCATCACGTATGAAGTATTGTTCCTACATTGGAAAAGTGGTGTCTTCTTTTCTGAAACTAAATGAAAGCGAAATAATTAGACACGGGGATTATCTAATTAAAAAAAAAAAGAAATTAGACACGGGGCTTATTCATTCTAAGAAAAATTCAAGATATGGCGCTTAGTTTATGATGAAGTCAAATGATTGTCTTTATGTGCAGGGTGCGGTTAATTTTGCGCTCATGATGTCTCAAATGGAGGGAGGATGTCCTGTGGATTACAATACAATTACCGACCTATTTCTTCAGGTTGGTTACTGCTTAATAATGTTTAACGGCTGTTGTGGTTCAGAAGCCTTCTAAGAATTTCTTAAGGTGCAATATACCAGTTGATGATGATACTCTCTTTCTGTTTTGACATCAGAGGAACATGATCCGTGAGGCAACAGCATTTTTGTTGGATGTTCTGAAGCCTAACCTTCCAGAGCATGGTTACCTGCAGACAAAGGTATCTGTCCGCTTCTCATCCTGGGACATCTTTCTGCATATACATTTTGCTTCGGCTGTGACTTTCTTGTATACAGGTCTTGGAAATCAACCTTGTGACTTTCCCGAATGTTGCTGATGCTATATTAGCCAATGGAATGTTCAGTCATTACGATCGACCACGAATTGCTCAACTTTGTGAAAAAGCTGGTCTTTATATTCGGGCTTTGCAGGTTTGACTGATTTTCAGCATTTTTGAGTTTTAACTCCCATAAAATATGACTACAAATTGGTTAATTATGTATGTTTCTGCAGCACTACAGTGAACTACCTGATATAAAGCGCGTAATTGTTAATACACATGCAATTGAGCCTCAGGTTGGTGTGCTCCAGTGATTATATTGACTTATTGTTGAGGGTTGTCGGGCGTGTATTTATCTGTATTGTATGTTTCAGGCTCTGGTTGAGTTCTTTGGGACTCTCTCACGTGAATGGGCTCTTGAATGCATGAAGGACCTTCTGATGATCAATATCAAAGGAAACCTTCAAATAATAGTTCAGGTAGTTATTTACTTATTCCCGAAGAATTTGGTGCTTGATATTGGCATAGCTGATGCATAATTGGTTCTTGGGAATTGTGACATACTTGTAACGATGCATCTGATGGGTTCTCGTGAATTGTGACATATGTATAACAAGAGACTTGGTTCTGCTTGCATTAATATCAGGTTGCAAAGGAGTACTGTGAACAGTTGGGTGTTGATGCCTGCATTAAGCTTTTTGAGCAATTCAAGTCGTATGATGGGTTGTACTTCTTCTTGGGATCATATTTGAGTTCGAGGTGTGTACTCGTGATAGGACATTTTGGACTGGCGAATTTTAATTGTTCAATAATCAATGATTTTTTGGTCCTGGTGCAGTGAGGATCCTGATATCCACTTTAAGTATATTGAAGCAGCTGCCAGGACAGGACAAATCAAGGAGGTTGAGCGTGTGACAAGAGAATCCAACTTCTACGACCCTGAAAAAACTAAGAACTTCTTGATGGAAGCCAAACTTCCTGATGCTCGACCTCTGATCAATGTTTGTGATCGCTTTGGTTTTGTTCCTGATCTCACACACTATCTGTACACTAACAATATGTTACGATATATTGAGGGTTATGTTCAAAAGGTTGGTAACTACTTTTTCTGTACTTGCTTTGTGGAAGTTTTTCCTAACATGTGACTACAAGCTTTGATCCTCCGCTTAACAGGTCAATCCAGGAAACGCTCCTTTAGTTGTGGGGCAGCTTTTAGATGACGAGTGTCCAGAGGATTTTATTAAAGGCTTGATCCTTTCTGTTCGTTCTCTGCTTCCTGTTGAGCCCCTTGTAGCTGAATGTGAAAAAAGGTTTTTGTCTATCTCGGTTACAATTATTTTAAGATTGTCAGTTTAATAATCTGCCTATTAAAGCTTATCTATTGATTGTCAGGAACCGACTCCGACTGCTTACACAGTTTCTGGAGCATCTTGTCAGTGAAGGAAGCCAAGATGTGCATGTACACAATGCTCTTGGTAAGATCATCATAGAGAGCAATAATAACCCGGAGCATTTCCTCACAACCAACCCATATTATGACTCTCGTGTTGTGGGTAAATATTGTGAGAAGCGTGATCCAACCCTTGCTGTTGTGGCCTATAGAAGAGGGCAATGTGATGATGAACTTATTAATGTAACAAATAAGAACTCTCTATTCAAACTTCAAGCCAGGTTTGTTTTTTGTTAGTCTCCAAGTGTTGGTTTATCACTTGTAAGATTTCGGAAGATGAATAACCCTATTATAATATTTATAGGTATGTTGTTGAGAGGATGGATGCTGATCTTTGGGATAAAGTTCTTGTCCCTGAGAACGAGTTCAGAAGGCAGCTCATAGATCAAGTTGTCTCCACTGCTCTGCCTGAAAGCAAGAGCCCAGAACAAGTTTCTGCAGCTGTTAAAGCGTTCATGACAGCTGATCTTCCCCATGAGCTGATTGAGCTTCTTGAAAAGATTGTGCTCCAAAACTCTGCATTTAGTGGGAACTTTAATCTGCAGAATTTGCTTATCTTGACAGCCATTAAGGCTGATCCATCTAGAGTTATGGACTATATCAATAGGCTTGATAATTTTGATGGTCCCGCGGTTGGGGAGGTTGCTGTTGAAGCACAGCTCCATGAAGAAGCCTTTGCAATCTTCAAGAAGTTCAACCTGAATGTTCAAGCTGTCAATGTTCTGCTTGACAGCATCCGTGATATAAATCGAGCTGTGGAGTTTGCATTCCGGGTTGAAGAAGATGCTGTTTGGAGCCAGGTGGCCAAAGCTCAACTCAGAGAGGGATTAGTGAGTGATGCTATTGAATCATTTATTCGGGCAGATGATGCCACCCAATTCTTGGATGTCATTCATGCTGCAGAAGATGCAGATGTTTATCACGACTTAGTGAAGTATTTGCTGATGGTTAGGCAAAAGACTAAGGAGCCTAAGGTTGACAGTGAACTCATTTATGCTTATGCTAAGATTGATCGATTGGGCGATATTGAAGAATTCATTCTGATGCCAAATGTTGCTAATCTACCAAATGTTGGAGATCGCTTGTATGATGCAGCCTTGTATGAGGCTGCAAAGATCATATTTGCGTTTATTTCTAATTGGGCTAAGTTGGCAAGCACTCTTATAAAGTTGAATCAATACCAAGGTGCTGTTGATGCAGCACGTAAAGCAAACAGTGCAAAGACTTGGAAAGAAGTCTGCTTTGCTTGTGTTGATGCTGAGGAGTTCCGCTTAGCTCAAATTTGCGGGCTTAACATTATAGTGCAGGTAACTTTTGGTTTTCTCTTCCATTGGGCTTGTCAGTATTTCTTCTGAACTTGGTCATTGAAAATGAAGGGAGATCTTCTGGACAACTGGTGATAAGTTGTATCTTTTTTTGATTTTGCAGGTAGATGATTTGGAGGAAGTGAGTGAATTTTACCAAAACAGAGGATGTTTCAATGAATTAATCTCTCTTATGGAGAGTGGGCTTGGTTTGGAGCGCGCTCATATGGGTATCTTCACCGAACTTGGTGTTCTATATGCCAGATATCGTCATGAGAAGCTCATGGAACACATTAAATTATTCTCCACCCGTCTCAACATTCCGAAGCTTATTCGCGCCTGTGATGAGCAGCAACACTGGAAGGAACTCACTTATTTGTATATCCAATATGATGAATTTGATAATGCTGCCACTACTGTTATGAATCATTCTCCAGATGCTTGGGATCATATGCAGTTCAAAGATATCATTGTGAAAGTTGCTAATGTGGAACTTTATTACAAGGCCGTCCACTTCTATTTGCAAGAGCACCCTGATCTTATCAATGATCTTTTAAATGTTCTAGCACTCAGGGTGGACCACACACGTGTAGTGGATATAATGCGAAAGGTCTCACTTGAAACCCTTTACTTACAAGGATTTTAGTTGCTTACTCTTTGTTATATGTTCTTGTTAATCCTTTTTCTCTTTTTGTGGGAATGATACCAGGCGGGTCACCTTCGCCTTGTGAAGCCTTATATGATTGCTGTTCAGAGCAACAATGTTTCTGCTGTGAATGAGGCCCTTAATGAAATATATGTTGAAGAAGAAGACTATGATAGACTACGTGAATCAATTGAATTGCATGATAACTTTGATCAGATTGGGCTTGCACAGAAGGTGATGGCTGGTAGCAGTAAGTTGTATTTCTTCGCAGTTATCATATGTCTGATAATAGTTCCATTTCTTGTCCTTTCTGTTTGAGCAGATAGAGAAACATGAGCTACTTGAGATGAGGCGTGTCGCTGCTTCTATTTATAAAAAGGCTGGTCGGTGGAAGCAATCCATTGCTCTATCAAAGAAAGATAATCTATACAAAGACGCAATGGAAACAGCCTCACAATCTGGGGATCGTGAACTTGCTGAGGAGTTGCTTGTTTACTTTATTGAACAGGTACCTGTGATTAGGATTTCAAGATTCATCCGTACCCATCCTCCATTTCTCCCTCCAACCACTACCAACTACGCCATAATCCCAAAATTGTGGGACTCATTTATATGGTTGTTCTACATACATTTTGCTCAATTTGGACTTGTTTGATTCCAGTACGTGTGAATATTCTAAGAGAACTTACAGGTTCTCTTACTCTCAGGTTCTCTAGGTCTTCTCATACTTATTATCTCTAGGGCATAAAATCTTTATACAAACCAAAAAAAGACTTGAGCAAGTACCAGACTTGATGTAAATGTTTCAACTAGGCTAAGCTTTATCCCAACTAGTTGGTATCATAGCAACAACAAAAAAAAAAAAAAGAGATTATTGAAGTTTACAGAAAATTAAGAAAAACATTCTTTGCACCGGTGCATTTGCATCTAAGATATCACGAGTACATAATAACTGGTATAAACCATGAAGGTCCCCCTGAAGATTAGTTATGGTTGTGGGGATAAATATTCTGGCGCCTTGGAGATCCTGATAATTTGTTACTTGAACATTTTATTGCTGATAGATAAGTAACTTGGTCAGTTAACGTGTCTCGGACATGTAATTAATGAAGCAGTTTAAACTCTCAACTAGACTATTTTTCTGTTAGCTGTAAATCATGACAACCCTCATTTATCTGGATTAGTACTGGCTATGCTTTTTGGGGATTGCATATGCAGAGTTATCATCTACAGTTAAAGGACGAGGGGATTCTTTTTTGCTTGGGAAGTAGAACATATAAATTTTTCTTGTAAATGGTATTGCCAGTCCAAGAGTAGAGTAACTTTGATTGCATTAACTGTGCATTTGGTTAAAGCTCATCTAATCTATAATTATCTACTGTGGTGGAAAATGCATTCAATCTTCTAATTATTGTTATGTGCTTTTGCAGGGAAAGAAAGAATGCTTTGCATCATGCCTATTTGTTTGTTATGATTTGATTCGCGCTGATGTTGCCCTAGAGCTAGCATGGATGAACAATATGATCGACTTTGCATTCCCTTATCTATTACAGGTACCTTCTGACCTCCTTTCCCTCCCTGACTGTTTATGCAGTCTTGCGTGTGCGTATTTCATCATCTGCTTTTAGGGAGAGTTATAACTGCATTAGTTGTGCCCTTTCCTCTGGTAAACGCGTTGATAGAGCCTTTTAAATTCTGGTGGGCGTCATGTGATGTTTCGAATTCTCTTACATTAAATCTATGGCATGTTTTGGTATATATCTTTAAAGTAGACTTCATCGGTCACTTGTTTGACAATTCTATATCCTAAACCCTTGATCTTCCTTCAGAATCTCGTAGACATGCTAATTTTTTTCACCAGTGATTAGAACATAATTATCTTTTTCATTAACCTCTGTATAGTGCTATCTTCTTTTGTATGTCATTATGTTTGAGGCAAAGTATTTGAAACTTTTCTTGATTTTTTAAATATGCCCTCCTAATGAATACCTTCTGCTTTCTCTTTTGTTTCTTTTCGGCATTTTGCTGTCTGATTTAGTTTTTTTTTTTTAATTTCTTGTTCAGCGCTATCTGCATCCACATTCTAATTTGGATCCTTTTTGTGCAGTTTATCCGTGAGTACACTGGCAAGGTTGATGAGCTGATAAAAGATAAGATTGAGGCTCAAAAAGAAGCAAGAGCCAAAGAGGATGAAGAGAAGGATGTTATGAAGCAGCAGGTAGTTATTGACTTGTCTATGATGAATGTATTTACCTATTTTCCTACTTTCTAGCCTGGGAGGTTACAGAAGTTGCAGATTGTTTTGGTTATGTTTTGACAAGTAACACATCACATGCATGACTGGCAAATTGACCAACTGTTTTACGCAATTATCTTCTCAATCAGGTCTTGCTAATCCTGTTCATTTTTGGTTGCAGAATATGTATGCTCAGCTGCTGCCTCTGGCTTTGCCTGCTCCGCCAATGCCAGGTATGGGAAGTGCTGGAATGGGTGGAGGTTTTGCTCCACCCCCACCACCTCCAATGGGTGGAATGGGAATGCCTCCGATGCCTCCATTTGGCATGCCACCAATGGGCTCCTACTAATCTGATGGTGTTATCACACTGGTGTAAACAAACATTATGAAGAGACGACACAGATGGGCTTTTTAAATTTTATTTTATTTAGTCTTCCCCTCGGATCTTTCTCCAGTATCTTGCAGTTAGTTGCTGAAGAGGGCACAAGTGGAGACTATGCGAAATAATTGTTTCTGTTGTGTGTCATAGTGTGTTGATATCTCCTTGTAATATTCTTTTAGAAAAGGCATTTTTTGCAGTTAGGCAGCAAGTTGAGGATATTTTGTAGACAACTATGTAAAGATGCATTATATTGCTTTAACTGGTTTTTCTTGGGTTGGTGTTTAATGTTTTTCAGTTTTCAATTGTTGTAATTTTTCCAGGTGTGCTTTTGGATAAAATCTTGTTGAATGTTTTCTCTAGTATGTTATTACCCGCTACTGTAGAAGTAGTGTATTTTGTTTGCTATTCAAACTGACGGAATTCAGTGGCTGACTTAACTGGGTGAGTTCATTATTCCTCTACAAAGGGGTCATTTTGATAAACTTGTATCTGTTAATGGAATGGTGAAATACCATCGAAATCGGTATTAATAGATAGATCAAGTTGCAGGAGTTCTTGAAAAAAAAAATTTGTTAATATGTTTTCTAATATTGTGTAGTTCTTGTTATTTTTAATTGAGTAATTATTTCTTACTATAATTTTGTGTTGATGTCAGCATTACATAAATCTAGAAGGAGAAAGTATAACAATATACTTGGTGGAATTCCACAAGTGAGATCTGCGGAGGGTAGAATGTATGCAGATTTTACCACTATCTCATAGAAGTAGAGGCAAAGGAATAATTGAATGTGTGCTCTTAATTATGTAACTGTAACGGTATTAGGGAAGTTGCAGGATGATTGAATGACATGTATATGTATGTAATTAGCACCAATGCTAATTCATTTGTCTTTGATTTCTGAAATTCAAGTTAATTAATGATTACAAATAAGTATTGATATACACTGTACTGCTTCTTTCAGCTAGCTTCATTTTTCAATGGTAGGAACTCTAAGATTAAAGTTGAAAATTGTTTTCGATATTAAAGTAGTTATTTTAATACTGATAAATTTTACTTCCTCCGTTTAAAAAAGAAAGATCTAATTTTGACATGACATGAAGTTAAAGAAAATAAAAAAAAGCTTTTTAATCATGTGGTCCTGAATTACCAATATGTCAGATATATCAAAATGTCCTTTAATCTAGTGTTCTTAAACATATCATGTGGTTGAAATTAAAATGTTGTCAAAAAAAATAAGGAGTCATTCTTCTTTAAACATACTAAACAAGAAGTAGATCAATCTTTTTAATCTTTTTGAAAACGGAGGGAGTATTTATAAATTATTTAATAAACAAAGGTAACAAGTTGGCAATTATTTGTAACTTAACTCATTGAAGTAGTTCTTTTTAATATACTATTAAATTCTGAAAAAAAAACCCTAATAAATAGAAATAAATTAGTAAGTTATATACTTTTATTTATTATTTTTCTTAATGAACGTGAAAAAAAACTTCAAGGTTTTAATTTAGGTTGTTTGGTACATAGGACAAAAATCATAAGAAAAAATATCATACAATTGAAGTTGTTAGGTATACATGACAAACTATATTACTGAAGATTCTTGTAAAAAAATTATTGGACCATGACAAAGTTAATCAAAATCGTAACAAACTTAAACTGAACATCTCAGTACACCAAGCATTCCACGTTAACTGAATACAGAAGACTGTATTCGTATAACATAGACAAACTATCCTAATACACGACTCGAACCCATTGCCAACTTATTTAGGAGGGCAATCGTTTGGTCGAAAAGCCAAAGGACCAGCAGTATAAATTACAGCTTTATAATCACTTCTATCAATTACTTTATCTTCAAATCTTATTGGTGCACCATTAATTCCATAATTAATATTACTAAAAATATTGCATTTTTCTTGAGGTGAATTGACCAATTTCACATAACAAGATTGAAGTGGATGGTCAAGAAAAGAATGTCTCATTTTGTAACCTTTTAACTCTGCATAAAAATAACCAAATTTATTTGTCTCAAATGCCTTGTAAAACTTCACTATTTTCTTGTAATCTTTGCATATGACACTAATTTTGGCTGATGAAATTGGCTTGGCTCCTGATAATGACCATGATCCATATGTATCACAACTTTGACAATAGACCATTCCTTCGATCACCGCGGTCGTCTCAATGGGCTGGGCCGGGCTATGACTATGCGCGAATGTCAATGGAACCCGGCCCAGTGCCAGAAGGAGCAATGGGACGATTAGGATAACTTGGATTCTAATAGACATTTTGTGTGAAATTTTTGGAAATGGCATTGAAATGATTATTCCTATGTATATATAGTTATTATTGGCATGGAATTGATTAAAGACGTGGAGGCTACTAATTGTATTTATTAAAATTGAAAGATTCATGTATCGTTAGATTGGTTAACGTGATGACCATTTTCTAATGTTTATAATTATTTTAATAAAAATATAGTTGAATGAATTGACTCCTCTGTTTATTGTATAAAAAGCTTCTTTTGGGGAATAATATTTTTGAGACGAGGATCTTTCGAAAACAACCTCTCTATCTCTACGAGTTAGTGGCAAGATCTGCGTACATTTTACCCTCCGTAGACCCCACTTGTGAGATTTACTGAGTATGGTTTTATTATGAATATTTAAGATTATGACCGGTTTGTTCAATGAGATAGAGAAAAAATATATTTAATTGCATAGTTTGCCAATGAATTCATCTTTAATTTTTACCTTTCAAATAGGATGAATTTTTAATTTTTAGCCTAGGAATCGAACTTTGCCTAATGAAGCATGAGTTCTTTAAAAGCAAAGGACAAGCAAAATCGAAATTCTCACTTAAAATTTCTTATTAAAAAGATAAGTTCTCCTTGTTGAGAGGAATTTGAGATTCCGTAAGTAACAATAGCGCAAAAGCATGTGGTGAAGATCCACAAAAGTGATCAGAGTGTCAGGTATCTCTTAAGAAAGGACAAAGACTAATTAATATCATGTTTACACTGATCGAATTTCAAAAAGTCCTTCGCCCTTTCTCTTCACCTTTCATTCATTCTGTGATTCTCCTTTCTATCCTTGTTTTTACTACTTCACTCTTGTCTCATTTGATTGACTTTCATACATACCTTATCATGAAGAGAGTCAAACTTATGAGATATTATGATAAAAAAATGTTTGAGAGATCGTTTAGTAGTTGGGTTAGAGGTGAGTAATATAACTATTAAATTCCACATAAATAATATCATGTATGATAATTGATTTGGAAATAAGTTATTCAGGTATAAAATTAATGCATGTAGTCCTTGATTTGCAATTTGAAAACCCACATACCTATACAAAATAAATTATAAAAGAATCTGTCTTTTTTATGCAGAATAAAAAATAAAATAACTAAAACTTGCATAACTAGTACCTCGATAAAATAATATGTAGATTCTCTCGTGTATTACCAATACCCACCTAACTCTAATCAGCTACCAAATGGCCCCCAACTTCTTTTGCAAAAACAACTCAAACAAACAAATCTTGCAAACTCAACTTCTGCATATTTATAATCATAAAAAAGCCACTGTAAATGTTCATTTATAAATTTGGAGAAAGCGAAGAAAGAATTTTAGTGATACATAAGAACAAAATTTGCTTCAAAGGGAGAAACTATATTCTTTTTTTCTTTTGTAGGCATGGAGCAGATAAATAGGTGTATATAAATATACAACAAAAAAAGAAAAACAAGCCCGGCGCACTAAAGCTCCCGCTGTGCAGGGGCCGACCACGACAGTTTATTGTGGTGCATTTCATATTCTGACTTGTGGACGCCAAAAGCCTTTTTTACCAACAAGAAACTGTTCTTGCTGTAGACTTACTGACCAATGAAGTGATTGTAGAATTGAACTAAGCTTGTTGAGTATTGGCATTGTGTCCTGAATCAAAACAAATCCACCTGGTCTCACTATTCTATCCATCTCCACAACTACTTCCACCACATTGCATCTGCGAAAAGAGAGAGACCAGAAAGTTCGCCTCGTGAGAAAATATAGGATACAAATGAAACCACAGTAGATATGACAAGGGTTGTGGTGGGGCGGATAGGATCCCTCCACTCTTAACCAGAAGTCTCGAGTTCAAGCTCTGAGAATGAAACAAAATCTGGTAACGAGTGGTTCCCCCCTTTAATGTACCTTACGTAACGGGAACTGGATACCAGGTAAGAAACCACAAGGAACAAATTTATAGTTTACTGAGAAAGTAGTTATTGAACCTTTGAGATAAATTTCCAAAGAGGAAGCTGGAATGTAGAAGATCATATGTCCGAGGATAGGTGTTGAAGGACTCGCACCAGTCATGGTATATACCAATCAGCCCTCTGTCGAAGATAATGGAGAGAGTATCTGGCCCACTGATGGGAACAACATTCATTACCCATAGGGGTCGATTAATGATTGCCGAGGCAAATCTGTAAATGTAATTACCATGGAAAAGTCACCAAGTTAGGTCAACAGAGAAATAAAGTTCAATTGACCATGTAAAAACTATCTTACCCTCCGTAACCAGCATTCATGTCCATCACGTTCCTCACGCTTGACCAATTTATAGCAAGGCCTCCAAGGTAAACATCTGAGACCAACGCTGCCCAATGTTTTGTGTCCTCATCGAAAACATCTTCAGCATCTGTTATTTGGGATAAGCGTTCAGGTTTATTGTTGAGCCTCTGGGGCCAGGGTGCAGGCCACTCATATGTATTGCCAGTGCTGCTCGTAGGGAGTGGTACAAGACAGCTTTCCAGAGACACATACCTGCCCGTATGATAAAAATAGATGATTGGACCCAAATGATGACAATGTGATCAAGTCAAGGATATAATGATAATGACCATCATGGTTTATTGGGCATACCATGAACTATTTGATCTATTGTTCTGGTCACATAGTGGTGGCTTATTTTCTCTGCGGTTTTCATAGCAGGAAGATGAAACCGGCTTTTGATATATAACTAGCCCAATACCAGCTGACTCAAAAAAGGTCTTCTTCACCACCTTCCAGCATATTGCTTCAGTTAGAGCAACCATAGCTGCAAACAAGAAGAAAGTAAAGCGCCAGTTAGACATAACGAATAACTCACTTCAAGAAGCTTCATCACTTTTGCAGCTCTGTGTTTTCTTGGTCCTTCACAGAGCTTTTTGAATAAAATTCAGTAATCGCAAACACAACAAATGTACAAAATACAAGCATTATGTCTAATCAGCATTCAGATTGAAGCATATCATTAATAAAAAACTTATAAGAATGTTAATTCGGAGAGCTTGAGTATCCATGAGTAAGAACCTTTCCAGACTTTCTTATCTCTTTCGTCATCCCGATAAACGGGCGTTGCTGACCATATGAAAAACCCTCCAGGCCTAAGTATCCTGTTTAGTTCCATCAATGGCTTTCCTCCTGCAATTTGAGATTGATTACCAAGTAAAACAACATAGCTGATGGTGTTGGAAATTAAGAAACAGTGAATTACCATCTCCATCCCAATGAACCCTGCATCTAGCACAATGGATCATATCATATGCATTATCTGGAAATGCCAACTTTTGAGTTCCAATGACTGACAGAGTAGCAGGGATTCCACGTTCGAGTGCAAACTGTATCTGAGCCTCATGTTCATCCTTTGGTGCAACTGACATGGTAATGACATTTTTATCCAGTAAATACCCACCAAAGCTAGCAACACCACAGCCAACGTCTAAAATGACCCTTACATGCTTTCCCCATTCAATTTCTGGAAAAGTCTGCATGAAAAATTAAGAAACATCTCAGCTTAAAGCTACAATCAGTACAGTAGGGCTCCCGGGATCACCCCAAATTCTCACATCATGAATGCAGAACAAATAAAAAATGAAGAAATAACGTCCCCTTTCATGATCAAGAAAGAATTGAAAGAAGAAAAAGAACGGACAAAATTAAAGAACAACGGGAATTAATGAAAAAGTACTACTACTTATAGTTTTTATTACTGCACAGTTAAGAAGCCAAAGACATCACTCAAAGAATTTCCATTCCAAAGTACTCTTTTCTTACCCACTAATCCCTCAGCAGGCATCATAAGAAGCTCGTGAATGAAAATGAAATCAAATACTACATCCCAATTTATGTAACGCCATTTGACTTGGCACAAGTTTAAGGAAAAATGGAAAGACTTTTGAAATGTGTGGTCAAAAACACTCTTTGACTATTTGTGTGACCATAAATAATTTCATTAAGGGAAGTTATTTCTAATTATAGAAATGTGAATTTTTTTTTGGTACGGATTAAAAAGAAAAGTGTGCCACATAAATTGTGACAGAGGGAGTAGGTGTTAGTGCATGTACGAATAGCTTATAAAATAAATACAACATGATTAGATAACTTAGATACTTGGCATTTCAATTGTTTATGGGTATCAATATCTTTAATGTAATAATTGATTATACTAATTAGTTTATCGGATATACTTGAGAAATCCTATGTTCTAGTATGAAAGCACAGTATATGAACACGCATAACAGTTGGCTTCTATTAAAGTCCTTGAGATTTTGATTATCGAAAAGTAATGTGTTTCTCATAAAAGGGTTCTTAAAGCACCAATCCATGAAAGAGATATGTAGAACCCTACTTGAAAATCACAGAGATGTATCACTTATAATTTAAATTAACATATCGAAGATTCACCTGCATTTAATTTGACAGTAGAATTAGTCAAAGCGACAAGGAATTTGAAGCTTGCTTGAGACATGTATAATAGGTACATATGAAAAACTACGGACATGCAATATGATGTTCATCAAAGTTGACCAATCCCAACTTTGTCGCTAGAAAATGGCTTATACTAATAATCTATAGAAACAATAAGAAAACCATTATGCATAAAAAATAGCATTTCACATTAAATGTATGGCCAGAATTACAATTTTATTCAATTGCAAAAGCAATGAACTTGGACAAGTATGAAATCCAACAAATTTAATAGCAGCCTAAACATATAAATCTACTATTGTAGCTTGATGTGGTGAAGGGCAACATGTATGTAAAGTAGAGACTCTACCTTTTGGATTGACTCGATATAATTAGTCACTCCCTCCTTGAATTGTGTTCCACCACCAGGAAAAACAAAATAATCACCAGATTTGACGACCCAATTCTGGTCCTTCTTATATTCCACAAGCTTAGGATGAGGAACGTTGTTATACCATATCTATCCGAAATTAAAAATAAACAAAGAAACAGTTACTACAAGGGAATTTTTTGAGAAGCCGAACAAAATACATGAGTAAATTGAACATGATGTTTTTGGATAAACAACACATCAATTTCATCAGAGAATTGCAAAATGTAAAATGAGGAAATCGATCGGTATTTGAACCTACAAATCTCAGAAGTCAAAGTGAAATGATGGAAAACTTGTAGGTTACAATAAACCATGAGAGTCATTCAAAGCCAATAAGGTGCTTCAGTAGCAAAGATTTTATTAGATATTTGCCCATCAGATATTGCACAAATTTATAATCGCTTTCACCCAATGAATAGTAGGATGGTTGTTCTAAAAAAAAGTATAGTACCTGTGAGCACTCCGAATAGTTAATAAAATGGTTTCAGCCGTGATCATGCCATTCTGATAGTCTCATTTCACAAGGAAAATATAGGACAAAAATAGAGAAGAATATTGCTTTTTGGATGGTTAAAAATAACTGCAACTGAAGATCCATTCACAGACCATGTTATCCACTAAACAGATGCAGAACAATTTATGCAGCTATGAATGTCTAACCTTTTTCTCTATAAAGGTACGAGTAAGGAAAGACTAATATAGCAACAGCTTCCAAAATAATTTTTTTTTTAAAAAAAAAGCTTTTGACCATCAAAGTGCTAATACTAACAAGAGCACTCGTGCAGGAGGTATTAAAGGGGACGGGTGTGGGGTCACATGCATCCACGCTATCCTCCCTAGACCATAAAAAAGGGCAAACCCGATGCACCAAAGCTCCTACTATGCGCAGGGTCCGGGGAAGGTCCCCAACACAAGGGTCCATTGTACGCTGCATTTCTGTCAGAGGTTGTTTCTAGGGCTTGAACACGTGACCTCCTAGTCACATGGCAGCAATTTTAACAGTTACTTCAAGGCTCCCCTCCATCCTCCCTAGACCATGTATAGCAATACAACAACAACAACATACCCAGTGAAATCCCACAAGTGGGGTCTGGGGAGGGTAAGATGTACGCAGACCTTACCACTACCACATAGGTAGAGAGGCTGTTTCCTGGAAACCCTCGTCACAAAAACCCATCAGCAGAACACGCTAGATACGATACACAGGCAAAAAGAGAAGATCACATAATAATACCTAGATACAAGATAGTAAACATATAAAGACAGATAAATAACATATAAAAGACAGACAATTACCACTCCTTCCTATCCTCCCTATTAGCCTGCTACTCTAATTCTCGACCTCCACTCCTTCCTATCTAAGGTCATGTCCTTGGTGAGATCAAGTTTCACCATATCGTTTCTAATCACCTCCCCCCAATACTTTTTTGGTCTACCTCTACCCCTACGTATAGCTCCCAAATCTAATGTCTCACACCTTCTAACAGGGGCATCAGTACTCCTTCTCTGTACATGTCCAAACCATCGCAGTCTCGCTTCCCTCATCTTGTCAGCTACAGGGGCCACCTCTAGCTTCTCCCGAATGACCTCGTTCCTAATCTTGTCGCTCCTGGTGTGACCACACATCCATCGTAACATCCTCATTTCTGCGACCTGCATTTTCTGAACATGTACATTCTTTATTGGCCAACACTCCACCCCATACAACAAAGCAGGTCTAACCACCATTCTGTAGAACTTACCTTTGAGTTTAGATGGTATCTTCTTATCACACAATACTCCAGAGGCCAACCTCCATTTTGTCCAAGCCGCCCCAATACGATGTGTGACATCATCGTCGATATCCCCACTACTCTGGATGATAGACCCCAGATACTTGAAGCTTTCTTTCTTGGGGATAAGGTGAGCTGCAAGTCTCACATCAATGTCTGCTTCCTCCCTCGCTACACTGAATTTGCACTCCAAGTATTCTGTTTTGGTCCTGCTCAGTTTAAATCCTTTAGTCTCCAAAGCGTGTCTCCAAACCTCCAACCTATCATTAACTTTGGTCCGGGTCTCATCAATCAGTACTATGTCATCTGCAAACAACATACACCATGGGACTCCCTCCTGGATAGATCGCGTCAGCTCATCCAACACCAAGGAAAATAAAAAAGGGCTTAGCACAGATCCTTGGTGAAGTCCCATCTGAACAGGAAAATATTCAGAATCTCCTCCCACCGTTCTTACCCGAGTTATGGCCCCGTCATACATGTCCTTTATCACTCTAATATATGCCATTGGGACGCCTTTCATCTCCAAACACCTCCATAGGACATCCCTCGGGACTTTGTCATAGGCCTTCTCAAGATCAATGAACACCATATGAAGGTCCTTCTTACTTTCCCTGTATTTCTCCACTAATCTCCGAACAAGGTGGATCGCTTCAGTAGTCGACCGTCCTGGCATGAATCCAAACTGGTTTTCTGAGATAGAAACTACTTTTCTCACCCTCATCTCCACCACTCTCTCCCATGCCTTCATAGTATGACTCAACAACTTGATACCCCTGTAATTATTACAACTTTGAATATCACCTTTGTTCTTGTACAGTGGGACCATTGTACTCCTCCTCCATTCCTCCGGCATCTTAGCCGTCTTCATGATAGTATTGAACAGTCTAGTCAGCCACTCTATGCCATCCTTGATCATGCTCTTCCAAAAATCTATCGGAATCTCATCCGGTCCGAGCGCCCTCCCTCTCTTCATCCTACTAATAGCCCTTCTAACCTCCTCAACTCTGAACCGCCTGCAATAACCAAAGTCTCGATGACTTTCGGAATATGCTAACTCGCCCAGCTCAATATCACTATCTCCTTTTTCATTTAAAAGTTTATAAAAGTAAGCTTGCCACCTTTGTTTAATAGAAGTCACATCCACTAACACTTCCCCCTCCTCATCCTTGATGCACTTCACTTGATCCAAGTCGCGAGCTTTCCTTTCTCTCGCTTTAGCAAGCCTATACATTCGCTTGTCCGCGCCTTTATCACTTAACTCCTCATATAGGCGCTCAAACGCTGCTGTCTTAGCACTCGTCACCGCCATCTTTGCTTCTGACTTAGCCGTCTTATAAATCTCCTTAAGCCTTTGTTTTTCATCCTCCTCCCTACACTCCA
Organism: Solanum rostratum; assembly: GCA_029948455.1. Lineage (NCBI taxonomy): Eukaryota > Viridiplantae > Streptophyta > Magnoliopsida > Solanales > Solanaceae > Solanum > Solanum rostratum. The sequence continues at coordinate 66,971,300 of CM057051.1, read as the reverse complement.
ACCACTTTGTATAGGCCACCTTCTTAGCTTTTACTTTGTCTTGAACTTCTTCATTCCACCACCAATCACCTCGACGTCCCCCAAAGGTTCCTCTCGAAACCCCTAGTACCTCAGAGGCTACCTTTCGAATGTAACCAGCAGTATTGTCCCACATATTATTTACATCTCCACTGCTACTCCAGGCCTCTAAATCTCTCAACTTTCCTTCCATCTCAAGCGAGAGGGCAGGAGTTAGACCCCCCCATCTAATCCTCGGTTGGGCATAGACAATCTTCCTCTTCTTTTCTCTCTTAATCTCTATGTCCATCACTAGAAGCCTATGTTGAGTGGAAATACTCTCACTCGGAATAACTTTGCAATTCTTACAAAGGCTTCTATCACCTTTTCGTAGAAGTAGGTAATCAATTTGAGTTTTAGCTACCGCACTCTGAAAGGTTATCAAGTGACTTTCCCTCTTCTGGAAACATGAGTTCGCAATAACTAACTCAAAGGCTTTGCCAAAATCCAAGAGAGACGTCCCCCCTCCATTCCTTTCCCCAAAACCAAAGCCTCCATGGACATCTTCAAACCCACTACTGGTAGCCCCAATATGTCCGTTAAAGTCTCCCCCAATGAAAAGCTTTTCCGTCATTGGTATGCCCCTCACCACCTCATCCAATTCTTCCCAAAAGAGCCTCTTGACTTCCTCCTCTTGACTTCACCTGGAAGAGTTGAGTTTGAGGGTTCGATTCGGGTCGATCTTGTGTTTTAATTATTCTTTTTCTATCTCTCTTCTTTATACTTGGCTTATTCTATCAAATCCAAATCAAACTTATTGAAATGTCTATTTTTTTTATAACTGAGAAATTTGTAAGCTTATAAACTCGGTGGATAAGGGGCCCGACCCTCTACCCTTGGCTTCATGGTGTGGGGCTTGAACATGTGACCTCAGCCACAAATCCTCCACCCTCTTGCCACTTGAGCTAGGCCCTAGGGGCAACATATTGAAATATGTATTCTCCTTTTGTAATCATAAAATTTTATATAATTAGATTAAATGCTTATATTCAATCTAGTAGCAACAAAGGATGTAGCATATAGACAACTGGTTCAATTAGATCCAACATTTCGACATGGAATAAACATATACATGTGAAAAATCACTTAAAAAAAGTTATAATTTCTTAAGTGTTATGGGTTCAATATTAAGAGTGTAATAGTTGAACCCATCAAATTTAAATCGTGGATCCGCCTATCATGATAATGCATCCATCTTCTTGAAACCCTGGATTCTCCCCTGCTCTCTCGTGTACCAGCACCAAAATAAAAGCATTAGCAAAGGAAAGTCAGTCCTTAACGAAAGCTAAACTTCTCACATCTCTATATACAACCCCTCTATAACTGAAATCTGACAGCTAAAACTCTATGACTGATCACATATACTTCAAGATCCAGTCTCTATTGAACTTGTATAACCTACCTTTTTTTATTACCGTGGTGAACCAAGACAACTTTCGCGAACCTCAACTGATTCAATCAGATACATATTAGCTCCCACTAGCACCAGTTGCCACCAGATAACTCTATCCACCAAGGCTAGAACAGATGAGAAGGATTCACCATTGACCACGAGGCCACATCTTAGGTGCAGCTTGCATTAATTCCATTTTTTTGTACAACTACTTATAGTTTTAGCTTATGAGACTTTTACAATATCAAAGTATAAAACTTAACAACATAACCACTATAACATCCAGCTCAACAATTGCTTTTTCTTATAAAAGTGGTGTCCAAGTCAGCTTATATGCAAACTCACTAATGTCACAAGGCTACATGTTACCTCCCACGAGCACAAATATCGAGTAACTCTGTCCACCAAGGCATGGACATATATGAGAAGAACAGTAGCTCATTAAAACAAAATTAGAAAACAAATCTTACCAACAAAAAAGACCTATCAATCTCACCATGTCCCTACTCTTAGGCCATGGAACTGGGATTTTATACCCATCAGGCAGTGGAATCAAACACCTTGGACTTGGTTTAGGACAATGCCTCTCTCTATGCTCCATATGCCTCCTCGATTTCAGCGCCTTTATAGCCGCCCAATTATCAAGACAAGGTATATAATCAACTGCTACTGAACCCTCACACAGTTTCCAATCAAAATTCTCCACACCCAATTCATCATTTTTCGTAACGCTCCATATAAAATCATCAGATGGGGTTGATTTATTAGCGATGGGATTCAATTGGGTTTGTGAAATAATCGGATTTGGGGAACTGGGTGTTGCAGAAATGTCGGTGGCGATGAAAACAGGGGATTTTTGTGAGCTTGAGATGAGGATGAAAGTGGCAAAGATTAGTAAAAGGAAGAAAGAGAACAAGAATGGGATTTTGCGTTCTTTAAAGAGGTTTTTCATTGATGAAATAGCCATTTTTGTTCTAAGTTCCTTGGAGAGATCAGTAATGGAGACTTTTGCAGTAAGATCTGTAGAGAAGAAAGAGGTGAAAAAATATTTTATCAGTCCAAATACTTTGATTAAGAAAATAGTACTATTGTTGTGTTTGAAATATAGTTAGAAAGTGAGTACTTGAGTCCAAAAATTATTTGTTTTTATCCCTACGAGATAATGATAAAATATAAGTATAAGATCTTCAAAAATAACGAGATCATGATAAAGTTCAAATATAAAATCTTTCGAAAATAACTTGTGTAAGATAGATAAAGTCTTGATATAGAGTTTTTTTATAGTAATCTATCTCTGTAAGATAATAATCAAATATGAATATATTATATTTTCCTCGAGCTATAGAATTTCACTAAATATGTTATTATTTTAAAAAAAGAAAATTTCCGTATATAGCCATGATTATAATTTTGATGATTACATTTCGTAATTATAGTTATAGCAGTGTTTGTGTAATTCATGCAGCATTGTATATGTTAGTATAATTCGCAGTTTTTGTTTAGCATTTGCATATTTTATTGTTTTTGTATAGCTATTGAGCTATACAATTTGTGCACTATGTTTTTATAATTCGCTATACAGTTCGCAGCATTTGTATATTTCACTATACAATTTGATTCGCGCACAACATTTATATAAATTGCGCGAATTATACAAAACTCAACTATAATTACAGCTAAAAATAAATTATAATTATATTAATTAATTAACTAGCATATATTTATTTATTCGCATAATTTTTTTTCTTTTCAAAAGGGAGAACACAAAAGTGGGATGGAGGCATGGAGCCCATGGGCCATGGAGGAGCAAATTATCAGCTGACAGGAGAATCTATTGTAGTTTAGAATAAGGGCACTTTCAATGTTACCATTTATGTGTAATAAATATATATTGTACTTTCATTTATTATTTTTTTCGATAGGTATCCAATATAATTATATTAAAGTTTAATTATATTTGAATTCGTGCCACGTAGGACCTTATTTGGGGGAAGCAGTTCTTATCAAGAATTTCTTCATTCGTATAATTTGAACCCGCGACCTCCGATTAAATTGTACTTTTATTTTTACATTTTGCTCTGGATAATATTTTTTTTACTTATTTTATTGTATTATTATTTTACATGAATTTAATTAATATGCATAAATGTTGTAAATAATTTTTTATGCCATTAGGTAGCTTTGATCGACATTACTATATAAATCAATCTGTTAGCATTTATTTAAATTATGCAAAAGGTTTAAATTTACTTTAATTTAAAATGATTAATCTTAATTTGTGAAATATGTAGCATCATTAACCTTCATTCAACCTTTTGAAAATGAAAGCAAATTTAATCTATTTTAATATTAACTTCTTAAAAAATAATGGTTAGAATTTATGGAGTGATGTTGTAAGACGCCAATTAAATAACTTTTTATTTTAATAGATATGGAGAATTAAGTGGCTATTTTCATAATTAGAAGGTGTCTATGTATATGTGATAAAACGTAATACGTATCACACATGTATGATTGATCAACATTGCACATGTTAGCATGCATGATATTGTCATCCCACCTGATGAGTTAACACGATACTCAACGCGTATGGCATGACCTGACACTGTAAATGATGAATGTCGCACGTCTGATAAATGTCACATATGCATGAGAGGCGCATCCTCTTATAACTTGTGTCGTGGTTGTGCGATCATTCTCCTTTTATAAATAGCTCATCATGACTTAGTTATTATAAATAAATAAAAAGAGTAACTTAAGTCATATACATCTAATCTATATGTAATTGAATAAAACAATAACTTGGAACAAAATATATTTTGATATCACATAAAATAAGACGGAGGAAGTACTAATTTGTATATTTTGACTAGCAATTTTATTATTAACTGAGTGGCCAAAACGTGTAAAAGAAAAACACTAAAATATATAACGCCCACCGTGGGGCTCGAACCCACGACCACAAGGTTAAGAGCCTTGCGCTCTACCAACTGAGCTAGACGGGCTTCTTATTTAACTTTTGTAAGTTTTATTATTTTATCGGATTTCCAAAAGATTGGTCTTTTTATATTTCTAATCTTTTTTCTGCTCTGCATGAATTTATTGCACATGAAGTAGTAAATAAATCACCAATAATTTTGAAGGAGAAAGTCAATTGGGATAGCACTTTCTTTTGTTTCAATTTATATTATTAATGATTATATCTAATTGGATATAATTTCTTTTTTTTCTTTTGCAATGTGTGGTTTTGAATAATCTACAACAATAACGTAATTAGTACTATAATTTTACAAGTGAAGTCTTGAGAAAATAGTATTAACGTAGACCTTACTTCTTTGGAGGTAAAAATGTTATGATAAACCTCCGGCTTATGAAAAGCATAAAAAAGCAATTCAAAAAAAAAATTCTAACATAAATTATAAATAGTTATATGGTTATTAATCATCTTATGGAGAAATGATATTATAGAGTTAAATTGTTGTTGAATTATGACATTTTAGGGATTTAGTAAAAAGTAGAAAAATATCACTATAGATAATAATTTTCAAGTCGAGAAAAATAATAATCAAGGCATGAAATTTGAGCAACAAATGTAATGTTTAATTTCAAGTAGTTTGAGTGACACAATCTTTATGATAAGCAACAATAATATAAACTTGAATTTGATTTTGATTTAAATGCTTGAGTAGCTTGATTTTGAATTTTTGTCTTGAATTTTAATTTGAAGTATAACTCGCAAACACTTAAATGATTTTCATAAATAATGAATATTGATTTCACGACAAGTAATTTGATCTTAAGCGCACTGGTTGATTTGCTTTGCATCCTCGTGCTTGAACTTGTAGTTTGTAAACAATATTCAATTTTCATTCATTAGCTTTTTTCTTACTTCTTGTTCTTAATTTCAATCCTGTATGAATCAGGAAGATCATATTTATGTGTTTTATGGAAGGGTATGTGTTTTGATTAGTCAGTTTGAACTAACTAATTACGCATTTCTCAGTTGACAAATTTCAATTTGATTGGTAAGAACATGTCATCTATACATGTGATATTATTTTATTTTATTTTGTTTTCGACTTAAATAGACACATTATTTAACACACAACATTTAAAATGAGCTAATAGCTATTTGTACCTTGAGCTAATAAAATGAGCTCATCACTTGTAGTCCAATTAAAATAAACTTTTTGAAGTTAAATGAATAAGAACAATTAATCTAATTATATTAATCACAATTTATATATATTTGAATTATTGTCTTGAATTTGTTGTAGTTCAAATTATTTTGTTAAATTAAATTCAATGAGTTCTAAATAATCCCAGTCATAAATTGGGGAGGAAGTACTACTTTGTTTCTTTTTTACGTGGAATAATTAAAATCCCTTTATCTTGAATTAAATTTTTTGAATATAAATATAAATTTAATCAAATCTCGATATGAATATATCAAACCTAAAAAAACAGGGACCATGAAGGTGTCGGTCCAATAATAACATCACCTACATCAAAGATTAAAAAGTATTTCAATGAGTTCCACTTCTTTTTTGAGACAAATGGAAAATTCACTTTTGAGAAAAGTGGAGCTCACCAATTATTGTTGCTATCACAGGCCAAGCAAGCACATCACAAAAAGGGCAAAACAATGTTATACTTTCCGTTTCAGTTTATGTGAAACTTTTTAACTTGAGGCGATGATTGATGTTTAAGAAAAAAAGAAGATTTTTGAAATTTGTGGTCTAAAATCATTTTTTCATATTTGTGTGGTTGAGAATCATTTCGTAAAAGTGTAATGTTAGAGTTAAATTGTTTCCAATTAGAGTAAGGTGATATTTTTTCTAGACAGACCAAAAAGAAAACAGTGTTACGTAAAATGAGATAGAGAAAGTACTAGTTTTACCAAAGTAAAATGAAACGAAGGTTGTACTTTTTTTTACATTTTCATCGTTATATAATATTGCATGTCATCTATGTGCATGAATTACTTAAGAAGGGCAATCATACAGAATGGTACTTTATACTCAATATTTTTCTATAATTTTCGTTATCATCAATTTGAAAGACAAATCTACAAAGGTATGAAGTAAAAATATTATTAAAAATACAGGATAAATAATGAAATAAGATTATCAGATAGTAATCAACAGTGATAAAATAAGAAGAAAATACAAGATAACATACAATCATACTTACATAAGATTAAAATTTTCATTTGTCTTCTATACTAGTTGTCCACTTTCCTTTTAACACGCTCCGCCCCCACCCCACCCCCGAAATCATAATCAAGAAAAATAATTTTACTTATTTATCCCTTAAAGATTTTTTTTTTTAAACCATAAAAACTTGTTTACACTTTTAAAAAAGAATTAATCAAACAGATAAAATGAATTAAATATTAATTTCTTCGATCTTGATTTTGTAAATTAACTAGTTTATTATGATGTGAAAAACTCATAAGAGATAAAGGAATGAAGGGAGTAAGAGTCTGTTTGGATGGCCTTATTAGCCAAAAATATTAAGTTAGGATTTTTAATTATTGACTTTTTGACTTATAAAACTAAATACTTATAAGTTTTTTTTATTAATTTATTCAAATATCACAAAAATAATTAAAATTATTTAACACAAGTCAATTAAAATCGACTCTAAAAGTAACCATCAACCAAACGAGTTGTTAGTATTCCCTCAATTCATTTTTACTTGTTTATTATACTAAAAATAGATGTCTAACAATACTCCTTCCGTCCATCTTTACTTGTCTAATATACTGTTTTGTGATCTCCAATAATACTTGTCCAATTTTTGAAATCAAAAGATAATTTTACACTTACTTCCTTATTCACTCTTATCATTAATTACAACCATTTTTCAAAATATTGTACTTATTATATTCAAAAAGTGACTCGGTAAAATAACCTTATCATTTACTACTTCTTAATCCTTGTACCAAGTCATAAGGGGACAAGTAAATCAAGAAATAATTTTTACACTTAGTTCCTAATTTACTCTTATCATTAATTATATTAATTTTCTCATTATATTTTTTAACTCATTATATTTATTATATTCAAAGGCTGATTTGATAAAATCATCTCTATTATTTACTACTTCTTAATTTTTGTATCAAATCAATGATACACATCATTGTTGGACGGAGGGAGTAATTTTGATAGATAATTTGGAATAGAGAGAATAATTATTTTCCTTAATTTTGACAAAAGTACATAGATAAAAGCAGTGGGCTGGTGCCTAGTGGCGAAATGGACAACTGACAAAACTGCTAACTGCCAAATTCAAATAGAAATGACTTATCTGTAAAATAAAAATAAAAAATAAAAAACTGGTCATGGATTTTTGCCCAATCTGGAAACGACGACGTTTTTGTCGATTTGAATAGATAAATGGTAAATTACTGAATAAACTTTTTCGTTCACGTGGAACCGTGTCGCCGAGTCACACGATGTTTTTTTACTTATCATATTTAATATATAAAAATATATATTTTTTATTTTTAATAATTTAGTCACTATAAATATGGAGTAAAGTAAAATATTATGATAAAATATTTGTACTAATTATTATTTTTGAAGGGAGAAGTACGAAAAACACTCTTGAAACTTGGCACGAATTATTAGTTTCGTCCTTAAACTATTGATAGGCTTAAAAACACCTCCCAACTTGGCAAACTAAGCTTAAATACATTCTCAAACTTGACATGAATTATTAGTTTCGTCCCTAAAATATTGATAGGCTTAAAAACACCCATCGACTTGGCAAACTAGGCGTAGATACACCCCTCTCATGCCACATGACATAACAAGTGAGTACAATTTATTTAAAGCGCTGAAAGGTTTAAAAAAACCATATCAACCTTATTTTTTTTTAAAAAAAAAAAAGAAGAAAATTTCCTTCAATTTTTAATTACCAACTGCTAGAATAGTCTTCTTCTTCCCATTTAACATTTCCTCCATTAATTGTAACCTCAAAGCAAGATCAATTTTTTTTCATTCTCATTTTTAATTGTTTGATTTTCTTTCTTTTCCTATTTTATTTATGATTATTTTTTGTCAATGTAGACTTTCGACAACGTTAAAATTTTCATGATCCGATGACAATCTCGTAAGAAGATTTTGGGATTGTAAAAATATGGCAGCAAATGAAATTCTACAAAATTTCAAATCAAAATTTAATAAGTTACATAAAGATGAAGCTGAGGGGTGTTTTTAAGCCTACCAATAGTTTAAGGACGACACTAATACTTCGTGTCAAGTTCGAGGTGTATTTAAACTTACTTCTCCAAGTTGAGAGGTGTTTTTAAGCCTATCAATAGTTTAGGGACGACACTAATAATTCATGGCAAGTTCTACGGTGTATTTAAGCTTAGTTCGCCAAGTTGAGGGATGTTTTTAAGTTTATCAATAGTTTAGGGATAAAACTAATAATTTGTGCCAAGTTCGAGACTATTTTTAGTATTTCTCTTTTTTTTAATGGTCGTGCAAAATTCAAAGTAGAAAAGTAAAAGTGAACAAAAAAGGTACTCCGTTTTGTGATTTACTTTATTTTTTAGCCTGTTAAAAAAGAATGTTTGCTTTCATTTTTTAACAATATTTTAATTTTAAATTTTCGTGTGACATGTTTAAGGTCACAAAATTGAAAAATCTTCTTTGTTTTCGTAAATTTCGTACCAAGTCACATTAGATTTTTTTTTTCTAATATAGAAGAAATGTTCTATTTCATTTTTCTAGATTCAAAACTTTGTATCGATCTTTAAAAAAATCGGGATGTACTTCAGTTTAATTTTAAAAAAGAATTTTCCATGATTACTTCATTCTTTCTAGAAAAATTTGAGAAAGATGACGTTAATATCTTAAGATTTGAAAGAATCCAATGATTATTATGTTATTGAAGCTGATCCAATAATGATCAAGAAAAATTCAACTGATATTTAAAATACTATATATGAGTTTTCATCAAATTGAAGAAAAATAACAATAACAAAAAACTCAATTTAATTTCCTGAATGTAATATAATTTTATGAGGAAAAATTGTAACGTGATATTTTTTAAAGCAATTTGGAAAAATAAATAAATTAAGGGCCTGTTTATGATAAATATTTGAGATTGAAATTGAAAAGGGTTGGTGAAAATTAAGTTGTGTTTGGTGATTGTGTATTTTTTTTTTAATTTTATAAAAGTTTCATGACCTTAGATAGAAAGGAGTGGCGGTCACGAATTAGAGTAGCAGGCTAATAGATTAGATAGGTAGGAGTTGTCTGGTGTCGTCTTTATATGCCAATATATGTTCATTATTTCGTATTTACTTGTTATTGTGCTTTCGTTATTAATCTCTCTTTCTGTGTATTTTCTCTCTCTTCCTTTCCTGTTTATTTTTTATATCTAGCTATTTCTGCTTATGGGAGTTGGACGAGGGTCCCCAGGAAACAGCCTCTCTACCTCTATGAGGTAGTGGTAAGGTCTGTGTACATTCTATCCTCTCCAGACCCCACTTGTGGGATTTCACTGGTATGTTATTGTTGTTGTTATTTTATAAAAAGTTGCTAATATGTGTAAAAATTAAAATTTCGAAATTTATTTGGAATATATCATCAAAGCTCTAATTATTAATTTACAAATACATACTTTAAAAAAAAAAAACAATTTCTATGCAATAACTTTAGAAGAGATAATTTTTGTACGTATCACAGGAAACATTCAATTTTGTCCGTGTACAGTTGTACTATCGAAAATTATTTAATTTAATTTTTGTACTATTTGAAATTATTTAATTTCGTATATGTACTATTTAATATTATTTAATTTCATCCTTTGTTAAACTCCTTTCACACTAATATTATCAACAAATCGACTTATATTCACCTTTTATCGTTAATACGCTCTACGTCTTTATTTAAATAAATTTGTAAGAAAAAAATATTCAAATTACGAATCAACTATGGCGATGATTTAAACTTACACGTCAAACTTTTATTAGGATGAAGAGAAAAAAAGAAACTTTTCCCTTTATTGTGCAGGTATGATTAGATAAAAAATACTAAATGATTTTACAAAATTTTTAAGCATAATAAAAGAAAAAACAAATTTTAAGAAGAGATAAAATTAAATAATGTCCAATAATACAACTGCTATAACAACATACTCAATATAATTTCATAAATAAAATATAAAAAATAAAGTATACACAGACTTTATCTCAGATAGATATAGAGATAATTTTCTATAGATTCTTAGCTTAAAAAAAATTATAAGGAGACATAAATAGTAAAAATAATGGGATCGTTTGGTCGAGAGTAAGTTAGCATAAGGTTAACTTTTTCATGATAAATTATTCTACGATAAATTATTTTACCATATATACGAGATATTATTCCTTCACTAAGGGATCATTTGGTCTGTAACATGTTTTCCTGGTATAATTAATCCCAGGATAAGTTATCATTTCACCGTATATATGGAATAACTTATCTCATTATCGAACAAAAATGACGTGATAAATAATCAAAGGCTACCTAATTCCTCGAACTAAACATTAGATAAAATAATCCTACATTTTATCCTAGAATATATCTCAAACCAAACGACTCCTAAGATATAAATGATGAGATATATAATTTTTGACTACCTAATACATCAAATCAAATGTATAATAAAATAATCCCATATTCTATATTAAAATTATTATATTTCTATATTTTACACCAAACGACTCCTAATCGGATAATAAGAAAATGGATACATAAAAACAAATAGTACAAATAGAAAACTACTAAGAAAGAGAAATATACGAAATTAGTAAAACACTTAATAAAATACCAAAAAATGACAATTTTCAATATTATAAAAAATCTTATTTTATTAAAAAAAAAAAATTGTCAAAAAATGGTTTTTGAACTTGTTGGAGTGAATAGGGAAACTTACGACCCTTTCAGTATATATGCAGAGAGAGAGAGAGAGAGAGAGAGAGAGAGAGAGAAGGGTAAGCAGTAAGAAGAGAGGATGGTGGAGTCATTCAAACACGGAAGACTCAGTTTGTTGCTAAATTCTTCCTTGTAGATCTGCTTCATTTTCACGATCTCAACCGATTCACACTCCGTTTTACTGCACCGACGATTTTTTTTCCGGCTTCTTCAACGATCCGTGAGTAAATTTTTACCGATTTTTGTATGCATTTTTGCGAATTTATCAACTCGTTTGATTTGATTTCAGGATTTGTAAATTTTAGTATGATTTTGTGATTTCAGTTGTTTGTTGTTACTGGAAGATCTAGTTATTGAATGCTGAGAACTCCGGCCGCTTTAAAAAGTTAAATGTCGTTTTAACTACAAAAAGGAAAAAAAATGTGATTATTCTACTCTCATGTAGTGTATAATTACATTAAAATTTGTTTCGAACAGATTAAGGTATTAGTATCTGGATTTGCACTGAAAATTGAATTTTCCATTTGCCTTTAAAAATAATAATGGCATTTTAACTGCAAAAAATTGTGATATTCTACTTTTAGGTAGTGTATAATTGTATAAATTTTGTTTCGAACAGATTAAGGGATCAGTGTCTGGATTTACGCTGAAAATTGAATGTGCTGATTGAATTTTCAGTTTATCTAATGCTAAATAATTGTAACTCTGTTATGCTTTAAACATAATGGCATTTAACTAGAAAAAGGCTGTGATTATTCTACTTCAGGTAGTGTTAATTGTATAAGTTTCGTTTCGAACAGATTAAGGAATCAGTACCTGGATTTACACTGAAAATTGAATGTGTTGATTGAATTTTTTAGTTTATCTAATGCTGAAATTTTTATAATTCCGTTAGCCTAAAAAATGATGTCATTATAATTACCAAAAAACTATGATCTATTGTCAGGCAGTCCCAAAATGTGTGAATAAAACTATGATTCTACTGTCAGGTAGTACCTAAATGTGTAAATTTTACTTCAAACAGATTTAGGAGTCAATATACAGATTCTCACTGAAAATTTGATATGTTGATTGAGTTTTCAGTTTTTCATTTTTATGGAAGACCTGGTAATCTAATGCCGAGTTCTTTTATACTCCATTTCGCCCCAAAAAGTAGTGTCGTTTTAACTACAAAAATTTGTGATTATCCTACTTTCAGGTAGTATATATATTTTTAAATTTCGAACAGATTAAGAGACCAGTATCCGGATTCATACTGAAAATTAAATCTGCTGATTGAATTTTCAGTTGTTCATTACAGAAGATCCAGTTATGTAATGCTGAGTTTTTTTATACTCCATGTTGCCAAAAAAAATGGTGGCATTTTAACTACATAAAAATTATGATTATTCTACTTGCAGGTAGTATAATTTTTTTTTAAAAAAATTCGAACAGATTAAGAGACCAGTATCTGGATTCACAATGAAAATTGAATGCGCTGATTGAATTTTTCAGTTGTTCATTGTTACAGAAAATCTAGTTATCTAGTCCTGTTTTTTTAATCCTCCATTTTGTCCTAAAGAATAATGGCATTTCAACTACAAAAAATTGTGACTATCCTACTTTCAGGTCGTAAATAAATGTATAAATTTTATTTCGAACAGACTAAGAGTCCATATGCAGATTCACACTGAAAATTGAATGTGCTGATTGATTTTCCATTCTTTTTGAGTAATATTTTACTGCTACCGCTGATGGGTGGACGTGTTGAAAACTCTAGTAAGTTTAGCCTTGGAAATTGGTGAAAAGAATGCGGATTACATTTGGATTAGGGGTGGCTGGGGGGTCTCAGTTAGTGAATTTGAATAATGGTGTAAATATTAACTTGTCTATGCTATAAGAAGCCTGCAACTGACGTGATGAGTGGTATCCTTATGTTCAATTCATTTGCTCATCCGTTGTGGTATGCTTATTATTTTAGAAGTCTGTATACGTAAAATATTTATATTCTAGAGTAAAACTCGAGAATGAATGAAGGTGGAATATGTTTCAATTGACCAAGTCTCAGTCTCATACTATTTGGGGTGGGTGTGTAAATCATCCTCTTATATCTTTTCGCACTATTTGGGTACAAAAACAAAAAATTTGGAAGCTTCATGATGTTATGGCTATTGATACATTAGTTATCAATCAACCACCACCCTTCCCCTTTATTTGGATATGAGACTGGCTATGCAAAGCTCATAAAGGTAGAGAGAAGCCAGGGAAATCCATCGACCATAAATATGACTGATTTTTGAACTTCTCAAATATAGATAAAGATATTCAATGTCAGTGACTTAGTACATACTGAGCATGTATTTCTACGATGATGGATCTTTTTGACTCATCTCATCTTTAGTTGAGTTGCATCACATATGATAGCTCCATTGGGTACATACTTACTCAATTGCTGAAGTCATACTGTAGCATGTTCTAGCTAGACCAAAGAATGGCCATTGGTGATCTATGGTTCTAGCTCCTCTTTGGTTCTCCTTACTATTACACCATGTTCAAATGATTTTAATTTGTTTTTAATATTTGGTTGTTCCTTTTGGGATAATCCCTGCAGGACACTTCTCCTCTACAGGTGCAACTAGTGTAGCATGTGCTATGCTTACGAGACTAATCTACTGTACGATGATAGTCAATGGGATTTTCATGTACAATGCAAGAGTGAACTAGAAAACTCTGGCGTGAAGAGTAAATTTGTGTAGATCCTGTAATCTCTGCAAGCATGGTGCTTAACAAAGTTACAGAAATTGTTTCTGCTGCAGTGGCTCGTTTTTCGACCCCAAAAACGTCTAACACTCCATATCCATCATCTGGATTACCACCTCTTCCAGGTTCACTTAGTGTTTCCAGCGTAGATCAGAAGAACAAGTTGAGACTTTCCTCCTCCCTTCAAGATCTTTCTGCGTACCGGCGACTTGATCTGGAAGATGGTGGTCCTAACCCTGACATAGAGAGGGATTCTGCTAATTTAAAACGACTAAATCTTTTCAAGAGAGAAAATTTGGGTACAAGCTTCTCCAAGGTGAAGGGAACACCGACAGTCACTTCTCCACGAACGAAATGGACACGAGTTATCTTTGTTCTCCTGTGCTTGCTATTGGTTGCATTTCTCCTATATGTGATGTTTTTCCAATTTCACTTATTTGGTAGAGAGTCAAAGTATTATGTTGTGCTTGATTGTGGCAGCACTGGGACTCGTGTTTATGTTTATGAAGCATCCCCTAACTATATAAAAGATAATGATCTCCCTATTGTACTGAGATCACTTCCAGAGAGTTTCCAAAGAAACTCAAGGTTACAGAGTGGACGGGCTTACAACAGAATGGAGACAGAACCTGGACTTGACAAGTTGGTGCACAACACGTCTGGCTTGAAAAAAACAATCAAGCCACTAATAAAATGGGCAGCAAAGCAAATCCCTCAGCATGCACATAAAACTACTCATCTCTATCTTTATGCTACAGCTGGGGTCCGCAGGCTGCCACATTCAGACTCGGAATGGCTTCTTAACAATGCTTGGTCCATTCTGAAAAGTTCGCCTTTTTTATGCAAGAGAGAATGGGTCAAAACTATCACTGGCATGGAGGAAGCTTATTTTGGATGGATAGCTATGAATTATCATACTGGTATATTGGGAGCAAAACCTAAAAAGGGAACATTTGGTGCTCTTGACTTAGGTGGCTCATCACTGCAGGTTACTTTTGAGAGCAAGGAAATTATCCCTGGCGAGACTAGCTTAGAACTAAATATTGGTGCTGTTAATCATCATCTTACTGCTTATTCCTTAGAAGGATATGGCCTTAATGATGCTTTTGACAAGTCTGTAGTTCAACTTCTCAAGAGGCTTCCCAAGATCAGTGATGCAGATCTCACCAGTGGAAACATTGAGATCAAGCATCCGTGTCTGAATTCTGGTTACAAGGAGCAATTTATCTGTACTCATTGTATTTCCCTATACCAAGAAGGTGGTAATCCTTCTAGTGGGAGAGAAGTTGCAGGTAAGGGGGGAAAGCCTGGAGTTCGCGTTCAGCTTGTAGGAGCTCCGAAATGGGAAGAATGCAGTTCACTTGCAAAAAATGCTGTTAATTTGTCTGAATGGTCTAACAAAAGTTCAGGAATTGATTGTGAGTTGCAGCCCTGTGCTCTTGCAGAAAATCTTCCTCGTCCCTTTGGTCAGTTCTATGCTATGTCTGGTTTCTTTGTGGTATATCGTTTTTTCAACTTGACTCCTGATGCTGCGCTGGATGATGTATTAGAAAAGGGTCGGGAATTTTGTGATAAGACTTGGGATGTTGCAAAGACTAGTGTTGCACCTCAGCCTTTCATAGAACAGTATTGCTTCAGGGCACCATACATTGTCTCTTTGCTGAGAGAAGGCTTGCACATTACTGATACTCAAGTAACCATTGGTTCCGGAAGTATTACTTGGACACTAGGTGTTGCACTGTCGGAAGCTGGAAAGACAGTTGTCACTGGGGCGGAACTTATTAGTTACAAGCTATTGCTCATGAAGATGCACCCAGTTGTTCTTTTTGCTATTTTGTTTGCTTCATTAGCTGCTCTTCTTTGTGCATTATCATGTGTTGGCAAGTGGATGCCCAGGTTCTTCCGTAGGGCATATCTTCCCCTTTTCAGGAATAATAATGTTTCGTCCACATCTATAATCAACATTCCAGCTCCCTTCAATTTCAAGCGGTGGAGTCCTGTTATTACAGGTAAATTTTTTTTTCTGAAAAGCATGTGTACTGTGCTATTCTAGTTTAGAATATATTGAATGTTGTCTTTGTTAGGAAATCAGGAAAAAAAGAAAGAAAAGAATTTCATTGCTTTTCCTTCTGGTACTTGATCTCTTTGGGGTATATAGTAATGAATTAACAATATTTATGGACTGGAAATTTACCTTACCCATCGAGAAATGGAGTGGAATATTGCTGCTATACACAAATAAAAAACATCTATACGCCATTATGCATAGGAAACTCTTCTAGATTTAAGTTCACCTCTGTGCAATTTTTATCTATTTATTGGTACCTTTTTTTGTTGAGAAATATTTATTGGAAACTTTTTCTACTAAAACTTGTAAATTTTTATTAGTATATTTCGAAATCTAATTTGGATATATATGATAGTTCCACTGAATTTAAAAAAGAACAATTTTTTTTGATAGCTTCAGAAATGGAGTCACACCAAACAACACAGCAATCACTTCTTTACCGGCTGTCAACGCAGCTCGAGGGTTAGTAATGAATCTAGTTTTATCAATTTAGTAACTAATAGTCATTTTAGGACTTCAATGAAGTGTAGTTTAATGGAAATTGTTATGCTTATATCATAGCAAGTTTTTCCTCGACTTATGATCTTTTCTTGCTGCCATATAATGTCATCTTGTAAAGGAGCAATTCTGCAAAACCATTAATATTGACTCAGGAAGATTACCTTTTGGTAACAAGAATAAATGGTTGTGGTGATATTAAAGTGAGAATATACCACCAATTGTTGAGTCATGTTTAACAATTCACACTTGTGATGCTGTCTTGTTATTTAACATTGAAAATTTTTTTAGTCAAAGAAAAAGAAGAAAAAAGCAGGCCACCATGGTTGTAACACTTCATAGTTCTCTGTTGTAACTTCTGCTGCAGTTCCCATCTTTCTCATATATCCTTCTAGATCATGCCAATTTCGTCTTTTCAGGCGAAGGAAGAGTGAAGACGCCACTCAGTCCAACAATTGCTAATACGAGAGCCTTTGACGCTGGGCATGGTTTTGGTGGCAACGGTATCCAGCTTGCTGAATCTCCCTTATACTCATCGTCTAGTAGTGTAGCGCATAGTTTTTCATCAGGTAGCTTGGGGCAGATGCAATATGAAAGTAGTACCACAGGTTCCTTCTGGTCACCACACAGAAGCCAACAGCGTCTCCAGAGCAGGAGATCCCAATCACGAGAAGATCTCATTTCTTCACTGTCTACTGAAATGCCCTTGCCAAAGGTCTAAATATGATGGTAAATATTTATTTCAAAAGAGAAAATCTCAGGGCTGATGATTTCTAACGTCTCATTATCCAAATAGCAAATTACCATCAGCTATGAATCTCGTGACATATGCCTTTCCTGTGTTCTCCTTTAGAGGCACCATAATGAGACAGACTTATGGAAAGCTTATTCATCCCACATTACATAACATAGATTCATAACACGGATATTATCAGTCAAGAGAAGACTGGCATCGTTATCAATGCAGCTGTGCAGAACAACCGAGAACTTTTTATCACGTGGAGCTTGAGAGAGATTTGCCGCCTGTGAATCTAGGGGTTCCTACTGCAGTTCCAATTTGATGGTCCAGAGTATCACACGGTCCGATGGGAGTGATGCAATTGCATTCTGCAGAAACCATGGGTAAAGATTCTCTAATAGACCTTTATGTGAATGAGGTTGCTGGCTTGTAAATGGTCATTGCTAGCTCCAGATTTTGGTACCTCGTTCTCTTGTCATGCTTAACACATTATACGATCCCTTGATTCTTTTAATACTACCCATTATTTCTGATTTACTGTTATTTACAGAGTCCAAACATTTTCTGAAACTACACACACTCTCTCTTGTCACTTTTACTAGTCACTATTTCGCTTTTCGAGGTCAACTTGACTAAACTTCAAAGCTAAATTGAAGTAGCTAAATTTAATATTTGAAATCTTAAATTTAGATGGTTGAAAACTACTTGAAAAATGCTATAAATTGTAATTTTCCTCATATTAATCTATACTATATTAATAGTGTGAAGATCCTTAGAAATGTTGTTTGAGCTTTTTATCCTTCATTAAAAGACTTTGCTTTAGATAAAATCGTTTTTTCATTATTTTCCTTTAAATTATTATTTATTATATTTATTGTATTGATTTTTAAAATATATGAAAAAAGTGATAAAATAAAGACTTCTAGTTATGGAAAGATTCCTAAATCTACTTCTTCCTTCGCTAAGAAATTTTTTAATTTAGCATGGATTCTAATTAGCGACCTCTCTATATATAGGACCTTTATGAATAAATAATTTATCAAAATTACTTTTGTAGTGAATTATTTATCTTTTTATAAGTTTATAATTACGTGTAAAACGCGTACAACCAGACTAGTATGATGAAAAAATACATCTTAAAATGTTGATCAAAGTTCATATAGTTCAACTTCGATAAGTGAAAAGTGACAAGTATAAGTGAACAAAGGAAATTTGCAGGCTATGGTAAATGGTTTGCATAGCTCCTAAGATATCAAAATTGATACTGCAATATTGTGCAAGTTACATGTGACGTGTTGCACCCCTGTTAATTGCTCGGTTAAGAGTTAATTAAAAGTTGTCGATGGACATCAAATTCTGAAAAGAATACTTAGGTGTTTAAATTATAGATGAGTCATTATGTGTTTGAATAGAAGTACTTGAACAATAATAAACTAAAGGACCACAGATTCATTAGGCTACAAAACGTGTTCCGTTATTTTGCATAAACATTAGCGGAGAGTTAATACATCAAACATACGAAAGGTATTGCCATGCCTTGAATATTTACTGCAAAAGCTCATGGATTGAAAAATAGCTTAACAATCCAACGTAATATTTGTGAAGGCAGTTGGAAACTAACTGCTTTAGAACAATTAGATTTGCATATGTGGAAACTGGAAACCACAGGTATCAACTTTTTTTCCCCACTACCCTAGGGTTAAACCAGCCACCAGGAAAACAAGATACATTTTCCGTAATACAAAATTGTATCTAAGACCAGGAAATCTGTTGGTTGCTGGCTGAATCAAGATCATAAAACCTATGGTGAAGGAAAAGAAAGAAACCATGTAAGATGTTAAAGCTCAACCTTCTGGGCGGGTGTATCAGCATTCCTCGACGAAGAAATCCAACCAAACAGTTGTGAGAACAAACTGGGGGTGGATGACTCCTTTTTTGGTTCCAAATTCACATTGCAAAGAGCGTTGTAGTCATGTTTCAAGTGAGGAGCTGCTATTCTTTCCTGGAGGTAGGCATTTATGACATGTAAGAGATGGTCAACGTCACAGTAAATTGAATCATGTGATCATATGTAGAAGTGGTACCTTAAATAGTTCAAATGGGCAAGAATCTGAGCCATTGCAACCCTATGAACAATAAAAATAGAAACATCAAAAGTTTAGAAGAGAAGAAAAAGGCTAGAAGGATACTCCCTCCATCCCATTTTACGTGGCACTTTTTCCTTTTTAGTTCCATCTAAAAAAGAATGTCACCTTATTAGAATTAGAAACAATTAAATGATTGTCAACCATACAAATATCTATGGATGATTCTAGACCACAAGTTTTAAAAGCCTTTCCTCTTTTGTTATACAAGGTGCCAAGTCAAACGGTGCCACATAGAATGAGACGGAGGGAGTAATTGATAGTGAGCAAATCAGTGGATGTAATTTTGTGTCCCTTGCGGAACTAGTAGCCATTTAGCAAGTGTTCATTTTGGCAAGCAACATCATTCCCAATTAGAAGTTAATGAAGAAAATGTATGAAATGAGGTCGCTCCTTAGAATTTCTTAGATAGAATGCAAAATTAAAACAGGGGTATAAAAGTTTATGCGGGCAATGCTGTCTGCATGAACTGGTGAGATTTGTGTACTTCCTCGGATCAGTTTGCAGATAAAAGGCCAAGGTACAACTTCTAAAAGTTAAAGGAATTTGTAACTTCACTGTTGGCAAAACCTCATTTAAGTTGGAAGCATGGACATCACAGCCGGTGAATCCTTTTTCAGAAGTTTAAAGTGGAAGTAAAGGGAGAACTTTAAAGGGGACCGGTAATTACTGATGTATGATCCTAAAGCAAGGACCACGGATGCCGTAATCAGAAAACTTACTGGTATTGGAATGGGCTGTTCATTGTGCAGCACTTTCACAAAGTACTTGCTTGAGTTGTTTGATGTGCAGCTGTAAAGGACTAGCATGTTATTTCCAGCAAAAGGTGCCACTATATTCCCCCGCCAGTTTCTTGTTTTAGGAGGCTTCGGAGGGTATTCCAATGTCTGCTCTCTTTGTATTAGTTCAAATTCTGAAACATTCAAGCACACAAAATTGATTAAGAAACTGAAGGTAGTAGAGCTTAAAACCATCCTATTGTATAAACACTCACCAGATTCTTCAAGAAAGAGTCCGATCAGGCATGAAAAAGGAAGCAGAGTTTCTGCATGAGCAAAACGTAGTCTTGCCTTTTCATAGCTTCCAGGAGCATGTCCTTCTAATGGAGGAGAAAGCACATAATAAGAGCACCAGAAATCAAATTTACACCATTTAAAGATTAACTTCCATAGAAGATATGAATAGGCAAAATGAATTCCAGAAAGACAATCTTGAGAAATAAAGGAAGATACTAATTATTAACA
Source organism: Solanum rostratum (assembly GCA_029948455.1). Taxonomy (NCBI): domain Eukaryota; kingdom Viridiplantae; phylum Streptophyta; class Magnoliopsida; order Solanales; family Solanaceae; genus Solanum; species Solanum rostratum. The sequence goes on along the minus strand of CM057051.1, from coordinate 66,950,483 downwards.
AAGTATGTTGTTGTTGTTTGTACTAATTATTAACAAATAACAGCATCAAGTAACTGGTTTAATAAAGGCTCCACTCTCTACTCTTATGTAACAGTACCTTAGTTAGCAGTTCAAAGGACAGCTCGCGAAGAGAGGCAATAGAGTCGTAAAATATGGACAGAATTCATAAAGTTAGCAAACCATATGGGATCTATATAACATATAACGAAGTAGGCTGGCCTTCCCTTAATAAGGAGAGAAATACTTCCCCCACTTGGCCTCCATTTGATAACAACAAACCCACTTGGCCTCCATTTGATAACAACATACAACTACAAGGACTAAGGAGTTGGCTTCAATTCTTTTCCAACTATCTCTTCCTCATAAATCTCGTTGGACGAGGAAGGTAAGAGAAATAAGCTATCAACAGAATATAGTAAATAACAATTTGTACCCCCTACAGACTCCCCCTGCTGGAAAAGGAAACAAGACAATGCTACTTCAATTAACATTACCTTCTTTAGCCTTAATAGCCTGCTCCATGGATTGAATAACATCCTCAAGTAGCGGCACTCCCATTCGGTAATTTAGTGAATTACCATAGCCCTTTAACACGAATATCTCCAAATCGTCGGCCCATTCCAACAAAGAAACCTAAATGATAACTTGTCAATAAGGATGGCTTGAAACAAGGCTTCAATTTCCTATGCCAATGACAAAACGGAGATACTTTGTACACTAGAAAAAATATTTGTAACAGGGGTTGACTACCTTATAATCAAACATCAATCAAATTAGCTTAATCATGCATCCCGTCCCAATTTTCCCAGTTATGACCTAAGAAAAACAAAGGAGAGCTCCTTACGACACAGGAACACAAAAAATCGACTATCAAAACCTAGGAACCTATAAGCCCCTCCCTGCTTCCCCTTCTGCTTATTAAGTTCGTGAGGAACCATGGAAAAAGAGATTAGCTCAAAATACCTCAGCTGGACTGAATAGACTACAAGCTTGATTGGTGATGTTCAACAGTGAAGCTTCCTGTCAGAGTAGTCAATTAAAAACAAATTACTATCCTCAGACCTAAATAATAAACAAATCTCAGAAGAGTTTTGCACAATACTAACCTGTTTGCATAAAAACCATAGAGAAGATACATCCTGTTTTGTAAAATTAAGCCCATATTTCCTCACTAGTTCATGAGTAATTTCATCTAATATAGGTTCTTTGAGCTTCTTTACAGTTGGCTCCTGACTTTTCCTAAAATCCTGCCACCAGAAAGAACTGTCATGTAAACTATCCCAATTCAACTCATAAATCAAATAGTAGTGCCTCTGTGCGTGTGTGGATATATAAAAAGGAGCCAAATCAGCAAAAAAGCAAGCAGGTGCAGGAGAAATAGAAAATGCAGGGAGAGGAAAGTTCAGATATACAATGTGCTATTTAGGAAAATAATGAATATTCAAGATCTTTGATGCTAGATATCTCATTGAACATCTGAATAGGATATACCTTGATGCCTAAGTCATAAATATTCCCATAGGACTTCCCTTTTTCAATTTTTGTTTCAGTTTTTAAATTGGTAAAACACGCTCAAGGTCATAGTACCTCATCTATTAACAAAGTCAAGATTGCACTTTGTTCTGAGCAAGTATCTCTCTGGTGATTCTTAGGGATAAACTGTTTAAGTTGTTCACATCAGTTTGGACAACTAGCAGCTCAAAATGTGGATAAGGACCTTCTTGGATTCACAATTATCTTTCTCATGAATCTTATTATCACGAAAAGTATGTTTCCGTCGGTTCTTCATTTCTGTTTCTTCTATCCCAGTTCAGTTGTTGCCTAGTTTTACTAGAGCGGAGATCCCACAGGAATTAATAAGGAGAAACGTTCAAAACAAGGTTTAGTAGTATGCTGAGATAATAATTGTGATGAGAAAAGTGAGGTATTTTGTCTAATAATGCATGTCTGATCAAAGCTAACATTCTCTAGAGAGTTTTTCATTTACTTGCTGCTTATTTCAAAGAGATGGGAACTTGATCAGTTAAGGAAAGAGGTCATGTCAATTGGAAAAGATATACTAGTTTCTGCTGCAAACAATTTTTAGTGCTGAAATTCCAACAATGCCACTAAGCCCTAGCAAAGTAATAAGGAACTTAAAACTCTTGCTATATATTAGCACTCTCTAAGCATGATATGTTGATTGCATTTATCTGAAGTTCAGATGATTGGCACTGGGTTACTAGTATGAATTAAAGTTATGTAATAGCCGGTGAACAATGAATGGAAATCAACCAGACTGATTATGGAAGCTGTTATCAACTTCACTCCTTTTAAAGTCAAAATGTGAAAACAAATCAACCAAGAAAATGGGCCTTTGATGGTTAAGATCAAATTATTCTGAATACAGAAGCTGAAATATTTTTGTATTCTGAGTTTCTCAGTGCACTAGATTCCAGCTTTGATATACTCGCATCAGAAAATGAAGTCTCAATTTACAAGAAAAACCTCAAAACCTACCAACTGCAAATTAACTTTAATATTACCTACATAAATATTGCTACCAAATAAACTTTTGCAAGCATACCTTGTAGCTTTGACAACAATCATGAAATCTCAAAACAACATCACTTGCACGGCTTTCACTTGTAACAGCAAAAGCTCGATGACCCCCTGGTCCAAGCTTCCCTTTTTCACTAAACAGACCCATGCCAAATGCCACAGCGCTAGCTGATGCCCGAGGAACCTATAAATATCACTAGCATTGTCAAAAGTCATGGCTAGTGACGAGCTAACAATAAGCAGCAACAGAATCAGAGGATTTGTAGCTACATAGAAGGCAATGCTTAATAAGTCCAACATTCTAGCAAATCAAAAAGGATCCCAAAGCAGAAGAATCTGAACTATTTGATGCATCAGTGCATCACTTAATGAATAAAAAACCATGTGCATTGGTGGAGTGCAATTCTCAAAAGCATTGTGAGGCAATGCTAGAACAAAATCATTCTAACACTTCTAATCGAGAAAGGCATCTAGATGCAAAAAAGTTTCTATAAGATTTCCTTGCTATTTGTTTATTTGTTGGATACATAGTCATGCATGTGAGCACACTTTTTCCACCATACATAAAGATTGCATAAATGAAGGAAGCAAGGTACAATTTCAAAACTGCAGTATCAGAAGCTTGAATCCACTGGACTCTTAGCTATTACTGCAACTCTGCAAGTCAGATTTCTTCCTGGTTAACTATGTAAAAATAAACAGTTCCTAACTATTAGCCTTTGATAAGAAAAGGCTCCTTAATTACATTATTATGTTGACAAAATTCTTCCTATACTCATTAACTTCCTGCAATGAAAGGTAAAATATCTGTGCTCGGCTGATCCCATCCCCCTCACCCCCCAACTAAATGCAAGAGATGGATTTACTCATGCTTTGCAATAGTATGCAGATTTTAGAAAGTAAAAATAACTGAGCTATCTACCTGGGTTGTCTTGATTGAATATATATCAGGATGGTATTCTTCACTAAACAGGCTGGGAAACTGTTCTCTGATTCTGATACCAAGATGATATAACTCGTCTTCGCCTTCACTGATCAACTCTCCGCCTGTACGTTTTCCCTTCCAAGGAGAGTTCCACCCCATTAACCAAGCAGGAATTTTATCCAAAGACTGCTTCTGTTCCTTAACATCACGTACAAGGACTTCCAATCGAGCAGCAAAGGCTTCTAACTCCCTTATCCTTTTCTTTGTAGGAGCACGAGTTCCATGCCGTGCCTACCAAATTAGAAGATTAAAGAAGTTAGCATTCAAGATAAATTAAAATAGAACCATCTCTTATGAGCATAGAAGCATTACCTAAAGAAATCTGTCAAAATATTTCCTTTTGTATCAAGCTCAATTTCCCTAGAGAATCAAAATTCACATTTGTGCAAATTGGACGAAGCAAATGATGGGAAAATGGGAAGGATTGGCACATAAAGTGCCAAAATAGTAATTGACACGGATGGGAAGAAGATTGAACCTATATTTAGAATGAAATGAAAGGAAATAACAAGATTCAAGACGCTAAATATTTGAGGATCATACTGTTCAAACTTCTCAGACAACAAAAAGATTAGCAGCTACTACAAATAAGTGGCATTAATCTTCAGATATTATTGTTTTGTGAATAAGATGACTTTACTAGCAATCTAGATTCATGGGATACTTTCAGCAACTTTCCCATCATAAAGTATCATCCCAATCTTAACTGAATTATATTTTCTGATTGCTTCACCCTAAAGAGGGTGGCCTAGCGATCAAAGAGCTGGATTGACAACCTTGGGAACTGAGGTAATGAGCTTCGCATTCCAGCAGAAGCAATACTAGGTTAGTTCTTCCATCTGTCTAAATACTGATGGATAGGTTTACCAAGTATCTTGCAGATGGAAAGTAATAGGTTCCAATGTATTAGACGAGGTGCACGCAAGGCCACAAGCTAGCCGAGACACTACCGTTATAAGAAATCAATAAACGAAGAAAAGGTTCCTGCACTTTGGTGTAGATGGAATTCCAATGGCAGCCTAACCTTTGTATTAGTCTAAAGAGTTACGCCAGGAATTATCAATATGCACTCCAAGGCCTAGAGTATTAAGACAATGTGATATAGTTTTAATGCACCCCACACATGCACATCCACAAACACAATTTTTTCACTGTTATAGTTCTTTCAGGGGAATAACACGGATAATACTATTACACATACCACTTTCCTATTAAGTGTATCAATGAAAAGCTTCTATGTAATTACAAAAAAAAATAAAATGCAACAGAATATACAAGTAGTACAACTTAAATGTCTACATCAATTTGCATTGGCACCACAAGAAAGAATAACACCAGCAGAAACATCAAATAAAGACTCACCACAAGATTCAGATGAATAGGTGTACACTGATCTAGATTTTGGGAAGGCACAAAGGTATCATAAGACATATGCTTCACAATGCCATACCTGCAAACAAAACCAATACATAAGTAGATCAATATCCCAATTCAATAATGCAAATGCCACCTGCAATTGTGGACTTCTCTCTGCTCTTATATTTTGGCCACAGATGACTCAAGATGGAACTTCAGTATACAGTCTGAAATCTAGTAATTAGATAGAACACTGATCTGCCATTAGTTTTTTTTTTTCTTTTCGGTAAAGTAATTAAAAGAACTGATCTGCATTAGTTTGAACTGCATATTTGTTAAATACTATCATTCTTTTAAATTCTCTGCATGATCCAGGTTACTTAAAAAGGCAATTGCAAGTAACATGTTATAACAAATCAACTTATATATGTATAAATCTATATAATACTTCCTCTTTCCAAATTTATGTGGCATCCTTTCCCTTTTAATCTGACCCAAAAAAGAATATCACCTTTCTATAATTAAGAACTTCAACTTTAAAAGTTCCATTTTATCCTTAATAAAATAATTTTTTTACAGTTATCCTTAATAAAATGTTTTACAGCTATACAAATGTCTAAAATTTGTTTTAGACCACAAGTTTAAAAAATCTTCCCTTTTTTCTTAAACTTTGTACCAGGTCAATGGTGCTACTCACTGTAACATAAATTCAGACGGAGTGAGTAACACAAAATTATTACCGTGCTGTGAGTTCCATAACTAAACTATTGGATGTTCATAGAGCCCACCGAACTACCATGAACTTATATTAACATACTCCATAGGAATATGGCATGCTACGTGAACATAATGATACAAAAACACCTCCAAGAGTTCCAAATGGCAGTCTAACAAGCGTTTGGACATGCGATTTCATTTCATGATTTGAAATCATGAGATGAAATCAACATTCGGACATGCAATTTCATATCATTATTTGATGAGATGAAATCTCAAATTCTCCAAAAGGCTTGATTTGAAAATTTCACATCACGATTTCATGTTTTTCAAATACAAATAGAACATTTATTTCAAGTGTAATTGATATTATTACTCTTATCAACCTTTAGACCTTTTATATCGGATAAAACCATTACTCTTACCAACTAAATTTATTATCACTTCAAACCAACGCCTACTTTATTTATAATGATAGGACTATGTTGGTGCAATTACAGATTAGTACACTATAATTCAGGTTAAATTTTACTTTTTTATTGAACTAAAGTTCGACCAATAAATATTGTATTTCTCTTTAGAATAGCAATAGTTTAGTGATAGTGTATTATACTTTTCTTATGAAACTTTGCTTATTTGGTTAGATTATACAAATAATTGGGACAATTTTGATAGTTTCCGCAGCTTATGAAAATTTTATGTTTATGAGGAAAAATACGACTTAAAATTCCAAAATTACATGTCCAAACAAACCTTCAACTTCATATCATATGATTTCACCTTGCCTGGACAAATGAGCCTGTAGATTTTTCGAGCCAATAGATTAAAAAACCTGAATTATCACCATTTTGCAAGTCTAACAGGGGGCTCTCATTGTAACAGTTGAACTCATCTTTAAGAATTTTTTATCTCCCACTCGCCTGAAGTTATTCCAATCATTTTGCCACATATTTAACTAGGAGATTTTCAACTCCAAAGGAAGTAATAATCCAGGGATAACGGGAACCCTAATAGCTTAGCTACGAAATCACAAAATGACGATAGTTCAGCAGATTTAACCTATTCACTCTACAAACATATTTGAGCTCACAGTTGTAAATTCACCTCAGAGACGACTCAAAAAAAATTAGAATACTTATTAGCAATTATCGAATCGTATTTCTCGATAACAATATCAAATTATTTCAAATTGAAAGAGAAAAACAGGATACCTGGATACAGTTGATAGATGTTGACGAACGTCGAAGGATTCATCAGCGACCGAATAGTGTACCGCAATCGTAATGAGTAGAAGTTGAAGGATAAATAGCAGAGCAACATTCATGGAGTTCTTCAACATTTCTTCTTTGTAAAGAAAAAACTTTGGAGAATTTGCTTTTCATTTATAGTGAATTTTTCAAAATTTATTTATTAAGTGCTTTCTTCGAGAAGAAACCAAATCTATGGGGCCCAGGGATGATACAATTAGGCTCATGTGTGGGCTACACGTGGCAAATGCCAAATATTTCTTCGGTCCCAAATTAGTTAAATTTTTGAAGTTTTTTCTATGTTTAAAATAATTGAATTATTCAAAGCTCAAAATAAATGTTTAAAGTTTTTTTCATATTAGTTATTTCATTTATTAAAAATTTATGGAGTATTTTAAAGAAATAAATTACACTATATATTTATGACTTCACAGAAAACAAGAGTGAAAAGTATTGTTTAAATTTATCTTTGAATGTTTTTTTATATATTTGTATTATCTTACAAATTAAGCTAAAATGATACGAAAAAAGTATGTTTATTAGTGGCAATATATGTTTTCCTTAAGAAAATCTTAACTTTATTTTTATATGAAAAAATCATTATAATCCTTTTACTATTTTTTTTTGGCCAAATAGCACTTCCCAAAAAGGGAAAAAATAAATACAATATCTCTATTTTGTTTGGATGATTGTTATTATTGTTTTATAGTATATTGTATTAGATTATATCATATTGAGTTCATTAATATAACGTTTGAATAAATCATATCATTCTTTGTCATTACAGATTATTATATATCAATATTTAAATGATAAACTAACAAGAAAAGTTAGATAAGGGATAGAGTTACTATGGAAGGTACGGTAAAGGATAAAATAATATTAAAAAAATAATAAATAAAGATAAATGAGAAGAGAATATTAAGGTAACAACACAATTATATCAAATCGATTGTTACACTATTTTTTTTATCGTTATTTAACGATGAATTTAAACGATATGATATAATAGAATTTAACTAAGAATCAACACAAACATTGTATCTAAATTAGCAATATAATATAATACAATGGGTAACAACCATCCAAATAAAGTATTGGATAAATTATATCGTTGTTCATTATTATATGATGTTACATTCATAATTTAAATGATAAACCTATAAGAAAAATAGAATACGTCATTATCTATAGGTTTCTGATTGAATACATTACTTTTCCAGTTATAGGTTGAACAGTGAAATACTTGAGTCATCACTCTAGTTGAATTGACTATAGATCATCGTATTATTACTATTACTAATTAAAACTGAAAAGAATTTTAGATAAAAATTAAATTACGATGTTACTCCTATGTTAAATTTTAACGTTTTAAATTATTTAATAACTTAAATAGTAAATTATCATATTAGAACATAAATCAATCATTATAAAGTCTCTTGATTATATATTCTTTGTATTAATTTCTTATTTAAGTAAATTAATGAATTCTTTATTTTGTTCATCTTTCTGTTGGAAATATGAATGGTTACGTTTGTCCTTCACAAAAAGAAAAAAATCATGCAAACCTATATTCTTTTATTATATTTCTTTTGTCATGATATTCTTTTATTATTAATAACGCTTCATTATATGAATATATGTAACTCCCACTAATTATATTCATTCCATCTCATCCTTTCCATGATCTCAAATAGATTTGTGACATATTCAAGACAACTCTTTGTATTCCTCGATCCTTTTCTATAAATAACGACATTTGACGCAATATTATACACACTTAAAAAAAAATTTTATATTGTCTTATCTTGTCTCTTTTAATTTGTTTTGTTAAGTGTTTATGTTTTGCTTATTTTTATTGTACAACTTTTTACTACTATTATTTTGTTATTATTATTGAGGATTTATCGTGGTTTGTTGCTTTGTATAAATTAGCCTAGCACGTGGCATTTTTGTATCCTCGTTTGAAGTATAACTTAAGAAATTCAAATTACATGAATAAATAGAATTCTAACTTTAAATCATGAATTCATATCAAATGTCTAAACATGAGCTAAATGCTTGTTAGCCCTGAAAAGGGGAATGTTTTATTATGAGAAGCCAATTAACTAACTTTTCTAAAGAAGAATGGCAAGGGGTAAATGAGATAGGAGATTATAAGGTGAAGAATCAAACCCTCACTAATAAGGTAAAAATTCGAATAGCCAACCAACTGAGCTATTAAAATTTCTGAGCCATTGACGGGCTGGATAACAAAGTTGTGAATCCATATTTCAAACAAATTTTTCATAGTGACAAACACTTAAAACAAGAGACTTTAATCACCTATTTTCATTCACCCAACTCAATTGCAATCATTTATTATTTCTCTTAAATGAGCCAACACCCAAAGAAAAACAAAACTAACAATTTCACTTTACATTTGACTTCTCTAAGGCTCACCTTCAACTCCAAGCTACAAGTAGGAAACCACAAGGGAAATTAAACTGATTTGAACATCAGGAGGTACTAAAAAGAGTAACAAGTAGCACATATAACTTATGTTGTTCGGACTCTTTGAAAATGTCAATGGGTGCGTGTTGGACTCTTCAAAAGTAGTATTTTCGGAGAATCTGACACGGGTGCGGCAACATTTTTGGAGAGTCCGAGCAACATAGAAGATAACTACATCTATTTGGTCTATATGTACAACTCCGGGACTTTCTATTTTCTATTGCTAAAAACACCTTATATCTAATCTCACAGGAAGGGCTAATACCAAAGTATATCGAGACAACACTCTCCGAAAGGACAGTGTATTTGTTGGAAAGTTGAAAGTCTTATCTTCTCCATCATGCAAGAGCTTCCTCATGCAGGAGCATTTGATCAAAGTGCCAGACACCTAAATTGCAGCCGAGGATGTTGAAAATTCAAGATTTACATAAATAGGATATAAGGGAACAATATAGTTACATGGAAAGTATTTCAAAAGGAAGCGCGATCATACCATGTCCTTTGCCCACTCTTCTCAGCTGAGCCACATATTCCGAGATCTTCTTGATTGCATCCACCTAATGAGGAGAACACATCTTAATAATTACAAGAAACTAGGAGAACATGTCTTAAGATAGTATCACTAGTATTACTCCACATTCATTAGTATCAAGGCTTTACAACTCCATTAAACAAATAGTAAGAAACCTGACCTGTTCTTGCAAGTACTCACTTTCAACAAAATCAGCCAACTGCACATCATTGTTTCGTGTGGCTACCTGTTTTTAAAAGTTAAGAGCAATCAAAAGATATTGACAAATTGTGAAAAATTGGTGCATTATGTTATGTTCTCCTTATTATTTTCTATGTCCTCTTTACTTCTGTATTATTCTGTTAGCTGCTCTGACGTTCGTTACTCAACCCGAGGGTCTTCCGCAAATGGCTTCTCTACCTCCTCTAGGTAGTGGTAACGTCTATGTACACTTTACCCGCCCCAGACCCCGCTTTTGAGACTATACTGGGTTGTTGTTAAAGATGCAGAACTTTTAAAACAAACACAATTTCGTTGTCTATTTCAAATTGATCTAAATGACTGTGGATACAAATAAAATAGAATAGTAGAAAAACTCACAGCATGCAAGTTTAGGAGCTTCTCATTTGTCAACTTCTCCAAAGAAAGCACAAGCTCCATTGCTACAAAATAAATTCAACAAAGCATGTGGTAAGTAACGGAAAGCTCAATCTCCTTTACTTTCAGTCTTTAACAACATATGAACTTTCGTATTTCTCAATTCACAATGAAGAGGACATAGTAATTATGAAGCATTTAGGAGTACGAGGTCATAATGGTGTCTGCAACATTAATTTTCTCTTTTGACGTCAAGCTGTCAAGATAGACATCTGCTGAACAGAGAGAACACTTCTGGCAACTTATAATCTAGACAACCATTTCTACTAGTAACATCAAAATATCCAATTACAAAAAAAAAAGGATTACAACATACATCAGAGAAGACAATCAAGATGCGTAGTGATGATCAATGAAGCGGGAGGAGAATCAGGAAGTCTCAGGTTCACATCTCAAGGCAAAAACACTAGGGGAGTTCTTCCTATAGCAGGTAACCATGGAATTACAACATGCAAGTTGCCTGGACGTCATGGTCATTACAAAAAACATAGAGAACAGAAACATACTTACCATAGAGCGCATCCCCTTTTTCAGCATGATCAAACTCAGATGGTGGCATCAAAATAGACTGCAGCTTCACTTTCCCACCACGCTTGTTCTAAATCCATGTAATACAAGAAATTGAAGAAATCCAATTAAAATATACAACCAGATGAAAGAGTTAACCACTCCACCAACCCCAAAAGAAAAAATCAAAATAGTTGGACAAAAAATTCATAAAGGCAAATTTTCAAACACCTGATACTCCATGAATTTCTCAGCATGCTCCCTTTCCTCCTCACTGGATTCCTTGAAAAACCTAAATTGCCAAAACAATAACACATAATCACAAACCATCAAATAAAATCCACATAGTTAACTCATCAATTCAAAGGAGTCTTTGAATATTTACTTGGCAAGTCCCTTGAGAGCAACATTGTCTCTGTCGAAATAAGCATACATTGCATGGTAAACATATGAAACATTGTATTCCACACTGCAATCACAAAAAATATAGAACAATCTCATAAATAGGTAGAAACAGAACTATAAGAAATTGTTCCAAAAGGTGATTCATCCAAGCTTCATACACGTGTGGAAGAACTTCACATCAAACTAGTCAACTAAGACTTCAAAATAGACACACTAATGCAATAATTAGACAAATAACACCCCATGCACATGAGTGTTTTCTTTCCGAAAGCATGAACACAAAGTCACTATTTTTTAGACCCCACTAAGTCAATTCAATTTCCCCAGAAGGATATATGTATATAGGAGATAGGAAAATTTTCCATTATTCTCTTGCTAAGAGTAAAATGTTTTGAACACCATTTCTAAAAAACAATAACAACTACTACTACCCTCAATTGCAAACTATAATTGCAGTCACTTGCATGAATATTCCATTTTAACAACAACAACCTAAGAGTTTAGGCAGAGAAGCTGTTTTCCGTAGACCCCTCAAGCTAAAAAAAACAGTCAAAAGCAAATAAAAAACAAGAAGCATATATAACAAAATAATATGATAACCAAAGTACAACAAACATCTTCTTTGTACTTGAATTGGATGAACTTGAGTTGAGGTCTATGTCAGCCTTGTAGTGATAAGGTTTGGCTCTACTTTACCGCACTAGTAGAATTACACTGTATATGTTATCAAAGTACAAGAAACAACAGAAAGCAACATATATGGAAAGGCAAAAAACTACACGAGCTAAAAAACACATCAATTTGACTAAAATCCACAACATCAAACAAGAGCTAAAAAATGGATAAATCTTAGAAATATCAAAAAACCCACTTGATCTGTTCATTAATAGCAGCTTCACATTGATCAGCATACTTCTGTCTAGCAAGAGAATCTTGAGGAACAGTAGGTACAAGCTTAAGCTCCTTCTTCACTTCTTCAAAGGGTTCGAAAACAACCCCCGTTAAGGGTTTGCTGTTCGAACCCTTTGAAGCACATACAACAACACCATTTCCTCTTTTCGCTGAAAAATTCTTCAGAACAGATCCATGTGAAGAAATTGATAACATGGGACTACTCAAATTTTCCACATGGGTGTTCAACAACGCAAACGCAGGAGCCATTTTCATGAGCATGATGATGTATACAGAAAATTAACAGGGAAAATGGAGAACTATTAGCAGAAAATAATCGATTGATAGTGAAAGAGGAGCTACAGAGAGGAGAAAGAGGGAAGCTGATATAGTAGATGATGAAGAACCGGACATGGAGAGAGATGGTAGCCGTTGGATGGATGACACGTGGACGTAGAGGATTGAGTAATGCATAGCAGCGCGTGGCGGACTCCTGGAATATTGTTGCTAGTCCGAGCAAAACGTCGGTTTGTAAATGTTCATTTTAGTTTTGGACTTTAAATTCGGGTCAAATATAATTTTATATTTTTAAAAAAATATTTTTTTATCAAATTTTTTATATTTTAAGTTTAAAATCTTAGTTAAAAGAGGAGTAACTCATGCATTATATTACTTTATAAGCGGTAAAATTAAATTCATTTTATTAAAGTTTGGACGGATTAATAACTCTTCCGTTATAAGTTTAACTCATTTCAATTCAAACCATTTAAAATTGCATTGATATGGATTCTAAATTGATTTGAGAGAGATTTTGTCAACATATTTTTTTCACTTGATATGTTCTATATAGCCAGAATAAAGAAAACTATAATTTGTATTAAAATATTGAAAAAGAACAAATAAAATAAGTAAAACTTAGTAAAAGTTGGACAGCTCTTTAATAAACCATCTTAAGAAGTTCCACATCGACAAAACACAGGAGAAATGTTGGGTATATGAGTAAACAAGCCTCACCTACTAGTGACGCGTTTTAAAGTCGTGCAGATTTAGGCCCAAAGTGGATAATTTCACTAGTGAGATGGGTCACTACAGATAGTATCCAGAGCCACCCATTGGCAAAATACAACAAGTCTTAGCTACTAGTGATGTGTTTTAAAGTCGTGTGGACCTCGGCCTAAAGCGGATAATATCACTAGTGGGTTGGGTCGTTACAAGCTCTTAGCCCGCTTTATAACTCATCATTCAACTCGTTTTGATCCAAGCAAATTCAGATTAACTGAGTCTTGACCCGTTCATTATTTTGAACCATTATGACTCGCTCAAATTTGATCACACACCTACCCAATTGCGATCCCTAATTACTCCCCTCTGTTTTAAAACCATCCCTAACCCATTCTTTAATGGATTGTTCTTTGTCATGATTCATTTGAAGGGTAAAGTTAGAAAGAAATATTCTTATTTAAAAATTGGGTTAGGTATGTGCACATTTTATTTATTTCTTGTACTTTTATTTAATAAATTAATAACATATTGTTACGACCCAAAAATGGACGTGATGGCACTTGCTCAAACCCACCAGAACAAGTCAGCCTAAACCCAACAAGAATATCGAAATAACGTGCGGAAGTACTAAATAAAATAGATAACTAAAAAGAGGAATCTTCACAAACTTGAATACCACCCAAGGATTGGTTGTCACGTGTACAAGCCACTAGTCATACAGAAATCCAAAGAATTACAAAGTCTGAAACTGTCTTTCTTCTCAAATAGAACAAAGCAGAAAGGAAACAGGATAAGAGAGTCAGCTAGATGATAGCAGCTACCTCTCTAAATCTCCTGAGCAGTCTCAGATGATCAAGGAAAATACTACTCACAGTCCGGGCTCAAAACCTACACAAGTGTAGAAGCAAGGGTGAGTACCAAAAACAACGCGGTACCCAACAAGTCAACTAGCAAAACAAAATAATTCCGATAGAATACACAAACTCCTTCCACACCCAACCACATACCGCCGAACTACACACCTGCACTCAGAAAAGTCCCAGTCCAGCAACACATAACACATAACACATTCTAGAGATAGTTTCCATTATGTCACAAATATCAAATCACAAGTCATAACTCAAAAGAAGCAACACAATCAAACACAGGGATAACATCATGCCACACAGGAATATGCAAGGATGAGATGCAATGCGTATGCAATAGTTGCCGGCAAAGACCTCGGCATCACAATATCATCAACCGGTAAAGACCTCGGTCCCAACTTTTACCATCTCACTCATATCAATATCCAGAACCAATGCAATGTGTGACATAAAATGAATGCATATGAGATGAAATCTACAACCAATCCACTCATAATCACCAACCACAACCATATATCTCAAACATAAAAATTCTCATCACTTAACCACATGTTTAATTCATGTGTCACAACAACACACCAACTCACATTTATATTTAAGCACCTCATCAAAATATTAAAAATACTTCACGATTCACACATAGCAGAAAGGATAATTCGAGAATTCTACAAGAATTATAAAGTTTTAAAAGTTCACTTGCCTTAGTCAAATCACGATTAGTCAAACACTTGAGCCTTCCCTTTTCGATTAGAATCCGTAATGCCACGATCTAAACAAATAATAATTCACAATAAGATTTTCAAACTAAAAATACTCAAATTACTATACATCTAGCATAGACCAAAAAAAAAAACTGACCAATTCCATAGTTAATTTTCAAAATTACAAGTCTAAGAGTAAGTTTTAATATTCCAAATACATAACTTTAATAATGTTCATATAATATAATATACGTAGCATTAAATTGCCTATTTCAATATATCAAAAATTTAACTTATAACGTGACAATTAATAAACCAACATATATGTATATATACACACACATCCGCAGGTGCCTAAAACAGAACAAATGGCACCTGGCAGTGTGCCGGCGCAATTAACCAAGGCACTGGGCAGAAAAGTAGTGCTGCCAAGACTTCAAAGAAAACAATTTCACTTGTATTCCTAATTAATACTACATCTTATGATGTAGTTAAGTGCCCTACAGGTTTTATTTATATAATATTGTATACCAATTGCACTCTCACAATAAAATAATAACTTTCTATTACGAGACCGACACCGGTGCATACAATCACCATATTGATTCGTCATTAAGCATAGAATCTCAGCAACTTCTTATAGTAAATGAAGAATTTGAGGAGATGTTACCTGCAGCCCGCAATCGTTAACCGCCCTTCTACAAACCCTTATTTTCTTTTCTTTCAACTCAATTGTGTATTGAAAGCTTTATAATTTATTTTAAAATATAAGTACCAAGTGGTATAAAATTTTCACTAAATTAACATTTAACCCACCACTTATATAAATTATTTACACTGACCCGCAAATTAAATTATTCAAGCTATCGAATGGTCCAAATACCCATTTAAAATTTTACGAGATAAATCTTTTAGAAAATTAATAGAACTAATTCTCAGAGTAACTAAGCGGGTCATTACACATATTTCATCTTATCTTGTTTTAACTGAGAGAAGAGTTTGACTAATCTTGAACTCATGTTATAGACGTAAGCAATTTGCAAAGTATTATTATTATTATTTTCTAGATGTAAAACTCTATATTAGAACGAATATAATAAATGATAATTTATATGACATATTGTTTAATTAAAATATTAACTAATTGTGCATAGTTAACATAAAAAATAGAACTAGAAATATATTATCCCGTTTTATTTCTATTTCTATTTTTTATATTATGTTATTTCTGTACTCTGTGAATATGTTAGTATTATTGAGTTACCCTATTATTAGAAAGAAAGGAAGAAACCCAAAGGATGTCGCATTCAAGATATAATTTTTTATATTAAATATTGATTTTAATTTTTTTCTAAATTTTAAACTAAATATAATAACAACAATAACATACTAGTGGAATCCCATAAGTGAGGTTTGGGAGGATAAAATGTACACAGATCCTATCACTACCTCATAGAGATAGAGAGATTATTTCCGGAATACCCTCAACTAAAAAATATCCAGCCCCAAAAGCAGAAGATAATAGATATGAAAGCAAATGATAATATATATAATACAGTAAAAGTAATAAATATAAGACGAATAATGACAACACAAGATATAAAGATACGACTAATCCTACTAATCTATTATATCACAATGTCAGACATCATCCTACCCCTATTAGTCGATTAACTTTCTACCCTAATACGTGACCTTCATTCATTTTTATCTAAGGTCATGTCCTCGGTGAGATGAAGTTGCGCCATATCCTATCTAATCACCTTCCCCAATACTTTTTTGCTCTACATCTGCCCCTCCGCGTAATCCTTAAATCCAACCTCTCACATCTCCTAACAAAAGCGTCGGTACTTGATCTCTCTACACATGCCCAAACCATCGCAGTTTCGCTTCCCTCCTCTTGTCAGCCACAGAAACCACTTCTCCCGATTCCTAATTTTATTACCCTTGCTATATATTCACATTCATCTTAATATCTTTATCTCCGCAACCTGCACCTTATGAGTATTTGAGCTTTTGACTAGCCAGCACCTCACCTCATATAGCAACAACGGTCTAACCACTATTTTGTAAAACCTACTTTTAAATTTAGATGATATTTTCTTATCATACATATTCCAAAAGCAAGCCTCCACTTCATAAATACTAAACATATTTCATAATTTATTACTTATTAAAATATTAATTAAAATAATTATTAGCTATTAAAAAATAATCATTAAATGCTAATTAAAAATAATTAATTAGTTGTCGAGATATTAATAAGCGAAACTGATAAAAAGGTTATGAATTTTATTTTTTATTAAAATTAATTTAAAAAAAAACGAGTCGAAACGGTTTAAAAAATTTGCGGGGTCGGGTTGAGCGTGCTCCATTGCCATCCCCACAAGAACCCGTGAGTTCATCTTGTAAGCTAACCTCCCTTCCCAAGCAACAAGATTTGATTTCATTTCTCTGAAGATCTTCAAATTACTGCAAATTCTCACTAAATCCAATAAATTTCTGCTTATGTAGTTTGAGGATTTCGAAATGACAATTGGTGGCAGTTTCCCAAATCGCTGGTCACTCATTCTGCTTCCATTAATCATCGCCACCATCATTACTTCGGTCCATGGAACCTGCGAGCTCAGTTTTGAGCAGGACGATAAGCTTTACAATTACAGTTTAGCAAAACCAATTCGTAATTTCCCTCATGGCATCCTTAGTGAAGATGGGTATTCTCTTTTTCTCTTTTTACTTGCTCCCTTACAATTTTTTGGGATGACCGGGTCTGGATCAGCTTTTGTGCACCTCCACTAATTTTGACTAGCAATGCAATAATAATACCATATGAGTGAAATTTCACAAGTGAGGTATCAGTGAAATTTCATAAGTGGGGTCTGGTGGGGTAAAATCGTAGACCTTACGGGTATCTCATAGAGATTGAGGGACTAATTCCGACTAGCAATAAGTACCAATTTAACTCTGTCCATTGAAGCTAGGCTAGGGCATCACCTAATGTTTGTTTGTCTCTCTTTGGGATTTAAACATGAGACTTCATAGTTCTCAATTCACCTTATTGGTGGGTGCTGCTTGCTCAGTTGGTTAGTACGAGATTAGTTGTGGCCCATTTCATCAATTTTAGTTGGAAAGTTTTATATTTGATACATGGGAAAACTAGTGCAGTAATATAATGAAATATGAGAAAGAATAGTTGTTGGATGTTGGATTGATAGTGGAACATGGGAAAGCTAGTGCAGTAATTTAATGACATATGAGAAATGATATTGTTGATTCTAGATTGATACTTTCATCTTACAACATAATGGAAGGGAAAATCATCATGCTATATGTGGGAAAATATATTTCCATGTATGTGATTGTTCTTAGGTAAGAGTGGAACATATTTTTGTTTGCTTGGTTTTGACTTGGCACGAACTTTAAGAAAGTAATGTAGTATTAGATATGCCATATGAAATTTAGTATTAAAGAGTTGCCAAAAAAGAAAAGAGACATTCTTTTCGAAACAACCTAAAAAGGAAAGTACGACAACCAGAGAGAAAATACACCCAACTTGTTAGGATTGAGGCATAGTATTGTTATACTTATGTTAGGTCCAGGTTTCGTTAGGAGTGTTTTATTTTGGTTAGATTAGTATGTTTGTGTAAGGATAAGTGTGTGATTTATGAACTCCAATTCCAAAAAAAGAACTTCTACTTTGCCTAAAAGATGTTATGTAGTGTTGGTATAAGATGGACTAATATAGAGCAGAATAGATACCAAACTCAAGGAAAATTCTTATTTTGTTAGTTTGTTGTGGGGTGACATTTTTACTAAAGGACTCTGTCATCCATAATTTCAGGTCAAAGGAAATTCTGCTTTTCTTTAGTTTGTTTTGGGATGGCATTTTTACTAAAGTACTTGTACATAATTTCAGGTTCTACAAGGTGGCTGCTAATGGGACTGTGCTATGGTTTCAGGTTGGCTGCATCAGGTTACACTGTCATGTTTAGTTCGATTTTCAATTTCATAGTGGTTTTATTTTTAGTTTTTTTTATGACAGAGGGAACCTGTAGCACGCTACTCTTTGGGTGTGCACAGGATAAACCCCTGCTCCTATGCAATAGCTCGCAAATCACATAGGAGAAGTAACCTGCACTAGGCAAGCCAGGTGCGACGAGCTCAACCCAGAAGATGAATCCCTTGCTTTCGTTGGCGAGGGGTTTCAAACTTGGGACCTCCAACATGGAAGTCTCAAGCCCAAACCACTGGGCCACCCCGAAGTGGTTTTATGAGACTTGCTCAAGCCCAAGTCTCATAGTGGTTTTATGAGACTTGCTCATTGACTATTTAAATATGTACTTGAGATTTTATATGCTCCCCAGTCCTCCCTATCAGAGAGAAAAGTCTTTTATTGGCTCCTGAATGTCTGAGGTCTATGGACCAAGAAGTATGATGTCTAGCGGCTGTTAAATCTGTGAATGAGCCATTATAAATTTCATTGTGTTCACTTAGAAAACATAATGTAGTTGAACTCTGATATAGTTGATACGAGTGGCAGTTACATCTTGTGATTAGGAAATAAAAAAGAAAAAAGTTTTTTGGATTTTATTACTGGTTAAACTACAAAATTGCTAATACTATACTCTTACTTTGTTTCCTCTCTGTTTATGGAACAGCTTTGTGATGCAATGATTTTCAACCATGATCCTCCTACCTGCGTTGAGTGTGGGGTAAGTGCTTGCCAAACTACATCTGTGTTCCTTTGCCAATTATTATTGCTAGAGGAGAAACTTAGAGGACCATCAACTATGCTAAGATAAATTATGTTCTTCTCAATCATATTGAACATTAGAAAGTAACCAAGATGTACATAGATGATGTTTGTGGGCGGTGCTCTGACCGATTGAACTACAATCCCAGGAAAATTAGGTGTACAACCTAAAATCAATTTAGATTCGAACCATTCTTTGATTTATACCGGAACCATTGAATTCATTAGATACTGATTCCTATCTCGAAAACATGTATTTATTAATCTTTGGTAAATCATCTTCAAGTGATTTTAGTTATCACGTGCTGCTTGAACTTGTTTGTCCCATCAACCATGTATAGGAAACTAGATGTTTGAATATAGATCCAATTCGATTCACAGATTAAAATGGGGAGCTTTGTAAGTCTGTTTTGGCATGGCTGTAATCCATTTTTGAAGGTGGCCAGCATCTCCTTAATGCTGAAGAATTCAAATTTATCAATAAGAACAACAACATATCCAATGGAGAATTGTTGACAACAACATACCCAATGAAGAGTACAAATTACCAATTCTCAAAAAATATTGTCTTTTAGATGTGAAATTTAAACTTCTTGATAATGAATTTAAGAAATGTTAGTTATCTTTAATCACCACGTAGACATAGTTATCTTTAATCACCACGTAGACAACTCTAACTTGAACATTCTTACATTTGCAGGACTGTGGTGGTATTTCTCGTTGTGGTATGGGTTGTAGTGCCCTCGTGGCTAACATCGTTGGAGGTAATACTCCTGAAGTGCTGGATTCTTTTTTTCACTTTTATTAACAACATTTGCATCATGACATGTCTTGCCTTAAATTACTTACATCATTTTCTGAAAGCGTCCTTTCAAGTTATGGAAGAAGACTGGTAGGTCAAGAGATGTTAAATTTCATTAAGGTAAATGGTTTCAATAATTGGACAAAGCTTCTCCTTTTGAGATTTTATGTTCTTTGTATCAATAGATTAAGCAAATGAGTACGTAAGAAAAAGTATGTGAGAAATTGTCCATCTGGTGCCAACTATTTAGGAACCAAAAGCTATGGTGAGGTTGTATCTGTTGTTACAGTTGAACGTTTGATTGCAAAAGCAATTCATAAGTTTTGAAGAAAAAAGTAGGGGAAGATATATGCACATTTTGGATCTCCATACATGTACTCTATAGAAGGTTTGGCTGCACTCATAATTGGAGCGGAAGAGGTAAATGATGTCATGAAATAGATGGTATCCCAATAGAGGCTTGGAAGTATCTTGGAGATTGAATTGGAATGGCTTGTCAAAGTTATTAAATGCTATATTAAGAAGTGGTAGGATGCCCATCAAGTGGAGAAAGAGTTCTCTGATTCCATTTTATAAGAACATAGAAGATATTCAAAGCAGTGCGAGCAATCGTGGTATAAAGCTTATGAGTTGTACTATGGAACTCTGGAAAGAGAGATAGAGTGTACACTTAGGGACAATACAAGAGCAATAGAGGGCCAGTTTGGATTTATGCCCGTGGATCTACAATGGAGGTTAAATAAAGGTTGATGGTGAATTAATGCTACTGGGAAAAAGATTTTACACGTAGTGTTCATTGACCTAGAGGAAATAAATGATAGCAACTGAGAAACTCGATACTTCTACGGTCGGAAGTGTCAGTTACCCATGGAATTGGTTGAAGTGCGCATAAGCTGGCCCAAACACTATGATTATTAAAAAAGAATAGTTCTTTGATGAAACTGTTTTTGTGACAAACAATGTAGCCGCATGGCATATCTCTTCAGGTCCCATGTTGCGCAAAAGAATGAAGCACACAAAAAAATTGTCGCTGTGTCATGCAGATGCTAAGTTTTTTGTCAATTCGAACGACTATGAGCATTGGTTCTGGAATTGCTTTCTAAACGATTGGAGTCCCTTACCTTAAAAATTTAGTCCACTTTGATTGATAAACATCATTGGATTTCCAGTTGCTTGTTCTCATGAATGTACGAGTGAACGGTCAATTACTCAATTATTGTTGAGAGTCGAGTCTGTAAAAGGTTTATTGGTGAAAAGAAAGCAGATGTGCTTACGAAATTAGTTCAACATTCTAGTATCCAATACACTCGCAAGTTGCAACAAGATAGGAACACACAATATGCATACTCCAACTACAGGACTCTTCAGAATATTGTGTATATATAGAGTAAATATCCCATTAGGGAGTTCATATACATCAATTAGGAGATTTAGGGAATCAGTGATGAGATTCAAAAGAATATTATTGCCTAAGAACAAAATCTAGTCAGCACACGAGAGGCACATTGAAAAGTAACTAATAAAATGTGTCTTGAAGAGTGTGTTGATGACATAAAAGATGCATCTACTAGCTAGAAGTTTGAACTTTTCGACAAGACACTTCACAATTTAATGAGTACAATACTAACATGTGGCCTAAAAGTTCTTCCTAGCTAGTTAACAGATGCTACATGTGTCAGTTGAATCAGAAAGTGCTAACAACCTGCTCAATCCACCGTCCAATAGCTTTTGATATCTGGAGCATGTTTTACTTTATTCTTGGATTTAGTTGGGTCATGACATTCAGCACCAAAGAGGCTTCTGTGAACTGGAGTTCTGGAAAGTTGATAAATCCATCAAAAAAATCTGGTCAATGATACTTGCTTGTACTTTTTGGTGTATTTGGACAGAAAGAAACCATGGATGTTTTGATTGAATCTCAACTTCAAATCTCTTCATGAAAGCTAAATGCGTACTTTCTCTGTTTAGCTGGTGCAATCTGCCCCCTGTAACAAGCACTGAACATCTTTTGGATTTTATCAACTCCTTAATAGTAACGTAATTATTCCCTTATCAAAAAAAGTATTAGCTAATCTTTGTATCAAAGCCGACTCAGTGGGTGTTTGGATTGGCTTAATTTTTGGGCCTTTGGCTTTTAAGCACTTTTTAATTTTTGGAAGTGTTTGGGTAACATAAAAAAGTGCTTTTAAGCACTTGTTTAAAGTTGAAAAAGTAGAAAACAAAGCTAAAAGTAGGGGGTCCCCAACTTATGGCTTTTGGCTTTTAACTTAAAAGCCACTTTAAAAAAACAAATCCAAACACTCCCACCTTTGACACTTTTTGCATCTTCTTGATGCCCTTAATGATCCTAGCTGTATACATGATCTTCTTCACCAAGTCACCTAATCTCACCTGTCTAGTAAAGTTTTACTATATTGATTGGAGAAAGTAGTGGCACTGCTAAATGGCATGAACATTTGGAATTTTATTCATTCTCTGCTTAATTAATACATATACCCTATAGTGCGTGAACATTGGTCGGTACATCACCATTTCTTTTCAAAGGGAATCTGAAGGAGAATAAAGAGGTATTACCTTCAGAAAATCACGTTTAAGTTGAACATGGAATAATTTGTATATACAACAGACTATCAGATGATATATTTTCCTTTTTCCTCTTGTGATAAAACAAAATAATTCCTTTATACTATGCCAAGATGATGCGATATTTACAAGTATATCATGAGCACATACATCGACTCTTCAAAAAATTGAGCTAACTTTACACTCTTTGTTCTATTTCCTTTAATGCTTTTAGTATGGTTAGTGCAGGTTATCCCGTGTGTACCACTCTTGGATATGCATCAAGCACGTCCTTTGAACTCATCGGTAAGAATCCTTCAATTGTTTTGTTCAGATTTAAGGAGAGAAGTTATTATCAGTTACTTGTTCTTCTTGTTGTTTTTAGGTGGTACACAATCAGTAATTACAAATTTGGAGCATTTTTTCATGCAGTTATAGTCTGCAGTCATTGTGGAGTCAACTTTACTAGATCAAATTGGAAATGTTAATGCTTTTTCTTGGGTTTATTAATATGGCAGACAAAACAGATCCACTCAAAGGCATCAGGGCTAAACTTTCTAACAGAGCCACAAAGCTCAACTGTTCACTTGCTGTATCTATTGTTTGTGATACAAATGGAGTTCAAGTAAGGGCTTGTTTCCTTGTATATCAGCTGTACTTTTCTCCAGTGACATTTCATTGGACTTTCAGCGTATGATTTTCTTTTCCATTCCTTTGTCAGGGTCCTCAGACACTTGAATTAGTTGGCACTTGTGATTATGTGAGTACTCTGAATGTCCGTGTTTCAATCTCATTATGCATTACTTTGTGTCCCTCATAGGCGTGCTTGATGCATTATATTAAGAAAAGGATCTTGGTTAATAAAATACATAAAAATGTGTTTTTTGTTTCAACTGGCAATGAGGTCACAGACCTTGGTATGGACAGCCATATTATGATGATTTCTTGTAGTCTAGCAGTGGTACAAAATGGACCTGCAAATCAGAATTGTTAATGTGAAAAGTGATGCAAGTTTTCTTGGAGATGGAAGGCGCTTTGATGGGTTATGTTGCTCAGGCTCTCCAAAAATGGTGCCGCATCAGTGTTGGATCCTTTGAAAATGCAATACTTTTGAAGGATCCGACACCACCCGTCGACATTCTTGAAGAGTCCTAGTAACATAATTGATGGGAACCTTGACATGACATTGAGTTGATGTGGGGAGAATAGTTTCATAGTGACGTGCAAGGTGAAAAGAAAAGAACCCTTTGGCAAGGCATTGATCATAGCAGCATCATAGTGACGTGCAAGGTGAAAAGAAAGAACCCTTTGGCAAGGCATTGATCATAGCAGCATATTTTCTGTGGGCACTTGTCTTTGGATTGAGTACTAATCCTGGGCACCAAGTTAGTAGTTGCTTGTTTTGGTATGAAGTGTCAACTTGGGGAATGCTGCTGTCTTCTGTTCTTGACTTGGCATTTGGCTGGAGTCTAAGTTAGAGTGCTTGTCTTGTATGTAGTTGGTGCAAGGTCAGTTTGGAGGATTAGAACTCAGCAGACCTTGTTGCAATATACATTGCATGCTCAGATTTCTTTCCTAGTTTGGATACATATGAAACAAACAGTTTGGTGCATTCTGCAATCTCCTCTCTATTTCTCATGCTCTTAACTTTTGACAAGAACCTTGTTCTTGTTGATAGTATCGACGTGGAGTTCATGCTTTATTTTTTGTTGGCAGGCTACAAAAATACATCACCCCTCTGGCTGTGCAGTGATTATATCCTCTCATCGAAACGGGATGGGCTGGTTTGGTACCATGATGATAATGTAAGGTTTAATAGTTAAAGCATAGACTAGGTAATTGAGTTGCCTTCAGAGTTCAGACTGATTGATTGATTTGTTGATAAACACTGGACAGCATCCTATTCTTCTTTGGAGTTTATTTGCTGGGTGGTGCAGTCTATCGGTACTACTCTTTGGGCATTCGTGGGATAGACGTATGTTACTTCTCTTACTCTCTTCTGTCTGTCGTATGTCTTCATTTTCTGTTTATCAGAATAGGGGTACGAGAGTTCATATCCAGACTGCTTTGGCCACAATGTCTTTATTTTACTGTGACTGACCACTTTGCTGCCCTATCCTCCTTTTTCCCTTTGCTGCAAAAGCATATTTCTACTCTCTATTGCAAGTGATTGGCTCAAGAAAAAAAAATCAGATGTAACAATGTAAAAAGATTAACAATCTGATAGCAAGGTGGTTATTCGAAGAGTTAAAAAAAATTGTGTTAGGATGGATATTTTAAATGTCAAATTCTGACCACAGGTGATGTTTTTGGCCTTTGTGTGTGTGTGTGTGGTAGTGGTGGTGAGGGAACTGCCCATATATAAACCTCAACAAATATGTTGAGTGACAGCACAAAAGGATGAGAATACTGATAGTGGGTTCCATTGATTTTACAGTAAGAGTCTTGTAGGGATAATACATCTTTTTTGATAAGCAAGGCAAGACTCTATAGTATAGTTACAGATTTGGTCCTCGGGTGGTGAACAGTGAACATATTGAATATTTCAGTGATAGATGGAGATGAATGGTGGTGGTTGACAGGGAATAATGGTGACTTCAAGGAGGATAATTATGAACTTTTGAGATGAAAACATGTTGCAGAGCTTTGATCACTTGACCTTAAATTTGTGTTGGTGGAAAATTAATCAAATTGGGATGGTAGAGATTTGGATTTGTCATTTCTTAATTATACCAGTTAGAAAAATGCATTCCATATTCCACTCTATATCTGCATATAGAAAGTACACACAAAAGAATCATAAGTTGCTTCATTGCTAGAAGAAAGACTGGTAGGTTTTTGGCACTTCTGTGCATGTATGCTTTCAGTTTTTGCTCGAGCTTTAGTTTGCTGCACCAAGTGCACGTCATCGGTGACAGTTACAAATCTTACACAATTGTTGAAGTTCCTTTTCCTATTTTTCTCTTGTCTCACCAAATTATTCAGGGATTGAGAAATGAACTTTTAAATTAATAGCATCACATCTAAGGGATTCCTCGATTCAGGCTAAAGGAGCAATGCGATCCTTCACTATCAAACTGGCTGTAAAAGATTTTCGGACCATGAAGATCCCACCAGTGTGCCTTTTACTTCTAAGAGGCCATGAAATTAGATTATAATCAGTCTCATCAAGATTATAAGTTGAGCCCGAGTTAATGATGTGGAAAAATTTAATTCCCTTAATGTAAATTGTTGACCATTTTACTCAGGAAATAAAATAGGTTTCTTCGGAAAGTTTAAGCTGCCTGAGGTTTCAGTGAAGTAACCATGGTCTAAGTTCGATCCAATGCTTGAAGATGCTTTGTTAGCTTAAATATTATTCCTGACTAGAGAAACCTTTTTTTCCCTTCGTGCAGGATTGTTATTTAAAATTCGTGCTGACTTTGCCTGTGTTTGACATTGAATATGTGCAATGCTACAATCTGACATCTTCCTTCTCTAACTTATGCAGGTAATTCCAAACTTGGAGTTCTGGGCAAGCTTACCTCATACATTACAGGTATTGAATAATGCTGAGGTCTTATGATAAAGTTAGATTGTTGATCTGGTGAAAATATCTTATTGGGCACGATTAAGGCTGATACGTTTGGACATATAATTGAGTCTTGCTTGTCCAAACGTCTCTAGTAATGAACCTCTTTCCAGGAGAGATTCGGGGTAGGCGAGGAGCATTAACAGTTGTGGTTCGTTAAGAAGAGAAAAATGACACAGTGGGGAGCTTTGGTTTTTATTTTTTCATAGCACCCAGCAGTGAACATCCAATATGGTTGTGTTTGCCATGAAAAATTGTAGCACCTAATGTGTCCAAGTATGGACCATGGTTGCATAAGTTGGGTTTATGTTCACTATTCTGTATTGTTTACTTGAGCCGAGGTTCTTCTTGAAAGAACATCCAATCTGGGTGTGTTTGCCATGAAAAATTATAGCACCTAATGTTTCCGAGTTCTGTGGACCATGGTTGCATTAGTTGGGTATATGTTTATTATTCTATATTCTTCACTTGAGTTGAGGTTCTTCAGGAACAGTCTTTCTACCTGCACAAGATAGGGGTAAGACAGCATTCACACCATCCCCAGACCTTACTTGGGGGATTATATTGGGTTGGTTGTTGTATTCTGTACTCCTCACTGCTAATTTCACATAAGCTGAAAGTTTAGGCTCATGTGAATTCACCAAGAGGTGTCTTAGTTGAATTATGGATTCATGGGCTTGCTGAAACACTATGCCATAGCCTCTGCCTTGCCCCAAACATCTAAGAGAAATGATTGAGCATGGCCTTCTTGGTGCACACATAACCTTTTTCATTGGAGGATGTGTTCGTGGCTGATTTAGATGAAACTTATCATCACATTTATGTTCTCCTTTTGCAGAGTTCGTTTACATCACTGGTGCGGAGATTTAGAGGACCTTCTTATGGTCACAGGAGCACGTATTCTCCTGTCAATTTTTGAGCAATAACATGTTAACTAGTCAAATGATACGATGAATCAATTTTGACGTGGATCGACAATCGACTCTTTCAAGTTACTTCAAGAAAATCAGATCCTTGTGCTCCTCTCCAGTAAGACTAAAACTGGACATCTTACACGTAGGCTTTCTCATTAGACCTCACTTCAATTGTTGGTAATTTCTTTGAGTAGGCTGCCATTTTGTGCTAGTCCTTTTTCTTTTCCACTGCCATTGAGTTCTAGTTAACAGCATTCTTTTTAGGCTGTTGGTGCTTCTACCATGAACAGGATTTTGATCTGAACTACATTGTACCCACTAGTTTTTGCCAGAGGTTTCACCATTTTTCGCGAAATATTATGGCACTAATACAATAAATTCTTGTTTATATGTGTTTGTCACTTGAACTCTTTAAAGACACCCCTAAAGCGCCTATATCTACGTGCAGCCAATACAACCACAACCTAACTTGTACGACATTCAACAACCGAAGCTACTGGTAAGCTGCAATAATCATATTAATATCTTTTCTTTGGTCAATTATATTTGAGATCCTAAATCTTGTTATGTCAACGAGGACCACTTGCTCCATGTGAATATTGGATGTAGTTGGGGAGTTGGTATTAAACAAGTGTAAACTAAAAATGAAGTTGAAATGTTACCTAAAATCTCATATCATATTAAACAAGTCACAGTTGGTACTAGATTTACCTAATTTCTTGGCAGGATGTACTTTCATTTGATAATAGAGTGACCACCAAAGGTTGTGGTGGACCTCTGGTGGCAAGTATCCTCCTTCTACAACTAGATGTCTCGGGTTCAAGCTTCGGGAATAGCACTGCTCTCGATAGAGAATGTTTTATCTCCACGGGAATTTTTCAATGCGAATTTAGATCACTTTGTGCATAACTTTTGGCTTTGAGTTAGATTCAAGATTCAGAGATCTATTTTAATTCTTGATTTATCCAATGTTGAGTCCCCATGTTATATTGCCCATGCTTTAAATGTCCATTCTTGTATGTGCGAGAGGTTATTAGAAGTTGAACATCAATTATAACTTATTAAATTGATAATTGACTTTCTGATATGATTTTTGACAATCCTCACCCGTGAATAGATAATTTAGTCCTTGACAATATGTGAAGTGTGTGAAAACAATTATATCATGAACACCCTTCACTTAGAGCCCAAGGGAGATCATTTCCTCTTGGAGATCTTATGAGTCCTATCATCATAAAAGTAGTCATAATTTTTACCATCACTTTAAGATAAGCAAATCAAGAAAGCTATTGGTGTTGTTTTGTTTTGAAGAGAATACACACATATAGTCAAATTGTTAAATTACACATATCAATTTGGATCAACCACAATCATTATGTTTCTTGTATACAAAGAAAAATGACTCTAAAGACTTTTTGGGGCAAGAAAAAAAAGGAAAAATTACATGTAAATAAAAAAAAAGAAAAGAAAGTAAAAGTGTATAAAAAAGTAACTCATGTTTTATTTATATAAAAAATAGTTCAAAATCAGCGAAACTATACATGACTATACAAAATACATTACTTATACATGAATTATACACAAAATATACACTATGATATACAAACATACAACGACTATACATGCCTATACAACGAGGGCTATTTTTTTTTAAATTATTTTATGCGAAGTGAATTTCGGTGTAATTTGCCCCCCAAAAAAATGTATTCAATTCGTTGATCGCTTTCACTCGACGATCTATTAGAAACTATTTCTCTACCCCGTAAGATCTATGTTTATCTCATCATTTGCAAGCCCCACTTACAAGAATATACTACATATGTCGTCGTATTGATTGCCTCCATGTGAAATGAAACTCTAGGCATAACTAACACATCATTGACAATTTCAGATGTCTTAATCTTAATACACATATTCATATTCAAATTTATACACATTATAATCTTAATAAAAATAAATGGGACCTAGGTCCTCTTATCCATTAATAACCTCTTTATTATAAACCAAGCAATAACTATTAACTATAATGACAACAAATAATTCCAAAACAAATAATTATTCAATTAGCTGGAAATATACAACAACAACATATTCAGGGGAATTCCACAAGTAGGGTCTGGGGAGGACAGAATGTACGCAGACCTTACCACTACCTCATAGAAGTAGAGAGCTTGTTTCCGGGAATTAGCCGGAAATATAACTAACTAATTTTCTTCAACATATATATAACTTATAATTTACCTGTATTTATATTCTAGCCACTTAACAATCTTGAGTAGGTGACTTTTACTACCTAACCAAAAAATTAATAAAACAGGGAGGAATAAAAGGGTAGTCTCCAAAAAATAAAATGAAACAAAAAATGAAGTCATCTTCATCTTCTTCTAATATTCCTTGTAATTTTCTCAGAAAAATTCATGTTTCTTATTTTCTTTTAATATTATTACCCTTCATTGTTCTTTTCATTATTCTGTACAGTGAAGAATTCAATTGCATTTTTAGCCAGTTTGATCTCAGAGTTTACAGCCAACAACAAAATTCCATCTCAAGGAATAATAGTGAGTATTTCTAATTTATTTGCATTTTTTTTTCTTGGGGGGAGTTGGGGTGGGAGGTTTTTATCATGTATTTATTTCCAGAAAAAAATATTTTATCTTTTTTGGCTTTTTTGTTTGTTTGCTTCAAACATGAAAAGATAATAAACCAATAAATACAAAAAAGAAATCCTCTCATACTAAACTTTAAAATGATTGTCCCTGGTTGAAGTAGAGTCGGATCTAGGATTCAGATTCGATGGGTTTAATGTGAATATATGACTATAATGATGTAACTGTATAGATTGAAGATCGATAAGTTAAATACTATTCGTCAGAAAATTATGGTTTGTATTATTTCGAGATTGAATTTGCTTTTGAGAATGTTTCTTCTTTTTGGATGATACCCCCCCCCCCCCCCCCCCAAAAAAAAAAAAAAAAAAACCTTTAGGTGTAGTTGAAAATCAAACTTCTTGTATAGTAAATTACACTCAATAACTTTGAAAATTGTGATTTTGAATTTTTTATTGCAGCTTATTTCACAGATAAATCTTCAAGGTCAAAAGCCAAAGTTAGTTAAACTCGAAATTTTGTTGATAAGAAAGCAAGGTTAAAAGTTCAAGACCACCCACCTCCAAGACCATTCTTGTAAATCATCCCTCTTTATATGTAGCAAAGTTCAAACTCTTGATGTGCACCTAGCACACGCATTACGCATTGTAGTCGTATAATTACCTAGATCAAAGTCATGAGGCAGGAAAAATTCTTGTGCCTGTAATATTATGGACACTAATATCGTGTATATAAGTCAAACTTTACTTTTTATTACATTAAATCTTGATCACTTTTAGCGAAATTCCTGATTTCACTATCTATTAACTTTTTTTTTTTTTTTTGAATTTCTATAGAAAAGAACAAGAAGTTACCATTTGCCATAGGAGAGACAAAAGAAGGATGCAATGTGTTCAATGGAAAATGGATTTGGGATGAAAAAAGACCTTTATATGAAGAATATGAGTGTCCTTATATACAACCACAATTGACTTGTCAAGAACATGGAAGGCCAGATAAAGACTATCAACATTGGAGATGGCAACCTCATGGTTGCTCTCTTCCAAGGTAAAAATTCTTTATGCTGTCAGTGAAAATAAGTTAAACGAACTCTATGGATATATTGGTTTATATGATGAATTCATTAGTATAATGGCGAATGTATTAGATTCAGTATTTTTGACGTAAAATATATATATAAGGAAAAAGTTACATATTCAGTAAAAGTTCTTTTATACTGTCAGTAAAAATAAGTTAAACGAACTCTATACATGACGGATTATATTATAAATTTATTAGTTTAATGACGAATATTTCAGATTCAATATTTTTTACGTGAAACATATAATATGAAAAAAGTTCCAAATTTCAACAAGTATGAGCTCTAGTATTTTAATTTTGTACTTGTAACCCTTTTGTCCATCCACTAATACATTCTCAAAAATTGAACTTTTAACTACCCCATGTTATGAGAACAACTAGAATATTGAACTTATGAACTAACTTTTGAGGTGAACTGTTACTGTAACGCCTTTACTAACGTAACATGGCAGTTTTAACGCGACATTAATGTTGGAAACACTTCGAGGGAAGAGGATGTTATTCGTGGGCGATTCATTAAACAGAGGACAATATGTTTCTATGGTTTGTCTTGTCCATAGGCTCATTCCTGAGAATGCTAAATCCATGAAAACTGTTGGTAATTTCGATGTTTTTACTATTAAGGTGATTATCTCCGGCAAAAATTTCAACTTACACATTACAATTATGTTTATTAGCACATTGATATTTTTTTTTTTTTTGAATTTTTAGGATTATAATGCAACAATTGAGTTTTATTGGGCACCATTTTTGTTGGAATCAAATTCTGATGATGCAGTCAAACATAGGATTGAAAAAAGAGTTGTTAGAAAAGGTTCAATAAATGTGCATGGAAAATATTGGAAAGGGGCTAATATAATTGTCTTCAATACTTATCTTTGGTGGATGAGGGGGCCTCATTTTCATATTTTGTAATTTTCTTGACTCTTTCTTATTATTTCTTTATAGCTTATCGTCATAGTTGAGTCAGAATTTTTATTACAAAAAATTAAAATATAAACCAATAAATTATAACCATATTTCTCTATAATAATACGTTACTGTAAAAATCAACTTTACTCGAAATTGATTTTTTATGTTATATTAACCTCGCTACGATTATTTTTGTACCTATAAAACCAACAACTATTTTTATAACAATACATTTTTAAAAAAAAAGAAATCACCTCTCTATAAGAATTATCTTCTTTTTTTATGATATAATCATCGGTCCATCTTTACAGAAATACAATTTCTAAAATTACCAATAATAGATGTAGAAAGACTATTGTAAGGAGATTTGACCGCCCCCCCCACCCCCCCACCTCCATCACCACGCACACACAATATTTTTTACTATGTATGTTCTGTAATTTTAATGAAGGGGATTTGAATGAACCTTTTTATGCACCCTAGTTTGACCATTAAATCTGACCAGAGGATCATAAAATTAAAACTACTCAATACTTTGAAGTCAAAATATTATCTCAAGATATATTTCTCATTTCAGAATTTACAACGTCTAAATTCTGAATTATTTTATTTTATGTTTTTTTGTTAAAGTAAATTTACATAAAATGATGTAGGCAAGGGTCTTTTGATGATGAAGTGAAAGATATAGTAGAGGTGTCCACAGAGGAGGCATACAAGATGGCTATAAAGAGTATGTTGAGATGGATTAAAAGGAATATGGATCCAAAGATGACAAGAGTTTTCTTCACTAGCATGTCACCTTCTCATGAAAAGTAAGTAAAATAATTGTTCCCTAGTTTTTAATTTTTAATTTATTTAAAAAATAAAGTTTTTTTTTTATATATTTAATAAGTTTAGGAAGCACCCCCACCCCCACACCCACCCTCACCCCACTTCCCTATATAAAAATATAAAAAATATTCCCATCTCATTGTTATTTCCTTAAGGGAAAAGGGCCACATATATCCTTGAATTATTTAAAATAGGTTAATTTTATATTTACTAGAAAAATATTCAAAAATACTATTCTTACTAGAGATTGCTCCAAAATAATGACGGAGAAAATATTTTTCAATCTTTTCATGTTTGCTTGATTTAAATAATTTTTTTTTATAAAAATAACTTTCCTGATGAAAATAGAAAAAATAGATTTCAGAAAATGACATCCATTTTTTTTTTCAGGAGCATAGAATGGGGAGGTGAACCAAATAAGAATTGTTACAATGAGACAAAAATTATAGAGGATCCAAATTATTGGGGATCAGATAGTAGAAAAAGTATAATGCAAGTGCTTACAAAAGAATTTGGGAAATCAAAAGTTGCAATTACATTTCTCAATATTACACAACTCTCAAGTTATAGAAAAGATGCACACACAACAATTTACAAGAAGCAATGGAATAAATTAACACAAGAGCAACTAGCAAATCCATTTAGCTATGCTGATTGTGTTCATTGGTGTTTGCCTGGCCTTCAAGATACTTGGAATGAACTTTTATTCACTAAACTTTTCTATCCTTAGAAAATTTTATGGATCATATTATATACACAATGAAAGAATTTGTTTTAGTATTTTATTTTTTAACCTAAAATTGGATTCATGTTATTTTTCTTTCAATCTAATTGTAGATCCTAATCTTATTTGGATGATTGTTACGTATTGTTTCATAATATTGTACAGTGTTGTATTGTATTGTAGCACTTTGTTGTTTTTCTCTTAATCTAATCATGGACCTCAATGGATAAATGTACCCTAACCTTATTTGGATGACTGTTACGTATATAATATTGTATTGTATTATAGTACGTTGTTGTTTTACTCCTAATCTAATCATAAACCTCAACGGATAAATGTACCCTAATCTTTTTTGTATGATTGTTACGTATTGTTTCATGATATTGCATAGTGTTGTATTGTATTGTAGTGTTTTGTTTATTTTTCTCTTAATTTAATCGTAGACCTCAATGGATAAATGTACCCTAGCCTTATTTGGATGGTTGTTACGTATTGTTTCATAATACTGTATAGTGTTGTATTGTATTGTAGTACTTTGTTGTTTTTCTCTTAATCTAATTGTAGAACTCAATGGATGAATGTACCCTAACCTTATTTGGATGATTGTTACGTGTTGTTTCATAATACTGTATAGTGTTGTACCGTATTATAGTACTCTATTGTTTTTCTCTTAATCTAATCGTAGACCTCAATGGATAAAAGTACCCTAACCTTATTTGGATGATTGTTTACATATTATTTCATAACATTGTATACATATTGTTTCATAATATTGTATAGTGTTGAATTGTATTGTTGTACTTTGTTGTTTTTCTCTTAATCCAATTGTAGAAATGGATAAATGTACCTTAACCTTATTTGGATAATTGTTACGTATTGTTTCATAATATAGTGTTGTATTGTATTATAATACTTTGATGTTTTTCTCTTAATCTAACTTGTAGACCTCAATGGATAAATGTACTTTGACCTTATTAGGATGATACGTATTGTTTCATAATATTGTCTAGTGTTGTATTCTATTGTAGTATTTTGTTGTTTTTCTCTTAATCTAATTGTAAACCTCAATGCATAATTATACCCTAGCCTTATTTGGATGATTATTATGTATTGTTTCATAATACTGTATAGTGTTATATTATATTATATTGTAGTACTTTATTGTTTTTATGACTAATGTTTTAATAGATTGTATCTTTTTCCATCGTTACGTAAGGTCACTATCAACAGTTTGAAGGATAAGCCCACAGAAAAAGTAGGCTGCGGATTAACGCTATTATTAGTAGTATAAAGGAATGATAAAAGGATGAAATGTGGTTATTAAAAAATAAGAAAATAAAAAATGAGAAAAATACGTAAATAATGACATGGTCACACAAAATTGATCGCTATATTAAAAATAAGACTTTTTGTTATTATCTTAAAACGAACTTAACTGTATATTATAATAATTATTAAATAATAATCAAAACAAACATTATAATTAGTTATGCAGATAAGTATTTACCGTCCATTTTCACAAGAAAGAAAATAAACAACTCTTACAATCGCAATATATATAAATCAACATTATCAAGTTCTAATAATAATAATAACAATAATAATTAGATATCCTAGAGCAAAAACACAAAAATGGAAATACATTTTGTCCCAAATTCAATGAATACAAAGCTTTTGTAGACACATTAATAAACATTATTGATATTTATTGCCTAGCTTAGAAAACAAGATGATCTAACATTAATTAAAAAACAATGAATCTAATTAATCTCTATTTTTCCAATGTGTTAATCATGCTAGAGCCTTCTATATAAACCCAAGAAAAATGAATATAAATCCCTTTATTTAACTTCAAATATATTTGTCACTTAAGCATATTGCAATTTTTTTTTTTCAAAAAACAAAAAATCAAATAGATGGAATTGCCTACTTCTTTACCCATCTTTAGAAAAATTAGTTTTTATAATTCTTTGTTCTTATTACTAAGTTTGGTTGTATTTTTGATAACTTATTCATCCTATATCCTTCCATCTTCTCCATCAGTCACATCCTTGGCCAATTTGATTTGGCCAAATCCTAAACCTTCAAGTAAGTTTGATAAACACCTCTTGGTAATATCATATGGTATATTTTTTATTCGAATTATTGATAGTCATATGATTATTTATCGAGAAATCGAAGAAGTTATATTTGATTTTTTTAAAAACATATTCATATGGTTTCAAATGTAATCATATGATACAAGTGGAATATTAATCCAAACCAATCAAAACACAAAAGCAAAATTCTCTCACATTAAACTTTTAAAATCCCTTCTAGGTCAGTGTCAGAGACAAAATTTTCATTAGGTAAAAAAGTCAATGTATAATTACACATTCAACATATACTATACGTACATAAAAAAAAAAATCTGGCCAATGTAGGAAGAGATGTCAATTGACACCTCTTTGACAAGAATAGCTATGACAGTGTCTGAGGCAGAGTCGTATCAAAGATCTGAAGTCTATGAGTTCAGAAATAAATATGATCTTCAATTATTACAATAATTTTTTTCCACTTATCTTTTTTATTTTTTACATGCATGAAGTGTGGGTGACATTGTTTGTATTTTATGAATTGTGATTAGAGAAGAACAAAGAGAAACTACCATTTGCCATAGGAGAGACAAAAGAAGGATGCAATGTGTTCAATGGAAAATGGATTTGGGATGGAAAAAGACCTTTATATGAAGAATATGAGTGTCCTTATATACAACCACAATTGACTTGTCAAGAACATGGAAGGCCAGATAAAGACTATCAACATTGGAGATGGCAACCTCATGGTTGCTCTCTCCCGAGGTAAAAATTCTTTACACTGTCAGTGAAAATAAGTTAAACGAGCTCTATGGATATATTGGTTTATACGATGCAGTTATTAGTTCGACGATGGATGTCACTATAGGGCTATGGGTTTAAATGAACTAATATTTCCTATGTTTCAGTCGAGTCTTAGTTTGACTAGGTACAAAGTTAAATTTAAATATAGAAGAAACCTTTAGTTGAAGCGTAGTGAGTATCATTATTCCTTATCCTTCGGGATGACCCAATGGTTTGGGTTGTTGGAAATCTCAAGTTTGAAACCCCTTGCCAGCGAAATCAAGGGTTTTACCCCTTCTATGTGGTTTGTAAGCTATTGCATAGGAGCGGCGGTTTTACCCTGTATGCACCCAAAGGATAGTGGCAGCAGGTCCCCTTGTCATTAAAAAAAAGTACTATTATTTCTTGTAACAAACGTAGATATATATATGTGAATTTGTGAAACTTGAAGAAGTATTAGATTTTGAACGCATAATTCCAAAGTCACTGTGAATTTTGGACTAAGAACTTTGATTATCGAATTTCAAATTCTTGATTCGCCTCTGTATTCATTAGTTTTGTGAGGCTTTTTGACAACAGTGTAGCTAGTTATGATCCATCCACATTACTACATATCATTTGAAGTGCAGCTTGAACATGAAATTCTTATTGTTCTTGTTATTCTGCACGTTTTATAGCTCTGTTCTTTCTTTTTTCCTTCTTAATATGACAGTTTCAACGCGACACTAATGCTGGAAACACTACGAGGGAAGAAGATGTTATTCGTGGGCGATTCATTAAACAGAGGACAGTATGTTTCTATGGTTTGTCTTGTCCATAGATTCATTCCTGAGGATTCTAAATCCATGACAACTGTTGGTAGTTTCGACGTTTTCACCATTAAGGTAATCATCTCTGTCAAATTTTGAGCTTACACACAACTAGTTTGCTATGTTGTTCGGACTTTCCAAAAGATGTTGTTTCTTCTAGACTAAAGTCATGTTTATTTGTCATTGTAAAACCATTCTTGGAAGTTATCAGGTAAAACCTTCGTGTTCGCGAACCTTCTTCTTTCTAGCTAACTAGTTCTAAGCTTCGTCTTGCATCATTACTATCTCATCGACTTTAGTTTGATCTTTCATCCATATTTCTCATGTTTCTCTCTGTTCTCCTTATATGTTTGCTTATTCGCGAGCATATAAAGTCATAACTAGGCTTTCCGTCTTATTCCAAAGCTTGTTCAAACGTTCTCTCGTGTACTTTTAACACTAATATGCAACGTAACTCACGAGTAACATCCATCTCCACTAGGATTTCCTATCTATACGCGTAATACATTCATCAGCATAAAGACGGAAGCTCAGGACACTAGTACTTATATGACTTAGAGAGCATCGAAATTGAATTCATGATTCCATGCCCTTACAATGTTAAGTCTGCGATTTGTTATGTATGGTCTAGAAAATCGTACAATGTATATATACATACATATATATATCCTCCATAATATTGAACAACAACATACCCAGTTGAATCTCACAAGTGAGGTTTGGGGAAGGTAGAATGTACGCAGATCTTACCACTACCTCGTATTTACATAAAAGTAGAGAGGTTGTTTCTGGGAACCCTCGATTCAACAACCCATAAGCAGAATAAATTAGATATGGCAAAGGGAAGAAAAGGGGCTCCATAATATTGAACAAAACCACGAAATATCCTTCATTGGATTCGCCATTGTTGCATTGGAGATGAACTAACATCATTGACTTGCAGAATGGTTTGTATTCCCTCTTTTGCTCCATTATTGTTCACATTAAGTCTTCTTTTCTATATCAAAATAGCTTTATTCACACATCCTTCTTTGGTCCATCTTCAGTGAAAATGCAAGATAGACGATCACTCAGCAAATAGTTATTATCTCAGAAAATTATTTTCTTTTTTGTTGAGCAAAATTGGAATCAAGAAGGAATGTTGCTTTCTCATATAATAACTATTAGTTGAGTGGCGACTATATGAGAACTTAACCTCTTTGTCGTCGTGTTAGTGAGAAATAGATACTAAAATTGATTTTCTTTTTTTTGTCTTTGGATTAGTAAACATTGATTTCATATTACAAATATATAAAGTTAGCTTATATTTTGTGTACATTGCAGGATTATAATGCAACAATTGAGTTTTATTGGGCACCATTTTTGCTGGAATCAAATTCTGATAATCCAGGCAAACATAGGATTGAAGAAAGAGTTGTTAGAAAAGATTCAATAGACACTCATGGAAAATATTGGAAAGGGGCTGATATAATTGTGTTCAATACTTACCTTTGGTGGAGGAGTGGCTTCCATTTTAATATTTTGTAATTTTCTTGGCTCTTTCTTCTTATTTGTAACCGGTAAAGTTGCTTCCATGGAAACAACCTCTGACAGGAGGCTGTGTACAATAGACCCTTGTGGTCGGGGCCCTTCCTTGGACCCTGCGCATTAGCGGGAACTTTAGTGCACTGCGCTTGCCCATTTTTCTTCTTATTTTATTCCTTCAATACTTTTTGTCATTGACAAATTCGACCAGTGGCAGAGTCAGAATTTTCTAATTCCTAACAAAAGGGGATTTAAATCGACCTAGCTCCTTGCGCCCCTAGCTCCATCCCTGAATCCAATCACGAGGTCACGTGATTGGAAATGCTTCGACGTTTTGGGCTATGATGTTATTTCAAAACTTATTCTTTCGATTCAAAACTTACAACGTCTAAATTCTCGATTTTTTTTTTTTTGCTTGTAGGCAAGGGTCTTTTGATGATGAAATGAAACATATAGTGGAGGTATCTACAGAGGAGGCATATAGGATGGCAATGAAGAGTTTGGTGACATGGATTAAAAAGAATATGGATTCAAAGAAAACCAGAGTTTTCTTTACTAGCATGTCACCTTCTCATGAAAGGTGAGTAAAACAATAAAATTTTATCCCTCTCTTTACTTTAAATTAAAAAAAAAATCCCATCTCTTTATTTTATTTTAACAAAAAAAGAAAAAAAATCAAACCAACAAAACTAAAAAGAAATTGGTATTTGGACAATATTTGGTTCAAATAGAAAAAAGTATGTTTGAAGTTGACAAATAGTATTTCAAAATAATTGTATTTGGGTATGAATTTCACTTTGAAAAAATGACAAGTGAGGCTTGTTCAAGTGGTTGAGCATCTTCACCATCAACCTGAATTTCGAATCACAAACTATTATTTCACTTAAACTATTAGGATGTGTGTGGTAGGTCGAAAAGTACTTTTCTTTTTAAAAAAGATTCTCATCTTCAATTGATTAAAATATCTTTCAAGAAAAATAAATTCATAAAAATATCTGAAAAATGACCCCTTTTTTTTGTGAAGATAGGAAAAACAACGTCTTTAAGTGATATTTCTTCGCGATTGTCTCCCCCATCCCAACACCATTTCCCAACATCTAAATCCCACCCCAAATCCCTATCCCCCTCTCCTAATTCACCCCTCACCCACCTCACTTCCACCTACATAGTTTGGGAGTTACCAAATTAAAATCCCCTAAAAATAATATTACAATTTTTTCAAATATTGAAATGCACGCATTAATAATCTATGATAATCTTAGTAAATATGCAGTAGCATATATATATCTATAAATGTCATTATTATTACGCCAACCACCAGATCGTGAATTTTGGAATTGTACTTTACCATTGAGAAATAACATATCCATGTTTTTTTTTTTTTGTTTTTTCAGGAGCATAGAGTGGGGAGGTGAACCAAATAAAAATTGTTACAATGAAACAAAAATTATAGAGGATCCAAATTATTGGGGATCAGATAGTAGAAAAAGTATAATGCAAGTGATTACACAAGAATTTAGCAAATCAAAAGTTGCAATTACATTTCTCAATATTACACAACTCTCAAGTTATAGAAAAGATGCACACACAACAATTTACAAGAAGCAATGGAATAAATTAACACAAGAGCAACTAGCAAATCCATTTAGCTATGCTGATTGTTTTCATTGGTGTTTGCCTGGCCTTCAAGACACTTGGAATGAACTTTTATTCACAAAA
The DNA here is from genome assembly GCA_029948455.1 of Solanum rostratum. Taxonomy (NCBI): domain Eukaryota; kingdom Viridiplantae; phylum Streptophyta; class Magnoliopsida; order Solanales; family Solanaceae; genus Solanum; species Solanum rostratum. Next base: position 66,909,939 of record CM057051.1, on the reverse strand, counting down.
CTTTTTTATCCTTAGAAAATTTTATGAATGAATCGCAGTTTGTGTTTAGCTAATCAAAATCAGAACGTAATGCTAGTGTATTTGGACCTAGTCCTTTGTATGTATTTATTTTTAGGCAATCGATTTTGATCATACTAGTTTCTTGTGAATGTATGAACATATATACGAAGGATCGGACCAGGTCTCAATACACTATTGTTTATAATGAGTAGGTCCTTTTATCTGAGGGCAGATGAATCTAGAGGTATGTATGCCAGTCATGAGAATTTAGTAATTTTTGTTTAGACTATGTACATGTAATAATAAATCTACTAAATGTCTATTTGTATATTAATTTAAAATTGTTATAAGAATTCATAAACTTTAAATTCTGAATTCATTCCTATCATTTTCTATGTTAAGCACCATCTTAATTATTACAATTGGAATCATTCATTGACTAACATTTCTAATATCTTTAATTTTTCCGATGAATTGCAAATATGTCCGCCAAGAACAATATCATCTAAAACTAGATGGATATCCGTAGATATCGAAATTTTATAGGACTCTACAAAACATGTTTGATTCAGTTAGAATTCTTGAAGGCTACTCTGTTGTAAACCTTGACTTATGCCTTTTATATAAGACATTATATTCTCTTAAAGAGACCTCTCAAATATTCCACAAAATCATAAAATATTTACAAAGACAAATGGAGATCAATAAATCTCAGGGAAGTCGATATCATCCTCCTTCACCCTCAAATCACGGGAAAATCTTAACAGAGATGAATTAGGAGGAACAGAATTGTACCATATCATTTCATCAATAATTATTTTGTTTCTTAAATTTTATTTATGGTTAATTTATTTTTCATATGTTTAAAATTTGTTGCAAACAATATATATATATATATATATATATATATATATATATATATATATATATATATATATATATATATATATATATATATATGCTAATTTGTAGTTAATTTGCACTTTGTAGAATGTAGACAAAGGGTCAAAGAGTATCTATTACTCATTAAACGACAAAGAAATTAGAGAGGATTATGAAATTAGGATAGAAGAAATTAGAAAAGGTCTTTGACTTAATTTTGATTTATTTAAAAAAAAATTAATATGAGTTATTTTTTAAATATCTAAGTATTAAAAAAAGATTTATTAATCATTCTGGTACTAAGTATGTATTTGTAAAAATATGATTTCAATTGTAATTTCTTGATTATTAAGTGGTACACATATTAATCACCAATTGGATCAGAGTGACATTAATTATCAATTACTAAAAAAATAATAATCACAAGATTATATCCTTGAGAAAACTAATTAGGTATATATCACATACATGAAAGTACAATTATGGAAATTCATATTTATCACAAATTCAAAGAACATAGAGCTAGTATATATGTATATCATTCATATATTCCATTTGTAAATATGACCTAATTTGGTAAGTAGATGATCTAGCTTAAATACAATGAATCTTTAATTTTTCAGCTCTTCAATTTTCAAACGTCGATCATGTTATAGCGATTTCAACATAAGACATACTTCAATACAGAATACTTAACGCGGTAGCTATAACACTGCACGAATCGATACACTGGCATACAAATGACTCTTGATTTTTGACTTTCAAATCTATAATAGATGGAATTGCCTCCTTCTTTGCCCATCTTTAGAAAAGTTCATTTTTATAATTATCTATTCTTATTGCTAGGTTTGGTTGTATTTTTGATAACTTATTCATCCTATCTCCTTCCATCTTCTCCATCAGTCACATCATTGGCCAAATTGATTTGGCCAAATCCTAAACCTTCAAGTAAGTTTGATCAACACCTTTTTTTAATCTCTTGTTATTATCAAACTTTTTTCATCTTTGAATTATTGCTGATCATATCGCTCTTTATCGAGAAATTTAAGAAGCTATTCTCAATGTAAACATGATTATACTAATTAGGATAACCTTTATTTAGCTTCTAAGGTCTATTTTTTAGTTCAAGATTATGACGCGTTAGGAGTTCAATAACATGTTAAAGTATACTGATAGTGCGTAATGTATTTTATACATATATCCAATTTCTTGGCTAATTATTGTATATGTCTAATCTTGAGTTATTTGATTTTGTTTTTTATTGTGTTAGAGAAGAACAAGGATTATAAGTTGCCACCATTTTCAATTGGAGAAGGTGAAAAAGATTGCAATTTATTCAGTGGAAAATGGGTTTGGGATAAGTCACATAGGCCTTTATATAAGGAATCAGAATGTCCATATTTACTTCCACAAGTAACTTGTCAAGAACATGGCAGGCCAGACAAGGACTATCTTTATTGGAGATGGCAACCTAGTAATTGTCTTATTCACAGGTTTGTAAACTTGTTTTTAAATGAGTTTAAGTGATCGTGATCGATATCTCGTGCACAAAGCATTCTGCATTCAGGCATAGAATTTGGGGAAGGGTAGACACTCCAAGGGGTGTAATGTAGAAACATATTATAATAGTATTAATGGCTGCTTTCACAACTAGAACCAGGACGTACCTAGGTGGGAGTCACCTGGTTCGCGTGAACCCATGTTCCTCTTTCTATGTCATATGTATTAGTGTTATATTTTTAAAAAAAGTGGCTTAAATATAGATATATGCGCCCACACTTGAAGTATTATATTACGCGATGATAATTGGATGCACATCTTTAATTGAGGTTAAAAAGTTAAATAGTTCAATGAAAATAATCAAAAAGATCGAATCAATCAGATTTATACCATAGATCTACCTTTTCGTAATAGTGCACTCATTTCTTCGTAATCTATAGGTCACATAAACTCAACTTTACATTTGCTCCAATACTCCCCTTCAAGTGATATATACCACTACTTTATGAATTTTTAATATTATCACTTCACTTTTACGTGTTGTTACAGATAACCTATTTTATTTTCAAAATTATAAATAATATTTAATTATGTTATATAGACATATACTAGCATGCATCTTAGAATCCTTTTTCAAGTTATTACCTATTAATACTTAATTACCATAGAAAATTAGAAATTTACACATAATTGTTTTAAATTATTGAATTGATCATTATATTTTTATGAATTTAAACTCATATATTATAATTTGGGCAGATTCAATGCATCATTGATGCTAGAAAATCTTCGAGGTAAGAGGATGATGTTTGTTGGTGATTCATTAAATCGAGGACAATATATTTCTATGGTTTGCCTCCTCCATAAAATCATACCAAACGATACAAAATCGTTACATAAGGTCGATTCGTTCACCATTTTTACAGCAAAGGTACGTTATATATATATATACTGATAATATAAAGAATTTTTATATAATTAAATAAATCAACATGTTCAATCAAGTTAATTATTATCATTAACTATAGCAATGTGTTGTCAATCAATACTTCTTATCAACCCCTCAATAAGGGTAATCATATTAAAAGGTACGTCTTCTGTCTCATTTTAATTATCGTGATAAAATTTGATACAATTCGTAAGAAAGAATTAATTAGAAGTATTGTTTGTGAATAATTATATTTTTATCTATATATGTACCTCTTAATTTTAGAATAATTAATGCTAAGGACAAAATTGAAAAAAGATAATTATTTTTCTCTTGATTATCTAAATTGATAATTATTTTGGAACAAATATTTTTAGCATACATGACAACTAAGACATGAAGAAGAGAGTAATTACTCTCTCCGTCCCTTTTTAGTTGTTATAGTTTCTACTTTTAGGATCAAACTATATAAACTTTGACTAACATTTTAAGATATATTTTTTCATCATATTGATATGAAAATAGTTGTGATCAATAATATTTTTCTTATAGTTTTTTAATATCTAAATTTTTATTTTAATATAAAATTAATTTAATTTAATTAAACTTTAAAAAATTAGTCAAATTGACTTTCGAAAAATGTAACATGATTAGAATAGAAAAGAGATAGTACCTTTTGAACTAATTGAAGGTTTAAATATGCTTAACTCAATGCTACAAAGGATGAATTTACCAATAACTTTGGGATATAATTAATTATCCCTACATAGAATTACATATAATTATCACATTTTAAATAACCTAATTGTATATACTTTTACATTGTGTCAATTTTCATGCAACTTGTAGTACAAAACATTTAATTTTAATTCACTACTAACATTATTGTCTTTCGGAAACAATCTCTCTATTTCTATGAGGTAGTGGTAAGGTCTGAGTACATTTTACCCTCCCCAAATCCCACGTACGAAATTTCACTGAGTATGTTATTATTATTGTTCACTACTAACATTATTTTCACTTGGATTCACTATATATACCAGGATTATAATGCAACAATTGAATTCTACTGGGCACCATTTTTACTAGAATCAAATGCAGATAGTCCTGGAAAACATAGGGTACCCGATCGAATCGTTCGAAAAAATTCAATCGATACACACGGAAAATATTGGAAAGGAGTCGATATTATGGTGTTCAATACTTATATTTGGTGGATGTCTGGACGTACATTCAAGATTCTGTAAAAAAAAAATTTACCTAATATTTTTTTCTTACATTTATTTTTTTTAATTATTATTATTAATAGTGTCTTAACACATAATTTGTGTTTGTTAATTTTCAGGAATGGGACGTTTGATGATAATATTAAAGACATAAAAGATGTGCCAACTAATGATGCTTATCGTATGGGAATGAAGAATTTATTGAGATGGATAAATAAGAATATGGATCCTAAAAGAAATAGGGTCTTTTTTACTAGCATGTCACCTTCTCATGCATGGTAAGTGAATTTAGCATGCAAAATTTTGAGTCCTAGAATGAAAAAAAATCATGTTAGGAGCATCGTCTCCTAAAATGCCTTGGAATAACGGGTAAAGTTGATGTCATGTGACGAGGAGATCACGGGTTCAAGTCTTGAAAATAGCCTCTTGCAAAAATGCAAGGTAAGGCTGCGTACAATAGACCTTTGTGGTCGGGCCATTTCCCGGACCCTGCGCATAGCGGGAGCTTTAGTGCACCAGACTTGTCCTTTTTTTTAGGAGCATCGTCCCCTAAAATGGACCTCATAACAACAATAATATATATCTAGTGATATTTCACAAGTGGGATCTAAGAAAATGGACCTCATAATATTGTGTAAATTCAAATTTACTTGGACTTCAATATGAATATCGATATTAAATGGGAAACCAAATAAAGTATACAAAAAAATTTAGTATAATATTAGCATTAGTATATGAGGGTCCAAAATAAGCCGAATATATAAAGAATTCATATGGTTGATCGACTCGTTTAGCATTACTTTCAATTCATTTTGATCTGCTCAAATTCAGTCCAACTCAACCATTTGATACCCTTAGTTGAGTGTTATAGTGGGCAAACAAAACCTAGACAAAGTTTGGATATATCCATTCCCATCACAACTTAAAATTCAGGATTTTAAGTTATGGAGTCTTGATAATATTTTCTTTTACTTACTGTATTCTGATTCAGATTATCTTTACATATTAAGTGAATTTCTTAATATAAACACAGACTTTGGACCAAAACAACTCGTTAGACCCTCCCTGGTTAAAAATCAGAACCCAACAGATCTAAATTCTGAATCTCTAAATTTTACTAATTTTTTTTTTGCCTTGTTATTAGGAGCAAAGAATGGGGAGGAGATCCAAATGGAAGTTGTTATAATGAAACAAAAATGATAAAGGATCCAAATTATTGGGGATCAGATAGTAGAAAAAGCATAATGCAAGTGATTAAAGAAGAATTTGGCAAATCAAAAATGCCAATTACATTTCTCAACATAACTCAATTGTCAATGCCAAGAAGGGATGCACACACATCAATTTACAAAGAAAGATGGGGACCTTTAAGTCCACAAGAAAAAGCAAATCCTTCAAGCTATGCTGATTGTATTCATTGGTGTTTGCCTGGACTTCAAGATGTTTGGAATGAGCTTTTATTTTCTAAACTTTTCTATCCTTAATTAACACTTTGAGCATAATATATATATGTATATGTATAGTGTTTACATTTCTCAAATACTTGGACCAATGACTATGTGTAATTTAATTTTGTGATCTCTAGTTAAAAAAGGTCCAAAAATTTTGAGTTCAGCCTGATTGACTCGATTGACAGGTGACAAGTGTGGTCTTTCTTGGTCAACTGTTGAATTGCAATTGCTCTCAAAATTCTAAACTGGCTTAAAAAGGGATTGGGAAGCGAAGCTTCTTCCTTCTGATCCAAGTGAGCAAAGCTACCACTATATCTAAACACTGCTCGCCTCAATGTCAACTCATCACATCTTAGAGTTGAAGAAGGTCATCCCAAGGGATTGGTTCGCGAAAAAGTTGTACTTGGTAGGAGAACAGAATTGGAGACGTCTTCATCTAAGAAAAAAGCTTCGTCGTTAGAGAATTTTGATAAAGATGATATAGTCAATGTCTTGGTCTCCTTGTGAATCTTAACTAAGTTACATGCACCTAAAGTCTAAGGAACTTTAACAATATTGGTCCATTTAAATCAATTATAACAAAATAATTATCATGTTTTGCTTTTCAAGAATTAATTAATTTTCAAAGTTAAATTTGTTTAGATTAATTCGGTATTTTAAAATTGAAATTTAAATATTCAAAAACTAATAAAAAAAATATTATGAATTGCAATTTTTTTATATAAATATGATGAAAAAATATTGATCAACATTCACATTATTTGACTATAATCATTATTGTATTGTAGGAATTAAAATCCTATGTGATAAATGATGGCATCAATGACATAAAATGCAAAATATATATATATATATATAGGAAATTTATCCTTTTTTTTAATTAGCCCAAATAATGTAATCAATGACATAAAATGTGCTTAATAAAACTCTCAACTATTTGACTAATACCAATAGTAATTAAATAATCCAACATGAGATACTGTCCAGCAATAGCATCTTTCATGAATTTGATTAATTAGAAATATTAAAAGGTGAAACAAATCACCAATTAATTAATCAATTGATTATCCAAATGTTCAGAGGTTTTTAAATGAACAAGATGTCAGAATTCATTTGGACAGATTGAAATTTGAAAAAAAAAATTAAGGTTGAAGTTAAAAAATTGTAAAATGGAAAACGAAGTCGAAGTTTTATTTGGACATGTATTTCGCTCGAACAAAAAAAATTATGCTTAAAAAAACTCATCTTTAAACACTAACTAGAAAATCATCTCAATATATAATCATATCATAAAATGATAAAATATTTTTTTTGGAAAAGAATTCTCTACCTCTAGTTAAATTAAAAGATGATAAGTACATTTTTCGATATTGCAAACCCTTTTATGAATAAATTGATCAGTGTAATATTATAAGTGAAATTCAAAAAAAAATGCGTATATTTTATTTCTATTATTGTACGATAGAAAATTGTTTCTAATAGATCTTCAGTTCCCAAAAAAAAAAGTTTTAGAAGCAAAATTATTGAAAAAAAAAAATTATGACAGTAAAATGGCAAAATACAAAATAAATTATGACAGTAAATATTTCTTCCGTCCAATAATAGTTGTCTATTATTGACTTGGCAAATGGATTAATAAGCAGTAAATAAAAGGGGTAATTTAATCATCCTTTGAATATAATAAATACAATATCTTGAAAAATATAATAGAAAATGACTATAATTAATGATTTGGGTAAATTAGGCTAAGTGTACAATTATTTCTTGATTTTATATAGTAGACAAGTATTGTTGAATATTTATTTCTAGATAAAAGTATTAAAAACACCCTTAAACTTGGTATGAATTGTTAACTTCATCTACGTACTATTGATAGTGTTAAAAATACCCTTCTACTTGACAAACTGAACTTAAATACACCCTTGATCTCATAACAAGAGCGAAATACACCCTTAAATTCTTGCCAAGTTAAGGAGTATTTTTAACACTTGTGATAGTTCGGAGGTGTATTTTAACTTAGTTAGTCAAATAGAGGTGTGTTTTCAGTCTGTCAATAGTTCGGAGATAAAACTAACTGTTTGCGCCAACTTCAGGAATATTTTTAATAGTTTTCTTTATTTTTAATATCGTAAACAAGTAAAATTGAACGGAGAGAAAGAATTAATCACAATTAAAACATTAGGATATAATGAAATCACAATGTATCTAGAGTCTTTTATTGACTAAATACTAGTAGGCAAACAAATTGAAATTCAATAAAAGCCTCCTTGCCCACTTGTAAACCAACTTGTAAAATATATTTTCTTCTTTCTACAATCACAACATTTAATATAATATTTATGGGAGAAATTTAAAAGAAAAGAGTGGCTGAAAATCCCATAAAAGATTTAGAAAAAATAAAGAAAAATACAACTTGCCTTTGATTTAATTACAAGTTGGTACTTTATTGTTTTGTAGCTTTTGATTCTTCTATCAAGATTTAGATAAGCTGAATTTTCGCGATGAGTTAAATTTGGATGGATCAGGTTAGGATATGTTTAGCGCAATTAATTTTAAATAAAGAATTTGAAAATTTGTATATGATATGTGAAATTAATTTTCTGAAAAATTAAATAAGGTAAGATAATTCAATATAATTGATAAATTACATTTACAGAATTTTTGCATATAGCCACTTAAAAATATCTTAATTATGCTTCGTAACTTTTAGTAGAGTAATTACATTTCGTAACGTTATAGCAACATTTGTGTAAGTCACATAACATCTGTATACCTTTGTATAATTCGCAGTTTTTGTATATTTTGCGCACAATATTTGTATAATTCGCCATACAATTCACAGTGTTTGTATATTTTGCTGTACCATTTGATTTACGCGCAACTTTTATATAATCGCGCACTATATTAACTAATTAATTAGTATATTTTGCTTATTCGCGTAATTTTTCGTGTTATTTTATTTTGTTTTTATATATTAGTAATAATATGTGTATATAAACTAAGTCCAAGAATTAGTTGTTGGGTGCCCATCTTACCAACAGGTTCAGTGTCCAAAGACTTAACAATTTTATTTTATTTAGAAAAATGCAATTAGTAGTATTGATAAATTATATTTAATTTCAATTTGTGAAGTTCACAACTGGTAAACCCTTTAAAATAATTAGACAATATGAAAATTAAAAATTGATATTAGTGCACTGTGTTCATTAAAAAAATAAATCCATGACATTAATCTATTAGTAATACAGCTCTGCCAACCAAGTGGCTATAATTATGGTGAGAGAAATAATTTAGGATTATTTTACTTTTACCAATTTATATTTTGGTAAGAGAAAAAAATTAGTATTTTTTTTTTAGATAAAGTATAAAAAAACACACCTAAATTATCTCTTTTTTTTAGTTTCATACCTAAACTATTGAGAGTGCGAGTTTCATACATAAACTATCACTTCTTAGTTTGATAAACACATCTGTGTACACTTTTTATATTGGAGAAAACCTAGCCATATGACATGCCATATTGACAAAAATTATATGAAATATTAATATTAGTTATAAGTAAAAGATTAAAGTATAAATATTCTTCCAAAAAAATATTATTTTTAAAACAATAAAATTTAGAATATTTTTTTCGCCTATTGTATTGCCCACATCCCGCGTACCCCCATCCTCCCCTCAACAATCCCCGCCCTTTTATTTTTGAATCTCTTTTATGTAATATTTTTAAGAAGTTCTAACTTCAGCCCGTACTCCACTCCTACCTAAAATATTGATATTTTTTAAAATAAAATATCAATCTAAAAAATTACGGTGAGAGGAAGTAGTGGAGTGGGATAAAAATATTTTATATTTTATTTTATAATATTGTTTTGAAATGATAATACTTTAATATTTAATTTTAACTAATACAATAATTTATTTTTATTTTTTGCTCAGGTGAAATATTTTGTCTATATAGAATGGTTAATTGTACTATATGTAATTCCAATATCGAAACGAGTCGTGCTAACCTAGCAATGTTCTTCAGCAACAAGCTATGGTCTAACAATCTCCTATTTAGATTGGGGCAAAAACTCCAAAATTCAAAACGTTGGTTAGAATTTGAGTGAATAAAATTCCTTTAGTGTTTACTAGAAAGCATATTGTTTCTTCTCGTATCAAATGTAAAAAGACTAATACATGTGAATCTAAATTAGTCGAGCAAGTAATAATTCTAAATATACCATATAGTTATTATAACACAATGTACAAAGTACACAAACACACAATTATTACACTATGTACACAAACCACATTGAGACAATTCCAAAAACCAACCTTTAAAATCTATCTAACATTCACTTCTCAACCTCCATGTTCTACAATAATAAAATAAAAATTGTCCATCATAAAAAATATAAAGAGAAAAAAAACACCAAAAAAAGGATAAAAAAATTAATATACAAAGATTTAATCAATTAATTATGATGATTCGATTTAGCTAATTACTCTTAGAACAACAATAATACAATATTCAGTGTGATTATATAGATAAACTCAAAAGAGAATAGAATGAACAAAAGACGTTTCGTGAAAGTGAAAAGGTTATTTTCGATAAACGTCTAAGAGCTCCGTTTTTCCATATTCTCCGCGATTTGCGCTAACGATTGCAAATTGCACCGTACAATTGTATCAATAAATACACGTGTTTCTTCCTTCGTATTCCCCTGCGGAACATCCACACCATATGATTCCACCACCACCGTCCCATCACCCTCGCCGTCATCCGCTGCCGCCAGATGAAGCGTCGTCACCGATCTATAATTATTCAGCCGGTGATCGCCACCCACGATACTTATGCTCATCACTTTTTTCTCATCGTCTAGAATTTCGAGCCTCTCGATGCTCGTAGCCGCCGGGAGGCCGGTAATGACGTGGACCTCCCTGAGCGAACCGACGACTTTTCCGTCGCCGACGATGACGTGGCAGCTCTTGAGGAAGTTTTTGTAGGCTTGCGGATTGTCGAACCGACGGATTATGGACCACACGGTGTCGACGGAGGCGGCGATGGATCGGACCACAGCGGAGCAGCACCGGTTGTTGTTGTTGTCGTCGTTGGGACTCACAGCGTGGGCGTGGTAATGGAAGAGGTTTTCGGGGACGGAGACATTATTGTTAGTCGTCGTCGTCGTCACGGGGAAGTTCCCGGCGAGTGTGGCGGCGTTGTGGTGGTTGATTCGGTGGAGTTGAAGTGCGGAAGTCATTTCTCTTTTGGGTTTTGTTTGATGAGAGAGAAGAGAATAAGGAGTGTGATATATATATACACACAATGTATACACATTTAAATCATGAGTGACAAATATTTTATTGGACACATATTTTAATGACAAAAAAGATTTTTTTTGAAAAATTGTGATTTAAAAAGAATTATAAAAGTATAAGCTTATTTTTTTTTACTTTAAGGGTGTGTTTAGTATAAAAAAAATACTTTTCGATTTTCTCATATTTAATTTGTTAAAAAATTTAAAACTAGTTTGTATATAGAAAAATAAATTTCTTAAAAATGATAAAAGTTATTTCTTTAATAGAAGTAGCGATGTAAGTTTTATGAAGGGAGTACAACTTAAAATGCTAGTGAACGTTCATATCGTTTGACTCTAAAAAAAGAAACTATGATAACTAGAAAAGAATAGGAAGAATAACAATATGTTTTTTATCCCCGACGTACCTCATCTTTACCCTCACTTTGTATAGTCCTTATCCTTCCACCACCCAACCTCCTCCTCTTATAATATTTTAGGATAAAATAATCACAAAAAATAAAAAATATTTTACATACTATCGAAAAGAAACTGTGATAACTAGAAAAGAATAAAAAGAATAACGATATGTTTTTTATTCTCAACGTATCTCATCTCTACCTTCACTTTGTATAGTCCTTATCCTTCCACCACCCAACCTCCTCCATCTTATAATATTTTAGGATAAAATAAAGAGTCTATTATACGCAATCTTATCTTGCATTTTCTGTCAGAGGCTATTTCTAAAGGCTTGAACACGTGACCTCCTACTCACATGTCAACAACTTTACCAGTTACTCCAGAGCTACCCTTCATTTTAAATATTAAAACTCACCTTTAATTTGTATTTTCACCTAAATATTCCCGAAGCCAATTCAATTCTTTTCATTTACCATCATTATCTTATCTTATCCATTTTTAACCTATTAACATCTAATTCGATCCGTTTGTTTGTCACTCCGATTTTTGTACATGTTAGGTTTTGGTAAATCTTGGGAAAACACATCAACTTTTTGAAGACAAAATTATAGCGGTTGAGTTTGGTTTTTTTTAGCTAACTGCTTACGTTAGGGGCCATGCAAGTTGATCATCAACTTGTTAATAGCTTAATTATTTGGACGTACTCTGAAATTAAAAAAGCCCTTCGAGGTTTACTTAATTACGTTATCTGCCACCTGCCAGTCAAAATCATCATCCGAGGTTTTTCAAATTTTACAAGTGTCTCTAGCAAAATGACAAAAATAACCCTAGAACTACTCCCAAGAGGAATATACAACAACAATAAACTTTAAAAAATATATTTAAAATTTATGATCTGAAATAATTTTTAAATATTTATGTGACTGAAATTTATTTCATCAAAGATTAAAAAAAATTATATTATTTCTAATTAGTTACATTCTTTTTAAGATAGATTAAAAAGGAAAGGGTGTCACGAGATATCGAGGGATTTCTCTTTTTTATGAATATGGTAAAACTATTAAAAGAAATGCTACATACAATCTTTCTCATATTAATATGATAAAATATACATCTTTAAATATTAATCAAAATTCATACAATTTAATTTTGATAAATAAAAATATGACAAATAAGCTCATGGGTTTTTGTGACGAGGGTTCCAAGGAAATAGTCTCTCTACTGCAATGAGGTAGTGGTAAGTCTGCGTACATTCTATCCTCCCCAGATCCCACTTATGAGATTTCACTGAATATATTATTATCGTAAAAATATGATAAATAAAATAATAAAATATGTAATTTAATTTAATCGAGAATCAATACGAATAGAAATTTCAAAAAAGTATCACTTCCAATTCCCACCCACTTTTCTTCAATTTGAAATTTGATCCCTTTTTTTTTTTCTTTTCCCTTTTCTTTTCCTTGCAATTCACATGCTATAAAAGATTCATCTACTTGCATATATGTCTTGTCTACTTACTATAGAAACTCTTACCTTTTTTATGCAACTTGCCAAATTATATTTTTGTAATTATCAATTACTACTAATATTCTCTTTGATTATCATACTAAAAGATTTTAACAACCATATAATAATGTGCTAACAACATCTTTTCATGTTATTTCATTCATCACATCAAAAATTTGGTGCTAGAGGAATCATATATTTCCTCTAATCATAGCTTCAGCAGCTTCTGATCGCTACTTGCTTGAACAATTTTTGATTGTCCTGCTTGCTTTAGTTGTTTTTTTTGTATATTATTTAGGATCAATAAAAAATATTTTGTGAATTTAGTAATTTGATTTTTCTAAGGTAGCTGGTATTGACGTGTCTGCTTCGATTGCTTCCTTATATTTCTTCCGCTACTTCAACTATAATTTTACAATATTGTCCCTAATAAATCATTTTTCTAATTGCTTCAACTACGATTTTACTATATCATCCTAATAAACTATTTTAAGCATGTAAACATTAAAATTAGGACAAAATAAATAAAAAATTGAGTCTTCCTTTTTAAGCTGGACAAATAAAATTAAATGCAACCAAGTATCATTAAAAAAACTTTTATTTCCTTAAAAACCTTGCTATAATGTGACTTGACTAAATTTGACAAGTTACTTTCCTTTTCACCATGTATTTTTGTTGAATAAACGCTATCATCGAAGATAATTGACATAGACGTAAGAATAAGATTTATTTACGAACTAAATATAAAATAATACTAACTATAATTTTTATCTCAGGACTATTATTTATGGTTGTATAGCTTACCAAACATTCCCTTAGATGCTAATATTTTTCAGATATATACTGATAAATGTTTGAAGTATAGAGCTTTATCTTTGTTTCAACTTGAGGATTGTCTTATTTGAAGATATGAATACCGATCATAAATCGAGGCGGAGTCAGAATTTTCGCTAACAAGATTCAAAATCTGAAAAAGTAAATATACGAACTAGTCGAAGGAGGTTCGACATCTACTATATATACATAAAAATTTATTTTAACCACAGACAAACAATATAATTTTCTTGGTGTTAAAATTACAAAAATTATTGTCATTTAATTTTAGCATTTACCAACAAGTTGCAATTTTATTTGTATACAAACAAGTAGTCATGATAATGTTTATGCAATTTGCAGACAAAAAGTCCAGCTACAACTTTGAGAAATATATATGTATAAATAAATAAATATCAATTGGAAATGATTTTTTTTTAAAAAAATAAAATAGCAATTGGAAATTAATGATCTTATAAATATATAACAAGTTGAGTTCATTGTACATTTTATTATTTAAAATATCAAGAGATTCCTTCTAGATGATTTAAAATGAATACTTGACAAAAGAAAAGTTGAAGTACCAATATTAATTAAAATAACATTGAGCTTTTGAGGTACTTTGACTAAATTTATTGGCTTTTATATATTATAGGGCAATATGCATGTTAAATAAGGAAATTAATACTTAGTCATTTGGAGAATCATTCATTTTTATATAGTAACTTTTCATTTTATTCTAAAATTAATGTTTGATTATAAACTTTTATGAAATCTAACTTTATTTAAATTTCAAATTTAAAAATGAGTTTTAAACTTGTTTTTCAGCCAGTGACATAACTGCTTAGATGAATGAATATTCAGTTGAATATCCTTCGTTGAAAACTTATATATATATTATGTATATTAGTCAATATTTTTTTATAAATATATATTAAATTTTGAATATTCTTGTCGAGATTCTTGACTTCGTTACTATTTCTAACTTCCATCTTCACATTCCTAATAAAGTATTTTTTTTTTAATCTCTTCTTTGCAAAAAGTATAACTAAACACAATTGAATCATCAACTTTAATTTCATAAATTAAAATAAAGTAAAAAAATCAAAGTTAAAGATTGACCTTTATGCCATCTAATGGCTCTATTTTCTCCATCAATTTGTTTAATTTCAATTTTTGAAATTTACTAATGATGGCATGTTTTAAAAAAAAACTTTTATTTCCTTAAAAACCTTGCTATAATGTGATTTGACCAAATTTAACAAAGTTATTGTCTTTTCCACTATGTAATTTTGTTGAATAAACGCTTTCATCGAAGATGATTGAAATAGACGCAAGAATAAGATTTATTTACAAACTAAATATAAAGCAATACTAACTATATTTTTTATCTCAGAGCTATATTTATGGTTGTATAGCTTACCAAACATTCCCTTAGATGCTAATATTTTTCAGATATGTACTGATAAATGTTTGAAGTATAGAGCTCTATCTATATTTCAACTTGACAATTGACTTATTTGAAGATGTGTATACTGATCATATATAATGACGGAGTCAGAATTTTCACTTAAAGGTGTATAAAATTTGAAAAAGTAAATATACGAATTAATCGAAGGGTGTTCGACATCTACTCTATATACATAAAAATTTATTTTCACTATAGATAAATAGTATAATTTTCTACTAAAGGGAATTCGGATGAACCCCTAAACATAGTGTAGCTCCACCCCTGATCATAAACATTTTAGATTTTTTTTTTGGGGAGATTATCAAGTTGTTTGAATTTTTTTTTTTTATATATATATATATATATATATATATATTATTATTATTATTATTATTATTATTATTATTATTATTATTATTATTATTATTATTATTATTTCTTAGCTGGGGTTGGTAAGAGGGCAGGGAGGTCCATAGTAATTTCTTGGTGTTAAAATTAGAAAAATTATTGTTATTTAATTTAGACATTTACCAACAGGTTGCAATTTTATTGGTATAAAACAAATAATCATGATAACGTTTATGCAATTTGCAGACAAAAAGTCCAGCTACAATTTTGAGAAATATATATATATATATAGAAATATCTTTCTTTTAAGTTAATAGCAATTGGAAATAAATTTTTTAAAAAAAATAGCAATTGGAAATTTAATGATCTTATAAATATATAACAAATTGAGTTCATTGTACACTTTAGGTATCAATAGATGATTTAAAATGAATATTTTTTTTTGAAGCCCGACTAAATCTGGATTCGCGCAGGAAAGTCCCACATTGAAGGGTAAAGCGCTTTCTAACAAAGGCAACTCCGTACCTTAGGAGACTCGAACTCGAGACATTTGGTTAAGGATGAAGGAGTGATTACTACTCCACCACAACCTTTGTGTTGGACTTAAGTAATAAGTGTGAATTGAGAAATGAAGATGGAAAGACAAAGGAAAATATGGGGAACCAATTAAAGGAAAATGAATAGTCATTTCTCCCTCATTGGTAAAATAGAGAAAAAAAATGTTATTCTTATATTAGAAAACACTTCCTTTAACTCTTAAAGAGTCAAATAAAGGAAACTCCCTCGGTTGTCGCTGTCATCGCTCGCTCGGCTTCGACAAATGATTTGATTGACAAATTTGTTGGATAAAATTTATTTAATCAATCTGAAATTTTCCTTCCTTACAACAGACACAATCGTCCAATTTTATATGACACCCTTTCCTTTTTAGATCGTCCCAAAAAGAATGTCATCTTACTTGAATCAGAAATAATTTTAAGTTAAAATTTATTTTTACCCTTAATGAAATGATTTTCGACTACACAAATATGAATGATTTTAGATCACAAGTTTTAAATTTTTTTTTTTAAATACCGTGCCAAGTCAAATAATGTTATATAAAATAAGACGAAAAGAGTAATAAAAATAGGACTTTTGATCAACTTTCTATCTCCCATTGGGAGAATTAATAGTGCATATTAGTAATTTACGTATTCATTTATTATTTCAATAAACAAATAATTAGAAAATTAATAAGTCGTCCCTTTTATTAAGCCTTGATTTGGGGCTTCAATTTTTGGAACATTTATGTGATGTAGGCAGCCAAAATACAAGGTACATAGGGTAAAAAATAAATTATCATTTTCGCTAGCCCCTTTTTAATTTATAAAAATTTCTTAAAAAATATGACAATTCAGATACATTAAAATTTACTCATATGGATACATTATTTTAATTTTGAATATAAAAATTAGAGTTTTAAGTATCAACAGATAACATTTAAAGCATGATACTGTCACGATCCGAAAATGGGCGTGATGGCACTCGTCTTAACCCATCAAGACAAGTCAGCCTAGCAACCCAATTAACATAGTAAAGTGCGAGAAGATGATAAAATAAAAGATTTAATTGTAGATTATACATCAACTTAATTAAAAATCCCAAAACCTGGTTGTCACGTGCACAAGCCTCTAATGTAGTACAATAGATTTGAAAGGAAAGCATAAGTCTCAAATGACATTGTCTCTAAAGTAGAACAAAATCATAAGTAGGAGTGGGAGTCAGCTGGGGTGACAAACAGCTACCTCGCACAATCTCCACAGGAAGCCTCAGACAAGGAATAATAGAAGGTATCACGAAGATCTGGGCTCGTAACCTACAAAAAATAAATTGTAGTAGCAAGGGGTGAGTACCAAACACACGGTACCCAACAAGTGAACTACTAAACGCAAAATTAAGCAGTACAGAATACAAGTACTCCTAACTCCACGCCAAAACCTCTACAACTACAACACACATAACATCGGTCCAACATAATAGTTCATAATGTATATAACATGTAGCTCAGTAACCACACCAATATTCATAGATCAACAACACAGGAATAGGTTCACCTATCACCAGTTTCACAAAAAAAAAACACCGACAAGCTCATAAATGATAAGAAGGTGTAATGCAATGCAGTGCAATGTCAAGTAGAATGATGCATGTTTGACCTAGTGATACACACCCGCTGTCTCTCAGTCTGGGACCCATGGGGGACTCTTAGTCCGTGCATCCATCGCGGCGTGCGACACGACCCTCGAATCATATATAGTATCTGTCGGCGTGCGACACGTCCCTCGATTCATAATATCCGTCGCGGCGTGCGACACGTCCCTCGAATGGTACATCCTTTTTAATCCTTATTCTTTCTCAGTTCACATAACATTTGCCACAAAATCAATGCAGTAGACAGGTTTACACTATGATGAGGAGATGACCGAATTTTAATACAATGCACATTTCACAACCACATAGTTTTAAAATAGCATCAACACCAAATTCATATTTCAAAATCACTATCAACACCTCACATAGGAAGCACAAGATTCTATATGCTTAACAAAAGTTAAGAAATTCACTTGCCTTAGTCAAATCATGATCACTCTAACACTTGAGCCTTCCCTTTTCGATTAGAATCCGTAATACCACAATCTAAACAAATAATAATTCACAATAAGATTTTCAAACTAAAAATACTCATATTACTATACATCTAGCATAGACCCAAAAACTCATCTAATCTATAATTAAGTTCCAAAATTTCAAGTCTAGAGTTAGATTTCAATTTTCCTAATATTAACACAAAACATACGCATACATAGATACCCACCGAAACACAATATTGTAATAAGTTTTTCTAAAACCCAGAACCAAACGAACTGGGCAGTAAGTGAATATGAAGGAGAACTCTTCATCTGCAATGTGATTGGTGGGTACTATATCTATTTCATAAAAAAAATACCACTATGCTTCCATGTTGTCATCCTTTGATATATTTATTTTAATTCCCCCAAATTTTCATCCTTTACATGCATTTTTTTCCATATGTCAGCAGCCTATTGTACCAATTCATTAACAGCAACAATTCTTTATGAAAGTCACTAAGAACATTAAGAATTTTTTACTCATTACCTGGACACGACGTGCAGCAATGGCTTCGTTGTCGGCGTACAGGTATGTTCACACCCTTCTTCTTTTGTTTTATTTTTAAAACTGATAATTCCCACTAACCTAATTTAATACATAGATTAAGTAGATACAGAGTTTTAAACAAATTAATATTTAGCCCATCATTTATTAATTATTTCAAACTTACCCATAAATTAAATACTTAATGATCGAATAGTCCAAAGTACCCATTAAAATTTTACGAGGGAGCTATTTTTATGAAATCACGTGGACTAATTCTAGAAACGATATTATGGGTCATTACAGATACATTGAACATAGAGATAATTTAAGAATTAGAATTAATGTATTCGAATTATTGAATTAACGTATCTGGATTATTGAATTAATGTTATCCGGATGAAAAGATTTTTTTTTTTTGAAATTTTTAAAAATGAATGGGAATAATAGAAAATATAACAAATAAAGAAGTGTAATTATGTAATTATATCAAATACAATTAGGAGTATGCGAAATTGAATTGATCGATGAACCGAACTGATAAAAACATTATTGATTTATTGTTATTATTATATAATAAATATTTTATAGTTCCAATAAAATTATGAAAATTTTCCTATCACAACTCCTTCCACTTTGTTGCTGCCTAGGGCTGGGCATTATTTGATTCGAACCGAAAAATCAATTAGATTAATTTTTTTAAAATTTTGATTTCGATTAATCGATTTATTCAGTCAGTTTTGATTTTAAATTTTAAAATATTGATAATTCCATTCGGTTAACAGTTTTATTTTTTTTATTTCGATCAACTGAAAAACCGAATTTCTACATATGTTATAACTTATAAATTATAATATGTGTAGTATTAGGCCCAACATGAATTGGCAATTTCCCAAGCCCAATCAGGCAACATATACTTATTGAAGACCCAATTTCAGTTCCAAATATATTACTTAGTGAAAAATAAAATCCCTAAATCCTAATTGCTAACCTGGGACATATATGTCAAGGAATGAATGAATCAAATGGTAGATTTTTTATTTATAAGTCATGGCACTTCAAATAGTAATTTAATACATGTAAATGTTCACATTTTTAAATAATGACCTCATTAATTGGTTACTAATATAAAATAGCTTATCTTTATAGAGTTGTAGTAATGTTTTCTTGTATGTAATCAATTACTTTTCATCGAAATAAACCGAACCAAAATTGCAAAAATCAAATCAAACCGAATTTATTTCAATTTAGTTTTTATGTATATTTATCTTAAATCGAAAGTCGAAAAATCAAACTGAATTTTACTAATGGAACCGAACCAACCAAATACCCAGCCCTATTGTTGCCGCCACCAGATTTACTCATTAAACAACGATAATCAATCCCTCTTTCTTTAACAAGTTAAAATAAACTAAAAAAATTATATTCATCTTCACAATAAAATATATATACACACATACTCTTCGAGTTATCTATTTATATGAATAATAAATAATATATATGTTTATATTAGAATGCACATAATTATGCTAGAACACATAAGCTTTTTAAAATTTAATTCGATAAATACCTCTTAAAGCATAAGCAAATACCTTCAAACAAATTCACAAATTAAACTGCAATTCTATGATATTCTACGATAATCCCAAGTTCACGTCTGAACTCTAAGTTTCCTTTTCATAGGTTTCCTTTTCATTAACTTACAAGGCTGGTAGAACCCCAAATAGGAATCTTTTCCCGTCCAAATCTGAAACTGAAGACATTTATTCTCCTTTTCTCCTTAAGAATATGATTTTGAGTTCTAATTAAATACGAATACCGTAAGAATCATGCTTCCTATTATGAAAATAATTCAAATAATTAATTTAAATTATTTTTATCATAATAAATTAAAAAATCATTCCATTAAAAATTTGTAATTGCACTCCTCCATTTACTTCAAAATTTCCCATTAAACACTGAAATAATTTCCTTGTTAAGATTATAGATACTAATCAGTAAATTAAATCACTAATAAATTTAATTCAAAAATTAATTTCTTTTAGAGCACTACTTAACTTATTTCATGTGTTAGATTCATAAATACACTTCCAAAGTTTGACACAATGAAAACTTATAAACTTCTCAAAAGACAAATCATTAGTCTTTATATCAAGACATAGATTCCATCAACTAACCTATTATTTCACCAATATATATTATTATCATCCTATCTACCAGACATATTGATCTATCTCAGAATCTCACCTTTTACTAAAACGAATAGTAGTTATATCAGTATTGAGAATATAAATACAATTAACAGTTTAAAGAATATATTTTTATCGAGTAGTCTAAAACACTCTTTT
The DNA here is from genome assembly GCA_029948455.1 of Solanum rostratum. Lineage (NCBI taxonomy): Eukaryota > Viridiplantae > Streptophyta > Magnoliopsida > Solanales > Solanaceae > Solanum > Solanum rostratum. The sequence goes on along the minus strand of CM057051.1, from coordinate 66,888,632 downwards.
AGTTTGATATATTTTATATTAGTCAAAATAAAAATAATAATTTTAATTAAATATTAAAATATTAAAAAAGAACAAATAAAATAAATAAACCTTACTAAAAATTGAGTCGGATTAAGTTTTAACTCACTCTATAACCCCCGAGCTAAACTCATTTTGAACCAAGCAAATTTGAGTTGAATTGAATGCTAATTCATTATCATCTTAATTCATTATAACCCGCTTAAATTTGATCCAACTCGCCCAATTACTAGTCCTGAATATTGCCTCCACCTCATCTTCCTTTTTACTATTGACTATCGAGACCAAGCTTCTATCCCGATCAACTTGATTAGGATGGATCGGGGGCGCGGAGTTGAATTGTACTTCAATCGCACCCCTCCAGTGCCATCTCTAAAGGCTGACAATCAACATCCATACAAACCAGATGTTCATCTAGTAAGTTATACCTCACCCAACGGAAACAATTTTCATTAGAATTTGGTCTTATGTTTGTTATTTACAATCTCACATAGGACCTAGTTGTATGGTGATGTCCTCCATCAAAGACCAAAAATGTACCATACACAAAAAAGTAGCCACACACAAAATCACAACAGGAAAAGGAAGAACATAGCAAAATGCATACTAGTAAGCATTGCAGACAACAACCACAATTACAGAGAGCCAACCAGGCATAACTATGAACTTTGTATATCAGCAAAATGTCAATTACAGGGAGATAATCTATTTTCTACTGTTGAACTTAGGGACCAATACCCTACTAAAATGTTGCCAAACTGACTACTCAAATGTCAAAAACTGTACAAGATGTTTGTTTTGATTCAACAACAGCTGAATTCTCTCATCCAAAAACTTATCAAGAAACAGCTTGTTTACCGTTTAAAGAAAAAGGAAAGGGAAAATCATAATTCCTCAAGGCAGACGGGGGAAAAGGTCAAAGAACAACATAATCTCCAACTCCTACACTATGTTTTTCCTTCTTGTCGAATAAATTCAAGATCTCTTGAACTGGCTTAGGTGAACATTTGAAGATACTCTGATCGTTGCAGAAATTTTGCAATAAAGCTAACAGCAACATCCAGTCACCAGCAGTGCTACCATCCAGTTTGCCTGCGTGTGAGACTTGTATAAATCCACCATGTCAAGCTTCCCAACCACATTAGAAGTCCAGGACACCTAAGTCATCCAAACAGAAGTTGAAGTCCTCCTGCCGACCAGGTTTTAGGAAATCAAAATCAAAATCGTAATTAACCGGCTCCATTTGCCACAAACCTTCCAACGTATTGCCATCTGCATTTTCCAACTGATTGGATGGATTTGAGAACTTGTCAACCGCATTTTCCAACTCGTGTGATGGATTTGACAACAGATTGTTGTCATAGGCAGGATTCTGCAATTGATGTAAAGAATCATAGGCGCACTGCTCTTGTTTAGGAAGAGCAGAACCAACATCTTGGTTAAGAGCTGTGGCATCCAGTGGGGTCGAATCTATCATGCCTAATAGCTCATTTACATCAAACATCTCATCATCCAAACACAAGTTGTCCAGATCATATTGTCCATCATTCCATGAATTATCTTTCATGGCCACGGGCTCTTCTTTAATTTCAAGGATCTCTCTTTTATCTAACACCCCCTTAGCCTCGTCTTCCGCCCCCTCTCTCAATGAGCTCAGAGGCGTTCCAACTCCATTAGAACCACTCATGGAACCATCAATTTTTGTTCCACTTTCTCCATCTTCACATCTAACCTCAGGAATATTAGTTCTTCCGCTCATCATGCCATCAGCAGGGTACACCTCAGAGGAACTTGAGGCTGCTGTATTTGAGTCAGATTGAGATACCGTAGGCAATGAAGAATCATACTTAGAAGACTCTTTCGACGAAGAGCTACAATCCGGGAGATTCAACCTTGCACAAGGACCATACATTGCCCTTGCAGCTTCATCATAAGCAAGAGCAGCCTCGATTGCTGTGTCAAATGTACCCAACCAAAGCCTATTCCCTCTATGTGGCTCCCTAATCTCTGCAACCCATTTACCCCATGTCCTCTGCCTAACACCTCTATACTTGCATTTCCCGTTATCTGGTCCTCCTTTACCTTTCATACATCCCTTCTTTGATCCTTTAGCAGGGACTTTACGCACCGGCTTTTTTCCATCATTATCACAAGAATCTAATTTCTCGTTCACCTCTTTCCACCTTGCAAGTGTCCTTGCTACATTCTTCGGAGCATCTTTTCTACTCCTTGATTTCTTCTTTCGCGTATAATCCATGGGTAACATCATATTTGAAGTTTGATCAAGCACAGCCATATCTTTACTTCTGTCCATTATGAAAAAAAGAAACAAAATCAAATAGGATACTAATATTTATATACCAAAGCAAGTAGCAAAATCCTTTGCAAACAAGTAAAGGCGCAGCCATTAGCGCAGCCTTTAATATAAAATATTTCCTTCCTCTACAAGGAACCCAAAAAAATAAATAAAAAATCCCTTTTCTTCGCCACCAAGTAACCTATTGCTTCCACACAAAAATCTAATCCCGCACTATCACTTACCAATTCAGAGTTTGATTCCTCAGACGATCACTCAAGTTATAATCTAAAAAAATATCACTTTCCTCGTTGAGAAAAATTAAATCCAGTCGAAATATGGCTTTTTTCAAATAAGAACTGATTCCCTTTTCTTTGATACCAAATCACCAATCACTTTCATCCAATTTATCAGATACCCACTCCAAAGTCGCTTCAATTTCGCGAAAAATTTGAAATTAAAATCCAAAAAAGGCAACCTTATGAGATAAGAACTAGTGACGATTTGGAAAATGACAAATTCAACACGAAACAACAAATTACAATGCCAATTCCACCAATTACTAAAACCCTAACCAAGCAATTTCATCAACTCTAATCAACTTTTGGTCATGAAACTAGCAATAAGTTCACACTCCACAAAAACAAAAAAAATTCTAACAAAAATCAAACATATAATCAAAGCTACAAAAAGAAAAATCAAGATGATATCAACTCACCTAAATATCTCTGTAATCAAAAATCGATTTGAGTTTTTCCCTTCACAAATAGTTGATTTCTCTTTTTCTCCTCCTTTCTAGTACTTTCTCCAGAGTGATAATTTTTTGTTTCACGAAAATAGAGAACAATGAGAATCTGAAGAGGTATTTATAAACTTCCGCAGATATTTTTTATTTTAAAATTTAAATATCTTGTGTTGTTAAGCGTGGTGACGTGGCGAGGATTTGTTTGAATCGTGGCGATTTGACTACCGGGGGACAAGACACGTGTCAGTAGAAAATTCGAGAACCTATCGCTTTACAACATTTCTTTGGGTTGAAGAAATCATGTTTTATTATACTTTGACCTTGGAATATTAGATTATTTACAGTTATGCCACTCATCCTAGACTGCTCTAACTTGTTCTAGCAAGAGATTACAGCTGCCAACTTGGAGGAGACAACGGTTGCAAGTTGACAACTGCCAAAAACTAGCTAGTGGTGACTTCACTAGCTACGTAGTTCGTAGAAGTTTTGTCTAAATATATCGCCATGTTATTAAAATTTTTTTTTCTAAGAGGTGAAATAGAATAACTTAATTGAAGCGTAGTTCATCTCAATTTATATGAATTAGTTTAACAATAACATATTCAGTGGGACCCCACAAGTGGGGTCTGTGGAGGGTAGAATGTACGCAGACCTTATCACTACCTCATAAAAGTAGAGAGTCTGTTTCCTGGGAATCCTCGTCTCAACAATATATGAATTAGTTTAACGTGATATGAGATTAAGAAGATATTTAAATTTATAATTTAAAATGAGTATTAGATATTTATATGATGAAAAAATATGTTATTAAAAATAAAATAAATATTTTAAAGTTATATCAGATCATTTTGTATTGTATTGTGTTGAGGCAATATTTTTGAATTGGCTTAGTTTTATAACAAATATCATATTCAATAATCCAATGAGATTTGTATGAAGGTGGCAGAGTAATTTTTTTTTTATGACAAGGGAACTGTAATCGCTACGATGAGCTCGATCCAGAGAGCAAATATTTGACTTTCTTGCAAATCGCAAAAGAGAGGTAATCCAGGCAAGCCCGGTACGACGAGTTCGACTCAATAGGCAAACCTCTTACTTTCGCTGACAAGGAATTTCGAACTTGAGACCTCCAACATGATAGTCTCAAGCCCAAATCAGTGGGCCACCCCGAAGGATAATGGGCGACAGAGTAATTATTGTTAGAATACTTTAAAGAATTCACTTAATATCGCAAGCAAATTGGTAGACATAAATATGAATACATGACTATCATAGGAATACTCACCTTGTTTCATTGCAATGATTTGTTTGAAGAATTTGATGTTTTAAACCTTTGAATGTTGCTTTGTAGTGTTCTTTTTTTCCGTTGAGAGAAAGAGAAAAACGTTCTTCTTCTAATTCAGGAACTGTGCTTATTTTAAAGATATCTTTTAAATAAGTCTCCATCAGACTAAAGAAAAGACCCGTGTGTTTTAATTTATCTAAAACAGACCTATATTAATAAACATTTACTTTTAAGATCCAAAATTTGATAAAATACTTTATTAGATCATAACAATGAGTTATTTTAGTAATAGCATATTTACGTATAATATATTTACATATGAGTTCACAACTAAAAATTACTAACAATTTTTACAATAGACTTAGACTTAATATGTGTTCTATGTTAAGAATGTCTTTTAAATAAGATTCATAATTTTAAAGATGCACACCAAAAATATTACTATAGGTTTTGATGGTAAAAATTACTTGAGTAATATATATAGTATAATATTATTTTCTAGATAAACTCATAAAATGACAATCATACTGAATTTGGTTCTAGTGTGACACTCTAAAATAGACTAAATAGGTATAGTTGAAAAAAGATGAAAGAAATAGAAGACGTAGGATGTTCCTCTTTTATAAATAACTAGTCCTGTTGTACGCATTTTACACGTGATCAAAGCGAAATTAAATTTAATTATTTATTTATAAGAAATAAATAATTCACTAATTTTGATAAATTATTTATTTATAAGAGTCATATATATAGAGATTCTATCACTAATTAGAACCCATGGTAAATTAAGATTTTCCTTAGCTGGAGGGTATTTTTCTTGATTTAAGGAAGAAGTAGAAGTCCATCAAATAAGAAAGATTTAGGAGTCTTTTCTACGGCTAGAAGTCCTTATTTTATCACTTTTTTCATATATTTTAAAGGTCAATATTATAAATATAATTAAATAATAATTTAAATAAAAATAATGAAAAAACAATTTCATCTAAAACAGAGTCTGAAGGGCAAAAAGTTCAAATAAGAGTCTTCACACTTTTAATATAATCTAGACTTGACTAGACTAGATAGATAAAGATTATTCAAACTATATTAATAATCTTTGTATTAAAGTTTAATTTTGGATCATTGTTTAGTGATTGGTTTAAAACTAAAGTTGATTACGTATGGTATTCGTGCAACATATACAATATAATACACTATGTGCCAATAATTTTTTAATAACCTTTGTTAATTTGATATTAAATAAAATTAATGATGAACTACATTATTTATCTAGATATGAAATATGTATGGTTATGGTTTATACGAGTTTAAGTATTTATTATGCACATTTAAAATTAAAGAATATAAAGCTAAACTCTTAGAAATCTCAGAAACTCTTGAGATATTCATATAATTAAATTTCGAGAAGATCCAAAAAATTCTTTCACAGATTTGAAGCTCAAATTATCCTTGTTCGAGAAATACGATACTAACAGTCATCAAATCATCACTAACGATCATCAAATCACGGAGAAATTGTATAAGAGAAAAATCAAGAGATAAACAGATTTGTACCCAAACGTGATGAATACTTTTTGCATTTTTCATTAAGAATCTCAAACTTAAATAATCTTGAATACTTACAAATAGGGGTGTCAATTGGGCAGATTGGGTTAAATTTGAGCGGGTTATAATGAGTCAAGACCCAATCCAACTCAAATATGTTTGGGCCAAAATGGGTTGGGTCAAAACGGATTGAGTAATGAGCTATACAGCGGGTCAAGACCCAACCCAACCCGACCCGACCCAACTTTTACTAAGTTTTACTTACTTTATTTGTTCTTTTTCAATATTTTAGTACTTAATTAGATTATATTTTTCTTTATTTTGGCTATATAATCATATCAAATTAAAAAAAAATGTTTTGAAAATATTTTGACAAGATCTCTCTCGAGTCGATTTGGGTTGAATATCAACCCAATTTTAAACGGATTGAAATAGATTGGGTTGAAATAGATTGAGCTAATAAATGAGCAAGTTATTAACCCGCTCAAACTTCAACGGATTGAGCGAGTTGGGTTTAATTTTGCCACACCTACTAATTTTTATTAATTAAATAATATCAAATCTTCGAAATAAAAAAAAAAAATTATGCGGCGAATGTTTCGTAAAGATTTAGTGGGGCCAAAAAGATACAATGTCCTTATCTGCATGTGTTAGCCGGAATGCTTTGACGCGTTAGATAAGAATGCCACGTCATCACTGACCTCTCATGTATTTTTTATTTTAAAAAAATAATTAAATAAAACAGAAAAAATAACATTAAGAAATTTAATTTAATTTAATTTCATAAGTGCGGTTAAGGGTGGCAATTGAGCTAGGGCCAAGTTTAAGCGGATCATAATAGATCAAAACAACAAACGAATCAAAATCTACCCAACCTGAATTTGCTTGGATAAAAATTGATTGGCTCAACACAGATTGAGTAATAGGTCATAGGGCGGATCAAGACCCAATTGGACCCAACTTTTACTAAGTATTTTACTTATTTTATTTATTCAAATTCAATATTTTAGTACTTAAGAAATTATATTTTTCTTTATTCTCACTATATAAAACATATCAAATTAAAAAAAAATTATTTGAAAATATTTTGACAATATCTCTGAAGTCGATTCAGGTTAGATATCAACCAAATTTTAAATGAGTTTGATTGAGATAAATTGAACTAATAAATAGGTGAATTATTAACTCATCCAAACTTCAACAAATTGAACGGTTTGAATTTGACCAGGTGCGGTTAAGAATTCATAGAATGTACAACTTTATTCTTATCTTGCATAATGAGGTATTGACTTAGCACAGTTTTTATAGAAAATATTCTTTCCGTCTATATTTATTTGTCAATATCTAATTTAGTGCACTCCTAAAAATAATAATTCTATTATATCACTTTAATTATTAGGAATAATAAGCAAAATATTTATTTGGTAATCTTGTGTGCTAGACTTAGCCTAAGTATTTGTTAATTAGGCTCACTTAATTAGCCTAAGTATTAGTCAATTTAGCCTAAATATTAGTTAATTTATCCTAAATATTAGTTAATTTAGCCTAAATAAAATGAAAGGGATGAAATTTATAATGGATTTCTTGCTATTTTAAATTATGTGGCACACTTTTTTTTAGTTTATTTCAAAGAAATGTTACATTTCTATAACAATAACAACACAATCCTAAAATTATCTTTGATAAAATTATCTATAATCACACAAATTCTAAAGTTTGATCACGTTTACAAATTTTAAAAGTATTTAAAAAAAAGGAATTTTCTCATATAGCCACTTAAAAATACCTTAATTATACTCCATATTTATAGTTTGGATAATTACATTTTGTAACTATAGTTATAGCTGCATTTGTATAATTCGAGCAATATTTGTATATATTTGTACATTTCACTGTACAATTCGTGCACAATCTTTGTATAATTCACAGTGTTTGTATATTTACCTATACAATTTGATTCGCACACAACATTTGTATAAATTACGCAAATTATACAAAACTCAAACTGTAATTACAGCTAGACATTTGCCGCGATCCGTAATTAATTTAAACTATAGTTATGCTAGTTAATTAACTAGTATATGTTTGCTTATCCGCGTAATTTTTCCTTTAAAGAATTTCATATCAAACTGGGCCGGTGCATATCCTCCTTGCTTTTGGGCCGACGTAAATTAGGCCCATAAATTGCACCACTTAGCCCATGATACCAATCGGATGAAGATTAATCCATGTGTGTTCATGATAAAATAATGTACAATTTTAAAATTTTTAAAAAAAATTAAATTTATATATAGTAGAAAAAATATGATTTAGATAATAATTAAAAAAATCGCATTTGAAAATGCAAATTGTCTAGCATTAGATAAAAACAATACACGTATTCGTGTGTTTATTCTTTTTAGGTTCTTTTATTATTCATAATAGAGAAAAATATTAAAAACATCCTCGATTTGGCGTGATAGATCAGGATGTATTTTAGATTAGTTAGTCAAATAGAAGGATATTTTTGAGAGTGTCAATAGTTTGAGGATAAAACTAATAACTTGCATCAAGTTCAGGGGCGTTTTTAATATTTTTCTCTTGACAAAAAGTCAACTAAGGATAAAAAGGAATACTATGTCCCTCCATTTAAAAAAGAATGGTCTTATTTCTTTTTTGGTTTATTTTAAAAATAATGATCCATTTTCTTATTTGGTAAAACTATAATTTCAACTTTCCACGTGTCATGTTTTAGACCACAGAATTAAAGGACATTTTGGTATATTTAATACAAGTTTAATTTAGAACCACAAAATGAAAAAATCTTAAAGTTTGTTCCAAGTCAAATCAGGTCATTCTTTTTTAAAGGAAAAGAATATTAAATAGAATTATCTGCAATTACATTTTAAGTAACATGCTTGTGTACGAAATCAGTCAAATATAATTAATCATTAGTATAATTTAATTTATTATTTTTGATTAAATAATATTTATGGTAAATTCTATTAAATGAAATTGCCTGTAATTATATTTAAATAACCTGCTTATATGCTGGACTCATCAAATCAAATGTACCAAAGTTTTATTAGGTAAATAATTTATAGTGTCATTATACATTCCAAATTTAATACCAAAAAATCCCTATAAATTCCCACCTAATTTTCTCAACATTGTAAAAATTCAACAAACACATTTTCCGCAAATAGCAGCACTGGTATCTCCGCCAACTGTTCAAAATGTGTGACAATCTTCTTGATCTGCCATAGATTCCGAAGGTTTATGATTAGGGCATCTACTCTGCTCCGATTATAGACATTCAAAACCTGTAGCTAAATAAGAAGGTTGTCAGCATTTTGAACGGTTGGCTGAGATATTGTTGTCGCCATTTGTGGACATTTTCAAGCACGTTTTTTGATACTGAATTTGGGCTTGATCAAATTTGCATAGAACGATACGATGCAAACCCACATTCACCCCCACCCTGCCCCGCCCCACCCTGCCTCCTTATGTGTTTCAATTTCGTTTTAAAGTTTTCATTAAATACATAATTTTTTTTTTGTAATTATGTGAATTTCAATTAATTTGAGCAAATATACTTTCATTTTTTTTAATTATATTTTAATTTCAAAGTTTGCATATTGATAGAATTGACATCATAGATATGAACAATTACATTAAGAGCAATTAAAACAATATTCATGTTGTATTGCTTATTTGAGTTTTAACATGACCTTTTAGTACATTTTTATTTGATTTTTATAATATATCATTTTGTTTCATAATAATCTTAATCAAGTAAACAACAATTTTAAAATCCCATAATTAAAGTTATTATTTTGATTTATAGTAATTTTTACATAATTTTTAAATAACATACATTACGCTATGCTTTATTTTACCTATGGGTTGTTGAGACGAGAGTTCTCAGGAAATAACCTCTCTACCTCTATGAGGTATTGGTAAGGTCTGCGTATATTCTACCCTCCCCACACCCCACTTATGAGATTCCACTGAGTATGTTATTGTTATTGTATACATTACTCTATGCGTCCCAATTTACATGGCACAAATGGAATTTCAAGAATCAACCAATTTTTTTTTTATAATTTTTGAATATTTTAAGTTGATAATAATTGTGATTTATAGTGTTTTTTATGCCATTTTCAAATAATATATATTATTTTTTTTTTTTGGTCAGATAGTTGATCGAGAAAGCATCGCCCAAAGGTGCTCATAGAGCCGGTCCCCGGTAGGCTAAGATCCTCTCAAAGCGAAAAATGAAGAAAACCAAGTCTTTCTTGCTTTCATTGTGTCAAGTGCGAGATTGGCTTCGAGGAATTGCGTATGCAAGGTTGTCTATTTGAGACTATCTATCTAGTACGATTAATCTAGTCATTTTGTACAGTATCTTCGCTAGGTCTTTATGGAATTCTTTTAGCAGGTCGGTCTAGGTAATTGATATTGCTCCTGAGAAATTCGTTGTTTTCAGTTTCGTTTGTGCATCTTTTTTGATCCCATGCTTTCCATTGGTCAACAACCAACGAAATCTAGACTTCTTCACTACTTGTGTAGGCTTGAAGGAGTTAAGTTATATTGAGGGAATAATTTTTTCTCAGTTTATGTGGCACAGATAAAATTTTGTGAATTGATTGACTCCTTTATTTATCTTTTAAACTGTTTGTATTCTAAATTATAATTATCATGATTTATAGGATACTTTTTTATATAATTTTTAAATATTAAAAAACATAGACTAAAATAAAAAATATAAAATTTATATAAATGCCCCCTGCTAGAAGCAGGACATGTGGTATCAGCTTGTGGCCTTCTCTAACCTATCTTTCCTTTCTTTTTGCCATTGGAGCACATCTTTCGCTAAAAAGGGATCTATTACGAGTACAAAATGCTTTTCACATACAAGTTGAATAGCGCGATAGGGCATAAAAAATCCACTTTGAAAGTGAAACTCAAGTTGTTGTTGCGCCAGCTTCCGTATACCATTTATTCCCCCCTATTTGAGTAAGCGGACTGAACAGAGAGAGTACCTTAGACGCTTGACTCAAATCCTATATTTATATTAATAAAAATGCATTTAATATATATCAATATCAATTCATTGAAACAATTTCGTAGAATTCAAAATTTATAAACTCAAAATTTAACGTTATTACTCCATCTTACATATGAAGATTCATAACAGATCAGTATTTAGAATAGCAATAAAGTTTATTAAAATTTCAATAAATTCCTTTCTGTTAATTGCACAAGAATTACAGTAACAATCAATGTGATCTGGAGATATTGTGGGATTGAAGGCGGATTCAGTTTTGAGTATCCGCCTTCAATCCTATCAAAAATGGAAAAAAAAAAAAAGGAATTTTGATTCATGCTACTTTTTGTAGTAATCAACAGACGGGGAGATCGAGTGGAGGAGCTTCCAGTGATTCCAATTCAGTAACTCCGTTTTCGACGAGAAACGCCATGGCTAAACCCCATGTAATGTGAACATCCAAGTGACAGTGCATGATCCATACTCCTGGATTGTCCGCGACAAATCTAATGACTGCCCATCCGTTAACAGGTACACTAGCTGTGTTTCTGAGAGGTGGATTAACAAGGTTGAATTTAGATGTATCTGTTTTCGGATTAAAGTTACCGAATCCCTCTGCAATGATGTAGAAATCATATCCATGGAGATGAATTGGGTGGTTCTCAGCAGTGAAGATACTAGTCCCCTGTAGTACAACTTGCACTCTTGCCCCATATTTCAGCTTGTACAGCTTAGTTCCTCGAATAGGTTGCCATAAAGATCGGCTTACGTTGCCTGTGTAGTCAAATTTTACAGGAGGTACAGCAGGGAAATCGGTTGAGAAAACACCAGGTATGCGTTGGTGATGTGCTTGTAGAAGGGAAAAATTGGATGGTAGAACAAAGGATACGTTGTTCATACTGGCAGTGAATCGAGTTCCGTTTGGAGCTTGACAGTTGCTGGAGCTTGCACCTTTTGGGCAGTTTTCGAGTCCTAGCCCAACTGTGAAGAATAGATTTTCATCGATTTCAGTGGGCACCTCGACCTTCCTTGGGCTTCTGAATTTGGTTGTGAAAGCTGTAGCAGTGGCTGTGTCATTATATGCTGGTAAAGATGGGAAGACTGGTTTGGTCTTGGTACAGTTGGAAGAACAAGAAGCTGTGTTGTACTCAAGGATGGCTGTGGTTGTGGTGTTATCAAAGGGAGCACCTTGAGCACTAGCGTAGGCACGTGCTGCCATGTAATATCGAGCTGATTGTTGATCAGCTTTGATTAGGACATCAGTTGTCTGGCCTGGTCCCAGCATAAGGACTGATGTTGTGAAGGGTTTAACATAAGAGGCATCTGCTCCAACGACAGTAAGTTTGTGATTAGCCACAGTAAAGAAAAGCTGCTGGTTCAATCCAGCATTGATAACTCGAAGGAGGTTGGTTTCGCCAGCGTCCATATGAACTATAGTGGTATCTGCATAAAGGTAATGTTACTAAATCTGTATGCTTTCATAAGTAATCCTGACTCTGTGTAAAAGAGTCGAGATATAACTTGTATCTGTCTTCTTTTAATTTTTCGGTACCTTGGCTAGAACACTTGTAGAGATCGCCTGGTTGACCATTGATAGTGTAAGCATCAGATACATTAGGAGCTGCTCCTGTGCTTGTTGCTTGTCTTACAACGTCAATTGGGTTCGTATTCCACCATTGACCTGATCAGCATACATAATATGAGATCATTTTCAAAAACACTCTAAAGTTTGTGGTGATAAGAGAAGGTAGAAGTAGTACCAAGCAGAATAGGTGCTTCTCTGTTGGGCTTCGGAAATGGATAGTTTGCGCCTTCTTTTGGGTGGATAATTATAGCTCCATAAACAGTAGCCCTGAGCCATGAGCTGTGGGCGTGCCACCAAAGAGTCCCTTCCTGTCCTTGAATGGTAAACCGATAAGTGTAACTCTTTCCTGGTCTAATCGGGCATTGAGTGATAAATTCTGGTCCATCTGCCCATCCTGTTCTCATCTGCCTAACCCCGTGCCTTTTAAAACACAACAACATCGTATCAAAAGTAAAAGAAATGTCAATACATATAATCGCGTCTAATATATCAGTTCATTTGAGTTCTGCAAAGCATGAACTTACCAATGAATGGTAACATTATATTGAGCTCTATTAACAACATTAACCACCAGAGTATCTCCGTTGTTTACTTCCAATGTTGGTCCAGGGAATTGTCCATTCACCGTGATGATGCTGTGGCTATTGCACAGCCTCTTCACTGGTGTTGCTTGAACCTGTTCCAAGAACAACAGAGGTCAATATCCTACAACTTGTAAAACTTTACGCGATGTTAGCAAATAACCAAGGGAAATAAAATCTCGAATAGCTTACAACAAAATCATGGTAATGAGTTTTCGCGGATGCAGCATTTGCAAAAAGAAGCAACATGCATACTAAATAGAAAGAACTCAAAAGGCTAGCAATGCTTTTGAAGGCCTCCATTTTTACTTAAATCGATTCGAGTAGTAGTAGAAATGCTGCAAGTCAATGCTTGTTTGTGAAAGATATGAGAGCTGAAAGGTCTGGTTTTATAGATAAAAGTTGTTTTGAGGTTGACAGATTATCAAAACTTATAGTTAAAACTCTGTAGAACTGATTGGTTCACCCACTTAAACTTTTCTAACAGCAGCAATTTTCATGAACAATGCCTTGCACTGCAACAACTTGGCTAATTAGATCTTGCTTAGCATTAACTATGTGATGTTATTCCAACAAACTGCAGTTTGTTGTGATGATTATAGTGCCACCTTTCAACAATCTACATCAATTAGAAATTGATGAAAGATGAAGTTTTGAGCTATAGGGTGTGTTTGGTAGGGATAAAACCGAAAAATATTTAAATGTTCTGAAAAATGTTTTCCTAATCAACTTATTTTCCTCAAAACTAAAGAAAATAATGACTTCCATTCAAAAACTAAGGAAAACGTTTTCCAAAACTTTCCTCAAACCTTAAAATTTTTTTTTTCTTAACTCATCCCTCCCCAAAACAATTAATTTTTAAAAAAATTTCAAATTTTTAAATTTTTTACTTTTTTATTCCATCCCTTGCGCCAACCTCCAACCAGCTCCCCCACCCCCACCCCCAACCCCAAGTAATAATTATTTTTGAAAAATATGTAAAAGGTTTCTTTCTTTTTTTTTACACTATCCCTACTCCAAACCCCCTCCCCCCCAAAAAAAACCACATTAGAATATTTTTACAAATTATTTTTGAAAAGTATTTCAAATTTTATAATTTTAACCACCCCACCCCACCAAAATAAAAAATCTTCATCTTAATTTTTTTTTGAAAAAAATATTTTAAATTTTCATTTATACCACCTTCCTTGTTGTTGTGGCTAAAAATCACCCCCACCACCAACCCCAGCCAAACACACACACACAAAAAGAATTAAAAATTTATTTTTGAAAAATATTTTAAAAATTTATCTTTTTACACCCCCCCCCCCCCCCAAACCAAACAAATAAATGGAAAAATTATTTCTTTTTAAAATAAATTTTAATTTGGAACTTCAAATATTAGGATCAGATCCCAAATTGGACATTTTTACATTTGGATGTGAAGGTCAGATCTTGGGTAGGAGCTCGGAGTTGAATTTTAGACCAATTATTAGGGTCAACTCCCGAATTAACTACTAGGATTGATTTTCATGTCAGAAAAAATATTTTTTACTCTCTAGACAAAAACTAAAAGATATATTTTTTGAAAAATATTTTCATTCACCATCCAAACAACAACAACAACAATATACCCAATGAAATCCCACAAGTGGGGTCTGGGAAAGGTAGAATGTACGCATACCTTACCACTACCTTATAGAGGTTGTTTCTTGGGAATCCTCGTCACAAAAACCCATTAGTAGAATAAACTAGATACGAAAACAGGAAAGGAAGAAAAAAAGAAACAGAAAGAGCGACTAATAACGAAAAAAATATGATAGTATGTAAATACGAGACAATTAACATATATAAGATGAGATATATCCTACTATACCCCACGGCCAGACATGTTGCCTAAATACGATGTGTGATATCATCGTCGATATCGTCACTACTCTAGATGATATACCCAAGGTATTTAAAGTTTTCTCTCTTAGGAATAGATTGAGTGGCAAGCCTCACATCAATGTATGCTTCATCCCTCGCCACACTGAATTTACACTCCAAGTATTCTGTTCTGGTCTTGTTCAGTTTGAACCCTTTGGATTCCAAAGCGTGTCTCCATACCTCCAATCTATCATTAACTTTAGCCCGAGTCTAGTCAATCAGTACCATGTCGTCTGCAAATAACATACATCATGGAATCTCCTCTTGAATAGACCATGTCAGCTCATCCATCACCAAGACAAACAGAAAAGGGTCAACACAGATCCTTGATGAAGTCCCATCTCAACAGGAATATACTTAGAGTCTCCTTCCACCGTTCTTACCCGAGTTTTGGCTCCATCGTACATGTCTTTTATCGCCCTAATATACACCATAGGAACACCTTTCATCTCTAGATACCTCCATAGGACATCCCTCGGGACTTTGTCATAGGCCTTCTCGAGGTCAATGAACACCATATGAAGGTCCCGTTCTTTCTTTCCCTATATTTCTCTACTAATTTCCGAACAAGATGAATTGCTTCAATAATCGACCGCCCCGACATGAATTCACCAACCAAACAATAGAAATTATTTTTTACTCACCAACCAAACATGAGTAAATAAGGTAGAAACCAACTTGTCTTTTAATAAAACATTTTCTATCGAAAAAATTTCTTTCGTACCAAGCACACCCATAGTGTGTACTCAAGACAGGAGTACAAATAAATTATTTACTTCTTTCTTACCAACAATATTAACACTATTCTTGTAGTTTCTTGATTTTCGAGTTCAACTATCGTTATTGTATTTTTTTTCTCATCATAAAAGATCCGCTTGCCCCACAATGACTTTGGCCAATAGGAAAATCCCAATTCGTTGATCTTTCAATACAATCCATTCACACTAACACAATTAAGTACTATACCATATTCTAGAACCTTAAACTATGTGATTAAAAAAAATCCTACAGTGGGTCAAGGATTCCTTCTTCCTTTCCTCTTTAAACTCCGATTCATATTTTTTATAGAGAAGTCTCTAATCAAGGATAGACAAAGAGCCCTTTTCTATCATGTTATTGCATCATCTTGTTGTCATGATTGTTTTGTATTACTCTCTATTTCACATTATTTTATTATTTCTATTGCCCCCGTATTTCTATCTCCTTTTTCAAACTATTTGGCACGTTTTATTATAATAGGGTCCATCTGAAGTAACCGTTCTATCTCTATGATGTATGGATAAGATCTACATGCATTCTATCTGAATCCTAATTGTCAAATTACACTGAATATATTATTATTATTGTTGTTGTTATTGTTATCGTTTAGCAGTTAAATTAGCTAATGGCAGCAGAGCTTCTTAAGGTAATCAAGAATTGACTAATTATCTGATTATATTTCAACTCCAAGGAACCGACGTAGCTATAAACTGCAATTTGTTTACTTCTTAAAACTCTTAAAAAGTAGTGACAAAGTTTGTTGAAACGTAAATATCTCATTTTGCTTTTTGTTTTGTTTTGGGGGATGGGGTACACACATAAATGTTGAGTGTTTGACTTTTGTTATAATATATTTAATTAAATTTTTATAGCATGCATGTGTTTGGTGGCGAAATTAAGATTTGAAGTTTACGAAGTTAGACTTTTTAGCACTTTAATTTTAAGTTATCGTGATCTGAACTACTTCCTCCGTCCATCTTTATTTGTTGTCCCCTGATAACTTGACATTTGGATTAAGAAGCAATAAATGATGAGGATAATTTTACGAAATCACCCTTTTGAATATAATAAATATAATGTCATGAAAATTGTAACAGAAAAATGACCAGATTTCATGAAGTGACAAGTATCGTTGGATATGTATTTTTAGTATAGTGGACAAGTAAAGATGGACGGATGGAGTAATAACTTATACATATTGAATAGATTACTTAAGATAAATATAGAATTTGGATCAACTTTACTTAATCTCGATGAATCCGTATTTCGAACGCTAGTTCTGCTCTTGCAATGTGTTCGTAAACAACACAACAGGATCGACAAATTTGAATTTACGCCATAAGTAAAGTGTTTTATATGATCAGTAGTTCTCTTTTAAATTTTGGGGCTCGAACTCTAGATTATCGTGAAACTTCATCTCACAGAGAACATGACTTTAGATAGAAAGGGGTAGAGGTCGCGTGTTAGGGTAGAAGACTAATATGCTAGTAGGGGTAGGTTGATATATTATAACTTTGTGATATAGTAGTTTAGTAGGAGTGGTCGTATCTTTATATCATGTGTTATCATTATCCGTCTTATATTTGTTACTTTTATAGTATTTACATATTATCATTTTCTTCTCATTATTAGTCGTTTTTCATGTTTCTTTTCTTTTTCCTTTTTTTCCATATCTCGTATCTTAAATTTCACCAAATGTTTTATTACACACCTACTCAAGCTACTCCATTACATGCAATGACGTATTTCTATAGAGACCAAGAATTCTCATGCATGCATGCTTTTCTTCGTATATTTCTAAAAAAATATAATTAATTTTAGCTATGGATGTAGCACTGGAGCCAAAAATTTTTCTAATGGGAGTATGGTAAAATCTACAAAAATAAATTAAAACTAGGAAAATCAAATTTATATCTCAAAAAGGAAAAGTATTTATCCTTAAAAGTCTTATTACTTTCATAAAATATCTGCGCACGTTGATATCATACTGATGTCAGCACCACCCATATATCGACGGAGTATCACAAAGGATATTGATAAGGTATCGATATACTGACAGAGTATCACAGATGATACCAATGGGGTATTAATATGCCGACACAATATCATAGAAGATTAAATTTAATCCTATATGATACCAATAGAATATCATATACCGACGAAGTATCACAGAGGCTATTGATAGCGTGTCAATACATCAATGGAATATCACAGAGGATACGATAGAGTATCAATATATCAATAAAGTATCACAAATGATTTAGCTCAATCCTATATGATACCGATATGGTATCAATATATCGATGGAGTATAAAAAAGAATATATTTTCAACTAGTTTAGAGTTTAATAATTTTTTCTTAATATTTCTTATTTATTTCTAAAAACAAGAGCTCAATCGTATATGATACTGGTAGGGTATCAATATACCGATGGAGTATATGATACCGAGATGGTATCAGTCGGAGTATCACAAACGATTAATTCACAGCAGTTATGCTGATGTCATGCTAACATCGTACCAACACCATGGGGCGAAATAAGAAATGGAAAAGTGGAATAAGAGGATAAATAACTTGAATAAATAATTTGAATTGGGGAGCCACTTTGAGTAAATAGTTTCACAATAGAGTCTATTTTTGTGTAGTTTTCCCTTAAAACTATAAATCTAAAGGTGTAATGAGTCCAATAACAAGAATCTAAAGATTGATTTCTCAAATTTAAAGGTATAGTGAGTCCAATAATATGTATTTATTAAATAAATCTATTATGATACATACATGATTTAAATCAAAATTACTTAATTCAGTCAAATTCATACCTTAATATGGAATTTCACACCTAAATTTGTGTATACATAGTATTTATTAGATAGTACCAATTAGATAGGTTTTAGTGTATGGCCTAAATCACTTATAGGAATAATTATTTTTACGAATAGACCACACATATTGTTCGATCTTTTTAATTGTGTATCGGTCGAAAGGTAAAATGGCACATTTTTCAATTAAGGGAGTAGTTACGTCCAGTATATGCTACTAACCCAAATGACATAAAATGCAGTGGATGATGAATTTAAATTAAAGATGGTAATAAGTCTTTTTCAATTTGTTGTGTCTAAAAATCAGCCATTTATAAACTTTTTGTAACAAGTCCTAAGTAGGGGCTATGTGAAAAAAAGGAAAAAATTTCGTGTCAAGTAAAAATTAGAGAAATAAATTAAAACGGTAGAGTCTTCTCTTAATCCGTAGAACTTCCCCACAATTTTTATTTAAAGACCCATCTAGTATTTAACAACAACAACAACCCAGTGAAATCCAACAAGTAGAGTATGGGGAGGGTAGAATGTATGCAGACCTTACCACTATCTCACAGAGGTAGAGAGGTTATTTCCTGGGAACCCTCGTCTCAACAATCTATAAGCAGAATAAACTAGATATGACAAAAAGGAAAGGAATAGGAAGAACGACTACTAATGAAAATCACATGATATTATGTAAATACAATAAATTTAACTCATATAATACAGGTACAGACAACACATGATATACAGACTCGACAAAATCTACTATCCTACAATATCTCACGGCTAGACATCAACCTTACCCTGTTAACTTATTAACCTTCTACTCTAATCCGCGACCTCCACTCCTTCCAATCTAAGGTCATGTCCTCGGTGAGATCAAGTTTTGCCATATCCTGTCTAATCACCTCTCCCCAATACTTCTTCGGTCTACCTCTACTTCTCCTAGTGACTCCTAAATCCAACCTCTCGCACCTCCATACAAGAGCATTGGTACCTCTTCTCTGCACATGTCCAAACCATCTAGTATTTAAATGGTATATAAATTTTCATAATGAACTAAAATAAATATATAATTAATAATAATTACAGAATTTAGGTGAATCCATAAATTTCATATTATACCTACTCATATCCTTATCTCTTTTTCCTTTTTAGCACACTTAGGAAAGGTGTAAAGAAGAACTTACGTACGTTATGCCACTAATTTGTGCTTATATAATGCCTATGTGTGAATATTATATATGTTTTGGAAATTTAATTATTTTTGCCAATATAAATTTTGCATATGTAGTAAGAAATTTAGTACTAAATATTCATAAGTACTACTCTTGTTGTACGCGTTTTGCACGTAATCAAAATATATATTTTATTTGGCAATAAATATTATAAAAAAAAATTAAATTTAATTATGAATTTATGAATAAATTCTAATCCAAAAGTGAATCTTGAAACTAAATAAATAAAATATAAAATAATAAATTTTAAAAAAATAGCGAAAAGACAATTTTATCTAAAAAGGGTATTTTAATGAAGGGCAACAAGTTCAAACAATTAAGGGCTTTCATACTTTTAATATAGTATAGAGTATAGATTTAACTATTATTTTATATTAATTTAAAATTATTATAATATTTATGAATTTAAAAATATAAATTCGTCCTTTTAGCTATTAATACTTATGTAAGTAGGGGTGTGCATCAGTTGGTTCGGTTCGGTTTATGTATTATTCGTTTTTTATTTTTAAATATGCTAAACTAATAAAATATTTTTTTATCGATTTTCCATTTATCGGTTTTTGATCCTTAATGGTTAGGTTTTTGATTTACCCAATAAAAAAATACTCATAAAATAAATATGTGACTTCTCTAACAATTTGATGCAATACGATTAGATACAGTAAAATAAACAAATCAATTGAGCACCTAAATATAATAATATGCAATATTTGACCTCATATTTCTAATTTACTTTCCAACAAAAGGGTTATATATTGGAAACCAAGTAAATACATGACTTACGAGTATCAATTTAGTTTACAAATGATGTTAAATTATTAATATTTAATATTTATGAAGGGATAAATTAGTAAATTATTATAGTCTTAATAGGTTATCGGTTTACCCAATAATCCAATACTAAAAAACAATAACCCAATTTTTTTTTAAAAACATTAAAAATTCGTTAACCCAATAACCCGATAAATAAACCAATAACATTTTTTTTGGTTCTATTTATTGATCGGTTTGGTTTTTGCACACCTAATATCTTTTATGAGTAAAATCTATTTTTTCAAAATGTGTATTATATTTTCTCAATTACATTTTAGTTGTCAATATATTAAAAATAGTTATCAGTTTAAATAATCAAGAGAGTATTGATCATCTTTTTTCAATTTTGTCCATGACATTAATTATTCTACAACTAAGAAGCACGTATGTAGATAAAAATTTAATTACTTATAAGAGATATATTAGTTAAGACTTCTAATTAATTTTTTCTTTAAGCATTATGTCAAGCCTTATCATGCACGTATAATTAATTAGACGATCGCAATTTAAGATATAGTCAAAATTATTAAATTGTTTGATGTTTAAAGGTCTCAAAATTAACTTCAAACTTATGGGATTAAAATTGAAACTTTGCATTTGGGATTAAAAAACTTTAGACATTATGAAGTTTTCTCAAGTTTGGCATAAGTTTTAAACATAACATCAACTTTTTAATTATCTTTTTAAAACTCAAACTTCAAATTACAATTTTTTTTTAATTTCTAAAAATATTAGAATCTAATTAAATTTAAATTTTATTTTTCTATTTCTAAAGGCTCCAATCCAAAATTTTCTAATGGTGGATGATTCTAATCATCATATTGTTTTGATTTCAAAAGTCAAAGAAACTTTATTTGAATGTTTAAAAATAAATCGTGTTTAAAAAAGGGGAAAAAAAGTTTGCACAATATAATAGATAGACTATTTTACTCTTAGACGTGGATTTTAGTATTTCTCGAATAATGTTCTATATGGTGCAAATTTAAATTAGTTGGCTATGCGAATTTGGAAAAAAAAGGAAAGAAGTATTGAAAATATATTTATTAATTTCATGCTGAACTATTGACAATCTTGAAAATACTCATATCCTTGACTAACTGGACTTAAATACATTTTAATTTTGTAATATAAGTGAAACACATCCTTAAATTCTCGCAAGGTTTAGGAGAGTTTTTAACACTTCTATCTACTTTTTATTAAAATTCGCATACTTTTATTAAAATTTGAAACTAGTTAAAATAGAGATGTATTTGAGTTCAATTAGTCAAATTTAAGTCAATAATTTAGGACAAAACTAATAATTCCGCGCTAACACTGCTTTTTTTAAAAGATCCGTCAAATTACAAATTGTGCTGATCGGAGTTACTATTTAGTGAGTAAGTATTTAAGAAGCCGTTCAATCGTCGGCGGGAAGAGTTACCAATGCCCCACCATATGAACCGCCGGAGACCGGAGGAATTGAAGCTCATTGGCTGATGAACAACATTGCAATCATACAAAGGTAACGATTGCTCTTTCATCATACAGTCATTTTTGCTTAATTTCTCGAAAGATTGTCATTTTATAGCAATGTGAGATTCAAATTTTCAGTTCAAAACTCAAATTAAATTCGAAACGATACAATTGCTTCAATCTGGGAATATGTTGCCTTAATTCTAAGAAAGATGTGTATTACATAGCAATTTTTGGCACCATATTGACAGTAATTCTAGGAATAGGGGAAAAATGTAGTAGAGCAAATTAAAAATAAAAAAAAAACTAGCTTAGATGGGAACAATATCACTTAGAATTACTAAAACAATTCAATTGATTTATCTAGGGTTCTGAATTTTGTACTGTGTTGTATGTTCCTTTTATCAGCAGACAGGCAGATCTACTGGTGGAGCTTCCAATGATTCCAATTCACTTACTCCGTTTTCAACGAGGAATGCCATGGCCAAGCCCCAGGTAATGTGAACATCCAAGTGACAGTGCATTAGCCACACTCCTGTATTAAGTTAATATTGATAAGTTTGTACCATTGAAATGTGATATTGTATAGAAAAGGGTTGGGGATATTATTTATCTTACCTGGATTGTCAGCGACAAATCTGATGACTGCCCATCCATTTACGGGCACACTGGCTGTATTTCTGAGAGGTGGATCAACAAGGTTGAATTTAGATGTATCTCTTTTTGGATTGAAGTTACCGAAACCCTCTGCAATGATGTAGAAATCATATCCGTGAAGGTGAATCGGGTGGTTCTCAGCTGTCGAGATATTAGTTCCCTGTAACACAACTTGCACTCTTGCCCCATATTTCAGCTTATACAGCTTAGTTCCTCGAATAGGTTGCCATAATGACCGGCTAACGTTGCCAGTATAATCAAATTTTACAGGTGGCACAGGGGGGAAATCAGTTGAGAAAACACCAGGTATGCCATTGTGATGTGCTTGTAGCAGGGAAAAATTAGATGGTAGCACAAAAGATACATTGTTCATACTGGCAGCGAATCGAGTTCCATTTGGACCTTGACAGTTTCTACGGCGTGCACCTCTTGGACAATTGTTGAGTCCTAGCCCAACTGTGAAGAATAGATTTTCATCGATTTCAGTGGGCACCTCGACCTTCCTTGGGCTTCTGAATTTGGTTGTGAAAGCTGTAGCAGTGGCTGTGTCATTATATGCCGGTAAAGATGGGAAGACTGGTTTGGTCTTGACACAGTTGGAAGAACAAGAAGCTGTGTTGTACTCAAGGATGGCTGTGGTTGTGGTGTTATCAAAGGGGGCGCCTTGAGCGCTTGCGTAGGCACGTGCTGCCATGTAGTATCTTGTTGGCGGCTGATCAGCTTTGATGAGGACATCAGTTGTCTGGCCTGGTCCCAGCATAAGGACTGATGTTGTGAAGGGTTTAACATAAGAGGCATCTGCTCCAACCACAGTAAACTTGTGGTTTGCCACTGTAAAGAAAAGCTCCTGGTTCATTGCAGCATTGATAACTCGAAGGAGGTTGGTTTCCCCAGAGTTCATATGCACTATGGTGGTATCTGCATAAATATGATTTCTATGAAAACATGTCCTGAACAGGTAAAATATCATATCATAGTTCAGTGAATACTAGCATACATTGTTAGCTGGAAGTTATTCCCTTTACCATGTAGAAACTTGCTTCTATTATTTGATCTTTTAAGAGTGTTAGATGATTTCATTGTTTTGAGTATTTGAACAAAATGTTTTTTCATAGGCTTTTCTCTTAATTTCTGAGGCAAATTTCATTGTGTCCTGTTTCAAATATTATGTGAGATTAGAATTTAGAGCCAACCTTGACTGGAACACTTGTAGAGGTCACCTGGTTGACCATTGATGGTGTAAGCATCTGATACATTAGGAGCTCCTCCTGTTCTCGTAGCTTGTCTTACAACATCAATGGGGTTTGCATCCCACCACTCACCTGATAAACATTTCAAACTATCATTTCGATAAATTTCTAAAAGGAAACAGAATATGATGAGATGCATAACTAGTGCTCTCTCTGTCAGATTTCATGCAAAGCACTACTCTTTGCAGTCAAACAAGATCACATGAAATGGGACAGAGGGAGTATTTTCCAAAAATGCTTTAAGCTTCTGGTGATAAGAGAAAGTAGAAGTAGTACCAAGCAGAATTGGTGTTTCTCTTTTGGGCTTAGGAAATGGATAGTTTTCTCCTTCTTTTGGATGGATAATTAGAGCTCCATAAACAGTGGCCCTGAGCCATGAGCTGTGGGCGTGCCACCAAAGCGTCCCTTCCTGTCCTTGAATGGTAAACCGGTAAGTGTAACTCTTTCCTGGTCTAATCGGGCATTGAGTGATAAATTCTGGTCCATCTGCCCATGCTGTTCTCATTTGCCTAACTCCGTGCCTTTTGAAACACAACAAAATAGCATAAGAAAGTAAGAGAAAAGGTCATATGAAATTTAATCATGTCTTATTCATTGGAGTAAAAAATATCAGTTCGTTTGAGTTCCGCATGCATGAACTTACCAGTGAATGGTGACATTATATCGAGCTCTATTGACAACATTGACAACTAGAGTATCCCCATTGTTTACTTCTAATGTTGGTCCAGGGAATTGCCCGTTCACTGTTATGGTGTTGTGGGTTTTGCACAGCCTCTTCACTGGTTTTGCTTGAATCTATCCAACAAAAACAGAGGTGAGTATCGTAGAATTTATAAACCTTACAAAATATTAGCAGATAACAAAGGAGTAAAATCTTGGATAGCTTACAACAAAATCATGGTAATGTGTTTTCGCAGATGCTGCATTTGCAAAGAGAAGCAGAATGCATACAAAAAAGAAAGAACTCCAAGGGTTGGTAATGCTTTTTATGGCCTCCATTTCTTTTCCTTTTCTTCTATAACTCGATTCGAGTATTATTAGAAATGGAAGTCAGTGTTTGTTTGTGAAAGATATTAGAGTTGAGGGTCTGCTTTTATAGGGGAAGAAGTAGAGATAAAAGTTGTCTGAGGTTGACAGATTAGTTATCAAAACTTAGTTGAATTCTGTAGAGCTATATTGGTTCACCCACTTAACCTATCTAACTGCATAAATTTTCATGAATAATGCTTACATTATAAGTCTTTTTCTTTGAAACATCACTTTTATTGTTTTTGCTTAACATTAGCTTTGTGCTGTTATCCAACTAATTGAGTTAGTTGTCATGATAATAAATCAACCAAAACTGGTGAAAACAATCAGCTTTAACCAAAGAAGGAAATTGTGTGTATTTTATACATCTTCAAATCAAACAAAAGGTAAATTAAAATTCTATTAAAAAAAGGATTAAAAAATATTGAAGCTTAGATTTATAAAATCAAGAGTGCTTATTCGATTCATTTTCTCTCTCTCTCTCTTTTTTAAAGAGTAAAGTAATAAAAACACCCCTAAACTTGGCAGGAATTCTTAGTTTCATCCTTGAACTATTGATAGTGTATACCCCTAAATTTTTGTCAAGTTAAGGGGTGTTTTTAACACTTGTGATAGTTAGGCGTGTATTTTAGTTTAGTTAGTCAAGTAGAGGAGGTTTTTAAGACTGTCAATAGTTCGGAGATGAAACTGATAGCTTGCGTCAAGTTCAGAGGTGTTTTTAATAGTTTTCTCTTTTTTTTTTTTGGGGGGGGGGGGGGGGGCATGCAAGGGACACCAATTGAATTTTTGAATTTGTTGAATCCCTTTGACATAAAGAGATGATTCTAGTGTTGTTGGTTCAAAAGTTGTTTTAGATAATAAGTTCACATGTTCTGTATCGACCTACAAATGCACCACTTTGTAGGAGTAACATATGGTACATTAAGGTGTTAAAAAGGAGAAGGGGTTATACTACATAACATTACATGGAAGTTATCTCAAAAGACCTATAGATACTCAGTACCAATGCATATATATGCATACAACTTATTATTCACTTTTATTTTGTTTAATATGATGATGATATGAAATGAGTTTAAATGAAGAAGCGAAAATTTATATGGCCAATCTCAACTTATCATAGGTTTAAATCCCCCATTTGATATCCTAGTATTCTGTGTACTTCCTTACATGAATTCCTGGTGAAATTAAAGTCATACAACACCAGAAATCACCAATAGATGATGATTATAATCTAGAGAAATTGATAGTTTTGGTTGTTAAAAGATTATAACTAAAGTATCCTATAGGATAAAGTCTAGTGATGATGAAATTAAAGACAACAAAAGTCTTCTTGTGTTTGGTTTTGTCCATTAAAGTAATCCTTATAAAGATTTGATTGGTTTTGAACGCTAACCATAAGTTCTGTTAGAGAAACCTACAAAAACAAACTTTGATTTTGATTAGTTATGTTTTTAAGTAGGTGGTCTGTCAAAAAATAAAAAAATCTCCAAACCCCTCTTTGACTTCTTGTCTTACTTTTTCTTTTTTTGGACCATTTTTTTTTTTAAATAAGGAGAAGAATGGACGTGTTACTATTTTTTTTGTTTCTAGAGATAGGTTTTTCTTAGTTGTATTGACCAAAATATTTTGTAATTTGTAAATATGTAGCACAAATGTGCACGGCAAGGATGTCCTAATCTGGTGTATATCGGTATTTATAAAATATCAAAATACTAAATATCGTATCGAAATATTCAATTACATATGCAATTCATATACATATATGATTGGTGGTTCTTATGGTAATGATGGTTAATAGGGATGGTGATAAATATTGGCTAGTGTTGGTGAGAACTGATTGTGATAATTGGCGATAATGGTAAATGTGGATGAGGATGTGGTTTATCAAGAGCGGGAGGGTGTTCATCTAAATCCTCTTAGTAATA
Organism: Solanum rostratum; assembly: GCA_029948455.1. Classification (NCBI taxonomy): domain Eukaryota; kingdom Viridiplantae; phylum Streptophyta; class Magnoliopsida; order Solanales; family Solanaceae; genus Solanum; species Solanum rostratum. The sequence goes on along the minus strand of CM057051.1, from coordinate 66,861,713 downwards.
AATTAAACTCTGATCTATAGATTTTGAATTCCTTGAACACGAGTTTGAAGGTTGGCTTTTTGAGGTTCAAATTGCACCTTATGATTCCAAGTTCAAACCCATTTTCGTACTCCCTTAAAAATTCTGAATCCACCATGGTGGGGTGAGTTGATAATCGTGAGAAGTTATGAGTGGTGGATGATGATAGTTGATAATTGTGGGGCGACAAAAAGTGATTTTGATGTCAAATAGGCTAGAAGTTTGGTGGATTCGTTAGCGTTTTTAAGAAATTCAACCAGTTAAATATACTAAAAACTTAACAAATCAATCAAATTGTCCTAACGTTAAGCATAGTAATTATAGTAAAAATTGATTAAAAAGCTACTAATCTAACGTAAAAATGCAGATATGAAGAAAACTATTACTGTTAATGTCGTAATTAAACAGTAATGGATGCCAATAATTGCAGAGATTAACGATCTAATTAACTCTTTTTATTCATGGATGTTGCAGTTGGTCAGGAGAGGTGGAATCTTTTTTGCAAATGGCCATTTTTCAGGCTACTATTAAGATTTTGTCATTATTTTAAAAGGTCACGCAAATATAGTTCATGAACAAATACATTTCGCTCGAGAACTAATGTTTGCTCATATATTGTTCAACTTTACAGACAAAACATTAAATTGTCGTAATTTAAATCGTCATCTAATCTTACAAGGAGCGGAATTTACTTTGTGCATATTAGGATAACAACGGTAAGTTTCCTTGTTAAGGGGGGAAAGAAGGGGTGACAATTGGGAAGGTTGGTTCAATTTTTGAGTGGGTCAAAACGGGTCAAGATCCAATACAACTCAAAATTGCTTGGGTCAAAATGAGTTTAGTAATGGGTTTTAAAGGGGGTCAAGACCCAATCCGACTCAATTTTTACTAAGTTGTATTTTTATTGGCTTTTTTCCCCCTATATTTTAATATTTAATTAAATTATACTTTTCTTATTCTGGCTATATAAAACATAACAAATTAAAAAAAAGTGTTTAAAAAATTTTGACAAGATCTTTCTCAAATCTATTCGGGTTGCATATCAACCCAATTTTAAATGGGTTGAAATGAATTGAGCTAATAAACTTCAACGGATTGAACTGATTGGGTTTAATTTTACCACCTCTAAGTCTAACTTCAGTTATGTGTGCATTAACTTTAGGAAAAAATGCATGAAATTTATTGAACTTCACGCCAAAATGATTGAACTTCAACTATGCGTAGAGAAAAATGACAAAACTTCAAATATTTTAAAGTTGTGCATCTTCGAAATGAGTAAACATGTCAATCTCAAGTTTTGTTTGGGCCAAAAAGGGATGGTGTTTTGCAGGACCCCATTATACTCAAACACCAAAAAAACAATGTAGCACACTGCACACTTTTATTTAAAGACACTTGAGACAGCCCTAATACTCTAGCAAAGAAATTCAAGAATGAAAGAATCATGGCAACTAACACCTAGCATCTCAAAATTCTTGAACCAAAAACTATCTAGTAACTTGTTGAGGGAGCTGCAGTTGGCGTTTCACGCCTAATATCTTCCAGTTGCTGAAGAACTTGCTGAAGTTCTGGTCGAGCTGATGGCGAGGGATCAACACAGTGCAAAGCCAATTTTAGCGTAACTAACAATTCATCACCAATTATGGATGCATCCCTCATTAGCTCCAAATCAAACACCTCATTTGTTCCCTCCTCTTTCACAATTGAAGCCACCCTTCTAGGAAAATCTACACCATTCGCTGCCTCGCCTGGAGACTTGCCAGTTAGAAGTTCAAGTATAATGACTCCAAGGCTGTAGACATCCGTCTTCACATTGGCTTTCTTGAGCTTATTAAGCTCAGGTGCGCGATAACCAAGTGCCCCTGCTGTGGCAATTACACTAGAATTTGCTGCAGCAGTTACAAGGCGTGAAAGGCCATAATCTGCAATTATTGCTTCTGTGTTTTCATCGAGTAGAACATTGCTCGATGTAAGATTCCCATGAATGATGTTGGCATTCGTGTGAAGGTACAGCAATCCCCTCGTCGTCCCTTTTGCTATTCTCATCCTTGTTGTCCAATCAACTGGTGTATCCGGTCCACGAGCTGCAACAAAAAGAATAAGCTATATTACCTCCTTCATCATACCAATTTCCTACCCTTTTTCTGTTTTGAGACAGTTCAAACTGTTGACATCATTCTATCATTTGATAAGATCAGTCTACACAGCCTTATCAATTTTACAAAATCAACAACAACATATCTTGTGATCAGGGTCGTCTCAACGAGTTTGGCGGGCCTAAAACCAAACTTCATAGAGAGACCTCATATATAAATTGAATAATTATAACATACTAAGTGTAGTCCTACAAATGAGGTCCGGAAGTAGGATATACGCTGACATTATGAAGTTCGATTATTAAAACGGTCTTTATATAATATTTTCTATTCATTTTCTTAAATTATCAATACAAGAAATTCTTTTGATAATATCACATATATATACATCTTTGGGAGAAAGTGGGGGCCCCAAGAAATTGCTTTAGTGGCCTTATGGTCGAGATGGCCTTGCTTGTGATCTCACAAGTATGGTCTGAGGAGGGGTAGAGCATATGCAAACCTTACCCCCACCTCGTATGAGGTAGAGAGGCAGTTTCCGATATGATACATAATCCAAATTTCATTACGTAAAATGAGACCGATTCTCAAAACATCGAAGTAAAAGAACGTCAAATGGAAATCTGTTTTGTGCTTACCATGAAGAAAAGTTGACAGACTTCCTTTAGGCATGTAGTCGAAAATAAGAAGTTTCTCCCCTTTTATCCCTAGGTAATAAGCCCTTATAGCCAGAATATTAGGATGCCTTATTTTTCCAAGAACATTGACTTCTTTCTCGAATTCCCTCTGGCCTTTCGTGATCTTTTCTCTCATTCTTTTCACCGCAACTTGACTACCATCTTCTAACGTGGCCTTATACACCGTACCATAAGTGCTCTTTCCCAATATATCTGCAGTAGCACATAGAAGATCATCTGCACTGAAGATCATACCTCCACCAAAATGGACAAGTTTTCCTCCGGCATCTCCTGCCGCCTCAACTTCTCCAGCAGTTGGTGGAACACCCTTTGCATCTTTTGCTTTTTTGGCCTCAGCTCTTTTCTTGATTAAGCAGCAGAAGAGAATGCAACAGAGTAGAAACAAGATTATTATAAGACACCCTATTATTATGAGAATAATGTCTTTGATACTTCGTTTGCTACCTCGTGTAGCTGCAGAAGGCGTAACAGGACATGGATTGGAAGTATTATAGCCACATAGCTGAACATTACCCACAAACGCACTTGAATTGAATTTCTTAGCAAGATAACTAGGAACAGGACCAGACAGAGAGTTATATGAAACATCGAAGGAACTAAGATTTGGTAAATCACTAACAGACATTGGGATTTCTCCAGTTAGGTTGTTATGAGACAAATCTATCTGGACGAGAGCAGAAACGTCCCCGATGGTAGCTGGAATATCACCTTTAAACCGGTTATTCCTCAGGTTGAGAATTGACAACTTCTGCAATCTCTTTATATCTAATGGGATTTCACTATCAAGATTGTTACTTTCCAAGTTAAGAACCATGAGGGAGGACAAATTGAATATACTTTCAGGCAAACTTCCATTAATCCAATTGTAAGAAAAATCAAGATTTCTAACCATACTAAGCCTTCCAATATCATTTGGGATGACACCAACGATACGATTATGACTAAGTGAAAGCTCAAGAAGTTCACTCAACTTGATTAAAGAAACAGGAATGCCACCAGAAAAAGAGTTGTGATCAAGTGTCAAAGACTGTAATTTAGACTGTCTTTCTCCATTTCCACCCCAAGAATCTGGAATGGACCCTGATAAATTGTTATATTTCAAGTCAATGAAGACTAGAGAGTGCGATTGAGTTATACTTACAGGAATAGAACCAGACAATGAATTGTAACTAAGATTAAGCCTATAAAGCTTAGTTGAATTCACAAGACTATCAGGGATTATACCAGATAAAGAATTGTTACTAAGCTCAAGTGTTTGAAGAACTGGAGATAAACCAAGTGAAGCAGGAATAGAACCAGAAAACCTGTTATTGTACAACTGAACACCTCTTAGATTAGGCAAAAAACCCAAAGATGAAGGCACTGAACCACCAATTTCATTATCATGGAGACTAAGTTTTCTGAGAGCTTGAAACTGACCAATTTTTTCAGTGATTCTTCCACTTAGTCCTTTTAATGGAAGCTGAATAACAATAACTTGCCCTTGAGCACATTTAATCCCAACCCAAGTACCAGAACAAGCACCATAAGCACTGTCATTCCAGCTCCTCAAATACCCTTTTGGATCAACTAATTCATGTTTAAATGCTTCAAGTGCTTGATAATTTGCCTCAGTGATAACTATACCATCCCATTCTTGCCCTAAAACCAACTGAGTTCCAGAAACTATCAGCTGCAAAAACAAGAAAATCTGGACAAAGGGTATCCATTTTTCCTTCTTTTTATCAGAAATAATGCACCCCACAGCTCTTTCTTGGGTTAAAAACATGAAAATCCCAAAAGGGTGCTGGTAAAAACAGCTAAAGTCTTGATTTTCCATTATTTTTTGTCAAGAACAGACTCTTTTTTCACTTGACATCCCTGTTTTCTTTGGTTTGATAAGTATAAAAATTGGATAGGGACAGTAGTTTACACACACCACAAGAAGGGTAATTGGTATTTTGTACATAGCAATAAGTGCGGTTCTTGAAAGGAAGCACGTGAAGAGGAGGATCACATAGAGCTAAAATGGAGGAATCTAAGGTTTTTTTCCTTTTCTGGGGAACATGATAAACCATCTGTCAGGGATCATTAGATTTTTTCCGGACTCTTCAAAAATATTATCGCGCTTATATTATTTCTTTAAATTTTTTTTTTTTGGAGAATTTGACATGCATTCGTCCATATTTTTGAAGAATTTGCGTAATACAGTGTCTAACCTTATATTTATCTACTTTAAATTTAAAATAAATCATAAATATTTTCTTATTAATAAGGCTGGGAATAGAATATCAAAAACTGAATTATTGAACTGAATCAAAATTTGTAATAATTTGGCATTTGAGAGTAACATTTTAGAATTATGATATTTGAGTTTGAAATTAATATGAGACATTAATACTATTTGGTATTCGATATTTTTAGAATATATCAATATGTTAATTACTCATTAGTATAAATTAAAAGATAAATTTAGAGACTAAATATAAATAATTTAAATATATATGTCTTTTAATTGTGTCAATTTACTTATATTAACGTATTATTACTTATTGATTTTTTTATCGTATCATATCTTTACATATAAAAATTAAAATAATTAGAACAATAGTATTAACTTGATAAGACAATCAACTGTAACTTCAATACGATATCAAATATCATACTGAATCAAAATTTGATTTATCGATTATTAAATTAATGAACCTAATGCCCATCCTACCTATTAACTTCTGAAAACAGCTTTTGATACTCTTAAAGACTTTTTATTTTTTATAAAAATTTGATTAAAGACCTCACTTTTTAAAAGTAAGCACTTCATTGAAAAAGAAAAAAAAAAAGAAGAAGCACTTTTAGCTTTTTCAAATATCTGGTCAAGTGGATTATTAATAGGGTACACTATGAAATCTATTTTAATTTGTATTAAAGTAACATCCTTCATTTTTTATTAGAAATATAATAAATTTAAAGTTTGAGAGTACTGAAAAAAAATCATAATAGGAAGCATTTCAATTTTTAATGTGCTTTATACAGCTCAAATTCAAATTAATAAAGATAATATATCAAATTATTAAATGAAAATATTTTTATGTAATTTTAAATAAATTTAGAAATATTTATAATTATTGAAATAAAACGAGAAGTAAAACAAAAGAGGGACTATGACCTGACCTAAGTTTGCCTCGAGTCTAGGCAAGTCCCATTAACCTTTAAAAATTACTTTTGAATTTATGCTTTCAATATTCTATTCTCCATTGCACCTTCAACCATGTGATTTGGAGAGATAAACTAGGTAATTTAAGAATGTAGGTAAATAAAAATATTATTTAAACAAAATATTTATATATAATTTAAATAAATACTATGAAAAATAAGAGCGGAGGTAAGACTGTTGGATAGTGAGAATAGAGGTTACAGAGTTGAAGTGAAGATGATGTGTATTAATTAACTACATGAATTTCGTATCAAGTCTTGACATCTTTTTACTTTTGTATAGTAAGTCTTGCATGTTCTCCCTCACTTGTATTTCCTTCTGCATTTGTATCGTTATGAATCTTGTATCGTTATGATTTTTGCCGCTGCTAGCTTCTTGCGAAACTGCCTCCATTGCCTGTTCTTAATCCAGCTCATACATCTAACTCATTTTTATGGAAGTATATTTTAAATAGGTTGGGTACTTCAGTGGTGGAGTTAACATTTTGATCAAGGATGTTCATACTTTTAGAACATAGGTAGATGATTTGTGTATGAAGGGTGTCCAATAATTGATATATATCAAAATATCTATATTTAACCTATATATTTGGAGAAAAAAATTCGACGAAGGGTGTCCATCTGACCACCCTTAGATGAATGTAGCTCCGCCCCTGGAGTACTAGAATTATAATTTGACCTTTCCATTTGCCATCTTTAATTTGTCTGTCATCTCATCATTTATATATCTAGTACTCCACGAAAAGAAAATAAATAAAAATAAAATAAAATAAAATGAAAACATCACACATGTAGGAAGTGTCCATCAAAATTGAAATGCTTAACTTGATATGTCAATAGAATGGAATAAATTATATTTAAAGCGTTATTTTTAATCTGCAACATAAATATTCAAATTTATTCTAATCTTAATTAATATGAATATCGAACATAAAATTAATTTAAAAAAATTACTTAAATACAACTATGTGACCCCCACCCTAAAGAAAGAAAAAAAGCTTTAGAGCATGCCTATTGGGTAAAAAGAAAGGGTTGAAAAGTTGTTGGTGCTATTTTTTTACTTCTCATCCGGTATTCGAAGCCTGTGAAGTCCCGACTAAATTTCCATATGCAGGACTTGAATCCGAAATCTTTAGTTAAGAGTGAAGCAGTCTCACCACTGCACCACAACCCATGTTGATGGAGGTCAATTGACTTTGGAATAATACATAATATATACAAAAATAGTTTTATGTTATTTTTATATATATTATTTTGTATAAAAACATCTAAATTAACACATAAGAAATCTCTATGGCAACTTTTTTCCAACCAATTAATATGATTTGTGAGGTACGAATACAATAATTATAAAAAAATAATTAAGTTAGGATAGTAGCTATGAGTACTACAAAAGATCTAATTAATGAGTGATAAGTAATTCTTATATGAGTTTTTAACTGCTTGGATAGGTCGTTGATTATTTAAGATCGATAGATATTAATATAACACCTCATATTCATAGATCTACTACGCCTAGCTTTATATAGTTAGTTGCAAAATTATCTATTTTTGAAACAGAAATTAAAGTAGTAGATCATTTAACTCAAGAGAGAATAGGTTAAAACTGTTCTAAACTATTTTTATTCACGAATTTCGTATTTAAACTATCAAATATTTCTGTTGTTACCTCTTGAAGTACAACTCCCTTTAAATACAAAATCATCAATTAAATATGCGACAAAATATCTGAAATAACTTGATGAAAGATGCGCGAAACATAAAAGAAAAATCTTGAAAATTAACCAACCACCTAGCACAATAAATTTACAATAATTCAACGAAGTTCTATGAACATTCAAAAAATTTAGATACGAAACTCGTAAAATGATAATAATTTATATCTATCTTTTGATAGGGACGTAAGATGCGGTCCATAGACAAACAATTTTCCGTCCTCTTCAATTATTCTATATAACATAAGGACCACTCTTAACTAGCCATTCATGGACCACATAGACTTACAAGTTAAAAAGTTAGAAGTAAATAAAATATAAATTTAAAATTTTACATTAAATTCGCGTAAAATAGTATAATATACGATAAAATAGTATTCTCTCCGTCTCGATAAGTGGCAAATTTGAGATTTTTTAGAATATAAGTGCACCATTAAAAACATCTACTTAATGCGAATCGATCACTGATCCTCTAAGTAAATAATAACTCAATCTTCAATAGAGTATATTATAGATGCTAGTAAATAATATTATACGTACTTTAGAAAATATATAGTGCATGAATATTTTGTTATGTATTATTTGATAATGTAGTATATTCTGTTGTATTATATTATATTGTATTGTATCGTATCGTATCATATTGTTTCGATAAGTACAATGTTTGGATAGATTTTATTGTTCTCTGTCGTTACATGATGTCATACATCCATCCATATTTGAATAATAAATCTACAAGAAATAGTAGGGTATGTGGCAGATATCTTGAAAATATAGGATAAAAGATAAAATAAAATTGTGACATAATAAATAAGGTTAAAAATGAGAAAAAGATATTAAATTAATGATGCAATTACACCAAATCGGTTGTTACACAAAATGGGTCTTTTCATTGTTACCTAACGATGAATTCACACGATATGATACAATGGAATTTAAGTAACAATCAAAATAAACATTATATTTAAACTAACAATATAATACTATACCACGGGTAACAACCATCTAAACAAGGGGTAAGTTATATAATTAAATTGGTGGTACATATTATATATATATATATATAAATAGGGGTGTGTGTATGTATATATATCGTATTTACATAATATTATGTGTTTTATAGTAGTAGTCGCACTTCCTATTCATTTCTTTTCCTTTCATTTTTGTCATATCTAGTTTATTCCGCCTATGGGTTGTCGAGACGAGGGTTCCCATGAAACAGCCTCTCTACTTCTATGAAGTAATGGTAAGGTCTGCGTGCATTCGATCCCATACCCCATTTATGAGATTTCACTTGGTATGTTGTTGAGAAAAATGATAATATTTAAACAATATTATTACCGTAAAAAAGTGTTTTTATATACAAATACCAAAATATGAATGATCATCTGAGAAAATAACTCAATAATTTTTTCCAAAAAAACTTACGAAAACATTATGTGAAAAAAAAAACACTTCTAGAAAATAAAAAGGAATAAAATAATTTTATGACACGTGGCATAATGTATAAACATACAATTTCTACATAACGTATGTAAATACGTCTTAGACTTTTTTTTTTTTTTTTTTAATTTTCAATTGTGCCAAAAAAAAGAATAAAAAGAAAAATGTAGAAGTCAAAGGTTGACAAAATATATATATATTTTTTGACAGACCACCTACTTAGGGACATAATATTAGCAAACGTTTTAAGTTTCTCTACTAAAAAAGAATTATATAGTTAGAATTAAAAACCAATCAAATGTTTAACAAACTAATATTTAATTAGACATAACAAACTCAATTAAGACTTTTTACCATCTTTATAAACTTAAAAGCATGTTAGTATAAAGTATTTCCATCTTTGTTACTAATGAAAAGTGTCTAATATCCGCATTGAAATTTGACTATTTTAAATTCGTGTTGTGTAGGATCTCATTTGGAAGAAAATACTGAATATTCAGGATTCGTACCTCGTAGAGTCCTATTTGGGGGTTGGGGGGGGGGGGGTGGAGGGGAAACATTCTCTACCAAGGAGTTAGGGCATGAACTCGATACCTTTAGTTAAGGAAGGAATGTAACAACCCTATCTATTGCACCACGTTCTTTGATGGTTATGCAATCAGTGGTCAGCGAAAAATTATACTATTTATATATGGTAAAAATAATTTTTTTATGTATATATAATAGATGTTGAACCCACTTCGATTAATTTTATGTGTCTACTTAAAATTTTGAATCCCTTCATAGAAAATCTAGGCTCCGCCATTATACGCGATCTTGATTCAATAAACCTAACCCCTTCAAATTCTATTTCTTATGTTTTTCTAATTCTGATAAAAATTTTGTTGTGCCACACCAAACTATGACTTGTATGACATAACAACTTTTCCTTTTTACGTTTTTAACCAACTCTTGGTCATTACTTTTTTAGAGTTTTAACAAGTAAACAATATGCAAATTGCTCGGAATCTTAGTAGCTCAGTCAGTTGGTTACCTAAATTTTCACCTTGTTGGTGAAGGTTCGATTCCCACATTGTAATTCCCCCACCCCCAATTAAAAAAATATATATATGCAAGTTGTTGTTTATAGCTATTGGTTCGTTGGACTTGAAATCAGTGGCGGAGTCAGAATTTTCTTTAAGGGGGTTCAAAATTTAAAAAGTAGACACACGAACTAACCCAAGGGGGTTCGCCGAAGGAGGTTCACCAATCCCCCTGATAGTGGCTTCGCCACTGCTTGAAATATACTTCCTCCGTCTATTTTTACTTGTTCATGTTTGACTCGACACAATAGTAATTAATAAAACGATAAACTTACTATATAATAATCATGTTATGGAAAATGAGTTATACATTGAATCAACAAAAACAGAACTTTCCTTCAATTTGTGATAGGTGAAAATAGTTGGTGTATAATCATAACAACAAACCCACAATTTGTTGAATAACAACACATTGTCAATGTTAAGCAAAAATCACAAAAGTGATGTTTTTCTTATGATTGAAAATATAACAAACTCAAAGAAAAAGACTTATAATATACTCAAATCATTAATATTCATGAAAATTTATGCAATTTTGATAGGTTAAGTGGGTGAACCAATCAGTTCTACAGAGTTTTAAGTTTTTTGGTTTAACATAATTTGTCAACCTCAGACAACTTTTATCTATAAAACCAGACCTCTCAACTCTAATATCTTTCACAAGCAACTTGACTTGCATTTCTTCTAATACTCGAATCGAAAGGAAAAGAATGGAGGCCATCAAAAGCATCGCGAACCCTTTGAGTTCGTTGTGGTTTGTATGCATTTTGCTTCTCTTTGCAAATGCAGCATCTGAGAAAACTCATTATCATGAGTTTGTTGTAAGCTATCCAATATTTTCTTTGGCTATTTGCTAAACATGTCGCGAATTTTTAAAAACACTATGATACTGACCTGTGTGTTTCTTTGGAACAGGTTCAAGCAACACCAGTGAAGAGGCTGTGCAAAACTCACAACAGCATTACGGTGAATGGACAGTTCCCTGGACCAACGTTGGAAGTAAACAACGGGGATACCTTGGTGGTTAATGTTGTTAATAGAGCTCGATATAATGTTACCATTCATTGGTAAGTTCATGCTTGCAGAACTCAAATGAACTGATATATTAGACGCGATTATATGTATTGACATTTCTTCTACTTTTTGTATGATGTTGTTGTGTTTTAAAAGGCACGGGGTTAGGCAGATGAGAACAGGATGGGCGGATGGACCAGAATTTATCACTCAATGCCCGATTAGACCAGGAAAGAGTTACACTTATCGGTTTACCATTCAAGGACAGGAAGGGACGCTTTGGTGGCACGCCCACAGCTCATGGCTCAGGGCTACTGTTTATGGAGCTCTAATTATCCACCCAAAAGAAGGCGAAAACTATCCATTTCCGAAGCCCAAAAGAGAAACACCAGTTCTGCTTGGTACTACTTCGAATTTGCTTGATACTACTTATGCATTTGCTCATATTCTGTTTCCCGAATGACAGTTTTTCAATGCTGATCAGGTGAGTGGTGGGATACAAATCCTATTGACGTTGTAAGACGAGCAACAAGAACAGGAGCAGCTCCTAATGTATCAGATGCTTACACCATCAATGGTCAACCAGGTGACCTCTACAAGTGTTCCAGTCAAGGTTAGTTCTAATCTCACAGAATATTTGATATCTCAGAAATTAAAAGAAGAGGTATTTGAGTTATATCTTACCTGTTCAGGACATGTTTTCATAGAAATCATATTTATGCAGATACCACCATAGTCCACATGGACTCTGGCGAAACAAACCTCCTTCGAGTTATCAATGCTGGATTGAACCAGCAGCTTTTCTTTACTGTGGCCAACCACAAGCTTACTGTAGTTGGAGCAGATGCCAATTATGTTAAACCCTTCACAACATCTGTCCTTATGCTTGGACCAGGCCAGACAACCGATGTCCTGATCAAAGCTGATCAGCCACCAAGCAGATACTACATGGCAGCACGTGCCTACGCAAGTGCTCAAGGCGCCCCCTTTGATAATACCACAACCACAGCCATCCTTGAGTACAAGACAGCTTCCTGTTCTTCCAATTGTGCCAAGACCAAACCAGTTTTCCCATCTTTACCAGCATATAATGACACAGCCACTGCTACAGCCTTCACAACCAAATTCAGAAGCCCAAGAAAGGCCGAGGTGCCCACTGAAATCGATGAAAATCTATTCTTCACAGTTGGTCTGGGACTCAATAACTGCCCTAGAGGTGCACGCTCTAGAAACTGTCAAGGTCCAAATGGAACTCGATTCGCTGCCAGTATGAACAATGTATCTTTTGTGCTACCATCCAACTTTTCCCTTCTACAAGCACATCACCAAGGCATACCTGGTGTTTTCTCTACTAATTTCCCAGCTGTGCCACCTGTAAAATTTGACTACACAGGCAATGTAAGCCGATCTTTATGGCAACCTATTCGAGGAACTAAGCTATACAAGCTGAAATATGGGGCAAGAGTGCAAGTTGTGCTACAGGGGACTAGTATCTTCACAGCTGAGAACCACCCTATTCATCTCCATGGATATGACTTCTACATCATTGCAGAGGGATTCGGTAACTTCAATCCAAAAACAGATACATCTAAATTCAACCTTGTTAATCCACCTCTCAGAAACACAGCCAGTGTACCTGTTAACGGATGGACAGTCATCAGATTTGTCGCGGACAATCCAGGTAAGATAAAACAATATACTGATATTCCATACAATAACACATTTCAACTGATACAAACTTAACAATATTAACTTAAAACAGGAGTGTGGCTAATGCACTGTCACTTGGATGTTCACATTACATGGGGTTTAGCCATGGCATTCCTCGTCGAAAATGGAGTTACTGAATTGGAATCATTGGAAGCTCCTCCAATCGATCTGCCCGTCTGTTGATCACTACAAGAAGCAACATATAACACGAAAATTCGGAGTCCTAAAGATATTATTTTAACTGATTTTAGGCATTCAATATGATGTTCACTGCATATTTTCCTAGAATTTCCTTCTTGTTACACTATTTTTTTTTATAGATAACTAGATCAAGATGGTGCCAAAAGTTGTAACTGAATTCACTATCTGTTCTAGTATTAAGGCAGCAAATTTTCCCAGATTAAAGCAATTGTATTGTTTTGAGTGTAACTAAAAGAAAAGAATTCATTTGAATTTTGAACTAAATTTGTTCTTGCCACATTAAAAGTTATTATTATTTTTATTTGGACTTCAAATCATACAACAACAACAACAACATATCCAGTGGAATTCCACAAGTGGGGTCTGGGGAGGGTAGAATGTACGCAGACCTTACCATTACCTCATACAGGTGGAGAGGCTGTTTCCTTGGAACCCTCGTCATAAAAATCCATAAGCAGAATAAACTAGATATAAAAAACAGGAAAGGAAGAGAAACAGAACTTCAAATCATGTTACACAAAAAATTGAAATGATGGAGTAACATGATATTCTAAGAAAATAAAAAGAAGATAATAGTAAATTTAATATTATTGCTAAATAACACACTTCTCTTAAACTAGACACTGGATTCCGTACCAGCAAGAGCTCAATATATGTTTCTCATTTTGTCTTAATTTATGTGGCAACATAAGATGAAAGTCAATTTGAGTTTTTTTTTTATAGATATTTAAAATATATTAAGTTGTTAATTATTGTGATTTAATATTTTTTTACATAATTTTTAAATATATAACGGTCTCAAAAAGTAAAAATAAAGAATGACCAAATTGTCCTTGTCTAGGAAGCAGGCACATTGACCACCACCTGCTTGATTCTAGACTCTTATTAGGAGTAGTAATATATAATTATAACAACCTTTCAATCTATTTACAAAAATCAATACGCGATTTCATCAAGACCCTTTTAAATATAATATAATAAATTTTCAATTTTCTTATAAAAGTCATCACAAGAATGATTAAACAAGACCCTTTTTAATTAATTAGATCAAATTTAAAATTTCACAAGACTAGAAGGAAAAATTATGCGGATAAGAAGACATATACTAGTTAATTAGCTCACATGGCTATAGTTTGAATTAATTACGGTCCACGGCAAATATCTAGCTGTAATTACAATTTGAGTTTTGTATAACTCGCACGTTTTATATAAACACTGTGTGCGGATCAAATATAGCAAAATATACAAACATTGTTAATTGTATAGCGAATTATACAAACGTTGCGCACGAATTGTATAGCGAAATGCAAATGTTGCTATAACTATAGTTACGAAATGTAATTACAAAAACTATAACTATGAAGCATAATTAGAATATTTTTGAGTGACTATATACGAAAATTCCTCAAACTAGAATACTTATTGGGCATCATTTAAACATAAGCGTATTTGCATTTTTAGGGTTGTTCTCTTAAGTAACATCTGATAATTCATCATGTTGCCTCTTCCTTCTTGTTACAAATTTGATCATGCCCAACATTCTGTATCGAAAAATGTGCAAAAAATGAATGGTAGCACCAGAATCCCGACGAACTGATCAAAATACATTATGACCTTCTTGATTTGACACGAGTTCTAGAGGTTTGTGAATGGGGTAGAGTAAATGTATCGTACTTCTATTAAGCGATGGACCACTTCCCATGGGGTGTGACTCATTGCTTAGTAGAAATACATAACATTAGTCCTTCCCAGTCATAGACCTGCAAAACCCATGGCAGATCAAGAAAGCGATCACTTGTTTTGAGCGGTTCGCTCGGATGCTGATTCTACCATTTGCAGAAAAATATGTTTGATGAATTTTTATAATGTTGAAAAAAAGTGGGTAGGAATATCCTACCCTGACGCAAACATCATTTTGATAATCAATACAAAAGATATACTATGCAACACACATATACATGTTGATAATCAATAAGAAGGGAGGCATGCCCTCCCATGTGTAGACAGGTTTCGAGAAAGGGTCACACTATATAGACAATCTACTATAACGTAAGCATCATTTTGATATCCAACACAACAAATATAACTATATATGCACGGTTGAGATGACTTAAGCCCATTTAGGAGTTTGGTGGATCGAATCCTGCTTCAATGGTCTTTTCTATGACAATTTATCTTAAGATACATTTTTGAAATAAAAAATCAATTTTAGGAATGGGCTGTTGGGAGAATAATTTATAAAATGGATGTGTTGAGATTAAAAGAAGGCAATGTTAATATTGCAATGGGATCAAATTCACTTTATTTACTTGAAGGTTTTATGTGCTATTTCAAACATTATAGGGACTAAAAAAGGAATTAAGCAATTATTCAAGGACCAAAATTGTTATTTTAGATGAAGAACTAACTTGATATTTCACAACAAAAATCAGGAATTATTACTGGTCGAATATAACAAATTAAATTATACGGATAGTTTAAATGATTTGATCGATGACTGACATATCTTGTGTACAAACAGACTAAAGCACTTTTTACCAAGAATTTTTTTATATCCATGACTCAAACTCAAGACCTCTAGCTAAGAGAGGAACAGCCCCATCCACTGCACCATATCTTTCGATGATACATTTAATGAGTTATGAAGAGGAGAATGTGTGAGTCAAAGTCACAAAATTAATGTATATTACTAGAAGGGAAGTTAGGCAAAATAAAAAAAGTGTGAGTTATGGAGTTAATTATTTAAATAAAATAATTTTAAAATATAAAAAATAAATACTTCAAATAGATTATTATCTAGTGAAATGAAAATAAAATGCCCAAAAAGGAGAAAAAGGAAAAATTGGTGGCCATATAAATACCTGACTTTTCATATGTTATATATAAATTGTTTTAGGTATATTGAAGAGGAAAATTAAATAAATATATAAATGAATTACTAAAACATGTAACTAATTTATTTTTTAAAAGAATAAAAATGTCTATCAATTTTTGACATCTTTCCACTTTTAGTATTTAGTATATGATTACTAGTAATATTTAATTAAAGTGAAATATTGGACTTATTTTTGTATACCAACAATATGATATGACATACTTATTAAAGAAAATTCTTTAGATATCGAAATCGAAATTCATAGTTTTACTTTTAAATTTACTAAACATTTGTTAGATCCGTTAGATTTTTCTTAAAAAGTGAATAAAAAAAAGGTGGAAGTGTTTGGCCAAGTTTTCGAGAGAAAATAAATATTTTTAGAGAGTAGCATATACGTTATTTTTCAGAAGCTTAGAAAGAAAATGGTTTTCCCTAAAAGTACGTTTGAGAGAAATACACTTAGAAGCACTTTAAGAAAGCCTGATCAGACACTAATTGTTGCTTTATAGGCCAAACAAATATTGTTTCCTACTAAAAATACTTCTTTGAAAAATAATATTTTTCTAAAAAAAATACTTTTTAAAATAAATTGATTTTAAAATTTTGACTAGTCAAGCTACAACTCTAATTATTTGTTTGATAAGTCTTATTTTTATTTCAAAATTAAAGTCTTGACCTTAGGCTATACTATTTTTTAGTGTAAAGACCCTTAATATTCTCAAATCCTAGAATTGGTCATTCATAATAATTTTCTTTACAAGCAAAAAACTAGTTCTACCTACATTAATTTAATTTTATCCTAGTCTTATACTAAAAACTAGGAGTAGTAAAATCCTAAATCTCTTTATAAATATTTATTGTGACATTTAAGTTACAATAAAAATTAAATTTAAAGTTGTTGATGGATGATAGAAAAACAAGAAGTTGTTTAAAGTATATTATTTCTCCATTTTATTAAATCTTGAACAATTTTTCATGTCATTTGCATATATAATCAATTAAATTAAACAGCAAAGATTTTACTCAATTAAATCTACAATAGTTATGGTTTCCAATTTTTCTCAAATTCTTTCTATTTTTATTTTTGTTTATATTTTCTTGGACTTGGTTAATTTTTGTTCTTGTCAATCATTTATCAATGGTAATTTAGATAATTCTGGATTTTCATCAGCAGTGGCAACTTGGTATGGAGATCCCACTGGATCTGGCAGTGGTAATTTCTCAAAAATTATTTTTTTCGATTTTAATTTATATAAAGCGTAGATAACATGTAAACTGTTTTATTATATTCATTACTTTTGTTGCAATTACATATTATCTTTTATTTTCTACTTTATATCTACTATCTTCTACTTTTGGGGCCTGATATTTTTGCGACGAGGGTCTTTTGGAAACAATCGCTCTATCTCTATAAGTTAGCTCCTCCGAATCCCGCTTGTGAGATTCACTGGTTATGTTGTTGTTGTAGTAGTAATATCATTTTGTTTAGAAATAGTTATTAATGATTTTCATTTTTAGGGGGAGCTTGTGGACTAGAAGATGATGTTGCGAAATCTCCATACAACGCGATGATAACTGCGGGAAATCAAGCTTTGTTCCAACATGGTTTAGGATGTGGTGCATGCTATCAGGTATACGTTACGTTAACGTACACACGTTACATTAGTTTCAGAATTCACTCTCTCTCTTGAATATGAATAACGTCTAAATTCTTAATCCGTCATTATTTAGGTCTTATGCAATCAAAATCAAGAATGTTCAGGAAATCCAATAAGAGTAACTCTTACAGATGAGTGTCCGGGAACATGTAATGATGATCCAATTCATTTTGATTTAAGTGGAATTGCCTTTGGAGCTATGGCAAATTATGGCCAAGCTGATCAACTACGAAAACTTGGAAGAATTCATATTTTCTATAAAAGGTGAGTCTCTTCATAACAAAAAATAAATAAATAAATAAATAAATTGTACATTGTTTTATAAATTTAACTTATAAATATGCTAATAATGTAAAAGAATTTGCATTATCGATGTAATTCAACATGTTATAATAAGTTTTTTTTTTTAAAAAAAAGGACCAAAATCAAGCAGAAAAAAAGTTATCGCTATGATTCTAAAGGAAAAATTGATCGAAAATAAATCATATAAAAATGTTCGCAACAATTATAAAGATGTAACATCCAGGAATCAAACTCTCTTTTTACCGTGGTAGGTTCAAGATTTTCATTTTTTTTCATACACTTCAAGCTTTTCATCTTTTTTTCGTCGACAAAATTTGATCCATTCATTTTAAAGATAAGCGTCAAAAAACACACCTGAACTATCCTCTTGTTTTGAGTTTCCTACCTAAACTATCACTTATTAGTTTAGATATGAAACTAAAAAAAAAAGGATAATTTAAGTGTGTTTTTGACTCTTATCTGTTTATTTTATAAAAAATAAAAATAAATTATTGATAATTTGATCGATTTTTATTAATTAACTCTTCATGGGATTTTTTTTCAGGGTGGCATGTGACTACAAGCAAAATATTATGTTTAAGGTTGACAAAGGATCCAACCCTAATTTCTTAGCAATTACAATTGAAGGTGAAAATGGATATGGTGACCTTTCTTTGGTTGAATTAAAATCAACAAATTCAAATAATTGGCTTCCAATGCAACAAATGTTTGGAGCAACATGGTCTATAAATATTTATCCAAACACACAAAAACCTCCTTTTTCTATTAGATTAACTTCACAAAATAAACATCAAGCTCAAGCTGATAATGTTATTCCTCAAAATTGGCAAGCAAGGGCAATTTACAAATCAAATGTCAATTTCTCTCCAACATTATGAAGTTTTTTTACTTTTATTTTTGGTGGATTTGAGAGATTACAAAGTGAAATTTTGGACTCCCTTTGTAATATGATATGTATTTACATTATAACACTATAGATTGAAAAAAAATACAATTTATAGCTATAGTTAGGGTTTTGTTGTTATTTTCTCGCTCCTTACCTCGTCTCTCTCGCCTCCTCCCTCTCTCATTCTCGCTTGCTAGATATACAAATACATATGTGTATCAATTACATATATACAATTAATTGACATATATACATATACAATTCGCTTCTCTCCTTCCTCTCTCGATCTCGCTCGCCTCTTTCCTATAATATATAGCTACAAATCATAATTTTAGCAAACTATAACTATTTTTTGCCTTATTATGTTTCAAGTGTTTACACTTTTTGAAAAATTCTCTTAAAGAAACTTCTTTAGTTATCAAGTTTGGAAATCTCTATTTCACTTTATAATGTCTAAAGAGTGAACGACTGAGTCAAATTGAGGAGCTAGTTGTGAAGATAGGTTTTTGATTCGTAAATTGAATGGATCTATATATTTTTATATGGTATAACTTTTTAATTTATTAAATTTTGAAACGAATCATATATTATTATACTTATATCCTATTCTATTATTATAATAATGCCCCTTAGTCTCTTTATTTTCTTGCAAAATCATAAAAGTTGGATTTTCTTTTTGTTATTCATGAGGACACAAATGAAAAAGGAGAATACTTTTAAATCAAAGAAAGCGCAATGAACAATAGATTTTTTTTTTCCATCTCTTATTCATTTAAAGACCGTTTAGAAAATAATAACATCTCTTATATCCGCTTCTTCTTTTTGTTTGAAGTCTTACGAAAAATATTTTATCACGATCGAAAATCTATATAGAATTATCATAACTTGAGGTATGTCAAAGATACAATTCTTATTTTTAAGGCATTTTACTCGATATAAATATATCTTGAGAATTATTTTAAAACTTAGAAGCAAAAAATTTCAATTAGTGAAACTAGAACAATAAATATTTGAGGAGAATTATTTCATTCTTATGAAAAGAAGAATAGTACTAGCATTATACATATAGATTATTATTTTTCTTCAAATCTTTCAGTTGACAATTGATTTAAAGAGGAGATAAATGGGAGTTAGAATATAAATTAGAGTTAATATTCAATTAAAACTCTTTAATGAGAGAAAATAACCGTAAAACTTTTCAACAAGATAATTTTGGTAAGAATATTAATTATTATTATACCTATAGATTGTTATTGACAATTGATTTAAAGAGGAGATAAATGACAATTACAGTCAATATTCAATTAAAACTCTTTAATGAAAGGAAATATTTTATTCTAATAACCGTAAAACTTTTCAACAAGATAATTTTGGTAAGAATATAAATTATTATTATCCATGACATGGCCTAATTAATTAAAAACCGTTTAAATATTTTAAATTATGACGTAATTTATGGATGATCCTCATAAATACTATGATTTTTTTTTAAGTATAAATAGAGGTATTTATCATGTGATTAGAAAACAAATTAAGCAGTCGATTAAATTAGCTATTGATCATGGCTTTTAATATTCATCAATTTCTTTTTGTTTGCATTTTTATTTTCTTTGATTTTATCAATATTTGTAGTTGTCAATTATTCAATAATAGTATTATAGATCAAGCTGGTGGCACAGCAGTGGCAACTTGGTATGTAAGTCCTACTGGAGCTGTTAGTGGCAGTGGTAATATAAAAATACATTTCTCAAAATTAAAAAAAAAAATTTACATTATCAATTTTGTTCATTTTATTTTATTATTTTGTGTACATTTTACGTGTTTTAGGAGGAGCTTGTGGGCTGGAAGATGATGTAGCAAAAGCTCCATACAACGGTATGATAACTGCTGGAAATAACCCTCTGTTTCGAGGTGGTTTTGGATGTGGCGCATGTTATCAGGTAATTTTACTTATATAATATAATTTTAAAATTCATTTTTCTTAACTAGAATCTCAAATTTATTTTTTACTTTTTTTTTTTAGGTGTTATGTTCTCAAAATCCACAATGTTCAGGAAGACCAATAACAGTAACTCTTACAGATGAGTGTCCAGGCGCATGTAATAATGATCCAATTCACTTTGATTTGAGTAGACTTGCCTTTGGAGCTCTGGCAAAACCTGGTCAAGCTGAGAGTCTAATAAAAGCGGGAAGAATTACTATTTCCTTCAAAAGGTAACTGTGTTTCTTCGTACATAACAAACTAAAAATTTGCTTACATTATTAATATACAATCATATATCTGGTGAAATTCCGTAAGTGAGGATCCAAAGAGTAGCAAGTAAGCGTTGCAAGACAACAACATGATAGTGGGATAATCGATAAACGACATACTACCTGCTTTCCTAATTGTGCCTTCCTATCTACATGTGAGTTGACTTTTGGTTGGGATTTTATTTCAGGGTGGCATGCAACTACAGACAAAACCTTATGTTTAAGGTTGACAAAGGATCAAACCCTAATTTTTTTTCAGTTGCTATTGAAGCTGAGAATGGAGATGGCGCGCTGTCATTGGTGGAAATAAGAACAGCAGGGTCAAATACATGGCTTCCAATGAAACATTCTTTTGGAGCAACATGGTTTGCTAATATTAATCCAAACACACAGAAACCTCCATTTTCATTGAAATTAACTTCTGAGTTTAAGCATTCAGTTGTAGCTAATAATGTTATTCCTGTGGGTTGGCAACCAGGACAAATTTACAAATCAAATGTCAATTTTCCTCCAAGATTATAGGAGCCTCTTTAGTACATTAGATCAGGAAGTAATAATTTGAAATTGCAAATGTTGGATTCATTTGTATACCAACATTATGATGAATAAATTTTACTTTTTTTAGTCATCAAGATCCAAATGCTCACTTTCACTTTATTTCATATGGTTATACTCCATCAATTTATTACATGTAAGGGCACAAAATTGGATTAATTAAAGGTTAAATATGTCGAATTGGATCATAATCAAAATTTATCAATAATCATTGGACCAAAGTTTGAGAGATATGTGCTGTTGTATTGCCATGTAATGGGGGTATGATCATGGGCGCTAACTTGTCGAGTTATCAAGTTTGGAAAACTCTATTTCAAGTTTGGAAATCTCTATTTCACTTTATGATGGTCTAAAGAGCAAAAGGCTAAGTCAAATTGAGAAGCTAGTTGTGAAGATAGATTTTTGGTTCGTAAATTTAATGAATCTATCTAAAAATGTTATAACTTTTTAATTTATTAAATATAAAATAAATAAAATTATATATTTAAAAAATCCTCCTAGAAAATAAAATAAAATTTGCTGACCCTTAGAAGAGAAAATCGAATATTTTGTGATCCTTGAAATGGTCATGTGATTGTTGAGTTGTCTAACAAAAGATGAAAAAATTAGATTTTTTAGTAACTTACAAAATAATAATAATAATAATAATAATAATAATAATAATAATAAATATTCAGATTTTTTTTATAGAAAAATAAAGATCTCATAAGTATAGTATAAATTTTGACAAAATTATAAATAATCTTTAAAATCAATTCTCCCTAAAAACTTCACCATGTTTCAAACCTCCTAAATGATGTTTTTTTTTTTTAATTTTCTCAAACGGTGTTGAGTATCTGCATTGGAGTTTCACTATTTCAAACTTGAATTCGAGATCTCTAGAGATTTTTGGCTAAAAAAAAAATAGTGTTACCATATTATTCAATTGTTATGAATGACGTTTATTTGATTGTTGATCATCCTAAAGTAATTAAGTTCATGGTGCAAAAACAAACTAATACTCTCTTTCAACAAGTCACTTTCCTACATTACTAATTTACAATGCACAAAAGCTAGAAGTAGAATTTTTTTTTAGATTAATGAGTGGCGTAAATATTGCTCCTTTCGTTTCGTTCCTTATTGCCTGTTATAGCTTTCTAGAGCAGAGATGTAATAACGTATTTTAGGCATAGATCATTAGTATTGGATGTATCGTTAGATTGTACTGAATTAAATTTGCTCCCTTTTTTTCCATCGCGAAAAAGAAATCTCTTCCCCTTACTTTCAAACTTTGAAAGATCTATCTCGTATCTGACAGTGCATAGTTCCACCGGAGGAATCCAATCATAGCATTTGGTAAAATTCCACGTGATTTGTCACCAAAATTGAATCCAATGAACGTGTGCTATGGCGGGGCCACATATCCCATCAACCATTTGTGAGTTGAACTCCTATATTGTTATATTTGTGAGTTGAACATTATTATTGTCCTTAGTGCTCGATTAATTTTTTTAGCTAGTATTAGAATTGATTTGATTTTTTATCTGAGTTCTAGAGTTACTAATATGTAAAATTTGTCTAAATATATCATATTTAAAAATTAATTATCATTTAGACCTATATAAATTAATCTTAATACATGTATAATTCACTTTAAATATATAATTAGATAATTTTTTTTATCAAAATAAGTCTAATACATTTTAAAGGCTTACAATACATCTATATTACATGCATAATTTTTTTTTAACACATAATGCAGTTTTTTAACCCAAATAAAAATAATACATTTATAATACATACATATATATATATATATATATGTGTGTGTGTGTGTGTGCGCGCGCGCGTGTGTGTGTATTATAAATCGCTAATTAGAGTAGGAGGCTAATAGGTTAGCAAGGTTAGGTTGTCTTTATCTGTATTAGGTGTGTTAAATTTATCGTATTTACATAATATTATCTGCTTCCTATTCTTTTCGTTTCCTTTCATTTCTGTCATATCTAGTTATTTATTCCCCCTATGGGTTGTTGAGACGAAGGTTCCCAGGAAATCTCTCTACTTCTATGAGGTAGTGATAAGGTCTCCTAGATCCCACTTGTGGGATTCCACTGAGTATGTTGTTGTTGTATATATTATATATATAATTCGCTTTTAATACATAATACAGTTGCTATAAATTAAATGATAAATATTTTCTAGATATGGTATACTCAGCTAGATAATAAATAAGAAAATATATTTAAAAATTGTAAATATTTTATAAAAGAAGCTCAAAAAGATAATTATCTCTATTAATATCTGCGGACTATAGCCTTTATTAGATCATCCGAAATTCTGAGTAAAATTTAAAACTTCTTTAGACCTCACAAGCCATTAGCTGTCTATAATGAGAAAAGAGTTCCATTTGTGCCGTATTTGCGTCCACGTTCATTTAATCTCACTAACCCCTCCCTATTAATGGGTCCAGGTACCCCTCTCAATTATTCAAACTATATATTTACAAATTTAACCCTCATTATCACTAATCTTTTATTTAATTTGTTCCCATGAATAATAACTCTTTTAGTCCCTCAATTATTAATAAAATTTACTTTTGGTTCTTATGGTTTTTGACAACAATGTGTTCTTGAGAAATATATTATGTTTGAACAATTTTAAGAATTATATTACTGTTAAATGTGAAACGATAATACAAAGATAGGTTCTTTTTGGAGTTAGCTCACCTTAGCAGCAAAATTGAATCAAAAAGCAAGACAAAAATAAGCTCGTTTTATTGATTTAACGTATGTGAAGTCAAGCTAGCGTTAGCAATGACATAACACATGAGTAATCAGGCATTTGTGAATGGGTCAAAAGTGCATCGACAAACCGAAGGTCAAATCTGCTTAATCAGATATCATAAGGACTAAAATCAGAATTTATCAATAACCGAGGGACTAAAAATGATACAACCCATTGTTGTCATAACATTTTGGTAAATTCATCAAGTTACCCTTATAAAAGCTTTTATTAACCAAAACATTAAAAAAGTATCAAAGAAAAAACAAAATAAGAACACAACATTTTTCATTTGTCTCTCAAAGGGATGGCTCTAGCCAAAAATGGTGCTAACATTCCCCTGTTGCCAAAAACAGAGAAGACTCTGTCTAAAAGGGAGAATCAACTGCTAATTCTAAGGGCAGTATTCAATGTATCGACGAGTATCATCGGTGCTGGAATCATGTCTGTTCCAGCAACTCTTAAGGTTTTAGGTGTAATTCCAGCTTTTGTATTGATTTGTTTGGTGGCCTTGTTAGTTGACATATCAGTAGATTTCATGTTGAGGTTCACGTATAAAGGCGACTCGCAAACTTATGCTGCATTGATGAATGAGTCATTTGGGAAGATTGGTTCTGTTGCAGTACAAATCTGTGTCATGATAACAAATCTTGGTTGCTTGATCATGTACCTTATTATTATTGGTAAGTGCTGATTAGCTATGAAGTTTGTTGATGATTATCTGTCGTTAAGTAGCTCGTAGCTAACATGAATTTGTTGATAATTAGTTGTTAATCCTTTGTTAAATAGGATTATTGATGGATTTTTGTTGTTTAGCGACAGAAGTTGTTCGTTGCAACATGACATAATCTGGCTTTCTTCAACTTTTAGAGCTAAAAATGTTGTTTCTTTCTTTTTTTCTTTTCCTATTAATTCATATCAAACTTTTAAAAAGAAGGAATTTGTGTGTTGAAATGAAAATTTTGGTCTGATATACTTACAATAGTTGATTCTTGAATGACTATATCGATGAAGTAGCTTCCTTTTTTTGTACCATTGCACTCTATGCTCGGTAAGAAACAACCTCTCTACCTCAACGAGGTAGCAGTGAGGTCTGCGTATGCTCTACCCTCCCTATACTCCACTTGTGAGATTTCATTGAGTATGCTGTTGTAATCTATGCCGCTTTCTTGAACAAACGATCTTTGTACTCTATCTTTCAAGAAAGTTAGTGATTGATTCAAGTTGTAATTATTTGTGTTAATTTTCTATGATCAGGAGATGTTCTTTCTGGAGAAGGAGAACATCTTGGTGTTCTACAAGAATGGTTTGGGATTCACTGGTGGAACTCGCGTAATTTCGCGATCCTCTTCATTGTCTTGTTTGTTATGCTCCCTCTTGTCCTCTATCGACGTATTGGTCAGTAAATACTATCTTTTCTTGACAAATTTAGTGAAGATATTATTGCTGACATTTTGTTGATGTGGCCTGTGATTGATTGCAGAATCATTATGGTTGAGTTCAGCATTAGCTGTTCTCCTTGCAATTGTATTTGTTGTCATATGTTCAGTAATGGCAATTACAGCAATCCTAAAAGGGCAAACTGTAAGTCCAAGAATGTTACCTAAGATGGATGCTGAATCATCTTTTTTCAACCTTTTCACTGCTGTTCCTGTCATTGTTACAGCATTTACATTTCACTTCAATGGTAAGAATCCGACATTCTTTTCGATTCTTGTTTGATTTTATGTTAAATTGTACGCATAATACAGAGATAAACACTCAAACTTGGCCTCAACTGGTGAATAAGTACTCCAACTTTGAGTATGCATATCTAGACGCCTCTAACTCGTCTCCACTTTATTAGTTGAATACTCCAACTTATGAGATGATCATCCAGACACCTATGAAATTTAAGTGTCACGTCAGCATCTGGTGTCCATAGCAAGGACGAGTTTGAGTGTTTTGTTATCAGTTGAGATTAAGTTGAGGCCGAGTGTTTGTTTATGTATTTATGCCTAATTTTATGATGAATGTGACGTTATTACTTGTTTGCAGTTCATCCTATCGGAATTGAGCTGGGAAAGCCTGCAGCCATGTCCTCTGCTGTCAAGATTTCACTAGTACTATGTGCAGCTATCTATTTTTCAATTGGAATTTTCGGGTACCTTCTATTCGGAGATTCAATCATGCCAGACATACTTGTAAATTTCGACAAATCATCTGGTACTTCAGCAATAAGTTCAATGCTAAACGATGTAGTTCGTCTGAGCTATGCATTTCACCTAATGCTGGTGTTTCCCCTCTTGAACTTCTCCCTGAGAGCCAATATAGACGAACTCGTATTCCCAAAGAAGCCCTTTTTGGCAACAGACACCAAACGATTTGTTTGTCTTAGTTTGATCTTGTTAGCCTTCTCATACGTAGCAGCCATTTTTATCCCGTCTATATGGTACATTTTCCAGTTCATGGGAACAACTACTGGTGTTTGCATTGCTTTCATATTTCCAGGCGCAATCGCCCTGAGGTATCTTTCTTTATCTCACTCGTCTTTACTCCTATAACGCGATTCTTTTAAGTTATTTTCGTTCTTTTTTATGCTAACATATTGATTTTTCCTGTTTGGCAGAGATGTCCATGGTATATCTTCAAGAAAAGATAAAATCATTGCAGTAATCATGATTGTTCAAGCAGTTGTGACTAGCCTTGTAACAATTGCTACTAATATCTATAATATGAGTGGAAATAGGTCATAGTTTATAGCTTGCCAACTTAATCTTTTTACCTTTTCTTCAATTCTTTTTCATAGATGAGTTGGTTGATACGTTTGAGATCGAGGCATAGTTGTTACGTAGTTTTTGAGTTTGTCTATGTATGTAACACCACAAAATGTCCAATATTACCATTGAATACAAGATTCAACCAAATTCTTAGATCGACAAAAACACATGATCATCGGTAGCAATTTAACAATTTCACACCAATATATATTGAGATCTATGCTCTATTTCTTAGTTTTTCTTAGCAAGACATAGCATGCCTTATTATACGTTGGTTCCTAAGCTCATTACGCCCCAAGCTCGGACAAGCTTGTACAAACCACAACAATTTCACGAGGTGCTTGCTACTTCCAGCCAACACAAGTATCAGAACTCTATAAACAAAGGTTTAGACGAATGAATAAAAGTCACCCGTGTTTTTGCCTTCGGAAGAATTTGAATCAAGAGATCGATTTTCAGTACACTTCATCGATCCCTAGGCTACATCCTTTCGTGCAAAGCAACACGTAATATTCAGAGGAGAACAAAACCAAGACATTTGCAAAGTAGACTATTATTTTTTATAATAACAATAATAACAAATAATAATAATAAACAAATAAATTTCATAAATTATGAATGTTAAAATTATGCAATTATTTTGATAAAATTAATATAAGCTCGTTTTCTTAAAAAGTTTCAAAGATACCTATTTTAATCAAATATCAATCTAAGATAGATTAGGTTGGTCAAAATTAGGTGTATAAACGTTATAGTGAGTAACATTTTAAGCATAAAATGTACTTGTGAGTAACGTATTATAAAAGTTACTCACAGTTGGTCAAAACAGCTTGAGCAAAACCAGATAGAAGAGTTTATAAATGAAGTTGTAATACTGACTCAAATAAACCACAAGAATGTGGTGAAATTATTGGGGTGTTGCCTAGAGACTGAAGTTCCATTACTGGTGTACGAATACATATCTCACCGTACACTTCACCACCATATACATAGAGAAAACGGAGAAACGCCTTGGCTTTCTTTCCAAAATCGGTTAAGAATTGCTGTTGAATCTGCTGATGCATTTAGCTATCTCCACTCTGCAGCTTCTATACCAATCCTACATAGAGACATCAAATCAGCTAATATACTACTAGATGACTATTACACAACAAAGATTGCTGATTTTGGGGCTTCGAGGTTAAGACCTTTCGATCAGGCTGATATGAGTTCACTTATACCAGGAACATTGGGTTATCTAGACCCTGAAGGCATACAAATGGGATTGTCAGACAAGAGCGACGTATATAGTTTTGGTGTTGTACTTGCAGAGTTGTTAACGGGAAGAGAAGCTATTGATCTCACTCTGCCCAACAAAGAGAAGAGCTTAGCTGCATATTTCAAAGCTTCTATGAAGGAGAATCGCTTGTTTCAAATTCTCCATCATAGGGTATTAAAAAGAAGGCTCTTTGGATCAGCTTAATGCCATCGGTGAGCTTGTCGTTAGATGCCTTAATGCAAAAGGAGAAGAAAGACCTACCATGAGAGAAGTCGCGAATGAATTGGAAGGATTCACTAAATATAATATCCGTTCTTGGGCTCACCATGACCAATTATAAATGGCGCAAATGATCAGTGAACACAATGATCTTTATACTGTTCAACAAAGCTCTGAATATAGTTTGAAACGTGAGGAAGATACCCTCTTTGATAATTATTGATTATCGACATTGATGTTCATTCATTGCTATAAACAGCCCAACTATTTATTCATGTTTTTATTTGAAGTTGAGAGTCTTTCGCGAATAGGGGCATTCCTTACCCTCTACACTTGATATGTTATTATTGTTGTTGTATTCATCTTTTATTTGATCAACTTTAATAATTTAATTATTGCTTAGTCAATATGATGTAGTGGTCTCTATGTGAGTAGTTATGTATGCATCGAGTCAAGTTATGTGAGTAGTTAAACTTTTGGTTTTGGGATTTTTTTAGTCACTGCTAGCCAAATCATGAAGTACCCAAAAGAGTTAAGGCAACACCAAATGAAAGAACAACCCAAGGGGGTGTCACTTCATTGATTAGACCAGATAGAAAACCAACATTTCCCCCCTAAATCATTGAAAAAACTGCGCAAATTAAGGGCTATTGAACTAATGGATGCTACAAGTGTGACCAGATGGGTCACATACAGAGGGAGTGTCCGAAAGAGAGAGGGAGGCAGCAAGGCCCAATCTTTTTCAGCAGACACCAGCTCATGCTAACCAGAGAGGTGCCACATCAGGTGCAGGCGGGACCACAAACCGCTTGAATGCTATGGCCAGTCGCTAGGATCAAGAGAATTCACCAGATGTTATCACCAGATGCAGCCTGTGCTAACTGCATCTGTATTACTCATAGCTGACCAAAAGAATACTTCTGGAGTCACTCGATCACAAAAGATGGTAGAAGTTTTTATAGCATTTGAAAATCAGTTCTTGGGATCTGCTAGTACTCATTTCTTCACCTCTATGTCACTGCCAAGGTTCATGCATCAGGACATTTGTTCACTTGCATTCAACAAGTTAGCGTCCATGATCATACTCCCATTTCACAGAAAATGGAATCAGCAGGGGAAGATTATCTTGGACAGCAGTAACCTGAGAACAATCAACAATAATGTATCGAACTTGGCCTCTAGCAAGTCAATCCGGTAATAGTCATCCGTGTATCAAGTAGCCGTGGTTTTCATTGGAGGCAATGATGATCGTGAGGCATTAGCTTATGCTAGACGTATGTCAAGATCACCCGAACTTCAGCTGACCGTGGTTAGATTCGTGTCATGGGACATCGACGTACGTGAAAAACAATGGGATGCTGTACTTGATGCTGAGATGTTGAAGGAAGTAAGACTTCTTGGTCAGCAGGATAACATTGTGTACAGAGAGGAAAGAGTTAAAGATGGAGCTGAAACAGCCTTGATCTACATGCTATGGAAGAAGCCTTTCATCTTATCATGGTCGGAAGGCGTCATCGTGATGATCTACATTAACTATTAGGCCTTAATGAATGGAATGATTTGCCAGAACTCGGACAAGTTGGGGACATACTTGCAGCTGCAGAGATCAATAGACCAGTCTCAATCTTGGTGGTGCAACAACAAATTGTTAAGAACAAATGAGCCCTCACTTGAACCAAATAGACTTTACATGTGTAAATACCAAAATTCTTGGTGTAGATTTCATCACACAATTAAAGTTAAGGCCATATCTATGTGTGAATTAACATTTGAATTTTACATGGCAATACAACACCACAGTTTTCTCAAACTTTGATCCAACGATTATTGGTAAATTCTAATTATGATTCTTGTGATATATGATTCGGCATATTTAACCTTTAATTAATTCAATTTTGTGCCCTTACATGTAATAAATTGATGGAGTATAACCATATGAAATAAAGTGAAAGTGAGCATTTGGATATTGATGACTAAAAAAAGTAAAATTTATTCATCATAATGTTGGTATACAAATGAATCCAACATTTGCAATTTCAAATTATTACTTCCTGATCTAATGTACTAAAGAGGCTCCTATAATCTTGGAGGAAAATTGGCATTTGATTTGTAAATTTGTCCTGGTTGCCAACCCACAGGAATAACATTATTAGCTACAACCGAATGCTTAAACTCAGAAGTTAATTTCAATGAAAATGGAGGTTTCTGTGTGTTTGGATTAATATTAGCAAACCATGTTGCTCCAAAAGAATGTTTCATTGGAAGCCATGTATTTGACCCTGCTGTTCTTATTTCCACCAATGACAGCGCGCCATCTCCATTCTCAGCTTCAATAGCAACTGAAAAAAAATTAGGGTTCGATCCTTTGTCAACCTTAAACATAAGGTTTTGTCTGTAGTTGCATGCCACCCTGAAATAAAATCCCAACCAAAAGTCAACTCACATGTCGATTATCCCACTATCATGTTATTGTCTTGCAACGCTTACTTGCTACTCTTTGGACCTTTACTTACGAAATTTCACCAGATATATGGTTGTATATTAATAATGTAAGAAAATTTTTAGTTTGTTATGTATGAAGAAACACAGTTACCTTTTGAAGGAAATAGTAATTCTTCCCGCTTTTATTAGACTCTCAGCTTGACCAGGTTTTGCCAAAGCTCCAAAGGCAAGTCTACTCAAATCAAAGTGAATTGGATCATTATTACATGCGCCTGGACACTCATCTGTAAGAGTTACTGTTATTGGTCTTCCTGAACATTGTGGATTTTGAGAACATAACACCTAAAAAAAAAGTAAAAAATAAATTTGAGATTCTAGTTAAGAAAAACGAATTTTAAAATTATATTATATAAGTAAAATTACCTGATAACATGCGCCACATCCAAAACCACCTCGAAACAGAGGGTTATTTCCAGCGGTTATCATACCGTTGTATGGAGCTTTTGCTACCTCATCTTCCAGCCCACAAGCTCCTCCTAAAACACGTAAAATGTACACAAAATAATAAAATAAAATGAACAAAATTGATAATGTAACTTTTTTTTTTTTAATTTTGAGAAATGTATTTTTATATTACCACTGCCACTAACAGCTCCAGTAGGACTTACATACCAAGTTGCCACTGCTGTGCCACCAGCTTGATCTATAATACTATTATTGAATAATTGACAACTACAAATATTGATAAAATCAAAGAAAATAAAAATGCAAACAAAAAGAAATTGATGAATATTAAAAGCCATGATCAATAGCTAATTTAATCGACTGCTTAATTTGTTTTCTAATCACACGATAAATACCTCTATTTATACTTAAAAAAAAAATCATAGTATTTATGAGGATCATCCATAAATTACGTCATAATTTAAAATATTTAAACGGTTTTTAATTAATTAGGCCATGTCATGGATAATAATAATTAATATTCTTACCAAAATAATCTTGTTGAAAAGTTTTACGGTTATTAGAATAAAATATTTCCTTTCATTAAAGAGTTTTAATTGAATATTGACTGTAATTGTCATTTATCTCCTCTTTAAATCAATTGTCAATAACAATCTATAGGTATAATAATAATTAATATTCTTACCAAAATTATCTTGTTGAAAAGTTTTACGGTTATTTTCTCTCATTAAAGAGTTTTAATTGAATATTAACTCTAATTTATATTCTAATTCCCATTTATCTCCTCTTTAAATCAATTGTCAACAGAAAGATTTAAAGAAAAATAATAATCTATATGTATAATGCTAGTACTATTCTTCTTTTCATAAGAATGAAATAATTCTCCTCAAATATTTATTGTTCTGGTTTCACTAATTGAAATTTTTTGCTTCTAAGTTTTAAAATAATTCTCAAGATATATTTATATCGAGTAAAATGCCTTAAAAATAAGAATTGTATCTTTGACATACCTCAAGTTATGATAATTCTATATAGATTTTCGATCGTGATGAAATATTTTTCGTAAGACTTCAAACAAAAAGAAGAAGCTGATATAAGAGATGTTATTATTTTCTAAACGGTCTTTAAATGAATAAGAGGTGAAAAAAAAAAATCTATTGTTCATTGCGCTTTCTTTGATTTAAAAGTATTCTCCTTTTTCATTTGTGTCCTCATGAATAACAAAAAGAAAATCCAACTTTTATGATTTTGCAAGAAAATAAAGAGACTAAGGGGCATTATTATAATAATAGAATAGGATATAAGTATGAAAAGAATGAATAAATTAATTAATAAAATCATGATAACTCATTAATTTATCTAATATCTAAATATATGATTTGTTCCAAAATTTAATAAATTAAAAAGTTATACCATATAAAAATACATAGATCCATTCAATTTACGAATTAAAAACTTATTTTCACAATTAGCTCCTCAATTTGACCCAGGCTTTCACTCTTTAGACATTATAAAGTGAAATAGAGATTTCCAAACTTGATAACTAAAGAAGTTTCTTTAAGAGAATTTTTCAAAAAGTGTAAACACTTGAAACATAATAAGGCAAAAAATAGTTATAGTTTGCTAAAATTATGATTTGTAGCTATATATTATAGGAAAGAGGCGAGCGAGATCGAGAGAGGAAGGAGAGAAGCGAATTGTATATGTATATATGTCAATTAATTGTATATATGTAATTGACACACATATATATATTTGTATATCTAGCAAGCGAGAATGAGAGAGGGAGGAGGCGAGAGAGACGAAGTAAGGAGCGAGAAAATAACAACAAAACTCTAACTATAGCTATAAATTATTTTTTTTTCAATCTATAGTGGTATAATGTAAATACATATCGTATTACAAAGGGAGTCCAAAATTTCACTTTGTAATCTCTCAAATCCACCAAAAATAAAACTAAAAGAACTTCATAATGTTGGAGAGAAATTGACATTTGATTTGTAAATTGCCCTTGCTTGCCAATTTTGAGGAATAACATTATCAGCTTGAGCTTGATGTTTATTTTGTGAAGTTAATCTAATAGAAAAAGGAGGTTTTTGTGTATTTGGATAAATGTTTATAGACCATGTTG
Organism: Solanum rostratum; assembly: GCA_029948455.1. Taxonomy (NCBI): domain Eukaryota; kingdom Viridiplantae; phylum Streptophyta; class Magnoliopsida; order Solanales; family Solanaceae; genus Solanum; species Solanum rostratum. The sequence continues at coordinate 66,827,980 of CM057051.1, read as the reverse complement.
CTCCAAACATTTGTTGCATTGGAAGCCAATTATTTGAATTTGTTGATTTTAATTCAACCAAAGAAAGGTCACCATATCCATTTTCACCTTCAATTGTAATTGCTAAGAAATTAGGGTTGGATCCTTTGTCAACCTTAAACATAATATTTTGCTTGTAGTCACATGCCACCCTGAAAAAAAATCCCATGAAGAGTTAATTAATAAAAATCGATCAAATTATCAATAATTTATTTTTATTTTTTATAAAATAAACAGATAAGAGTCAAAAACACACTTAAACTATTTTTTTTTTAGTTTCATATCTAAACTAATAAGTGATAGTGCAGGTATGAAACTCACACTTAGCTTCCAATAGTTTAGGTAGGAAACTCAAAACAAGAGGATAGTTCAGGTGTGTTTTTTGACGCTTATCTTTAAAATGAATGAATCAAATTTTGTCGACAAAAAAAGATGAAAAGCTTGAAGAGTATGAAAAAAAAAATGAAAATCTTGAACCTGCCACGGTAAAAAGAGAGTTTGATCCCTGGATAGTACATCTTTATAATTATTGCGAACATTTTTATATGATTTATTTTGGATCAATTTTTCCTTTAGAATCATAACGATAACTTTTTTTCCGCTTGATTTTGGTCTTTTTTTAAAAAAAAAATTATTATAACATGTTGAATTACATCAATAATGCAAATTCTTTTACATTATTAGCATATTTATAAGTTAAATTTATAAAACAATGTACAATTTTTTTTTATTTTTTTTTTTTATGAAATGACTCGCTCACCTTTTATAGAAAATATGAATTCTTCCAAGTTTTCGTAGTTGATCAGCTTGGCCATAATTTGCCATAGCTCCAAAGGCAATTCCACTTAAATCAAAATGAATTGGATCATCATTACATGTTCCTGGACACTCATCTGTAAGTGTTACTCTTATTGGATTTCCTGAACATTCTTGATTTTGATTGCATAAAACCTAAATAATGACGGATTAAGAATTTAGACGTTATTCATATTCAAGAGAGAGAGTGAATTCTGAAACTAATGTAACATGTGTACGTTAACGTAACGTATACCTGATAGCATGCACCACATCCTAAACCATGTTGGAACAAAGCTTGATTTCCCGCAGTTATCATCGCGTTGTATGGAGATTTCGCAACATCATCTTCTAGTCCACAAGCTCCCCCTAAAACGAAAATTATTAATAACTTTTTCTAAACAAAGTGATATTACTACTACAACAACAACATAACCAGTGAATCTCACAAGCAGGATTCTGGGGAGCTACCTCATAGAGATAGAGAGACTATTTCGGAAAGACCCTCGTCTCAAAAAGATCAGACCCCAAAAGTAAAAGATACTAGATATAAAGTGGAAATAAAAGATAATATGTAATTGCAACAAAAGTAACAAATATAATAAAATACTTTACATGTTACTACAATATGTTAAATTATACTGATCGTGTAAAAAAAATCTACGCTTGATATAAATTAAAATCGAAAAAAATATTTTTTGAGAAATTACCACTGCCAGCTCCAGTGGGATCTCCATACCAAGTTGCCACTGCTGATGAAAATCCAGAATTATCTAAATTACCATTGATAAATGATTGACAAGAACAAAAATTAACCAAGTCCAAGAAAATATAAATAAAAATAAAAATAGAAAGAATTTGAGAAAAATTGGAAACCATAACTATTGTAGATTTAATTGAGTAAAATCTTTGCTGTTTAATTAATTGATTATATATGCAAATGACATGAAAAATTGTTCAAGATTTAATAAAATGGAGAAATAATATACTTTAAACAACTTCTTGTTTTTCTATCATCCATCAACAACTTTAAATTTAATTTTTATTGTAACTTAGATGTCACAATAAATATTTATAAAGAGATTTAGGATTTTACTACTCCTAGACCATTCAATTTACCAACCAAAAATCTATCTTCACAACTCGCTTCCCAATTTGACGTAGCCTTTTGCTCTTTAGACCATCATAAAGTGAAATAGAGTTTTCCAAACTTGAAATAGAGTTTTCCAAACTTGATAACTCGACAAGTTAGCGCCCATGATCATACCCCCATTACATGGCAATACAACAGCACATATCTCTCAAACTTTGGTCCAATGATTATTGGTAAATTTTGATTGTGATACATGATTCGGCATATTTAACCTTTAATTAATTCATATGTGTGTCTTGTGCCCTTACATGTAATAAATTCATGGAGTATAACCATATGAAATAAAGTGAAAGTGAGCATTTGGATATTGATGACTAAAAAAAGTAAAATTTATTCATCATAATGTTGGTATACAAATGAATCCAACATTTGCAATTTCAAATTATTACTTCCTGATCTAATGTACTAAAGAGGCTCCTATAATCTTGGAGGAAAATTGACATTTGATTTGTAAATTTGTCCTGGTTGCCAACCCACAGGAATAACATTATTAGCTACAACTGAATGCTTAAACTCAGAAGTTAATTTCAATGAAAATGGAGGTTTCTGTGTGTTTGGATTAATATTAGCAAACCATGTTGCTCCAAAAGAATGTTTCATTGGAAGCCATGTATTTGAGCCTGCTGTTCTTATTTCCACCAATGACAGCGCGCCATCTCCATTCTCAGCTTCAATAGCAACTGAAAAAAAATTAGGGTTTGATCCTTTGTCAACCTTAAACATAAGGTTTTGTCTGTAGTTGCATGCCACCCTGAAATAAAATCCCAACCAAAAGTCAACTCACATGTCGATTATCCCACTATCATGTTATTGTCTTGCAACGCTTACTTGCTACTCTTTGGACCTTTACTTACGAAATTTCACCAGATATATGGTTGTATATTAATAATGTAAGCAAATTTTTAGTTTGTTATGTATGAAGAAACACAATTACCTTTTGAAGGAAATAGTAATTCTTCCCGCTTTTATTAGACTCTCAGCTTGACCAGGTTTTGCCAAAGCTCCAAAGGCAAGTCTACTCAAATCAAAGTGAATTGGATCATTATTACATGCGCCTGGACACTCATCTGTAAGAGTTACTGTTATTGGTCTTCCTGAACATTGTGGATTTTGAGAACATGACACCTAAAAAAAAGTAAAAAATAAACGTGAGATTCTAGTTAAGAAAAATAAATTTTAAAATTATATTATATAAATAAAATTACCTGATAACATGCGCCACATCCAAAACCACCCCGAAACAGAGGGTTATTTCCAGCGGTTATCATACCGTTGTATGGAGCTTTTGCTACATCATCTTCCAGCCCACAAGCTCCTCCTAAAACACGTAAAATGTACACAAAATAATAAAATAAAATGAACAAAATTGATAGTGTAAATTTTTTTTAAATTTTGAGAAATGTATTTTTATATTACCACTGCCACTAACAGCTCCAGTAGGACTTACATACCAAGTTGCCACTGCTGTGCCACCAGCTTGATCTATAATACTACTATTGAATAATTGACAACTACAAATATTAATAAAATCAAAGAAAATAAAAATGCAAACAAAAAGAAATTGATGAATATTAAAAGCCATGATCAATAACTAATTTAATCGACTGCTTAATTTGTTTTCTAATCACATGATAAATACCTCTATTTATACTAAAAAAAAAAAATCATAGTCTTTATGAGGATCATCCATAAATTACGTTATAATTTAAAATATTTAAACGGTTTTTAATTAATTAGGCCATGTCATGGATAATAATAATTAATATTCTTACCAAAATTATCTTGTTGAAAAATTTTACGGTTATTTTCTCTCATTAAAGAGTTTTAATTGAATATTAACTCTAATTTATATTCTAATTCTCATTTATCTCCTCTTTAATGAGAATATTAGATATAATAAAGAGTTTGACATACCTCAAGCGATGATAATTCTCTATAAATTTTTTATCGTGACGAAATATTTTTCGTAAGACTTCAAACAAAAAGAAGAAGCATCTGTTATTATTTTATGGGGACCTTTAAATGAATAAGAGAGGGAAAAAAAAAACCTATTGTTCAATTTTGCTCTTACTTTGATTTAAAAGTATTCTCCTTAATAAAGAGATTAAGGGGCATTATTATTATAATAATAGAATAGGATATAATATAAAAAGAATGAATAAATTAATAAAAAAATCATATATATATGATTTGTTTCAAAATTTAATAAATTAAAAAGTTATACCATATAAAAATATATAGATCCATTCGATTTACGAATCAAAAACCTATCTTCGTAACTAGCTCCTCAGTTTGATCCAGTCTTTCACTCTTTAGACCATTATAAAGTGAAATAGAGATTTTCAAACTTGATAACTAAAGAAGTTTCTTTAAGAGGATTTTTAAAAAAGCATAAATATTTGAAACATAATAAGGCAAAAGATAATTATAGTTTGCTAAAATTATGATTTGTAGCTACATATTATAGGAGGAGAGAGGCGAGCGAGTTCGAGAGAGGAAGGAGAGTAGCGAATTGTATATGTATATATGTCAATTAATTGTATATATGTAACTGATACACACATATATATATTTGTATATCTAGCAAGCGAGAATGAGAAAGGGAGGAAAGAGATGAGTGAGATCGAGAAAGGTGAGCGAGAGAGGGCAGAGAGCGGAGAGAGGCGAATTGTATATGTATATAAGTCGAATCGAATATGTATATCTATCAAATAATTATATATATACAACTGATATACTTATGAATTTGTAAATCTGGCAAGAGATTTCAAAGAGGGAAGAAAGAGGCGAGAGAGAGGAAAGTTAAGGCCATCTCTACATATAAATTAACATTTGAATTTTACATGACAATACAACGGCGTACATCTCTCAAATTTTGGTCCAACGATTATTGGTAAATTTTGATTATGGTCCCTGTGATATATGATTCGTAAATAAAAAAATATATTTATTTATTTATTTGAAATTTTATGATTTAAAATCGATCACGTGAAAAATTGAGATTAAAAACTATACAAAAAGAGCCGATTTCTTTTTTTTAAAAAAATCTAAAAAATAAAATAAACAAATTGAAACAAAATATAATTTTTAATTGCTGAGTTATTTGCTTTTTTGTTTTTTTTTTCTTTGTTTTAATTTGGTCAAGCCAAAATCTTTGACTCTTTCTTGTATTTTAGATATAATATAATAATTAATTCAAAGCAATAGTGGACCCATTTGGAGCTCAAAATTGTCTTAGGGGACGTTTGACATGAGGTATAAATTATAATAATCTCGAGATAAAATATAAGATTATTTAATCTTATGCTTGGTTGGAGGTATAAGGTAATCGTTAAACTATTTATTCCACCATTTTCGCTTTAGTGATTGGATAAGGTATCCCATATATATGTGAGGGGATTACTTATCTCAGATTAATTTATCTCGAGATTGAATTACTTATCTCAGATTAATTTATCTCGAGATTGATTATATATGATTGTCAAATAACAAATAAAAGAAGTATTATTTTTTACATTGTAGCAAGTAAGTCGTGATAAATCGATATAATTATATACTCCATTCAGCCTTGCTATTATGTTGGATTACTCAAAAATTATGTTGAACCCTTATAATTTAAATTTATAAACAAATAAAATGAAGAAAATATATTTTAGAAATGTAATATGCTTAACATGTTTATTACTTATAAATCATATTGAATCGTCGTGATTTTTAATTACTTTATTTTATTTGACTTCTTTTCATTCCAACTAAGAAATGAATAATGAAATTTTTTTCGAACAATTCTGCATTGAGAAGCTTCCAACAATGTTTATACACCTAGTGAATTATAATATAACATTTATATGGGGAAATTACATATATACAAAATATAAAAAATAGTCTCAAATCAACGAAGCTTCTCTAATTATTTCGAATTTTTATTTTAAACCTATAAGCTGTAAATTGAGTTCCTTCTTGCAAAAATGAATATTCTAAGCCAATAACCTTAATAATTTCTCACTATCGACACAATAGTCATCCAAATAAAATATTCATTGAAGTAATAAAATCATTACTTAGGAATTCCCAATAGAAACAAAGTAAAATCATGTCTAAATATATTATACTGGTAATATTTCGTATTCAACTCAATCAATAATCTCCGTACTGCTAATATATCATATTTGATCTAGAAATTAGGGTCTTTAAACTTGATACACGTGTTCAGGGAACGGAATAGAATGGTGAATGCTCTAGCATGCAACTTTTGAAAGTTCCTGCGATGTGTATCCGTGGGCAACTAGAAGCAGACTTGATTGGAACTATTAATTAGCCTAATAACCGAATGATTTAATTTTAGGTACATGGATATGCCTGATTTTTAGAAAGAAAAAGAAGTATAAGGTATGAAAAATTCAAAACTTCGAATATTCAAAGGTTCAAAAATTCAAATTTTACTTTTGCCTTGACTATGTCCAACCCATCTAAGGGTGTGAAAATTTCAAACCTAAATAAGAAAAATTACGCGAAGCGATAAATAATTAGATTATATTTTAAAGCTATATAGCTACAGTTTCAATAAATTATAAAATATATCTAAATTTTGAATTTTTATAGCAAATACACAATACATATGCTCGTCGATTACAATACCAATGATACAACTATTTCCCACACTTACAACTGATACAATCGATACTCGTTTGATACACTCATCCCCTAAATATAATTCTTTCATTGATACAACGGATACATTAGCTTCCCAATACAATTCTTCTGTACGATATAACAACTGCTCCCTCTGTCCCATTTCATATGACATCTTTTGACTTGACATAGTATTTAAGAAAAAAATAAGACTTTTGAAATTTGTGATCTAAAATTATTCTTAAATATTTGTATAACTGAGAATCATTTTTTAAGAACAAAAAATAATTTTAAAATTAAATTATTTTTTATTATTATAAAATAATATTTTTCTTAAACGGATCAAAAAAGAAAGGACGTCAACCGCTCACGTGGAAAATCGAACAATTTCTTGGAAATTCATATTTTCAGTTCGAAACTTCCAATCCAAGCCCATCTAAAAGTATACCGGGCTTGACAAAAGTCAAGGCCCGTCATTTAAATATCAACTCACCCACCTGTACTTTGATTCTTCTTCATTTTTCCATTTACAAAAATCCTCTTCTGCTAAGCAAAAAAAATCACAAAAAAATGGGGGATCAAATTGCTAGAGGCGAAGAATTCATGAAGAAAGCTGAGAAAAAACTCAGCGGTTGGGGAATTTTTGGTTCTAAATATGATGACGCTGCAGATTTGTTCGATAAAGCTGCTAATTGCTTCAAACTCGCTAAATCATGTTAGTTTTAATCAACACAAGTTGTTATAATCAACTTCAGTAATTGTAGTGATTAACTTGTGATTTCGTTTTTTTATCGATTGCTGGTGTTATTTTTTAGTGTTTACATTTGCTAATTTGAGCTGATTAAGAATGCTTTGTTTTGAATTTATGAAGATTGCGATGTTTTCTCAGTAAATTGTTATTCTTATGCGGATAATCATTTTGTCAAATCAATTAGTTGTCATATGTGAAACTTTTTCAAGGACTTTCACTCTGATTTTTGTTTTGGAATTCCATTTGTTATTTGAGTTAGTGGTAAAAAAAGACACCTTTTCGCGACTTTCATACATCAACTATCCGTTATTCTATTTTACCTACCTAAGCTATCACCTTTTTAATCTCAACTATCACTCAGGTTGAATAGTATAGTTGTGCTATTAGATGTTAGTAAGTTAACTAAATGTAATTAGTAAGCTAAGAGGGAGTTAGTAACTGGTTAGTCAGCGTAGGTCGGTTAGAGCAGTATAAATAAAAGCAGTTAGTGTGCAACCGTATTGAGCTGAGATATTTTCTCATTTTCTGTATTGTTTAGTGTATGAAGGCAGTACAGTTTCTCTCTATTGTTCTTCCTTTTTCTTTGTTCTCTCTATTCCTTGATCTCCATTCGTAAGCCTTTGTTAACTTCCTTTGCATCAAAACTCACCTCGATGCTGCGTTGGTCTACATGTGAATGTTGAATATTGGGAACAAATATTTGGCTTACTCAGCATCGAGATGTGTTTTAATACAAAAGGAGTGATAGTTTAGGTAGGTAAAGAGAATAATGAATAGTTGAGGTATGAAACTTGTGAAAAAGTGATAATTTGGGCGTGTTTTTGACCATTAGATGTTGGTGTTCTATCCATTACTGAATATGCTGTTGGTTGATTGATAGTATAGATTGTGTTGGAAAAAAAGGTTTGTTGTTTAATTGAACTTGATCCAGCATGTATTGTCGTATTTGTGAAGATTGCAATACTCAGAATGCTTACCATTTTTATCAAAGTTTGTCACATGCAATAGAGTATGAATATAGCCGCTAAAAGGTAGCATTTTGCTGTATTTTTTCTTTCGGTGAAGTATTAGGTAACAATGACAGTTATATTACTTTCTCAATTTTCTGATGACTGGAATGTTGTTCATTTTCGGAGAATAATCTAATGTCATATCTCTGACGTGCTGCTACTACCATTCACTGTGTCAACTATTACTTTTGAGTTAATGCACAAGTAATTTGATGTTTTCACTATCACCTGATTTATCTGTGTGCTTTGTGAAAGTCAGTGAATTGACACCAAGAAAAGGAAGAAAGGATATTCGTTAGTTTCTTGTATAACATGGACATCCATTTGTTTGATAGTGGAAAAACCGAACATCTCAGATTTTTATAGATACTTGGTTTCCTCAGCCCCCACTTGTGAGATTATGCTGGGTTTGTCATTGTTGTTGGTTTTAGTGAGCTCCTAATTTGTTTTTCGCATAGTAGAATTGAAGAGGTTTCAATGGGTGAAAATGGATATAGAGGATCATATAGGCAGCCTAACTTGGGGTTGAGCATAGCAGTGGTAGTTGTTGTTCTTGTAGGATCTATCAGTGAAGACTTACTGTTTCATAAATAGATCATCTATATGGTATGATGAAAACTGCATATTAATTTTGGAATGTTGGTCTTTCAGGGGATCAAGCTGGAGCGGTATATGTCAAATTAGCGAGTTGTCATTTGAAAGTAAGTTTGATATCAACTTCATAAATAGGTAATAAAATGGTTATGAACCCACGACGACAAAAGATAATTGATGCGTCAACTTAGACAATCTTAGGTCAAACTTAAATGTTGATCAGTGAAGAAAAGAAAGCTTTAGGTGTAGATGACTACTTGTACTTGAAATTCCATTTCTTTATCCGGTGGGAGGTTTAGAACCAGTGAGCCAATATTAGATGTAGCAAAGCTTCAGTAACACTAGCTACATCAGTAGATTTTCTATTAGCTTACCTCCTCTGAATAGTTTATGTGGACCCTAATTTCTACTATTATTAATTCAAATTAATTCAGTAATGCATCCGCGCACTTGTGGGATTCCACTGGGTATGTTGTTGTTGTTGTTGTATCCACGCACTGGGAAAAAGCTGACGCTACGGGAAGCTGGTTACTGGTTACAGGGCATGCCTTTCCCTTTCATTTTTCCGACTAACTTAAATTCTTTAACTATTTTTTCTTATCTTTTCAGTTGGATAGCAAACATGAGGCTGCTAGTGCTTACGCTAATGCTGCTCATTGCTACAAGAAGACAAATATAAGAGGTTGTATGTTGCCTTCTTGTACTTCTTTTAACTTCTTTTATATTAAGGAATGTCTTATGTGCTCCAAAATAATGTGTTGTTGACATCCTTGGATATGTCCATTGCGCAGTAGGTAGAAGCTCTTCTTGATTTCTTTCAGTAGGAACTCTTTAAAAGATATGTTGTACGATTTAGTAATGAACAAAGGCTACTTGTCCCAGAATTATGGTCTATGAGTGGTCATTCGTATCGTCGTAGGTTGTGCTGCTCCCCTATTTATACATAGTTTCTCTATTGTCCTTAGCAGTTGGATAACCTCCTCTTTATGGGTGAGCTTATGGCAATTGCTAAAAACATGATACTAGCAGTATTTGAATGCTTCCCGTAAAGATGTTGATAGAATGAATTGTCCCACTGTTCGGGAATATTGCTGAGCACTCCCGCTTGTGTAGACCTCTTGATACATTCAGAATACTGTATAAAATATAGAAGCAAAATTTTAGTACCATATCAGTTGATCATTTCAGGGTCATATTGTATGTAATCATCATGTCAAATTCAGTTTTTCTTTCATCAGATTTCACTTTTGCTGAAAAAGAATCTTTATGCTGCATCTCTTGCAGAGGCAATATCATGTCTGGAGCAGGCAGTGCACATGTTTCTGGACATTGGAAGGCTAAACATGTCTGCAAGATATTACAAGGTACAACTATATTATCTGTGAGAATCTGGATGTGCTCTTTAATGTTTTCAATAGCAGTATTGTGTGCTTGGTAAATTATCTAATGTTAAGGTCCGGTTTTGGTAAACTTAATGCTGTCTCTTCAATTTATCTGTAACAATTTAAACTTTTATACTGTCAGGAAGTTGATAAGTGACTGTTTAATGTAGTACATGGCCATCTCGTTTCATTATAACGATTCTAGATATCATGCACAGTTTTAACTGAGTGTATCTTGATAGCTTGGTTGCATTTGGAAGATACATAATAAGTCTGCTGTTTGCAGGAAATTGCTGAATTATATGAACAAGAGCAAAATTTGAAGCAGGCTATCATTTACTATGAGAAAGCTGCTGATCTTTTCCAGAGTGAGGATGTAACAACATCTGCAAATCAGTGCAAGCTGAAAATTGCTCAATTTTCTGCTCAATTAGAAGAGTAAGATTCTTGTCTTGAAGTAGTAACACAGTTTCCTAAAAGATTCTTGTCTTGAAGTAGTAATACAGTTTCCTGAACAAGAATAAATGTGTCTAGCAATTGCAAAGTCATTGCTGAGCTTGGAAATGTTGACACAGTTGAAGACAAAGGCAACTGGTTAAAAAATGGACCTAAAAGCTGCAAGAGAAGTTCCTTTGAGAACAATTTCTGCATAGTCTGGGAGATCTGAATTTGAAGCTAAGCTTCCCTGTTTATCTTGTGTATTTTATGTGGAAGTGTGGAATTTTATCCGAGTGTCTTAGAGTACTAATGTGTCACGACCCGAAATTCGGACGTGATGGCACTCACCTAACCCACCAAGGCGAGTAAGCTCAATACCTACTAATGCAAACATAACAATAATAGCGGAAGAGAAAATAGTCTAGTGTGACAAATAATCATAGGAATACCAAACTACAACCATCCCAGAACTGGTGTCACGTGTACAAGCCTCTAAATACATAGTACTCAAATAAAATAAATGTCTCAAATGTCTAGTTCTCAAATAGAACGTAACATAATAATAGATTCCTTGAAGGTCCACCGGTGACATAAGCAGCTACCTTAAGGATAATCCGAAAGCTTGGTCTTGCAATGAGAAAATTCTAACTAGAGGGACCGGGCTCGCAACCTACAAAAATGTAGCAAGGGGTGAGTACCAAAACAACACGGTACTCAGCAAATGGAACTAACCTAGAGTAAAACAATGAGGAACCAAGTAACTCCTTCACACCCAACCACATACCGCCGAACTACAAACCTGTACTCAAAAAAAGTCCCAACCCAGCAACACATAATACACAATAAAGATAGTTTGTCAGTATATCACAATTATCAAATCACAAGCCATAACTCACAAGAGGTAACATACTCAATCACATGAATAACATCATACCACATAATAATATACAAGGATGAGATGCAATGTCGTGCAATGCAAGGTGGTATCAAGACCGTCGCACAGCCTGTCGTATATACCCCCGTCGAGCTAAGGCTCCCAGACTAAGGGGACCCATGGGGACCTCGCAGGCCATATACCTCAATCACAATATATCAACTACCTTGCCACCCAAGTGCTCGTGGTCAAGGACTCATGATAAGAATCTCGATGTATCAACTACCTTGCCACCCAAGTGCTCGTGGTCAAGGACTCATGATAAGAATCTCGATGTATCAACTACCTTGCCACCCAGGTGCTCGTGGTCAAGGACTCATGATACGAATCTCAATGTATCAACTACCTTGCCACCTAAGTGCTCGTGGTCAAGGACTCATGATATGAATCTCAATGTATCAACTACCTTGCCACCCAAGTGCTCGTGGTCAAGGACTCATGATACGAATCACCATGTATCAACTACCTTGCCACCCAAGTGCTCGTGGTCAAGGACTCATGATACGAATCACCATTAACAACTTCTCAAAATGTCATGAGTATGAGGATGCATGCAATCAAGTCACAATTATAGAAGCAATAATCTTATATATGGGTTGAAAAAAGGAAAGATATAGGAGTCAAAACTAACTACTAGGAAAAGAAATCAGTTCCAAACTAAGTATAGAAATGTGTATTAAATGCTCATTTTAAAAGCACTGAGAATTTATAAGTTATAAATGTTAATAAGCTAATGCTTAACTTCTAACTGCTCCATATATAAGAAACTAAGAATTACTGAAGTTTTGCATTGTAAAAGAAAACTTAACGTCCAGAATTTGTCACCCAGATATCAAAGAGCAATTGAGATCTTTGAGGAGATAGCCCGGCATTCCCTCAGCAATAACTTATTGAAATATGGAGTTAGAGGTCATCTTCTGAATGCTGGTATTTGCCAACTTTGTAAAGGTGATGTCGTTGCAATCAACAATGCATTGGAGCGTTATCAGGTAGAGTATTCTTCTTGTTAAGCCTCTAAGATTTCAACTGACATGATATGTCTAAGTAAATAATGAATCCTAACTTGCAGGAACTGGACCCAACATTTTCAGGGACTCGCGAGTGCAAGTTGCTAGTGGTATGCCATAGCTTGTATCAACTCAAGCATGCGGGTTCTTTTATCTTGATCGCTTCTCTATCTCTTATAATCAAGTTTGCCTGCCTTATCTGTGAATATAGCAAGTACATATCGTATCAAGTGTGTAGATTGTTAAGAATTACTCCGAAATATGAATTGTCAACTTTAATGTGGTTGATCTGAAACTTAAATGATGCAGTGTTTAATGCAAATAGGGAAAATGTATATATGGGTATGAATTACCAGGACACAGAATGGAGTTCCATCTGCGGGTTGACTTGTGCCTGATCATTTCATTGCTCCTTTTTTAAATTTTTTTTTTTTTTGAGGCATAAAATTTGAACATTTATTTATTAGTCAATCGAGGTAAGGGTAGATTGATGTGATTGATGAAAGTGCAGATTTTAACATCATGTTGGTATATGGGAGTTTTGGAAAAACTAGGAGAGATGTCTATGTAGTATTATTTAATCGAGGAGAACTTTAGAAAATTGTGATAGATAATCAAAATCAAAGGAAATTGACCACAGAAATGATTTCCTTGGGACATAAGCAGCAATGCTTGCTAACCAACATAGCTACTACTATGATGGACTATCAATTTGAGGTTCATGTATGCAAGTGCCAGAACAACTGTATTCTCTCGCTTGATAGCATAGTTATTTCTTTCAGGATCATTATGTGTTCCAAAGATGATAATGTAGGATTGATTTGGGAGAATACTTTTGCAATGACAGGATTTGGTAGCTGCTATTGACGAGGAAGATGTTGCAAAGTTTACTGGTTGTCTCAAGGAATACGATAGCATGACAAAGCTGGTAAATTTTAATTTTCTCTGCTTTCCTTGCCCACAAAAAGAAACAGAAACGTTAGAAGTTACCAACTGCTGATAATTGTACATTTTAGGGTCTCTTCTTTGTGGTTTTGGCTTACATATATTCCTATCTACTAACTTCTCTGTAATACTTGAACATCACCGTCAATCCTTGCTCTACATAGCAGGAAAGTTGCTCAGAGTTTTTTCTTTCCCTAGCATTTTATGAGGTTATAAACTCCATTTGTGCTCCATTAAGAGATTGCGGTGCAGATTTTATAAACTACATAGTAGTTTCATTTCAGGATTGATTGATGTTGCAGTTAACCTTTCAGGCATTGTGTAAATATATCGGCATTGGAACTTAACTGCAGAATTGTACATATAGATTTTATGTGTAGTCACTGGAACATCTTTGGCTGTTGCCAGTATCATGCGACTAAACTTAACAAAGGAATCCTTTCGTTTTCTGGATATTTCAGAATGTATACCTTCGTACTTCGTTGTCTCAATCAACCTACACGAATAGCGCTATTCTTTTCTCTTTTTTTTTTTCATTGTTCATCGCAATACTTATATCTTTTCTGTCGTGTTTTTCCCCCACTTAACAGGATGAATGGAGGACAACACTTCTTTTGAGAGTGAAGGAAGCGTTGAAGGCGAAGGAGCTAGAGGAAGATGATCTTACTTAAAATTGTTCTATGTGAAATTGGTTGTAAATTGCATTGTTCATGATGCCAATTATTTTTACATGGTGATTGTTTTCTTACCATGCTACTTAAGTGTTACATTTGTACTGAAAGTTTGAGTTAAGACTACCAACATGGTTTTAGCCTGGTAGTTAAGGATTTCACACAATAGAGTTCTTTATTGAATTTTGAATTCCTCGGAAAAAGTGTAAGTTTGTCTAAGTTGATTGAGTTTGATTACCAAATTCAGTAGTATATTTACATCATATCTGTTGTTGATAGGTGATGACATGTATCTCGTGAAATTAATTGAATATAAGTAAAGACTTGTGACGTGGAATCAGTTCTCATACAATGAAAGATTGATGAAAGTGAGAAAAATATTGTGACGAATATTTTCGTTTTATAACATCTAAAAACTCGTGTTATCTTGATTTTATTTTGTGGGGTTCAAATTTTATACGTCAATCTTATAAAATAAAGACAATAATTTTATTACCAGCTCTATAACACCTCATTTTCATATTCACTATCGCAGCTCTCATTCCCGTCATACTATACCTTTATCTATAACTTCATATTCTCTAACATTATTTAGACTAGTTCATAATATTTTATACGTATGTGTCGTGTCAATTTTAAAATTATATATAAATAGTATTTGTCATTATATAAATACAATATTCGTGTAAACAAAATTAAATAAATATTATTAGTTTGATGCAATAGTTAAATCAATTCAATTGCTTATAATAGATATGTTAATTAGTTTTTGAATACATAAATTAATAATTTAGAGTTGAATAATTAGAAGTGAAATAATTAATTGATTAAAATTTTAATGCAACAAAAAATTAGGAGCTTTTTTTTTTAAAAAAAAAAATTGGGGGTAGGGGAAGGGAAAATGAGGATGGCGTTATAACGTGGAGAATCGAACCCTCACCAACAAGGTAGTAGTTTAGGTAGTCAACCAACTACTACTGTTTCTGTGGCAAAACTGCACACGCTGCACACAATAAAAATGGAATAAAGGGTGCTGGAAATAAGGCATATAAAAAGGAATACTACTCCAAGTTGTCAAAAAGAAGGAGGATTTAAAAAGGAATACTAATACAACTCCAACTCTAACAAGATGCATAAAAGAAGGAGAAAAAGAAGGAGAAAAAGAAGGAGAAGGTTGATTAGAAGAAGGAGTTCTAAAGGAAAAAGGATTCCACTAATAATCTCCAATCAGCAACTATAAAGCTAGAGGACATGACAACAAAAAGCTGGCGCAGGAAAAAGAAAGAAGTAGAGGAAAAAAAAGAGAGATTCAGACACAAAGAAAAGGAGAGAAGAAGAAGAAGAGAAACGTGGCGACATAGCATAGAGCTTAGGCAGTTTTGTTTTCTCTTTGTAATTCTGAACAATTGTGTAATCTCTCAGAGCAGGTGTTCTTATTAAAGGCTAGTACCTAAGAATTGATCCAGATGAATACTGCACCACCTTTAGCTAAAAAATTCAAAAAGTTTCTAAGGAACAAGAAAGGGAAGGATAAGAAAGAAACAGGTAACAGGAAGTGGTCCGATGACACTGGTAACAGGAAGTGGTCCGATGACAAAAACAACTCTGGATGTTACAAATGTGGAAAAACTGATCATCACATCAAACAGTGTCCCCTATGGGAGATTGAGTGGAGAAAAGAAAGGGCTGAAAGAGAAATCAAACAAAAAGCTGCTAAGCAAAAGGAAAAGGAAACCTATGCCATGATGGCCGCTTGGGGATCAGGTCTGGAAGATTCTGATACTGAAAATATTGATGAAACTGCTTTCATGGCTGCTGGAGATTCAGATATAGAAGAAGATGACAGATCTGAGGTAAGTATTTCTGAATTGAAAGAAAAGTTGCATCTCTTTTCAAAAAGGAAGCTAATCTTGCTGATGAATGAATTGATAGACGATTTTCAAGAAGTAGCAAATGGAAAGAATCAACTAATTAAAGATTTTTCAGATCAAAAATTTGAAAATCTTGAGATAAAAAACTGTCTGGATAAAGCAAAAGAAATAAATGACAAGTTGAAGAAACAGGTTAAACAACTTGATTCACTTGTGTTGAACCTAAAGTCAGAAATCCAAAAGTTAACTGCTGCTGATAAGGGTGAAAGTATGATGAGTGAAGAGCATCAGAAGGTAGAAGCTGAGTTGAAAGAATGCAAAATTGAGTTTTTGTGTGAGAAAGAAAAAGTGAGAAAATTGACCCAGGAAAACTCCATTTTAAAATTGGATTTAGAAAAGGCAAACAGATGGACTCAGTCATCAAGAATAGTGAACCATCTAGGAAGCAGGAGTCACAATGAGAAAGCTGGAATAGGGTTCTTTCAGGAGAATGTTACTACTACTGATTTGTGCTACCTCTGTGGAAAAATTGGACATCCAACTACTGAGTGTCCAATTGCAAACAATGTTAGGAGTAGAAACACATATCATGCGCACAAAAGGAGGCATGAAGATAATAAAAGAAACAGGTCAAGGAACATGTTGCCTACTTGGGCAAGAAGGGATCTCATTCATCCGTTTTACAACTGGAAAGGACCCAAGCTAGTCTGGGTTCCTAAAACTAACCCTTGATCTGTCTTACAGGTTGCAGTGAAAGAAAGCAAGCATTGGTACATGGATAACGCTTGCTCAAGACACATGACTGGTTATAAGTACAAGGTTCTTTCACTTGCACCTTTTAAAAAGAGGGAGGACAGGATGACTATGCGCTGGATCAGAGGAACAAGTCAGTCTACCTGGTCCATCCATTGGACAAGCAGAGGGCACACAGTCAGGGGGAACTATGGAAAGCTGGATCGGAGGAACAAGTCAGGCTACCTGGTCTATCCACTGGACAAGCAGAGGGCACACAGTCAGGGGGAACTATGGAAAGCTGAAAATAAATCAGAAAAGATGAATAGACTTGACACTCAGAAAGTTTGTCATCATCAAAAAGGGGGAATTTGTTGGAGCAGTAAAGTTTTGATGGCTGACAAAAGATAATGAAACAGGTTGGTCTACCTGGTTCTTTCAACGTACTGTTTCTGTGGCAAAACTGCACACGCTGCACACAATAAAAATGGAATAAAGGGTGCTGGAAATAAGGCATATAAAAAGGAATACTACTCCAAGTTGTCAAAAAGAAGGAGGATTTAAAAAGGAATACTAATACAACTCCAACTCTAACAAGATGCATAAAAGAAGGAGAAAAAGAAGGAGAAAAAGAAGGAGAAGGTTGATTAGAAGAAGGAGTTCTAAAGGAAAAAGGATTCCACTAATAATCTCCAATCAGCAACTATAAAGCTAGAGGACATGACAACAAAAAGCTGGCGCAGGAAAAAGAAAGAAGTAGAGGAAAAAAAAGAGAGATTCAGACACAAAGAAAAGGAGAGAAGAAGAAGAAGAGAAACGTGGCGACATAGCATAGAGCTTAGGCAGTTTTGTTTTCTCTTTGTAATTCTGAACAATTGTGTAATCTCTCAGAGTCTATAACTGAGATTCAAAAGCAACTATATCAGATCACTGAATGATGCAGAGCTCGAGACGGGGACTTGAGAGAATAAAGAAGGTCTAGATTCAAGCAGCTAAGAAGGGAGAGTTGAGAGCTGACCTGGAGCAGATTGATGGAGTAGGAACACCAGCAAAGCAGAAGCACATCCCCTTTGCTACTGATAGGAGAGTGCACCTGCAAAACAGTATTAGCTCAGCAAAGAAGAAACAGGGATCGACATACCCATCACATGCAGCCAAATCAGAGAAGGTGTAGAAGAAGAGGCGAGAAATTGGGTGACTTAGCAGAGATGGGAGGTAACAGGAATAACCAGTGCATCATCGACGGCCAAAACCAATTAAAACAGATCACTGTAGCGCGAGAAGGTGCGGCCATGGAGAGCCATCACAGGAAACTTTGGAGAGCGGAGAAGGAGGGATCTACAAAATGAGAAGCTGGAACAACACTTACAAAGCTAAGAGAAGAAGCGGATCCACAACATCAAGGAGATCGAAGCTCATCTCTGGGAGTGGACTGTCGAAGGGTGTAGATGGTAGGAGTTGGAATTGGAAAGTAAAGGATGTCTGAAGTCCCTAGTTTGTGTGTCTAAGGCTTCACTTAGAATGGGCCAAGATTTTGGGCTTCGGTTGCATTTGTAATTATTTAAACTAGATTTTGGATTGCCAATAATATGGGCTTCTAGCCCACGTATTTAATTAAAAAAAAAAAAAGTTTAATGTTTCAAACATAATTTTACTGAATTTTTTTAAAAAATTTATTATATTTCATATTTTTATCAACAAAATATTTGATAATCAAAATTTTAGTTAATTATTTAGATAAAATAGTCCTAAATCAAAAGTAAATTCCAAATACAAAGAAATTTTAATCCAACAGTGAACCTTGAAACTAAATAAATAAAAGATTAAATAATAAAATAAAAAAACAGTGAAAAGATAATTTTGTCTTCAAAAAAATATTTTAATAATAGGCAAAAAATTCAAATAATATTTCTAAGAACCTTCACGCTTTTAATATGATATATAGATAGATAGATTGATAGATACAGATGTTATAAAAAAATTAAAATAATTCTTCTTTTTTCTTACAACATAATTAAGAAATTCAATATTTTTCTAAAAAAAAAATATTTTAATTACTTTATATATATAACACTAAATTTAAATTTTATTGGATATTAGAATAGAGTGAATTCCATACTCTGTATTTTCATGTCTCCTTTGTGCAAA
This sequence comes from Solanum rostratum, assembly GCA_029948455.1. NCBI lineage: Eukaryota > Viridiplantae > Streptophyta > Magnoliopsida > Solanales > Solanaceae > Solanum > Solanum rostratum. The sequence goes on along the minus strand of CM057051.1, from coordinate 66,808,899 downwards.
GCAAAGCAAAGGCAATGAACATTTTACGGATTTAGCAGTAATTTTGGTCCCTCCATTTTTGCTTCATACAAAAATGATACTAAACCTCTCTTTTTCTTTCTATTCAAATGTTGGGGTGCCATTCGAACTAGCCAAGGCCGCCTTCATCATCATTATCACCACCAATGGCGACGGCGGCAGCGGCAGCGGTGGCAGACGCAGCAGTGAAATTAACAACCAAAGGGGAATTACCCGGTGGAGTTAATGAAAAATGTTATGCAGAAATACCCCTTCATTCACCTGGAATATGGGGTTTACCAAAGTCTAGTTTGTTCCTAGATTTCAATTTGCCGCTGCTGCTTCTTCAATTAGCCCTCATATTTCTCCTTACGCAAGCCCTACATATGGTTCTCAAACGCATCCGTTTACCCCGACTTATCTCTGAGATTTTGGTAATTTTTTTTTTTTTTTTTTGCCCCATCTTTTTCATATTCATATTTATTCATAAATAATGTGCAGCATGTTGTTTTTTATAATCGTGGTGTTCGGGCTAGCTTCACGCCATGGGATTAGCAAATAGGGCAAACAAAGAATAACTACTCTATATGGCCCCTTCTATGTAGTGACGGAGCCAGGATTTCAAAATTTGAAGGAGTAAATATGAACTAGCCGAAGGGGTTCCATATCTATTATATATATGGAAAAGAAAATTAATGTTGTATAAATAATATAATCTTTTATTGAACCCCTTACTGCATGCTTGCTCCACCCCTCCTTCTATGGTAGGAATTTTGAGATTCAAAATTTTTAACTTTGACTGTGAATTCTGATGGAAAAGATTAAAGTTTTATTGAAATAAAATTTATATATTTGTAAAGTGTACTATAAATCATAAAAAATAACAATTTAAAAGATTCGTCCAAAGAAAAACTTGATTGACTCTTGAAATTCCAACAGCAATACATAGATTGGGACAAAGAAAGTAATTTATTTATTTTTTGGTGATATACAAGTTCTATTTTATAAAGATTCGGGTAGTGGAAGGGGGCAGTGAGGGAGGGATTAGCATATGTCATATGGAGAATAGAATCCTCACCGGCAAGGTGGTAGTAGGTGAAAGTGTAAATAGCCAATCAATTGAGCTACTGAGATTTTATGCAGGATATGGATAGAAAGTTTGAAAAGGTAAATGAAAGGGAAAAAACAAAGAACATGGATGGAAACATTGGAAAAGAATGTTGAAAATTTTTCACTTTTAGATTGGGAAAAAGATAGTATTTTGCCACGGTCCCTTCACTTCAACTATTTCTTTTTCAATCCACTTTAATATGCTTTTCCTTGAGCTTGGAGTCTATCGGAAACAATCTCTCTACCTCCCAAGATAGGGGTAAGATGTTCCTACACTATACTCTCTCCAGACCCCTTTTATGGGATTACACTAAGTATCTTGTTGTAGTCCCATAGTATTTGTTTACTTCACTTTGAGTTTTTGACCAAGATTATCCTTTAACTATGACCAAAAGTTCTATATCATTCTTCTTTTTTGATTGTTAAAATTCTATATCATTATTCTAATATCAAGAGATAAAAGTGATACTTTAACATTACTGTGGAAAAAATGTCATCATCCTTTCATAAAGGAAAGAACAAATGCTAATAGGCCATCAGTGTATATTCCTGTACTGAGTATGATTTAACAATACGAATTCACTCCTATAACATTAAAAGTTGCCAAGAATATAGTAGAATCTCAGAACAGGTAGATTATTATCATAAGAGTATAAGTTAATATGCTTGGCAATGTCACCCAACATTTTAATGCATATAACTACATTAACACAAAAAGACGCGGCAAAATCAAATTTTTCTAAGCCTTGCTAATCTACTCTTGAACCTGTTATTCTTTTCATTTAATCCTTGTGTTTCCTTTTATTTTCAACCGGACTAGGGAAGAGAAATCTTGTATTTTCCCTCTCCTGATTTCCAAACATATTGTTCTTCTTTCATCAAAAGGCTAAAGTGGTGGTTCTTGCTGAATTTCATTTATACTTGTCTTACCGAAGTAGGATTAAGGTCTATGTACACTCTATCCTACCCTGACCTCACTTATGAGATTACACTGGTTATGTTGTAGTGGTTGAATTTCATTTATGCTTATATCTAACTCCAGATTTGGTGGTATGGTCTTACGCCTACAGGCAGGAATTATAATGGGCCCAACAATTCTAGGAAAAATCCCGGGCTTCACAGATAATCTATTCCCACAAGAAGGAGAAATCTTTATAGATTTAATGTCAAAAATTGGGTATATCTTCTTTATATTTCTAAGTGGGGTGAAGATGGACCCAAAAGTGGTGTTAAGAAGTGGCTCAAGGGCGTGGACAATAGGATTACTTGCAGTTATTCTACCAGTGGCCTCTTATACGAGCTTGTATTTTGGATTCTTTTCAAAAGATATAAACCTGCACAGATATCGACAACCAGCCACCCAAAGTATTTTCTTGATACAGGGTTTGATTGCATTTCCTGTGGTTGCGTCTCTCCTTGTTGACCTGAAAATCATGAATTCTGAGCTTGGTCGTCTTGCTCTGGCATCAAGTTTGATCAGTGACCTATTTAGTAATCTGGGGTTGACTATCTTCTCCACCCTTAGAATTGGATTCTTGGCAGAGATTACGACGGTAATCTCTGTACAGTCTTTTGTTCTACTTCTTGGCATAATCTTGCTTATTGTGTTTACAGTGCGACCTCTTTCGCTTTGGGTCATCAAAAGGACCCCAGAAGGCAGGCCTGTAAATTCCATTTACATTATTTGGGCATCTTTCACTGTCCTGGTAGCTGTGATTCTTGTGGATAATGCAGGGCTTAATTATCAATATGGTCCTTTCATTCTAGGTCTTGTCATACCAGATGGTCCACCTCTCGGGTCAACACTGGTAGATAAATTAGAGACCTTAGTATCTGGTATGCTTGCACCTCTTCTGGTGACTTATTGTGGTATGAAAGTAAATCTAGTTGATCTGTATGATCTCGTGTTCCTCAATTGGGTATGGGTTATGGTGTTCTTTTGTCTCACCGTGAAGTACGCATCAGTTTTCCTTCCAGCATTGGCCTGCAAGGTGCCTCCCAAGGATGCAGCGGCTCTTGCCTTCATCATGATCTCACAAGGTCTTATTCAGATGTCTTTTTACTTGAACAATATTATTAATCAGGTTAGTATCCTTTCAATATCTTAATATTGTTCCATAAATTCAGTTTTGAAGGTTGTGTTGCTCAGCCTGCAGTGTCTACTGTAACATATAAATGTTTTCCCTGGAATATTACTACTGTTTCTTTGTGTGGGTACGTACCACAATTTTGGCTTTCTTAATCTATGGAAAGATATTCTTTATTCTTTGCATCATGTCAAGCATAACAAGCAAGTTTTTGTGACCACTTAGTTTGAATGCCATAGATTGGAGCTTTCTAAGTTCATTGACGAACAACAGTGTGCTTATAGGCTTTAGCTGATTATCTTCAATCTTATACAATGTGTCCCCCCTGCCACCCTTTTATTAGGGGGAATGGGGGGTAGAGAGACTGTATTATTGTTGTCGGCACTGTGTACCTGTGTTTATTATCAACGTGTGAAATGTTGTTATGTGATTGCAATGCTCATGAAAAAGAAACGATCACTAGTCATTCATAGAATGTGTTAATAACCTTTTTCAGCCAGATTTCTAACTCTGTTTTCTATTTCCCTTCAAGCACAGACATTTGATGGAGAAACCTTTTCCATGCTAACTGCATCTGTATTACTCATAGCTGCACTCTCGCATTTCTGTGTTGGGTCGCTCTATGATCACACAAGGATATATGCTGGTTATCAGAAAAGAGACATCCAACATGCTTCAAGCAATTCTGAGTTGCGCTTGCTTTCATGTGCTCATCGATTTGATGACATCGCAGGTGTCCGTAAGCTCTTAGATGCTTCTTTTCCATGTAAAGAAAGTCCTATATCTGTGTATGCTCTACACTTGGTGGAACTTGCTGGTCGAGCATCCCCAGTTCTAATTGATCATCAGCTTGGCCAAAAGAATACTTCTGGAGTCGCTCGATCACAAAAGATGGTAGAAGTTTTTATAGCATTTGAAAATCAGTTCTTGGGATCTGCTAGTACTCATTTCTTCACCTCTATGTCACTGCCAAGGTTCATGCATCAGGACATTTGTTCACTTGCATTCGACAAGTTAGCGTCCATGATCATACTCCCATTTCACAGAAAATGGAATCAGCAGGGGAAGATTATCTTGGACAGCAGTAACCTGAGAACAATCAACAATAATGTATTGGACTTGGCCCCTTGTTCTGTAGGTATCCTAATCGACCGTCAGAAAATAAGGCGTCTAGCAAGTCAATCCGGTAATGAGTCATCCGTGTATCAAGTAGCCGTGGTTTTCATTGGAGGCAATGATGATCGTGAGGCGTTAGCTTATGCTAGACGTATGTCAAGATCACCCGAACTTCAGCTGACCGTGGTTAGATTCGTGTCATGGGACATCGACGTACGTGAAAACCAATGGGATGCTGTACTTGATGCTGAGATGTTGAAGGAAGTAAGACTTCTTGGTCAGCACCAGGATAACATTGTGTACAGAGAAGAAAGAGTTAAAGATGGAGCTGAAACAGCCTTAATCATACATGCTATGGAAGAAGCCTTTGATCTTATCATGGTCGGAAGGCGTCATCGTGATGATCTACAACAACTATTAGGCCTTAATGAATGGAATGATTTGCCAGAACTTGGACCAGTTGGTGACATGCTTGCAGCTGCAGAGATCAATAGACCAGTCTCAGTCTTGGTGGTGCAACAACAAATTGTTAAGAACAAATGAGCCCTCATTTGAACCAAATAGACTCTACATATGTAAATGCCAAATAGTTAAGGCCATCTCTATATGTAAATTAACATTTGAATTTTACATGGCAATACAACACCACACTTCTCTCAAACTTTGGTCCATTGGTGAATTCTGATATGCTTTAAGAGTTTATATTAAACTGCAAGAATATACACTTTAAGAATTTATATTAACAATCATGTTAACTCTCAAGAATATTTACAGATATTAAGTTTTTATTTACATTCATGTCAATTCTTAATAGTTTTTTTTTTCATTTTTTTTAAGACAATGCATATTTAATATGCATTTAATTCTATTCTAAAAAGACATTTCTTTATGATTTTATCTTGTTTTTATTTGTGTACATTACATTTATAAAGTTACATTAATATACTTTAATTAATGCTTTGACTTCCATTTTTATTCAATATGTTTTGGAGATTAGTTAAAAAATCCCTTGTATATTTTTTTTTTCCGCTATTTTTGTCTCAACTATAACAGAAGAACAATCCACAAAAGTAAAAGAAATACACAATTCATCTAAATAATACGAATAAATACATAATAACACCAACTAATACCATAATAACATTTACGAACTAAATCTCAGCTTATAAATATCAAACATTAACAAATAAATACATCAATAATATTTTTGTTTAAATTATTTATAGTACAGTTATGTGTACCACATTTTTTTTTTTAATTATTGACTTTTTTATGGTTAAGTTAGGTGTACCATCAATAATTTCACCATATAAATACTCAATTATAACCAAAGACATCAACCAAATTTTTTCACAAGTTTATTTTCACATGGCATTAAAAAAAACAATCCAAATTAAATTTTAAATCGGAATAATTAATTATGTATTATTTTTAAAAGAGGGAAAGAAAGAGTTTAACAAAAAAAAAAAAAGAGAAAAAGGGGAGAGAGGGGGAGAAGAAGAAAGAGGAGGATGGTTTCATTGCTTTTTTACTATTTTGGGTAAAAAAAAATATAATTATTTTTGGCGAAATCAAAATATGTGTTAAAATTGGTAATTAATGTTATATCATGTATTATTTATGTAAATGATCCAATTATTTATCCTTAATAGACTCTAAACTATTTACTCTTAATGGACCATGACCCAAACTGTTTACCTTTTTACCCATTTACCTCCTTTTTTATGTCGCGTTTAACATTATGCTGACATCAGCATAATTTACTATGAAATATACTCCGGCGGTATATATATATATATATATATCGTATCGGTATCATATAGAATGAACTCAATACTTTGTAATACTCTGGCGGTATATTGATATCCAATTGGTATCATATATGATTATGTTTTTGTTTTAAGAAATAAATAAGAAACAAAAAAAAAATCATTAAACTCTAAGTTAGTAGAAAATATATTCGTTATGATACTTTGTGGTATATTTATACCATATCGGTATCGTATAGGATTAGAAAATTATTAAAGTTACAAAATTATTTATTAAACTCTAAATTAATAGAAAATATATTCTTGTGATACTCCGTCGATATATTGATATCCTATCGGTATTATATAATTTTGAACTCTTTTTTTAATAAATAAAATAATTAAGAGAAAATTATTGAAGTTACAAACTTATTAAATTTTAAATCAGTGGAAAATATATTATTTGTGATACTTTATCGGTATATTGATATCATATCGATATCATATAGGACTGAGCTTATCAGTTGTGATACCCTGCTGATATATGTATACCCTATTGATATATCATATAAGCGAGTGCTGACGTAAGCAGCATGACGTCAGCACGTGAATTTTAATATTAGGGGGCAAATTTTAATACTATGGGACTATAAAATGTAAAGGGGTATATGGATGTAAATAATTTGGTTAAAAGGGGTACAAGCTTAATTTTTCATTATTTAATCCTCGTATATATATACTAGCTTCTGAAGACCGTGCATTGCACGGGCCCAATAGATGTTATTTTTCTTTCTTGTTAATAGTAATTAATAGAAATGACATAATAAAATTAGGTAGACACTTTAATAGTCATCGAAAAATTAAGTAGACACGTTATTGTAATTTTATAGTTAAAGTAGATGAAAAAATAATTAAATAATAATTAACAGAAATAGTTGCAGCAGGCAGCTTAAATGCTCAGTTGTTGAGGTTCGATCTCGGAACATTGGATTTAAAATGTCAGGCTTGAACTATCAAGCCAAGCAACTCAATAGTCACATGTCTGCTTCAGCTGCCTGCTTGAAGCAGTTGAAGCAGACAGCTGAAGCAGACACGACGACCCTAAGCTGCTCAACTTAGCGGCTTATTATATAAGAGAATATGTTATAATCACTTAGTAGACACCACAACAAGAAGACTCAAGTGAATAATTAATTCTACCCACTAAATTCAATAATAAAATTAAGTAAAATAAACTGCAATCACGAATAAAATATAAATTCATTTATAATTTTTTTTCATCCTCCAAATTAAGTTCTCATTGATTTGAAGGCTAAAGTTTTTTTCTTTCTCAAACATCTAATGATTTGATCCTCTTTTAAGATGTATTTGACCAACCCAAGAGAGATATGTAGTACCCATATATACAATTGAAGTGGTAGGCATTTCAAGTGTAGATGAATTCTCTTTACATCGTTTTGATCGACTCTAGTAAGTCATAACGCAGTTCGATGAACTCTCTTTATATTATTTCAATTGATTCGCACGAGCCATCAAATTTATCACTAAAGTTATGTGATAATGTTACATGTAATTGATTAAGACATGTCATTTTAAATAGCTTTACGACTTTAGACTTCACATTGTCATGTCATAGCAATTAACATGTGTTTGAACTTTAAGATAATGTCTCAATCCCCCAACCAAATGGCCCCTCAATAATCTATGTTTTCTCTAAAAGTGACCATTTTCTAACTTTACATCCTAACAAGTCAAAGGGAGCTATAACTAAGTTTGGTGATTGAATCTTTATGACTCTTCATTAACTTAATCTAGTCATTTACACACACCTAAAAATGGCAAATAATTCGTCTAAATTCTTTTGAGTTACGATAACAATGACATATTCAGTGAAATTCATTAAGTAGAGTCTAAGGAGGGTAAAATATATACAGATTTTATCACTACCTCATAAAGATAGAAAGACTATTTTCGAAAGACTCTCAGCTCAAATATATCTAAATTCTTTTGAGTTATCTTTCAATTTTTTTCACGATTCTTGTCTACTAGTAATTAATAGTTAATCTCATGCATGCACCTTTTAAAGAAATTAAAGTTATATTAGGCCAAAAGTTTAAAAACAATCCTTATATTTAATCTCATCTCTGCTCATAGTATGACAATGTTTCTTTAAGGAAAAATCACGCGGATAAGTAAATATATACTAATTAATTAGATAATATAGCTATAATTTGAATTAATTATGGCTGGCGGCAAATATCTAGTTGTAATTACAGTTTAAATTTTGTATAATTCGCGCGATTTATATACGCAATTATAAAGAAGTTGTACGGGAATCAAATTGTACAGCAAAATATACAAACACTGTGAATTGTATAGCGAATTATACAAACATTGTACACGAATTGTATAGCAAACTACACAAACGCTATACAAAAATTGTGAATTATACAATTGCATACAAACATTGCGCGAATTACACAAATATTGCTAGAACTGTAGTTACAAAATGTAATTACTCAAATTATAACTACGAAACATAATTAGACTTTATATATATATATGTTATTTATGAAATTTACGCTTCTTTTAAATCACATACACCAAGAAGACTTAATAACTATGATTCAATATATATAGAAATTCGAAATCGTATTATTTTCCAACAAATAAAGGTTAAACAACTTTTCCAAAGGCCTATAACTCTTAACATTAATTATAATTAGGTGGGGAAGTGGAAAGTTTTAAGGAAAATGACGTAACTTATTAATTTGATACAAGTAGGTGGAGCTTTTTTGATGAGTTATTTTCGACAGCGCGGCTAAAATTTTATTAAAAATATCTAAGATTTAATATATAATCACGAAAACTAAGTTTTAACTTATATATTTCATATAATTTTCGATATGCATAGCATAATTTTTCGATAAAGAGTGGTCAACTAACTATCCTTCACTAGATGTGGCAACGTCAGTACAAAGAGTCAAGGTATAGTAATACTGACAAATAAAAGATTTAAGTTATATACACGGAAAAAAACTAAAAAAAATCTATACAACTAGGTTCTCACCCTATCTATCATATCAAATATAATTAATATGAAGAATTATATAATGTTATTGGTCGATTTTACTTAATAACATGTAAAAAAAAAAAAAAAAATAACCTTGGGATTTGACCTCGACATCTAACCTTGGGATTCAATACCTGAATTGGGATTCAACATTCAAACTAAGACTCAATCTCGATTTCCGACCCAGTACCCTGTCCAACACTCGTTCCAAGACTCAATACAATGGCCTAATTTTGACTCGAGATTCAATCCTCACATTCGACAATGGACCCAACTCAAAATTCGACCCCGACATTCAACCTTGACACCTGATACTCGACACTAATCCGAGACCCAACTTCTAAATAAACCTATACATTATCAGTATACCAAACTTAAATTCAACAAAATAATAATTTAAAAAAAATATATTCTTGACTGGCTAAAAATTAATTAATTAATACCAAAAATGCCCTTGCAGCCAGAATTTTCTATGTTGATACCTGACTTGGGACTTGACCTCGACATCTAACCTTGGGATTCAATACTTGAATTAGGATTCAACATCCGAACTAAGACTCAATCTCGATTTCCGACCCAGTACCCTGTCCAACACTCATTCCAAGACTCAATACAATGGCCGAATTTTGACTCGAGATTCAATCTTGACATTCGACAATGGACCCAAACTCAAAACTCGACCCCGACAATTAACCTTGACACATGATACTCGATACTAATTCGAGACCCGACTTCTAAATAACCTATAGATTATCAATATCCCAAACTTAAATTCAATAAAACAATAATTTTAAAAAAAAATATTCTTGACTGGCTAAAAACTAATTCTTGCAGCCAGAATTTTCTATGTTGTTTACCAACCAGTAGAAAAATGTACCTCATTTGAACCAGTCTTAGTATCATATAAATATGTGTTGTATTTCATTTTAATGACTTTTTTTTTTCAAAATCTAGTCAAAAGTGAGTGACTTTAATGCAATATAACTAAATTTGATTTATGACCATTTATGAAATTATTCATGCAAGTCTAATGATTTTTGTTCAAATTATATATTAGTACTAAAAATGTATTAAATATTCATAAATATTGAATTGTTCTTTCGGAAACTATCTTTTTATCTTTGTGAGGTAGTGGTAAGATTTTTATCCTTCCTAGACCTCACTTGTGGGATATCATTGGGTATGTTATTTTTATGAATTGTAAATTTAATTATCGTTATAAATATTTAACAATATATTCAGTATAATCCTATAAAGTAGGGTCTGAAAAGGATAACGTGTACATATAGCTTAAGTATCACTATCTTAACAATAGAGAGGTTTCCGATAGATCCTTATTACTCCTCCCTCAATCCCAGTCTACGACTTGCTTTCTTTTTTAACCAGTCCCAAAATGAAATACATGTGTCTATATTTAGTAATATTTTACCTTAAAAATGTCTATTTTGCCCTTAATAAAAGGATTTTCAGCCACACAAACATTTATCACTTATTTTAGACGATAAATTTCATAAGTTCTCTTCTTTCTTAAATTTTGTGTTAAGTCAAACTAAATCATATAAAATGAGATAAAAAAATTTAAATTCTGAATTCGTCTTATTTTGTTTAGATAGACTAAGTCAATGCTAAAGTCAAACTTCCTTTTATTAGGTTTTGTATAGAAAAATATAAAATGTTTTTTTTTAACTATAAGTTGATAAAGTAAATTAATTTTATAATTGACAAATCAAATCTTTCACTTCAATTTTTCTCTTTGGTTGACTACAAAAAATCGTTGCCGTAAATACTGACCTTTCCCAAATTAATTATCTTAATTAATCCCATTGTGGGACTCAATAAAATATGGCAATTTTTTTCATATAATTTTAAACAAATAATAAAATTAATGACATTTTTTTAATATGTAACATCATTTTGTTAAAATCAGACTTTAATATATATACGGTCTCTTAGAATTATGTACTTGTATAATGATAATGATAGGTAAATTATTATTCCTTCCGTTTTCTTTTAATTGTCATAATTTTTTTAGTAAACAATATGAATTTTAATTAATATTTTAAGATCTATTTTTTCATAATATTGATATGAAAAAACTTGTAATATACAGTACTAAGTACTATTCATATAGTTTATGAATATTTAAATTTTTATTGTAAAATATTGAATTAATGTAATCTAATTCAGCTTAGAAAGTTAATTAAAGTGACTGATGAAAAATTAAGCTTAACAACTAAAAAGGAACGGATAGGATATAATAAACATTAGTTTTGTAATAAACAAATATTTAAGAAAGAAACTCTTTTCTAAAAAAAATAATTATAATATAAAACAAGACATAAATTTCTTTATAAACATAAAATGAAAAAATTTAAAATGAAATTATGTTTACATATAGAAATGTCATTTTCAAGTTATAAATAATAAGTTACTACTATATAATACTCCCTTCGCTTATAAAGAATGTTCTACTTTTTTTTTTGGTATTTCAAAAAGTATAAAAAAAAAATTTTGGTAAAATTTTAATTTACTACAAGATTAAAGGACATTTTATTACGTTTAATATAACTTTAATTTAGGATCACAAGATTAAAAAATCTTCTTTATTTTCTTAAATTCCGTGTCAAATCAAATTAGATCATTATTTTTTAAACAGAGAGAGTACAACTTAACTTCTTTGAGATTATCTTCAATCTTTTCTTGTCTTGCAATCTTATATAGTTCAAAGATTCTTAAGAAACTTCTAATTAATTAATTAAAGTTACATAGTTTACTTAACCATATAAAACACAAGTCAATATAATTAATCTACTTTACGTAATTTAACCAATATTGCAAAAGTCCACTTTGTACCTTTAATTATTCCTAAAGTATCTTTTATTTTCACCAAATCACAAGATTATTGTGTTCATTTGGGTCCCTTTCTTTGACAAATTACATATTTAATTCTCAAAATGTCTAACTTCTTAGTTTTATCCCTTATAATAATTAAACTTTTATCTATATATGTATTTTTTAATTTTAGAATAATTAATGTTAAGAGCAAAGTTGGAAAAAATAATTAATTCTCTCTTGATTATCTAAATTGAAAACTATTCTGGGGCAACTATTTTTAGTATATTCAACAATTAAAATGGGACGGAGGGAGTATGACTTATGTATCAAAAATAGATATTTAATTCTAAATAGTTGTTCACTATTGACCGAGCATAGGGATTAAGAAGTAATAAATGATAAGGATAATTTAATCAAATCACCATTTGAATATAATAAATACAATGTCTTGAAAAATGTAAGAGAAAACTGATTATAATTAATGATAAATGATCGGGCAGCTTCCTTTCTTTTCCTTCATTTTTGTCATATCTAGTTTATTCCGCCTATGGGTTGTTGAGACGAGGGTTCCCAGGAAACAACCTCTTTACTTCTATGAGGTAGTGGTAAGGTCTGCGTACATTCTGTCCTCCCCAGACCCTACCTGTCGGATTCCACTGGGTATGTTGTTGATAAAGGATAAATTAGAAACTACGATTGTAAAATTATCTCTTAAACTTATAAAGTAAATAAGTATTGTTGAATATTTATTATTAATATAGTGGACAATTAAGTAAAAATAAATCAACAAATATGTTTTAGTAGGTCAAGAAACTTTTATTACCTTTTTCCATACTAACTACTACATAAAATAGTAGTAGTAGTTAAATTTGGAATTCCAAAATATCATTAATTATAGCTTTTTCAAAAGGTGAATTTAATAAAATATATCTTTAATTAAAGCTTTTAAAAAGTTTATTAAAAAACCAATCAAGATCAAATAATATGAAACAAAGCAAGTACTTTTTTCTTCACATAATAATAAGATAATACCCACATCTAGTACATATGTTATTTAATTTTACCATTTAATTATCAAGGAATCCATCAACTTTTAATTTCACCTAACAGTTTAAGTCTGGCACATTAATAGCTTTTATAATTTTTGTACAATCAATTAAATTAAGTTGACTTACAACACTCGGTAGCTCGATAATCATATCAAACAGGATATGAAAAATCTCAGATTAGCTGATTAAAACAGTTGAAAAAGATAGATTGCTAAAGAGTTCACGTCCTTTCTTATTTCTAAATATAGGATGTTCTAACCATTCCACCACTCTTCCATTTTCGTTTATCCATTGAACCTGCTCTGAATAATCCTCCTTTGGCCGGATTATTGCTGATGTAATCATTAAAGTATTTTCAGGTGTTTATAAAATAAAGAGACTATTAAAATCAATTTGAAATAAAATCGTAACTAACATATGAATTTTAACTTATATGTGCAATTTTCTCGTTAGCAAACAAAAAATATTCATAGGTTAGTTTGAATCGCTTATAAACTTAGTCAAACACCCACATAATGACATGGAGTTTGAATCGAGTAATTAACAACTCGTTATTTAGCTAAAATTAATCTCAATAAGATACTCACTCTGTTCAGTTCCACTTTTCCAATAATCAAAAATAAATTTTTATTTTTGCTTGTCATTTTTAACATGTTAATAAAAAATAATTATATTTTATTCTATTTTACCTTCAACATTACTTGCTTAATCTTAAATCATACTCCAAAACCTAAAGACCATACATCAATTAATATGAATATTATAGTAAACAAAAGACTCATATGAACTATTATTTCTTGAGGGGCATAAAAGTCCAAAGTGGATAAGCCGTAAAAGTGAACGAATGGAATATTTTTAGGAATTCAAGACAATCTTAATTGTGTTATTCCATTTTACTCTCCGTAGTAATTATTCTTGAAAACCATCAACACCTTACTGCTTATTAAAAGTGCCATAACTGTACAAGCATTTTGTATATTACTCCTTTCGTTTTGTATTATTTGGTCCATATTGACTTGATAAACTTCTAAAAAAAACTTTAGTTAGAGTTATATTTTATTAAATTAACATTATCAATGATGTTCTAGAATTCCAAATTTAACTACTAATACTTTATAATTAATAACAAGGATAGAGCGAAATAAAAGACTTTCTTAATTTAATATAATAAGTAAAGTGAAACATCTATTTTTATGATCGTTTACATAAATCACATAGTGTAAAGTGTTAATTACCATCTTTTCCTATCCTTTTTCAATTTACAGAAATCCCTTAAAAAATATGGCAATCTTGCATATATACATTAGTTCGGTAATTCAGATACATTAATTCAGCTCTGGATACAAAAATTAGGGTTTTTAAGTATCAGCAAGTAACATTTAAACCATAATACATTTAACATAGTGATAATTTAAGAATCGGAATTAATGTATCTGAATTACTGAATTACTGTATCCAGATTACCGAATTGATGTATTCGAACGGAAAGAAGGGATTTTTGAAACTTTTAGGAATTGGGGGGAATAATAAAAAAATATGATAAATAAAGAAGTGTAATTAGATTAAAAAAAATTAATATATGAATCAAATAAAATGATACTAAGAAGTAATTGTTAATACATTGAACTTGAAAAGTCATATAGTACTAACTAAATATTGGTTTGCTTGCTTTAATCAATCAAATACACTTTCAAACTTGGAATTAATACCAAGCATGTTAGGTAAACTACCCAAATCAATTACCTTTGAGGCAATACTTTCTCTAGCAAATAATCAACAAAACTTCCCTATAAATACTTTAGAAACTTACCAATAACTTGTGCACAACACACTTTATTCTTCTCTATTTTTTATTTTTCCACTCTCTAAATTGGTTCAAACTATTATGATGGCTAATTCTTTAAAGATTAATACTATAGTTCTTTCATTTTTGCTTGTGAACTTACTTATTGTAAGTTCATCAGCACAACTTGTAACTCATTTCTACAAAAAATCATGTCCTAATCTTTACCCAACAGTGAAATCTGTTGTACAAGCAGCTATCAACAAGGAACCCCGCATGGGGGCTTCGCTTCTTCGTCTTTTCTTCCATGATTGCTTCGTTAACGTAAAAATATCCCTACCATTTTCGGTTAATTTTCATTCATTTTGACTCTTTAACGTATACATTATTTTGTTGGAAAAAAAAAGAGAAGAACTTTCTGAGTCTTATTATTAGTAACTTTTCAAAAAATTTGAGTCTTTTTTGCATGCATTAATTAATCTAGTAGGAATATCGTTGCCTCATAGAGTGAAGGGTGGTCAGTTACACGTTTTATCGAAAAAAAATATATTGGGTATATATATTAAAAATTATACTTTATATAGACCTAATCTTTCTCATCATTGGTTACATGTAGCATTCATCTCTTAATATATGTACTTAACATAACACTCCGTCCGTTCACTGTATCAGAAATAGATGTCCACTTGTCAGATTTAGAAAATTAAGACATAATTAATTTACCTTTATTATTAACTAGAATAATATTAAATTTATTATGTTTAAATGATGAATTAATAAAATTGTCATTCTGTTTATTATTTCTTAAAAGGTGTGTCAAGTCAATGATTGAACACGTAAAAATGGACGAAAGGATGAGTACATTTGATTAATAAAATGTCTAAATTATTTAGGTTGTCTTTTTCTAAGTTTTGCGGACTCTTCATTTTTTATGTTGCACCCATATTGAATTATTCAAAAATATACTATTGTTGAAGAATCCGACGTGCACCCATTGACATCTTTGGAAAGTCCTAACAACATAGGTCTTTTTTGGTTGCCTAAATTATTGTTCAAAAAGTTTACTTGATTTGTGACTGATGAATTTAATTTCTTTTTTAGGGATGTGATGCATCACTACTCCTTGATGACACACCAACTTTCACAGGAGAAAAGAGGGCTGCTGCAAATGTGAATTCTGCTAGAGGATTTGAAGTCATTGACAATCTCAAATCTGCTATAGAGAAAGAATGCCCCGGCATTGTTTCTTGTGCTGATATTTTAGCTGTTACTGCTCGATATTCTATTGTTGCTGTAAGTCCCTAACCAATGATCTTGTAGGAATTATTCAAAAATATTATCATACTCATGTCAAATTCTTTAAAAATATATAACCTTTGAAAGATTGTGATAAGAATGTTAGATGGACGGGTTAAACAGAATTTAAACATATCAAAATGGGCCTGAGTTGATAAAATGACCTGTCTAAAGTCCTTTGGGTTAAAACGAGTTGAACTGAAATGAGCTAAAAAAAACCAGGTCGATCACAACCCCAACCATCGCAGTGCTTCCTATATTTAAGTTCTTCTTTTTTTTTAAAAAATAATTTCTTTGTGTAAGAGGGCAAGGGTTCAAGCCTTGGAAACAGCCTCTGGCAGAAATACAAGGTAAGGCTATGTACAATAGACTCTTGTGATCAGGTCCTTCCCCGAACTCTGCGCATAGCTGACACTTTAGTGCACCAAACTTGGCCTTTTTTTCTTTGAGTACCTAATAAAAGTGTCTTCCTTATATTACAACTAGAGTCTTATAACGATATACAATATTTCAAATAAAAGAATGTTTATATATACAAATATTTAAACAAAATTTCTCATGTTGAATCTAGATTGCATATCAGCACAGTTTTAAATAGGTTGAGTTAGTAAAATAAGCTTGTTCTTAACCCTTAAACAAGTTGGGTAGGTCATAATTTTATGAATTAATTTTGCCAATTCTATCTGATGCACATCTAACAATATTTTTGAAAAGTTCAAGAAACATATATTCGAGAATATTTCAAAATAATTATTTGTGACTTATGTATATATAATATGCAGCTTGGAGGGCCTTATTGGGAAGTGAAATTGGGCAGAAGAGATTCTAGGACAGCAAGCCAAGGTGCTGCCAATAGCAGCATTCCTCAACCTACTTTTAACCTTAATAGACTCATCTCAAGTTTTAAGGCTGTTGGCCTTTCTACAAGGGATATGGTGGCCTTAACTGGTTTGTTCTTTTACCTAAAAACTTCTTTGTTTTTTTTTTCTTTTATAATGATCATCGTGTCTGAATCAATTTACGTGTATCTTTTGATTTTGAGGATATTTGAACCTGAATTTTCCTCCTAAAAAAGGGGAGGGAAAAATATATACTCCCGTCGTCCCAATTTATATCTAATATTTCTGTTTCTAGGGTTGATATATTTGTGTTGAGGGTCTTATGGAAACAGTCTCTCTGTCTCTATGAGGTAGTGATAAAGTATGCGTACATTTTACCCTCCCCAAACCCCACTTTTGGGATTCTACAAGGTCTGTTGTTGTTGTCCTCCATCCCAATTTATATGAATTAGTGTGATTTGGCGCGGAGTTTAAAAAGAAAGAAAGACTTTTGGAACTTGTGATCTAAAATAAGTAATAGATGTTTGTATACGTATGGCTAGAAATCATTTCATTAAATGTAAAGTAGATATTTTTAAAATTAAATTGTTACTAAATATAGAAATATATCATTCTTTTTTTGACCGAATAAAAAGGAAAGTAAGTCATTCATTAAGGGTAAAATGAGCATTTTAAAGTTAGATTGTTACTAAATATAAAAATATGTCATTCTTTTTGAGATTGACTAAAAAGAAAAAAGCAAGTCGTTAAAATTAGAGGGAATACTATTTTTTAAAGTTTAAAATAACTTTTTATTTTGATATAATTCTTAAATTTAATGGCTCGACTAATTCAAATTCTTAATGCAATATTATTTTTTTGTTCAACAGGTGCTCACACAATCGGACAAGCAAGATGCACATCTTTTAGGGCACGTATATACAATGAGACCAACATAGACTCATCATTTGCAAAAACAAGGCAAAATAATTGCCCAAGAAACTCCGGGTCAGGTGACAACAACTTAGCACCACTCGATCTCCAGACACCTTTGAAATTCGATAACAATTATTTCAAGAACCTCGTGAATAAAAAGGGTCTTTTACATTCTGATCAGCAATTTTTCAACGGAGGATCGGTTGATTCTATTGTTAGGTCTTATAGCAACAATCCTAGCAGTTTCTACTCTGATTTTGTAACTGCTATGGACAAGATGGGTGATATTAGTCCACTTACTGGATCTAAAGGTGAAATCAGGAAGAACTGTCGTAGGATAAATTAAATGTTGAATATTTGTATTAATACCTTGTTTGGACGATTGTTCTGTATTGTTCATTATGTATTGTGTGACATTATATTTCGTTGTGTTGTATCGTATTGTGCTGTATCATTTTAATAAATGAGCGTGTGTTTTTGGCGTGGAAAATGACCTCTTTGAGACGTATATTATTTTGTGTTGTATCGTACCGTGCTGTATTATTTTAATAAATGAGTGTGTGTTTTTGATGTGGAAAATGACCTCTTTGAGACGTGTGATTTATGCAGGTTCAATGTGTGTTAAAAGGCTTAAAGCATTGTATTTGTTTCATTATTGGAATATATTATGAATAACTTTAACACCCTTTTGCTAGTCAAAGATTACTGCAAATCTTTTATTAGCACTACCAAATATAGATATTTTGCCTTGGCCAAAATAAAAAATTAAATACTCTTAATTTTGAGGACACCCATCTACGCACCTCGTGAATTGATCTCTATTGAATTAATTTTTAGAATATGGGTGGACCACTAAATAAAAGAAAGAAAAAATATATTAAGGGGGAACTGATCCCAAGTCTTTGAGGTAAATGACTGAACCTTCAATCAAGTGCACCATTTAGCATTCTTGTAGCATGATACTAGAATATAAAATTATCTAATTTAAGAAAATATATACATTCATCTGCCCCATATTTTGAATATAAATTCGCTCTTGAGTTGTACACTTCAACTTAAGAAAATTTAATTTAAAGGCTCTATCAGATTAAGTCTTAAAAATTTAAAGAAAATGGGTAAAGGATTTTTATTACTACTTTAAGAAGGTAATAGCATTTAAAGTATTCACCAACGTGCGATTATCCAATGATTTGAAAACTTCATTCGACTAACTTTGAAATATTTACTTAAAGCAAAAGAATAACACTTCTTTAAAAAAAAAAAAAGAATTGATAACTTGAAGATTTAAAATCATTTAAATGAGAAAAAATGTCAAAAAACTAACTTGGAAAATGACTTGAGAAAAAATATTTTTTTGAAAAGAAATAATAAGTTGAATACTTGAAAAAATTAAGGTGAACAAAATTTGCCAAAATGATCGAGTAATGAAAGATATAAAATTAATATCATTTAAAGAGAGTGAATTAACATAAAATAATTCATCCATTTTAAGAATTAAATTAAGTTAGAGTTAAATAAAATAAGTAAAAATTTCTCCACACATCACTTTAAAGATAATTATTACACATTTTAAATGTAATATTTCATAATTACGACTTTTAACATTTAAATTTCAGGTTATAACATATCAACATTAGATTAAAAAATTTACTTCTCTCTCTCTATATATATATATTAATTTTAAAAAATAAAATATGCACAAGATTGTAAAAGAAAAAGTAAATGGAGAAGCAACGGATTAATAGAAAAAAAAATTATTTCAGTATATATAAATAACAAACTTAAAAGATAATGAGAGTAAAATAAGGAGCTAAAAATAGAACTAAATGATATTATATGCGACGTTTCATATCAAATTGGATAATTAATTACAGATTCAAATATATAGTAAGTTACACAATCCCAATTTAACGGTAAACTAAATCCAAATATTAATTTTAAAAAATATTGTTTTTAATATATTTTCTCATTTTTTTAAATTCAAATTTTCATTTTATTTTTTATTAAAATGCACAAGTTGCAACAAATCTATTGCTAAAATTTGCAACTCATTATCTAATGCTAAGATCCGTAATAATATATCTAATATTTGTCATTTTAAAATTTTATTTATAAAATAATTACAATTAAACAATTATATAAAAATAAGGGAGAAGAAGAACTTGGGCCCCAATCTGGTTTCTATAAGGTGGACAAGTATTGGGCCCTTCAGCTGTACTTGGGCTTTTCTAACCCATTTCCGTTTCTGTATACACTGACAATATACATACTGTATATCGCCCATTTTTAGTATCATGCCATTTATTGAATTAAATGAGTCAAAAAGGACTTGTGATCATGTTGATTTATTTAATATTTAAACTAATTTTGTTGTGAATTAATTAGTTAGTTATGTACTTTTTAGTTAAATGAGATTTAATATAGTTGGCCCCTAGCTATAACTAGTAAAGCATGTTAGTTAAATGAATTTAATTTTATTATAAACTCGTGAATATATATTCAAAGTTAGACTAACTCATATGTATGAAAAATATTTTTGACCATGAACGTGCTTTGCATGTTATTCTTATCGATTATAATATAAAAAAAGTTTTCATGACTAATCTAAAGTCTCATCTTGACACTTGACTCGGGACTCGATCCCGACATCTAACCTTAACATTCAATACTTGAATCAGGATTCAACATCCGAACTTAGACTCAATCTCGATTTCCAATCCAACACTCAACACAACGGCCGAATTCTGACTCGAGATTCAATCTTGACATTCGACCTTGGACCCAACTCAAAACTCAACCCTGACACTCGACCTTGACACCTGATACTCGACACTGATCCGAGATCCGACTTCTAAATAAACCTATAAATTATATGTATACCAAACTTAAATTCAACAAAACAATAATTGAAAAAAAAAATCATTGACTGGCTAAAAAGTAATTAATTAATCCCAAAAAGTCCCATGCAACCATAATTTTCTACGTTGTTTACCAACCATTAGAAAAATTTGCCTTATTTGAACCAGTCTTAGTCATAGTTAATGATAAGCTAAGAACATACCTTGCCCAATAAGTACCCAATTTTTTCATTTTTTTTTTATAATTGAAAAGTCCAGCGACGGATTCAGGATTTTTTTGAAGAGGGTTCAAAATTTTAAAAAATAGACACACAAATTAACCGAAGGAGGTTCAACATCTATTATATATATATAAAAAATTATTTTTAGCATATAAAAATAGTATAATTTTTAACCGAAGGAGGGTTCAGATGAACTCCCTAAGTAATATGTGGTTCCGCCACCGGAATAAGTCACACAATTTGTCTAAAAATATATAAAATACGTATAAATATCGAATTGTGCATTTAATTATTGTTATAAATTTTTCAACGACAATATATCTAGGCTAGTCTCAAAAAGTGTGCACGAAGCTTAATTACCACTATCTTAGAAATAAAGAGTTTGTTTCCAAAAGACCCTTATTGTTATAAATTTTTCAAGGACAACATATCTAGGCTAGTCCCACCAAGTAGGGTCTGGAGAAGAAAAAGTGCACACGAAGCTTAATTACCGCTATCTTAGAAACAAAGAGTCTGTTTCCAGAAGACCTTATCGTTATAAATTTTTCAACGACAACATATCTAGGCTAGTCCAAAAAAGTGAGGTCTAGAGAAGAAAAAGTGTGCATAGAGCTTAAGTAGTGCTATATTAGAAATAAAGAGTCTGTTTCCAGAAGACCTTATCGTTATAAATATTTCAACGACAACATATCTAGGCTAGTCCCAAAAAGTAAGGTCTAGAGAAGAAAAAGTGTGCACGGAGCTTACGTAATGCTATATTAGAAATAAAGGGTCTGTTTCCAATAGACCCTTATTATTACTCCCTCAGTCTTAGTTTATATGACTTATTTTTCTTTTTAATCAGTCCAAAAAAGAACGACACATTTCTATATTTAGTAATCATTTCATTTGAAAATGTCCATTTTACCCTCAATGAAATGATTTTCAGTCATACAAATATCTATCACTTATTTTAAATTATTTTTTTTATTTCACGCTAAGTAAAACTAACTCATATAAACTTGAACGGAGAAAGTATAATTTTTTCATAAATTTTAAATTTTAAATTTTAAATTTTAAAAGCATATTATTTTGTTTAGATAGACTAAGTCAAAGCTAAAGTAAATGCTCTTAACTATAAGTTGGTAAAGTAAATTAATTTTGTAATTGACAAATCAAATTTTGCTCTTTAAATTGACTGCCGTTAATGCTGACTTTTCCTAAATTAATTATCTTAATCTAATTGTGGCACTCAATAAAAATATGGCAATTATTTTCCCATTTTCTTTTTCATAAAATATTATTTCATGAAATAAATAAAACAAATAATTATAAAAAGACTTTTTTTTAATTAGGAAAATGTAACATCATTTCGTTAAAATTTACTATTGACAAATCAGACTTAATAATTAACTATATATACGGTCTCTTAGAAACTCTATAGTGATAATGACAGGTAAATTAATTATTATAATTTTCATTTTTAGAGTTAAATAATAGTATAAATTTAATTAATATTTTAAGATATATTTTTTCATAATATTGATATGAAAAAAATTTACAATATATATAACTATTTATATAATTTTTGAATATCTAATTTTTATTTTAAGATATTAAAGTAATGTAATATAATTTATCTTTGAAACTTTCGGAAAATGCAACATGACAACTAAAAGGAACGGCACGAGTATAATAAACATTGTAATTTGTTATAAACAGACATTTATGGAAGAAACTCTTTTCTTTTAAAAAAAATAAATAGTAATAGTCTAAAACAAGAAATAAATATGTGTGTCAATATTAAATGAAAGTTGTTAAAATTAAATTATTTCTAAATATAGAGATGATATTTTCCTGTTTAAAAAAGGTGAGTCGTAAAGAGAGTAACTAATATCCCCTCCGTCCCATTTTAATTGTAAGTTTCCATTTTTAGAGTCAAACTATATAAATTTTGACTAATATTTTAAGATGTTTTTTATATATATATTAATATGAAAAAAATTGCAAAAGTTTTTAAAAATCTAAATTTTATTTTAAAATATTTAATTAATTAATCTAATTTAATATTAAAAATTAGTCAAATTAACTTTTGAATTTTTTTTTTTTATCTTTGCAATCTTAGAATTCAAAGATTCTTAAGAAACTTCTAATTAACGAAAGGTACATAGTTTACTCAACCATACTAAACACAAGTCAATATAATTAATCTACTTTATGTGATTTAAGCAATGTTGCAAAAGTCCACTTTGTACATTTAATTATTCCCTTCTAATTATGTCACGACCCGAAAATGGGCGTGATGGCACTCGTCTTAACCCATCAAGACAAGTCAGCCTAAACCCAACAAGAATATCGAAATAACGTGCGGAAGTACTAAATAAAATAGATAACTTAAAAAAAAGAGAAATCTTCACAAAACTTAAATACCACCCACGGATTGGTTGTCACGTGTACAAGCCACTAGTCATACGGAAATCCAAAGAATTACAAAGTCTGAAACTGTCTTTCTTCTCAAATAGAACAAAGCAGAAAGGAACAGGATAAGAGAGTCAGCTAGATGACAGCAGCTGCCTCTCTAAATCTCCTGAGAAGCCTCGGATGATCAAGGAAAATACCACTCACAGTCCGGGCTCAAAACCTACACAAGTGTAGAAGCAAGGGTGAGTACCAAAACAACGCGGTACCCAACAAGTCAACTAGCAAAACAGAATAATTCCGATAGAATACACAAACTCCTTTCACACCCAACCACATACCGCCGAACTACACACCTGCACTCAGAAAAGTCCCAGTCCAGCAATACATAATACATTCTAGAGATAGTTTCTACTATGTCACAGATATCAAATCACAAGTCACAACTCAAAAGAAGCAACACAATCAAACACAGGGATAACATCATGCTACACCGGAATATGCAAGGATGCGATGCAATGCATATGCAACAATTGCCGGCAAAGACCTCGGCATCACAATATCATCGCCGGCAAAGACCTCGGCATCACAATATCATCGCCGGCAAAGACCTCGGCATCACAATATCGCCGGCAAAGACCTCGGCATCACAATATCATCGCCGGCAAAGACCTCGGCATCACAATATCATCGCCGGCAAAGACCTCGGCATCACAATATCTCGACCGGTAAAGACCTCGGTCCCAACTTTTACCATCTCACTCATATCAATATCCAGAGCCAATGCAATGTGCGTGACATAAAATGAATGCATATGAGATGAAATCTACAACCAATCCACTCATAATCACCAACCACAACCATATATTCAAACATAAAATTCTCATCACTTAACCACATGTTTAATTCATGTGTCACAACAACACACCAACTCACATTTATATTTAAGCACCTCATTAAAATATTGAAAATACTTCACGATTTACACATAGGAGAAAGGATAATTCGAGAATTCTACAAGAATTATAAAGTTTTAAAAGTTCACTTGCCTTAGTCAAATCACGATCACTCTAACACTTGAGCCTTCCCTTTCCGATTAGAATTCGTAATACCACGATCTAAACAAATAATAATTCACAATAAGATTTTCAAACTAAAATTACCCAAATCTATAGTAAATTCCTAAATATCAACTCTAGGGTTAAATCTTTATTCCTACAAATAATATAATTCTATGATCATTCGTATAATACAAGACCCCAATATTAATATGAAAATATATACATATATGCATATTCAAAACCCCAAACAATAATAAGTTTTTTTTTTTCGCTGGAAATTGGACCAAAAGCACTGCAGTGCTCGTCCACTAATCCATTTCCAATTGGAAATAGTTTGGACCATAACTGTATGCATATATATATTATAATATTATTATCAACCTAAAGCATTAGATGCTTACTCGTTTAGCCGTCGTTGTCGTCGAGCCGCAAGCCCTTTCTTCCCTTATTCTTCTTCTTATTTTTCTGATTGAGTATTAAAGGTTTTGCAACTTATTTTATTATTATTTTTTTTTATAAGCACCAAGTGGTATAAAATTTTCTCCAAAATAACATTTAACCCACCACTTATATTAATTATTCAAACTACCCCATAAATTAAAGAGTCATAGTTATTGAATAGTCTAAAATACCCATTTAAAATTTTAAGAGGGAGATATTTTATGAAATCAAGTGGACTAATTTCAGAAATAATAATATGGGTCATTACATTATCCACCACTAAAAATCATGTTCGTCCTCGAACATAAGAAGGAGAAGGAAGAATAATTGATATTACTAAAATTCTAAGTTATGATCTTCCAAAGTCAGTATTTATCTCTCCAAGTAAGCTCCTCCTTAAGACCATGCCACCAAAATTCACTATTAAGAACTGGTTTTTTTTTTTTTTGAATCTAACCTTGATAGATTTACAATTCGGTGGTGATTTTCAAACCATAGGCTAACTCATGAATTCGATATGAATAACCGCCCACTAGTGCATAACTCAATAAATCTTTTCTCACATAATCATGATAAAATTCTAAATAAATACCAGCCATAATCAAAAGCAAACCAAAATCAACCATCTCACTTCTAATGCACCACCCTCATAGATTTGTTAAGATTTCATTCCCACAGTTAAATCTTTCCACGATCTTAAGTTATAAAATTCGACTTTTAGACATTGAACACTCACCATAGAGAATCGGATTTTTCTGACTCAATGGAGAAAATGGTTTAAGTAACCACTTAGCGAACAATACACCAAAATAAACAGATTCTCTAACAACACTATCGAAAATACTAGATCAATAGTCATGACTATAAATAACCCTTAAGAGTGATAGAGCTAGACCCAACAGGCCTCATATCCAATCATGCATAGCCAGAACATAACCTCAACGATAAGATGAGCCTTAAAACTACTGGACAACTATAAATATTTATGGTAGCTCTTTTATAATTCACCTAACCAAAGTTTTGTGTGTAGAATCACTTGTATACTTCAACTGTCCCAAATAATACTAAATATGTCGAAATTGAAATAATCGAGTCCGCACAAGCATCCTATCTTACTAAGAGAAAATTGCAGGATCGGTTCACCCGATCCACCACTAAGGATCCATCTACCAAAGTGAAGACACGGTGGAAATAGGCAGGTATTCCCATGATAAAGTAGGTA
Organism: Solanum rostratum; assembly: GCA_029948455.1. NCBI lineage: Eukaryota > Viridiplantae > Streptophyta > Magnoliopsida > Solanales > Solanaceae > Solanum > Solanum rostratum. The sequence continues at coordinate 66,782,851 of CM057051.1, read as the reverse complement.
GCCACACCAAAATGCACGGAATGAAGGTCGAATAACACAAGATACTCCTTTCATAGTGCCCTTATCAAACTTTTTCATTCATCTGACCCTATCTTTTTTTTTTTTAATTCCATCTTTAGCTGCACATAATCAACTTGTCTGGTCCCATACAATCGTACACATACTTAATTATCAGACTCTACATATTCCTCACAGCACTGCATCAAAAGCAATGCTCTCAATACTAACATAATATCATAGCCATCATTGTCATTTACCATTCTCTCAAATTGTTACTAGTATTAAAGTCTTCTTAGCTACACATTATCGCCTTCAAATATTTCATATTATGATTTTCTCTCTTTTTATATAAGTATTTTTTTTTTACACAAACCACACACAAAGCTGATAACGTAAATTTTAAATTTGATAGTACTTTTCTCATCGAGGTAAGGTTACTTAATTCTAAAGTCAATTTCATGCAATTTTTCACATCCCGAATTTCAACTACCATTCAAATCATCATATACCTCATTCCAAAACTTAGAGAAATTCAATCACCTTGATCATTCTGCATACCATAAGTACATAACCTCTAGTCAACATCAAATGTCTATGTAACGCCTCACAATAATCTATGTAGTCCCATTAATAACGTAATTTCAACCCCTTCAATATCTTCAATAAGCGTGTAGAGCTATAGGGTTATATCGCAACGCCCTCATAAGTCATTTATCATAGTTGGACAATCTAGACCAATATAAAAATGTAGCATACTTCAAACAACATTATTTGTCACTCGAATTCGAAACTTAGTCTTCATAAAAGTCACGAGTATATCCTGAAAAATCTGTGGTGAACAAGTACGCATTGCGTTATCACGTTTGAGCTCAAAGGCAAAATAAGTAAAACCTTTAATTTCGAACCAAGGGTCCATACATGAGATCTTATTCCTTCACTTCCTTAAATTCTTCTTATGACATAAATTCCAGATATCTTGAACTCTTCAATATATTAAATTCTCATTCCTTCACTAACTCACTTATCAACTTTACTCTCTGACCAACAACACATGACATTTTCCCTCATGTCCTAAGCTAAAATTTTAAGTGGAGCACTTCTTTAGGTCCTTCAACAATTAAAAAAAATAACTAAATTTATGACCCAAATCACATGTAGGTTCTTCCAAATGTTGATCACTCATTGCTATCCATTAGTTCTTATCTTATCAATAAATATCTTGGCAGAATATATATACTACCAAAAATATACTAACAATTAAAAACTTGAATCTTTATTCTAACTTGTACTCCAATTTCTTTATCTGTCGGTATTAGCTCATAGCTTGAGATCTTTATGAATTCATATATCTTAACTTATGATTGATCCCCTCTTTATCTAACCTACCATATCCTTTATAAAAAAAATTCAATATACTAATTACCATACTCAAAATTACAAAAGAGATTATCACCATATTCAAGCCCAACATTGTAGATTTTTTTTCCTCAAACAATAGTTTCCTAGCCAAGACCAATGATACTTAATACCATCACCATAACTAAAGCAAAATAAATAAAACTGGGTGGTTTTAAATTCAACTCTCTACTCTCTCGAAAGTTTTTTTTTTTTTTTTGCCTTTACCATCAAAGTGAATATCCCTACATCTCACTAATTTATTCATTTATGACTCTAGCTCATTTCAATTCTATCGAAGCAGTATCTCCACACATTTTACATCTTTCTTATGATTACGTTACTCATCAAATAGTAGCAAACGTAACTTTTGATACCTGCGGATTGTGTGTGCCATACTGAATTCACTCAATCAAAAATTCTCATCATATGATTGCATTTTGATCATAATCCATCACTAACTTTTATTACCATTATGCTCTATAGCCATTGCCATCTCCTCAAAGTTATCCTCATCATTGATATGACACCAAAACTATATCGGTCAAATATAAAGAACTAACTCCCTTGGATCTTATTATGGAGTAATAGTCCTCATTTGGAATCCCCCGAATACTCCTCACAACTTAAATACATTAATTATACCAAAGATTCACCACTAAATTTTTTTTTTTTTTTTTATAATTAATACTTAACGCAAGCATCCAGAGTAGCAAACTAGTTGATTTCTTGAATATGAATACGACATTAAACCTTATTAAATGAGTTCATGATACACTAATAATTTCTAAAATAGTTTGTATTCACGCTTGACAATTGACATATCCGTTTTCATATACCACTAATACTATATTGTGAAAGTCCATTAGATCCACCACTAGAACACATCATACCTATCAGAAAAGTAGTACCAAACTCGCCTGCATATTTCTACCCATCAAGTAGCTGCAAAATATTATCCAATCCATCATGACTCTATCCTAAGTACTGCACATTTTTTTTCATAAATTCAATCGCTAGAAAAAGTAACACACTCCATAACTCTAACCAAGTAAGCATTGGTATCGTGGTGATAGTCGTATCATGACCCTCCTTGATATCCACTCGATTTATGAACCATAATAGAGATTCTGACCTCAATTGGCACATGATCATTCTTATCATTATCTAAGCAATCCATACATATTATGACAATTTTTTTTTTTGTAATATTAATTTACTGAACAAAATTTGTGATCCACCTATCCTTTTAACCTTCACCTTAAATTGTTGAACCATTTTTGATATTATATACACCACATTAATACTGTTTGGGTTTCTGGATAACTAACCCCGAAAATCATAACACATTCATAAAATCCCTCAATCCATTGTTTGACCTTATCACTCAAATATCCTCAAGTGTATTATTGAGTCATCACCTTACTCACCCTCTTCTAATAATTGAATCTTTTAAATCTAACCACACATCATTTTTACAAGTATGTCACTTAGACATTAATACTAGATCTAACATTCAAGTCATGTATAACTCATTAACTACTCATTTAAAGAACCAAGCACGAATCATCTCTATAGATGAGAGAATGAATAAAATGACAAGAATCACACTGAATCAGGGACGCACGATGGAGAAGGAATAAACAAAAGGAAGTTTCCTAACAGTCTTCATAGCCTCTCGAAGATAAGTATAGACGTCTCCATACCGATCCTCGAGACTCTACTAGACTCGGCTTGTACACACGTGAGACCTATGAACCTGGGGCTCTGATACCATCTGTCACGACCCGAAAATGGGCGTGATGGCACTCGTCTTAACCCATCAAGACAAGTCAGCCTAAACCCAACAAGAATATCGAAATAACGTGCGGAAGTACTAAATAAAATAGATAACTTAAAAAAAAGAGAAATCTTCACAAAACTTAAATACCACCCACGGATTGGTTGTCACGTGTACAAGCCACTAGTCATACGGAAATCCAAAGAATTACAAAGTCTGAAACTGTCTTTCTTCTCAAATAGAACAAAGCAGAAAGGAACAGGATAAGAGAGTCAGCTAGATGACAGCAGCTGCCTCTCTAAATCTCCTGAGAAGCCTCGGATGATCAAGGAAAATACCACTCACAGTCCGGGCTCAAAACCTACACAAGTGTAGAAGCAAGGGTGAGTACCAAAACAACGCGGTACCCAACAAGTCAACTAGCAAAACAGAATAATTCCGATAGAATACACAAACTCCTTTCACACCCAACCACATACCGCCGAACTACACACCTGCACTCAGAAAAGTCCCAGTCCAGCAATACATAATACATTCTAGAGATAGTTTCTACTATGTCACAGATATCAAATCACAAGTCACAACTCAAAAGAAGCAACACAATCAAACACAGGGATAACATCATGCTACACCGGAATATGCAAGGATGCGATGCAATGCATATGCAACAATTGCCGGCAAAGACCTCGGCATCACAATATCATCGCCGGCAAAGACCTCGGCATCACAATATCATCGCCGGCAAAGACCTCGGCATCACAATATCGCCGGCAAAGACCTCGGCATCACAATATCATCGCCGGCAAAGACCTCGGCATCACAATATCATCGCCGGCAAAGACCTCGGCATCACAATATCTCGACCGGTAAAGACCTCGGTCCCAACTTTTACCATCTCACTCATATCAATATCCAGAGCCAATGCAATGTGCGTGACATAAAATGAATGCATATGAGATGAAATCTACAACCAATCCACTCATAATCACCAACCACAACCATATATTCAAACATAAAATTCTCATCACTTAACCACATGTTTAATTCATGTGTCACAACAACACACCAACTCACATTTATATTTAAGCACCTCATTAAAATATTGAAAATACTTCACGATTTACACATAGGAGAAAGGATAATTCGAGAATTCTACAAGAATTATAAAGTTTTAAAAGTTCACTTGCCTTAGTCAAATCACGATCACTCTAACACTTGAGCCTTCCCTTTCCGATTAGAATTCGTAATACCACGATCTAAACAAATAATAATTCACAATAAGATTTTCAAACTAAAATTACCCAAATCTATAGTAAATTCCTAAATATCAACTCTAGGGTTAAATCTTTATTCCTACAAATAATATAATTCTATGATCATTCGTATAATACAAGACCCCAATATTAATATGAAAATATATACATATATGCATATTCAAAACCCCAAACAATAATAAGTTTTTTTTTTTTCGCTGGAAATTGGACCAAAAGCACTGCAGTGCTCGTCCACTAATCCATTTCCAATTGGAAATAGTTTGGACCATAACTGTATGCATATATATATTATAATATTATTATCAACCTAAAGCATTAGATGCTTACTCGTTTAGCCGTCGTTGTCGTCGAGCCGCAAGCCCTTTCTTCCCTTATTCTTCTTCTTATTTTTCTGATTGAGTATTAAAGGTTTTGCAACTTATTTTATTATTATTTTTTTTTATAAGCACCAAGTGGTATAAAATTTTCTCCAAAATAACATTTAACCCACCACTTATATTAATTATTCAAACTACCCCATAAATTAAAGAGTCATAGTTATTGAATAGTCTAAAATACCCATTTAAAATTTTAAGAGGGAGATATTTTATGAAATCAAGTGGACTAATTTCAGAAATAATAATATGGGTCATTACAAATTATCACAAGATTATTGTGTTTATTTGGGTCCCTTTCTTTGACAAATTACATATTTAACTTCTTAATTGTTCTACACTCTCCACTTATTTTACGTGATTCTTATACTAAAAATAGATATTTAATTATATTTATATATTTTAGCAGATTAAGAAACTTCTATTACTTTTCTCTATACTAACTACATAAAGTAGTAATAGTTAAATTTAAAATTTTAAATATTATTTATTTAAGCTTTTTTTTAGTTAAAAGATGAATTTAATAAAATACTTTAAATTATTATTTTTTAAAAAATATATCAAATTAATAAAAGTCAAATAATACGAAAGAAAGCAAATAATTTTTTTTTTCACATAATAGGTATTAATACATAGATCTAGCATATATATGTTATTCTTAATTATCAAGGAATCTATCAATTTTCAACTTCACCTAACAATTTATATCTTGCACACAGACAACTTTAGTAACTTTTGTACAATTTATTAAATTAAGTTGACTTACAACACTAGGTAGCTCGATAATCATATCAAGCATGATATAAAAAATTGTTCAGATTAGCTGATTAAAATAGTTGACATGGATAGATTGCTAAAAGTATTTTTACGTGTTTATAAAATAAAGATATAACTAAAATATATTAAAAATAAAATATTTGATCAAACTAAAAATACTTATAAGCTATAAAATCATAAATTAATGATAATTAATCTATGGATTTTAACTTTTATAAGCAATTTTCTCATTAGCAAGTAAAAGAGCGTTTACAAGCGAGTTTGAACCGCTTATAAACTCAGTCAAATATCCACACTTCGACATGTAATTATAATCGAGTAATTAATAACTCCGTTGTCCATCTATAATCTCATTGCTATACTCCCTCTCTTCACTTCTGTTTCTCGATTAATTAAAAATGAATGTTTACTTTTGCTTATCATTTTTAACATATCAAGAAAAAATAATTATTCTTTTCGTATTTTATCCTCAACATTAATTGTGCTTAATCTTCAAATCATACTTTGAAACTCTAAATTTGCCTACTACTACTACTTTATGTAGCTATTTAATATTCTATTCGTCCCATTTTAGTTATCAGAATAAGATTTGGCATAACCTTTAAGAAAACATTAGTAAGGATGCAATTTGACTAATATAACCATATTAAAATGACTGGTATTTTTTGAAAATTATTGTAATAAAGTTTTTCACATTTCAAAATGAATTATTTACTAAGAGCAGAGTTGGAAAAAAGTGACTAATTATTTTTTGATTGTTTAATTTGACAACTATTTTTAGTACATGTGATAATTAAAATACTATGGAGGAAGTACTAAAGATCGTACAAGAAGAAAAAACTTTCTTGATTCTGTATAATAGATAAGTAAAGTAAAACAATCAGATATGAATCAAGTAAAATAAAACGGAGAAGCAATTATTTATGCATTGAACTTGACCTCATATAGTACTAACTAACTAACTATTGATTTGCTTGCTTTAATCAATCAAATACACTTTCAACCTTAGAATTAATACCATGCAAATTAATCATACATGTTAGGTAACCTGCCCAAATCAATTACAATAATTTCTCTAGCCAATTATCTACAAAATTTCTCTATAAATACTTAGACACTTTTCAATAACTTGTGCACAACACACTTTCATTCTTCTCTATTTTTATAAAATTTTCCACTCTCTAAATTAGTCAAACTTTTGTGATGGCTAATTTTTCAAAGATTAACACTATAGTTTTTATATTTTTGCTTGTGAATTTACTTATTGTAAGTTCATCAGCACAACTTTCAACTAATTTCTACTCAAAATCATGTCCTAATCTTTATCAAGTAGTGAAATCAACAGTACAATCAGCTATCAACAAGGAAACTCGTATGGGGGCTTCACTTCTTCGTCTTTTCTTCCACGATTGCTTCGTTAATGTAAAAATATCCTTACCATTTTCGTTTAATTTTCTCTCTGTTCTGACTCTTTAACACGGTTTATGCATTGGTATAGTAAGATTATTTTGTTGTAGTTGTTAGTAACTTTTCAACTAAGGTGACTAGGTTGGCTTTGATATTTGGTAGGAATATCATTGTCTCGTAGAATGAAGTATGGTCAGTTACACGTTGAACAATATTTTATTGAAAAAAAATTATACTTTATATAGATCAAATCTTAAGTATCCTTAATTGGTGAAACTTTTCACATAAGCATTCATTTTTTATATTATTATATGTACTTTTACTTACCATAACATTTCGTCGGTGCATTTTATATTTGTCTATTATACTAAAAATATATGTTTATTTTTATTTATCAAATTTAGATGATCAAAAGATAATTTTTCACTTAAGTAGTTTCTGATTTATTCTTATTATTAATTTTAGTGATCGTTTTCTGGACCATTCGATTGACTCTTTGTGTGTCAAATCAATACTGAATGAGTAAAAAATAGACGGAGGGAGTACTAATTGTCTAAATTATTGCTCAATAATTTAACTTGATTTGTCACTATTTAATTTCTCTTTTAGGGATGTGATGGATCACTGCTCCTTGATGACACATCAAGCTTCACAGGAGAAAAGAGGGCTGCTCCAAATGTGAATTCTGTTAGAGGATTTGAAGTCATTGACAACATCAAATCTGCTGTAGAGAAAGCATGCCCCGGCATTGTTTCTTGTGCTGATATTTTAGCTATTACTGCTCGTGATTCTGTTGTCATTGTAAGTCCTAACCTATGATCTTGAGCAGACCACTCAAAAATGTTACACACTCATATCAGATCCTTTAAAAATATATTGTTTTTAGAAGAAATGTTAGGGATGTCAAATGGACGGGTTAAACTGAATTCGAACATATCAAAATAAGTTGACCTGTCCAAAAGTCCCTTGGGCTAAAACGGGTTAAACTTAAATGAGCTAAAAATCGGATCGCAACCCAACCAGCTTAATTCTTACTAGATTTTGAATTCTTTATTCTTTTTAAAATAATTTTTTAAGTACTTAATAAAAAAAATTCCTTATAAAACATAACTATATACAATATATCAAATTAAAAAAAATATTTTCTTATAAATATTTACCCAAAGATTTTCATGGTCACTCTGGATTACATGTCCCCTTAGTTATAATGGTCTAAAGCCCAAACCTAAATTGATTCGGCGAATCATAATTTTATAGCCTGATTTTGCTAATTTTAACTCTCACACACACACCCTACATATATTCAAAGAATCCGAGTAACATAGATTCAAATACATATACATTATCAAGACTTGTTCAAATAAAACATTTGCAATTTAAGTTTATTTTCATATAATATGCAGCTTGGAGGGCCAAATTGGAATGTAAAATTGGGCAGAAGAGATTCTAGGACAGCAAGCCAAGGTGCTGCCAACAGCAGCATTCCTCAACCTACTTTTAACCTTAATAGACTCATCTCAAGTTTTAGTGCTGTTGGACTTTCTACAAAGGATATGGTTGCCTTATCTGGTTTGTTCTTTTACCTAAAACTCCCTTGCTTTTTCATTTTCTATAACGATCATCGTGTTCGAATCAGTTTGCATATATCTTAATTTTTTCATTTAATACTACCTCTTAGAAGTAGTATGAGTTATTATTGTGTAACTCTATCCAACAGACGTGAAGCCAAGATTAGCAGTTTGAGGATTCTTTTATCTTTTCGGTTCGTCTGAATTCACCTCACTTAGCTCTGTCTCTGCTATCCAACAAAACTTATTAACTAGTTGAAAAAAAAAAAACCTCCACTTAACCTCTTTTGTTTATGATGAGATTTTAACCTTTAACTTTTCATAATTACCCTTCTATAAAAGGAGTGAGAAAAACAAATGCTCTCTCCGTTTTATTTTGTGGTACTCTTTGACTTAGCACGGTGTTTAAGAAAAAAAGAAGTTTTTTAAAATTTGTGGTCTAAAATCATTTTTTAGATTTTTGTGTGCCGGATAATTATTTCATTAAGGGTAAAAAGAAAATTTTGAAGTTAAAATTTTTCTAGTTAAAGTAAGGTGACATTCTTTTTGGGACGCATCAAAAAAAAAATTATCACATAAAATGGGATAGAAGGAGTACTACTTTTTTAAAGTTTAAAGCAAGTGTTTATTTTGGTATAAACCTTAAATTTACTGGCTCGTCTAATCTGAATTCTTATAACAGAGCGGATAAAAGAAATTACTCTCGCTAAAAAGTCAAACCTTTAACCTCTAATTAAGGGAGAAAAAACCTCATCTATTCATCATATATGAAAAATAAAAATTAGCGAAAGACAACTTTTATCGATAAATTACAAAAAAAAATCCATTATGTTAATCTCAATTCCCTAATTATAGCATCAAAAATCACATAATACCCTGCAAAAACAGAGGAAATTCATACAACTAAAAATTTAATTGTTTCAATATTAATTTATTTTTTCAAACAGGTGCTCACACAATTGGACAAGCAAGATGCACATCTTTTAGGGCACGTATATACAATGAGACCAACATAGACTCATCATTTGCAAAAACAAGGCAAAATAGTTGTCCAAGAAACTCCGGATCAGGTGACAACAACTTAGCACCACTCGATCTTCAGACACCTTCAAAATTCGATAACAATTATTTCAAGAACCTAGTAAACAAAAAGGGTCTTCTACATTCCGATCAGCAGTTGTTCAATGGTGGATCGACCGATTCGATCGTTACGTCTTACAACAATAATCCTAGCAGTTTCAGCTCTGATTTTGTGGCTGCTATGATTAAGATGGGTGACATTCGTCCACTTACTGGATCTAATGGTGAAATTAGGAAGAATTGTCGTAAGAGAAATTAATTAAGAGTCGATTGATTGGTATTTAAGTGTGTGTATGTTGTTTTTAAGTGTGGAAAGTGACTACTTTGAGATGTGTCATTTTATTTCATTTTACTCTATAGTTTTTAGTCAAAGTTTTCTTACTCTATGAAATGCAAGATCAATATGTATGTTAAAGCATTGTCTTTTTATCATATTGGAATATTATGAATAACTTGAACATCCTTTTTGCTAGTTTATCATATATAGGCAAATTAATTTCGCCTCGACTAATAATTAAATACTCTAACTTTGAGAATGTTTGTTTATACACCGCGTGAACTATTTCGATTGAACCAATGACAAATTTAGAATGTACCACTAAATAAAAGAAGGAAAAAATGTATCAAGGGGAAATTGATTCACCATTTACTTACATTCTTGTAGCATATATACAATATTATACTAATTTTAGAAAATATATCCATAAAATACCAAATTTCACGAAGAGATTACAAATCCACCTGCCCCCATATTTTGCATATAAATTCGTGTTAGGATCGAAATAATAAGGTGTCATGCTGAATCTAGCAGAGCAAACCTCGAAAGATCATAAATTTTAACGTGTTTCATGTCAGTATATATCATTTCAATCCTTTATTCACTTATAAAAACCACAATATATTAATTTTCCAATTTTTTTTAATTGATGGATGCCAACAGCCCCACTCTTTGTGTACTTTAATTTTCTACCTACAAATTAATACAAACAATTCTTTTATTATATTGGACTGCAGGATTAATAAATAATAATAATAATAATAATAATATTAATCCTAAACTGTGGTGGTACTTCTCATCCATGTATTTTTTTAAAAAAATAAATAAATAAAACTCAAAGTTCAAGAAGAGAAAATAAATGGAAAAACTAAAAGACAAATATATATTATCAAATTTATTTTGTGTAGTACTCATTACAATAACAAAAATAAAAAGAAAAGGGAAATATTATCTTGACATATTTTTACCCTGGAATATTAATCAAGATAAACTAAGAGCTGGGAAATTAGAAAAAAAAACATTTCACACACTTCACACCATTAATTCAAATTAAAACTAATGATTTTTTTATTATAAAAAAAAAACAGTTTAGTCACTTCAATGCAATAAAGTAAAAATTGAGTGACCATCATGAAACTAACCGTCCGTCGATCACTTTATATTCCTTGAAGCACGAAGTCCAATAAAAGACAACAATAGTTTCTTCACTTTCTTCATAGAATAGTAGCTAACACGAAAGCGCTTGAATCTATTCTCATGTCTCGAATCAAAGCACTTATGTGTGGACATTGGCGAATTAGCAATTGACACGTGGGGATTGATTTGAAATTTCGATAGGTTGGAACTATACGCGAATATTGGCATGGAAGCTATGGAGAATGATGATGAACGAGACGATGAAGGAGATAGAGAGGCAATTGATGAGGAAGAAGTGATTCTCTTGGAGAAAATCGAGTGATAAAACTTAGGTTTATTTGATCGTAGTTTTTGCAAAGATTTTAAATTTGAATTAATAGATTGATTATAATTATTATTATTATAAGAAGGTGGAGGAGTAAGTGGAGGATTTGATAAAGTTGAATTTTCAAATTTATGTTTAGGGGTACCTGGTTCAGATTCCCAATGAAATGGAATTGAACTAGATGAAGAAGATCCTCCATAATAATAAAACCTAAAAGATGACTCACCTTTATTCGAATTTTCCTTAGACAAAAGTCTCGAAAAGAATCTGTCATCATCTTTAATCAGAAGAAAATCTCTTAAATACTGTGGACGACGATCACTGTCAGCATCAATATCATCGATCATCACCATTTGAATTCCCGACTAATCGCGATTATCAAAGGTATATTATCTTCTGTTTTGACCGATAAATCACCTCTCTATGCTTCTTGGAGAGTGTTCCATTTATTGAATTGAATGAGCCAAAAAGGACTTGTGATGTTTATAGAAGAGATTGATTGAAAACAATGTTTTAACAAATTATGTGTATGTTGATTTATTTAATAATTAAACTAATTCAAGTAAGGCATGGTGCATTTTGTTGTGAGTTAATTAGTTAGTATGTCATGTACTTTTTTAGTTAAATGAGATTTAATATAGTTGGCAAGTAGCTATAACTAGTAAAGCAATACGTTAGTTAAATGAATTTAATTTTTTTTTTAAAATATTGATATTTATACAAATTAAAGTTGACTAACTCAACAATAGGAGTGTACATACGTCAGGTTGGTCGAGGAGAGTGAGATTTGATCGGGGAATAATGTATGTGTAAATATTTTTTACAAAAAATTTCATCGTCAGATAATTCGTAGTTAATATATTTTTTTTTATAAGAGAAACTTTTTTCTACTCTTACTTGAAAAGTTGATTTTTATGAACTTTTCGATATAAAAATATATTCCCTAAAAACACCCAATCAAAAATGAAAAGAAAAATTAGCCATACCAAGTTGTTAGAACTTAATCGTTAAGGAAATTACAGGATTAAGATAAGCACATACGTAATTGTACACTATAAATAAATATAAATTAAAAAAATTATTATTTTTCTCATATAAGTGACTAAATTATGAATTAATTTATGGTTGATGGTCCACAACATGATGAAAGAAAGAGTAGAAATTCCTAACTTATTAATAGCATTTTCTTCATTTTAATTCATTTATCTGTTTTTAATTTGATACAAAATTTAAAATAATAATTATTTTTGAATTTTATGATTTTAAATTAAAAATATCTAGAAGGTATCAAAAGGTTGTTATTATATCTTGAGATTTTAAACTTATCATATTAGAGTTTAAAAATTATCAAAAAAGAAAAAAAAAATTTTATTTTAAATTACTAAAAAAAACAAAAGACAAATAAATTGAAACGCGGCGGATGTATATATCTAGATCACTATCTTGTCTTTTTGCATGAAATAGACTGATTATTAGGACATGATTTAAAATCAAATTGATTTGAAATTATAAATATTTATGTATGCAATTTGGATCAGTAAAGTTTTACATTTATTTTTTTTAAAAAAAAAAGAGAATCTCATAATTTGAGGAAATTATAATCAAAACTTTCTCAATTCTTAAAATCTTACCAAATAAACAAATTACTCATAACAACGTGTAATACAGTAACAAAAGGTCCTTCATAAAAATACATCATTTATTGATTGAACTTTAGTTCAATTAAAGAAAATTAAACATGACTTATAATATAACTATTTTTAATATACAATTGATAAGCAATTGTGTAATATAAATAACATGATTATTTTTACCTAAACTTCATGAATTACTTTTTATGTTTATGGAGATTTTGTCCCCAAAAAATTATCAAACAAATTAAGAACCCTTAATCTCTTCTAGAAATTAATTAGAATCCCTAATTTTTGCTTTTTTGGGGGGTGGGTAGGTGGGTGGGGCATGAATTTGTTATAATTTGTTATTAATTAGAATCCCTAATTTTTTCTTCACGGTCATATTTTCTTTTTTTTCATAATTACTTTAACTTGTTATAGTTGGGTCGAGATCTTTTCGAAAGAAGTCTCTTTACGTGTATAAAATATGAATAAAATTTATGTACAATCTAACTTTCTTATATTCTAATTATGAAATTATAAGCGTTCAATTTAATTGATCGACCTAAGTCTTTATTATTATTATTATTATTTTTAATATAGACTGAATAATTATTATGACTTGCTAGAAACACGAATTTAAAGGTTAATGTACCATGTGTTTACTTAATTTCAATAACCATTTCCATTAAAATAAAGGTAATTAAGATTATGAATAGATTAACATTTTCAAGAATTGTTTATCCAACTAATAAGAAATTCAGTTATTATTAATAAGAAATTATCCACTAAAACATAGCTGGCCAAAAAAAATTCTTTTAAATTTCCATGTTTCTGAAATATTTTTAAAAATATTTTCTCTAAAAAAATAAATTACTTAAAAATTTAAAAAAATGACTTGAAATAAGGAAAACAACATATGTGAGTGTGTATTCTTGAAACAATAATATTTTTATTTATTTATCAAATATTATCAAATAAAAAGTAAAATATAATTTCTTTCAAACCAAACACACCTATAATATATAAAAAGGGTAAAGCTTTGGAGTTTAGAAGGACTTTTAAGACTTTAAAGTCAATTAGTTAAACATCATACATCAATTAGAAGAATCTAAAACCAAATACATTAACTATATATGCAAAATTAGTATTTTAAAAGAATAAAAATATTACTTGCTCAACATGTTATGCTTTTAAATTACCACTTGGAAGTAAGGTTGGATTGGATATCAATTTGAATTTTTAATTTTTGGATTAAAAAATTATAATTTGCTAAATCCAATTCAAATAAGTTTGGATTGAATTATTTTTTTCCAATATGATTTTGTAATAATTATTTTAGATATTTTCTGTCATGATCAGATAATAGACTAGGGTTGAAGGATCATAAATCACAAATAAAACAATAATATCAACTTTATAAAATACTAAATTAACATTCAAGATCTGGTGTCACTAGTACAAAGAACATTTAGACTAGGATAGAAATGAAGTAAGTGTATCAAAGTCTCAGATTCAAAATAAAGATTACTAATACTGTAAGGTAACATCTAATGGGGACTCAAGACCCGGAGCCTTACCACTAAATAGAATTAGAACCATTGCACGATCAACAATCAATTAGGCGATGCTTTCCATTTTCATATGTATCAACTCATGAATTTCTCGGACTTTCGATCAATTTTTACACAAAATTTTTGTAGAATTGTCCATAATAATATGGGAAAGACTTTCAATAACTTCGGTCTAATCTGTGGAACATCTTTGTCATCTCGGGGCCTTTTAACAGAAATTAGGCAATTTTGTCTATTTTCATATGTGTTAAATTCATGAATTTTTTTGGTGATATAACTTTCGATCAGTCTTCTTGAGACCCTTATAAAACCTTTCATAATAATCGGGGGAAGAATTTTAATAGTCTCGGCTTGATCCACAGGTTATTTTTTAGCATTTAGCGGCTACTCAACAGGAATTAGGCAATTTTTTTTCATTTTCGTGTATGTTAGCCCATAGATTTTGGTGGTATAATTTCTGATCATTTTTTCTGCGAAACCTTTGTATAATAGCCCATAATGACCTGAAGAAGAATTTCAATGCCCTCGGGCTGATTGGCAAGACCTTTTTTTAGCATTTAGGGACCACTCAATAGGAATTAGATTTTTCATGTGTGTTAGCCCATGAATTATATTTGTGTAGTATGACGTTCGATCAATCTTTCTATAAAATCTTTTGCAGAACCATCAATAATGATCCAGAGAAGAACTTTATTAACCTCGGCCTGATCTGCAGGGTGTTATTTAGCATTTAGGGGGTCACTGGACAAGAATTAAGTGATTTTCTCCATTTTCGTGTGTGGTAGCCCATGAATGTTTTGGGTGGTAGGACTTTCGATATATTTTTTCATCAAACCTTTAAAAAGCCATGTATAATGACATGCAGAAGAATTTCAATAGCCTCACCTGATTCATGGGGCACTTTTTAGCATTTAGGGATCACTCACAAAAATTAGATGATTTTTTTTTCATTTTTGTATGCGTAGCCCACTGATTTTTTTGGTGGTATGAATTTTGATCAATTTTTTCGTGAAACCCTTACAGAATCATCTGTAATGATCAGGAGAAAAAATCCAATACCCCCAATTTGGTTTGGGAATGCTTTTTTACCATTTAGGGATTAATCAATAGGAATTAAGTGATTTTCTTCATTTTTCATGTGTGTTAGACCATGAATTAGTAGCATAGCTTCTGATTAATTTTTTTCATGAAATCTTTACAAAATCGTTCATAATGGCCTAAGGAAGAAATCTAATAGCCTTGACATTATTTGTGGGGTGTGTTTTAGCATTTACGGACCACTTGATAGAAACTGGGTGATTTTCTTTGTTTTTGTGTGTTAGCTCAAGAATATATTTGTGGAATGCAATTTTTCTGCAAAACATTTATAGAATTGTCCTTAATGACCTGAGAAAGAATCCCAACAGCCTCGGTCTGATCCACAGGTAGCATTTAGGGGCCACTCAATAATAATTATGCGATTTTCTCCATTTTTCATGTGTGTTAGCCCATGTGTTTTTAGTGGTATGGATTTTGATCATTTTTTCCCCGAAACCTTTAAAGAGCCATCCAAATGACCCATGGAAGAGTTTCAATGACCTCGACCTTATTTGCCGGATGTTTTTTTAGCATTTAGGGGTTACTCAACAGGAATTAGGCGATTTTCTCTGATTTTCATATGTGCTAACTAATGAATTTTTTTGGTGATATGACTTTCGCTCAATATTTTCATGAAACCTTTCCAGAACTGTCTGTAATAATTAGGGAAAGAATTTAAAAGCCTCGGTCTGCAAGGCATTTTAAAATTTAGGGGCATTGAACAGGAATTAGGCGATTTTCTTTGTCTTTCGTGTATGTTAGCCCATGAATCTTTTTTATGATATGACGTTCGGTCAATTTTTTGCTAAATCTTCACAAAATCATACATGGGGTGAAGAATTCCAATAGTCTCAACCTGATCCACGGGGTATTTTTAGCATTTAGGGGCCACTAGACAAGAATTAGTCAATTTTCTCTATTTTTAATGTGTGTGTTAGCCCATGAACTTATTTTGATGGTATGACTTTTAGTCAATTTTTCTGTGAGATTTTTACAAAATCGTCCATACTGATCCTAGAAAGGATTCCAATAGCTTACTATTTTTCGTACAGTTATAAATATCTGAATCATAATAGTAAAATATTGAATTAATTTAATGCAATCTAATTTCTTAATCAACCCAAATATTCTCAAAAAGCAAAATATAACTACTAATATGAAAGGGGGAGTATTTGGAGGATGTCAAGACACTTCAAGGGTCGTCAATGAATTCAATAATGGGATGCCCTTCTCTTTAGGGATTTTGATGCCCATCTATTTTATGTGACATTATTATTTTTTTTTTAAAAATGACTTTTGAATTTATGATCATTTATATAATTGTAAATTATTTTATTAAAACAAAAACTAAGTTAAATATTTTTAAATATTGTATGGTAATATTTTTTTTAGACGAACTAAAAAAGAATTATGACAAATAAAATGAAATAAAAGAACATATACTTATGTCATTTTCAATATCTCCAAAATTATATAGGCCCCATAAAACTTCTTCGTACTATCAAATTATTATACCTAAATCTTGCTAAAAGAGAAACCAAATCTTGCTAAAATAGAATAATATTATAATTATAAGTTAACTATTTATAACTTTTATTAATTTTTGAATATAAATACAGCATACGAACAAAAATCATTAATTCTCGCGAATCAATACCTTAATAGCTAAATTCATCCCTAAACTCCTTTCCCTTTTTCAAAAGTCGAGGAGCCTATGCTTAGCAATGTCCCATGCCTCGGTTATCATCTTTGTCTTTGTATGTAGTACCCGAAGCAGTGAAGTGATCATGTAGCTGAGAAGAAGCCTAAAAGTATCTACTACTACACCACATTACACTTGGTTTTTACTCAACGTCCCGTTTGCTGGAATTTCTTATAAAGATTAGCCATATTTTGAAAGATGTCCATCAATTTTTTTTTATTTTATATGATATTTTTATTATGAGTAGAAACAATTTAATTTTATAATAATCCTTTTTTAATTTTTAGTGAAACGGTTTAGAACAACACAAACATCTAAGAAATATTTTATACTACAAGTTTAAAAAATCTTTATTTTCTTCTTAAATATGTATCACGTCAAGTCAAACGATGCCACGTAAAATAGTACGGATCTGAGTATTAGCCAATAATGAACCACCAACATCATTATTATCCTCCTCTCTAATCCATCAACGTGTCAACTTATTAGACATCCGTACAATATCCAAAAAATTATTTTTGAGTCATCTTGAACTTTTGAAACTTTTGGACATTTTCAAAAAGTCACTTATTACTTGCATTATTGACACTCCACGTGTCCACCTACCAATAAGTTAAGTAAAATATACTATAAAAACAAACTAATTAATTAAGTGTACCCAATATTGAAAGTACTTCTTAATTAAGAGCTAAGCAATTAATAGGCAAATGGTATCCTCTATTTATTCTTGAAAAGAATGCATGTGTTATTATTATTATTATATGTTTTTATTTCTTGGTTTTGATTAATTTTGATGTTGTAGGGAGTACTTTGTGAAGGTTGAAGGTATGGATGATAATGAGCTTGAAGGTATTTTATCAGATATTAAAATTTTATGTTGTCGATCTTCTTCTTCTCTTTTCATTGACGTAAGATATTAGTATTGAGATTCTGTTTAGTTTAAATTCTTATCACATAAGACTCAGTTAAGAGAGAAACGTTTTTTTCAATTAAATTTTCTTATATATGCTTAAAGTTTTGATTCAAAATACCTGATTAAGGATTAAAAAAAAAAGTAATCCTTGTTGGAGAATTTCATGGTTTTACTCTAACCCTTTTTCCAA
Source organism: Solanum rostratum (assembly GCA_029948455.1). NCBI lineage: Eukaryota > Viridiplantae > Streptophyta > Magnoliopsida > Solanales > Solanaceae > Solanum > Solanum rostratum. Next base: position 66,764,388 of record CM057051.1, on the reverse strand, counting down.
TTTAAATTGATATGCTCTCATGCTATTTGACATGATTGTCTACTTGTTAATATACTTGAGAAGTCTATGTGAGTATAAGGAGTGGAAGGGAATTATTTATCCTTATTTATAAAGTTAATATTTTATTTTTATGTTTATATAATAAATATTGAATCATCAGTGAAAAGTCTTTCTTTGCCACCAATGAGTATTACATATATATATATATGGGGGAGTGGTGAGATAAATCTAACGAGAAGATCACGAAATTGATAGAGAATTTTATAAAGTTTGAGGTGTATAAGAAATATTACTATCTTTAAAGATATTTCACCTGATATAGATATATTATCAAAATTCAACGAATTCTTCTATTACAAATTTAGAGCATAAAAACTAATAGAGATTAATTTTAATTGAAATCCACTACAAGGAAGGAGAAATCCATCACAAGAGGAAAATATGTGTGTATTTATATATGTCAAGATTTCAAATTATCAATATAAACTATCAAGACTAAAGAATGTTTATTGTTGTGATAATCAAAGCAATCAATTAATGGTTTAATAAAATTCTCCCTCCGCCTCATATTGGATGGGTATCTTACTACAAACAACAACAACAACATATGTACACAGACCTTACCACTATCTCATAGAAGTAGAGAGATTGTTTTCTGGGAACCCTCATCTCAAAAACCCATAAGCAGAATAAACTAGATATGACCAAAAAACGCATGTCAATATGTAAATACGATAGAATTAACACATATACGATAGATATAAAAACACACCTACTCCTGCTACTTTACTATACTTCCACCTAACCCTACCAACCAATTAGCCTGCTACTCTAATTCACGACCTCCACTCTTTTCTATCTTACTAAAGTTAATTATTTTATATTATTTGACCACTTACTAAATTAGAATAGAATTAATTTTTTTTTCATTTTATCCGTACAATTAATGTGACCTTTGAATGTGGACAATTCCCACACTAGCTATTCCTATTTCTATGTATATTTTTCTAACTTATTTTTATGTGCATTGTCGTGAACAAAAGGTAAAATAGTAAAGTTAATCAATTTATTGATAATTTTTTGATTATCATGTAAAATAGAAAGAATCAATTAATATGGACAGTGGCAGAGCCACATAGGTACTAGAGCGTTCATCTAAACCCCTTCAGCGAAAAATTATACTATTTATATTAAGTAAAAATAATTTTCTATATATAATAGATGTCGAACCCCTTTACTTTTTAAAATTTTGAACTCCTTTATAGAAAATTCTGACTCTGCTAATAAATATGGGACGGAGGAAATAGAATATAAAAGACAATAAAAAATTTGTTTCAATGCCAATCTAACTAGTCATTAAGACTATTCAATAGCAATACCAAATTTCTATCACAAGGGACATTATTATTTAGACTTTAGAAATATTCAAAGATGATTAATATAATATTTGTTAATCATGGCTAGTAAATGATAAAAAATATATTAAAATATTTGTTGACCATGGCTAATAAAGGATAAGGAATATGCTATAATTTATTTTTGAAATATAAAAATTACTTTTTATATTTAATCTGCCTTTATATTTTTTTTATATTTCTTACCCCCAACCCCACCTCCACACTATATATATGGAGCTTTGACACTATTGAGAGTCTTCACTTTTCTTAATTAGCAACCCCCCCCCCCCCACCCCCCAACACACACACACCCCACACACACCCAAAAAAACAGAAGTATATATATAAATCAATTAGTAATTAAATCTTTCATGAAACAAGTCAAAGTAGCAACAAATTCGTAATTCATATATTTAACTTAAAATATTATATTTCAAGAGAAACTTAAACGTGTTTTTTTCGATTTATGTCATGGAATGGAATTCGTTTGTTTTCCTCAAGCAATAGTTGGAAGTGCAAGTTCTTGACAAAATTTTAAATTTTTAAGTGGCTTATACTTTGAATTTATCCACATTTTATTTTTCATTAGTTCGCATCGAAAAATCATTTTAGAAACATCGAATTTGAAAAAATCAAACCGAAGCAAATTAGTTTGATTCGGTATATGATGCATACTTTTTTAAAACCAAAATTTACTAAAATTGAACCGAAGAATCGAACGCCCGCCCTAACACACCACAATAATACACTACCCCAAAAATTTAAAATGAAAAACTATAAATTAGTTATAGATTTTGTCTATAAATAAAAATTTTGATTAAAAAATTATGACGAAATTTTATTGTTTAGCAACAAAATTTTTCATTGCGCGCAATGGATGACCGGAGAAGTATTTGGAGGACTAAATGGGAAACTTTATTCTTCCATGGTTATGTGGAGGCAAGTCACATGGAATTGGCTATTGTTAGTGTCTTTAAATTTTGTGTTTTATTATGAGTTGTATTGTATTATATTATTAGTTTAAATATTATATTTTTTTAATTATTATTTAAATTTTATTTTACCATATTATTTAAATTTATCATTAGATAAGAACTGATCGCGTCGTTATTTTAATATTGTTCTTTTCATTTTGTCTTTACTTATTATTTAATAATCCTATTGTATTCTTCACCCTACCATTTTATAAAAGCTAGCCTCTATCTTGTATCCTAGTTTTTTTTTTTTTATAGATTTATCATTAAATTTTAAATGCGTGACGTTATGTGATTCTCAGATATAGCCATTCTAGGGAAAATTACAGTGCATGGCCATTCGACCAAAATAATTACCAAAAAAACATAGTCGTTCGCTGTGTAGGCATGTATAGTTAGTGTATATTTCACAATATAGTCAATCTATATTCAGTTTTTGAGCGTATCGTAATGTAAATTTAGTGTATAGCACATGTATAAGCAATCGTATAGTTAATATATACTTTCTATGAGTTTTGGCCAACTATATCGTATAGTCATGAGCATTTTCTACGATTTTGTGTAATTTTTTATATAAATGAAAGAGGGCTATATTTGTTGTAAATCAATTAGTTTATTGTATATATTTGAAATTATCTCAATATTCTATTTATTTAAATAATATAATACAACACAATATAATATAATACAATACATTATAGATTTGTTAGAACTCGTGGCAGAATAATTACCTAGTTATTTTATTTTATTTTATTTTTTAATGAATATGTTTATCAGAACTCATTGTGGTCATAAGGATTTAGCACAAAAATGTCTTGGCAGATCACCACAATTTTTGATGGATAGATTTATAAAAACTCAATTATTTGTTTTTTTTTTCCAAATTCTTTTTCCATTACTATTTTTAATTTATATATAAATTTGATTTTTATGATAACCTTTACTTAAATTAAAAAAATTATCCAAAATTAATTACTTTACTTTCACAAGATAAGAAATAGACTACGTATATGCATCGGTTCTTTAGATTTCATTTATAACATTACACAAGATATATTATTTTTTCTATTTTAAAAAAGAATAATTTTTTTTCAAAACTTTAATTTTAAAATGTGACATAAAACGATATTTTGATATATTTGACATAATTTTAATTTAGAGAGAAGTATTAAAAATACCCTCGAACTTAACACGAATTATTAGTTTCGTCCCTAAATTGTTAAAGCTTAAAAACATCCCTCAACTTGGTGAACTAAGCTTAAATAAACCCTCGAACTTGACACAAATTATTAGTTTCGTCCCTAAACTATTGATAGGCTTAAAAACACTCCTCAATTGTACTCACTTGTTATGCCGTGTGGTATGGAAAGAGGTGCATCTAAGCTTAGTTTACCAAGTTGAGGGGTACTTTTAAGTTTATCAATAATTTAAAGATGGAAATAATAATTTATATCAAGTTTAAGAGTGTTTTTAGTACTTTCTCTCGTTAATTTAAGAAAAATAAAATTGAAATATTTTTTTCTTTTTTTGTCTTTTTATATATTTAAGAATAAGAATAAACTAGTAGAAGATGCTCTTTGATTCCCATCTTTATTTTTTTTCTAAAGACAAATATCTGCTCGTTTCCCGAGACACCTACCACGTGTCACATATTATGTTTTAAAATAATTTATTAAAATTATAAATCTCAAATTTTCTCTCTTTCCTTCCCGGCTTCGCATCCCTTCGGAAGCTTCATTGTTTGTCCAATTAGGTATTTTTCCCAATTTCTTCTCTTAATTGGATTCGTTAATTTCGTAGAGGCGAATTCAGAATTTTAAATAGACGAAGAAAATGTGAAATTTGAACCAAAAATAATTAAAAAAAGTAGTTGAAAATGATATGTGGTCGAATGGAAATTTGAAGTTTATGAGTTTTGAATTTTAGGATTGGATATAGAGTTTGGGCTAAAGTTATTGGGTAGATCTGTTCATGGTAATTTGCATGTTGGTTTTGGTTCTATTTTGTTGTATATATTTTTAATGAATTAGTTGTTGCTTATTGTCATGAATATTTGAGGATTGTTAAGCTATTTGTTTTGTTTTGGGGGATATTTTGCATGGATGCATCAATGTTGGCTGTTGGATGCAGGAGACTTTATAGTCTTGGCATATGATGTTTTTTCCTCAGCTTAACATTTATTATTGATTTTTCTTGTGATGCCTTTCTTTTGGGGGAAGGGGAGTTTTGGAGTAATTGGTAAAGTTGTTGTGATGTGATTGGGAGGTAACGGGGTCGAGTCATGAAAATAGCTTTTTGGAGAATTATAGGGTAAAGTTGTGTACGATAGAGCTTTGTAGTATGGTCCTTTCCTGAACCCCACGTGCACATGTTGGGAGCTTAGTGCGTTGGGCTGCCTTTTGAATTTGTTTGGGGTGCTCGGTGGGGTGACAAGGGTCTATCTTCTAGAATTTGAAGTTTACGGTTGCCATCGATCCCATAGCTCGTTTTGGTTACTGGGTGCACATATTGGGAGCTTAGTGCGTTGGGCTACATTTTGAATTTGTTTGGGGTGCTCGGTGGGGTGACAAGGGTCTATCTTCTAGAATTTGAAGTTTATGGTTGCCATCGATCCCATAGCTCGTTTTGGTTACTGGGTGCACAATTGATTATTTATACATCTTTAATGGATTTCCTAACACAAATATAGGGTCTTAGCAAAAGCTAATGGATTTGTCCGAACCCTTATCTATAACGCCGTCCCCAGGGGTAGTGTGTTTCCTAGAAAAAATTCTCTGTCTGAGTGTGCCTATGACAATTCACAATTTGATCTTGAAGTATCTTTGATGTTTCATTCGCTCATATTTTATGTATCAAGTTTCTGCATCTTTTGTTTGGTGAAAGAAAAAAAGGGTGATTAAATTTCTTTTGCTTTTCCTTGCTAGGTTCATACATATACTCCTATTAGTATGCCAGTCCAGGATAATATCGAAAATCTAACTCTGTTGTACATCGCAATATGAAATGACTAAATCTAGCTACATTTCTTGATCTTGATGAGTTAAATTTGTCCAATGTGATGGAACAGGATAACCCTTTAGTTTGATTTTCAATAGTTTTTAAAGAAGATATCATAAATCTGGAACCTTCTAGTTGGAGTTGTATTCTTGAGGTAGAGAGTGTCATTAGTTAAAAAACGAGATTCCAAACACATCGTGAGCTAAACCGATATACATCTTGAAGGACATTTCTGTTGCTTTTCCCCTTATCTTTTACTTTCAGTTCGCACATCATTTTACATGGTCATCGATTTTTTCTTAAGGTAATAATTGTTAAGCTCGCATTGAAATTTCCTGACTGTCTGTCCCTTTTTTCTGTTGACATTCAGTGCTAGTGATATTTATGAAGGCAATATAATTGGGATGCAGAAGAATGGGGTTGTACAACAGCAATTACCTATTGGAGGCTTCTGAATTTCCATATGCTTCAATATTAGTCTGTTTCATCCTGAGTGATCTCAATTATGCACATCACAGCACACTAAACTTCTCGTGCCAGATGAACAATGAAGCCACAACCCTTAAACATCCCCTCGTGCTGAAGCACAGTCTTGTTGGAGCTGGTTGAGCTCTGCAACAAGGCCTCTCCTGCCTGTTAAAAACGAGTATCATATCAGCAGGAAGAAGTAAGTTTAGTGGTTACTAGAATTGTTGGTTCAAATGGAGAAGAAAGGAAATGTACTGATGCAAAAATATGATTTGGGGAGATTATTAGGTCAAGGCAACTTTGCTAAGGTTTATTACGGAAGAAATCTTGAAACGGGACAGAGTGTGGCTGTCAAGGTAATTGACAAAGAAAAGGTTCTTAAGGCCGGACTGATGGAACAGACTAAGAGAGAGATATCTGTTATGTCATTGGTTGAACACCCAAATGTTCTAAAGTTATATGAGGTCATGGCAACTAAATCTAAGATTTACTTAGTCATTGAGCATGCCAAAGGTGGTGAGCTTTTCGCAAAATTGACAAAGGGGAGGCTCAAGGAAAAATTAGCTAGGAAGTACTTCCAGCAGTTGATTAGTGCTGTTGATTGTTGCCACAACCGAGATGTTTATCACCGTGATCTGAAACCAGAAAATGTGCTTCTAGATGAGAATGGAAATCTCAAGGTATCAGACTTTGGATTAAGCGCCTTGGCCGAGTCTAAGAGGCAGGATGGCTTACTCCACACAACATGTGGAACCCCAGCTTATGTTGCACCAGAGGTTGTTAGCAGAAAAGGATATGACGGGGCCAAAGCAGATATCTGGTCTTGTGGGGTTATCTTATTTGTTTTGTTGGCCGGTTATCTTCCATTCCAAGACTCAAATCTTATGGAGATGTATAGGAAGATAAGGAAGGCTGAATTCAAATTCCCTAATTGGTTTACACCAGAAGTGCGGAAATTACTTTCGAGAATCCTTGATCCGAACCCTCGTACAAGGATTTCCATAGCAAAGATAAAGGAGAGCTCTTGGTTCAAGAAAGATTTGCATTCCAGAGATGCAGTAACCAACATAGAAGAGAAGGAAAAGTGTAGCCTAGATGCCAACGCTACCATTGAAGATTGTACACATAACCGTATCTCCCCCTCCGTGTCAAAGCTAGAGTTGCCTAAGCCAACAAATCTAAATGCATTTGATATAATCTCTCTTTCAAGTGGATTTGATTTGTCTGGTTTGTTCATAACAAAGGATCAGAAGGAAGACTTGCAATTCATTTCGGCGAAGCCTGCCTCTTCTATCATGTCCAAACTTGAGGAAGTTGGCAGGAATCTGAAGCTGGAAGTTCGGAAGAAAGAAGCTGGATTTATGAGATTAGAGGGATCAGGTGGATATGGGAATCTGTCCATTGACGCTGAAATATTTGAAATTACTCCGTCCTTCCACTTGGTTGTGCTTAAAAAGTCACATGGTGATAAGGTGGAATACCAAAAGATGCTGAGACAAGTTATAAGACCTGCTCTGGAGGAAATTGTTTGGGCTAGGCAAGGTGAGCAGCCAATTAATCGTTTATAGAGGACACAAAAAAGAGCTTCTGATCTCGTGACATTTACGCTGTAAGTTGATCTCACTTTAGTATCAGTATTTAACGTTCAACTTGTCTGTTTGGTTTCTGGTTGTAATTGTCAATTTACTATGTATCAGCCTGTTTGAGGCCACCCGTTTAAGCTTAACAGAGATGACCTATTTTGTTAAATTTTTAAGTTCCTTTGCTCAGCTTATATTGCTGTAATTGACGAGTAATGTGCAGTTTTCTGGCTGTCTATTGCAAAGGAGACTTGTAGTAAACTGATGATCTATGGTATTTTCTGCGTGTTTGCGGTTTGTAGTATTTCGAAGGAACAGTTGACTTGTAACATTTTGAGGTGATGGGGACTTGTAGTAATAGTGCTTCATTCATCTCTTTGCATAAGGCATTCTCTGAATTGATTATTATCCTTTTGTAAGGAGGAAACAAGATGTACTTTGACTTTTTCTTTTACAATAATAAAAACTACATCACTATTTCAAGGAAGCTCGGATTGGCTATATGAATCCAAACTAATCTTGTTGGTTGCGCCTTTGATCGTTTTGTTCCATTCTACCTTACTTTTTGCTAGATGTGCACTTAATTTAAGTTATTGTAGGTTTTACGAGATTAACTTTCTGTCTTGTGATTTTGGTCTATTTTGTCCTCTTTTAACATCTTCCATCACCATAGATTCACACTTACAAACCATGTATCTAGAGGTTGACACGGACACGACTAAACTATCAGAAGGAACCTTAACTTTGGTTAAACAATATGTATGAGTAATCCCTTTAGCTCAGGGACTATTTTGCCTGCTCTAGTTTGAATTTGTCTATTACTCAAGAAACAAAAAGGAAAGACATTTTATGATGTTAACATGTTGGCACACAATGCATTAACTTAATCTTCACAATACATTATTTTTATCTCAAGTATCACAACCAAAATTATGGCTGTTCTGAGCACCAATTTGTCTGCTAGAGTTTCTTGTTCATGTAATGACCTTTAGATAATGTTGTTTTAATTCAAGTTCTATTTTTGTAATCTTTCGTCAATATTTAAGGCACTTTTGATGTTTCTTTTAAAAAGGGCTGGTTTTTCGAATTATCAATAACAACATATTAGTGTAGTTTCATAAGTAGGCTCTGAGAAAGGTGAACTATATATAGATTTTACCCCTACCTTTGTGGACATACAAAGGCGGTTTTCAAAAGACTCTCGGCTCAAGAAATATTTGTGAACTCATATATGATTTATAATTTCTCTGTGAGAGGCGAATTTTGAGATGTTTGAAGATGATTTTGAACTTCTTAAGATATTTTGAAGAAAAAAAAAATCTCCTTCTGCTATTTAATCACCCTTCCCATTTCTTCTTTCTTCCCTTAAAATTTGGATGGGAGATATTTTGTAGGCCAAATGAAGAATTTAGTATTTTGGCACAAATAATATTGAAGTAGACAAATTGAAGAAGTAGAATTCTCAATAGATTACATTAAAATAAATCTTGACACAATTTGAATCAATAGAGATCACATGAATCTTACTTAAAATTATGTTTTAAAAAAACATCAATTAATGCTTGATGACTTCTGCCAGAATACATATAATTTAGCACTGAGGTAGAAAAATAAGTGGATAAGCTCTGAACAAGAAGATACAAAGAAGATAAAAGCCAAGAATATGATGAAAATTATTGAGACAAGGTGACTAAAATATCAATAGTAGGTTGGTGGGGGTGGAGGTGAACTATAAGTGGGAGATTGCTCGTACTTGTAGTACTTTGTTGGTGTTGGTGGTGGTGGTGAATTGTAAGTTCCAAGCAATAATTTGTTGAAGTATTTTGGGAGGAGGAGATTTTAATAAGATGGAGATGGCTTGTAGTATGGTGGAGGAGGTGATTTATAGTAGGCTGGTAATTCTCGACGTACTTTGGGAGGTGGAGGGGATTTGTAGTAAGATGGAGAGGGCTTGTAGTATGGAGGAGGAGGTGAGTTGATGTAAGTTGGTGACTTCTTTACATACTTTGGTGGAGGTGGAGGGGACTTGTAGTAAGATGGGGAGGGCTTGTAGGATGGTGGAGGAGGTGACTTGTAGTAGGTTGGTGATTTCTTGACGTACTTTGGTGGAGGTGGAGGGGACTTGTAGTAAGATGGAGAAGGCTTGTAGTATGGTGGAGGGGGCGACTTGTAGTAAGCTGGTGATTTCTCAACGTACTTTGGTGGAGGTGGAGGAGATTTGTTGTAAGATGGAGAAGGCTTGTAGTATGGTGGAGGGGGCGACTTGTAGTAAGCTGGTGATTTCTCAACGTACTTTGGTGGAGGTGGAGACGACTTGTAATATGGTGGAGGGGGCGATTTGTAGTAAGCTGGTGGAGGTGGAGGAGATTTGTAGTAAGCTGGTGATTTCTCAACGTACTTTGGTGGAGGTGGAGGAGATTTGTAGTAAGATGGAGAAGGCTTGTAGTATGGTGGAGGGGGCGACTTGTAGTAAGCCGGTGATTTCTCAACATATTTTGGTGGAGGTGGAGGAGATTTGTAGTAAGATGGAGAAGGCTTGTAGTATGGTGGAGGGGGCGACTTGTAGTAAGCTGGTGATTTCTCAACATACTTTGGTGGAGGTGGAGGAGATTTGTAGTAAGATGGAGAAGGCTTGTAGTATGGTGGAGGGGGCGACTTGTAGTAAGCTGGTGATTTCTCAACGTATTTTGGTGGAGGTGGAGACGACTTGTAATATGGTGGAGGGGGCGATTTGTAGTAAGCTGGTGGAGGTGGAGGAGATTTGTAGTAAGCTGGTGATTTCTCGACGTACTTCGGTGGAGGTGGAGGAGATTTGTAGTAAGCTGGAGAAGGCTTGTAGTATGTTGGAGGGGGTGATTTATAGTAAGTTGGTGATTTCTCAACGTATCTTGGTGGAGGTGGAGGAAATTTGTAAGATGAAGCTGGAGAAGATTGGTAGTAAGATGGAGACGGTTTGTAGTATGGTACTGAAGGAGCAGGGGACTTGTAATACTTAACTAGCAATGGGGACTTGTAGTTGTGCTTTGAAGGAGCAGGCGATTTGTAATAGTGCGATGGAGAATGTTTATATGAATGGCTCTGATACTTTGATGGAGCAGGCGATTTGTAGTAGTGTGATGGATAATGTTCAACATATTTTGTTGGTTTTTTGTAGTAAGATGAAGGCACTTGATGTTTTGATGGAAAAGGCGACTTGTAGTATTTTGAAGAAGATGGAGAAGTGTAACCATAAGAGTAATCAGCAACAACAGTGCTAGCTACTAAGCAGATTGCCAAAGTAAATGCAAGTAGAGGCCATTGCCCCAAATTCCCAAAGCTTCCCATTTCTGTTTTTGCAAACAAACACTTGTTTTGTATAGTTAAGGACCTCTGCTTTTATATAAGAAAATGAACAAATTTTTTATGTACATTTGTGAAATGGCTTCATGGCACCCACTAAGATAATATAAGTCACAATAAGGACTTAGTTCTTTGATTACTTAGTGGAAGGCATTTTCTTCATGACCAAGGGGGGGGGGGGGGGTGTGTGTCTAAAAAGATAGTCCCCTTAACAAGCATCTTTTTAAGCTAATTGTGGTGATATATGATCATATAGTTATGACTGACCACTAAAACATTAGAAGAAGTGGTTGACAAGGGCAGAGTTACCATTTGGTTAGGGAGGTCATCTGAATTTCGTTCGATAAAAAAATATATTATTTATATATAGTATAAATAATTATATATATATATATATATAATAGATGTCGAACTTTCTTTGACTAGTTCGTGTGTCTACTTCTTTAGATTTTGAACCTTTTGAATGAAAATCTTGGCTCTGCTATTCACTTGAGCAAAAGAAAATTGTTTTACATGATAGCCCGAGGGAGAAAGGATATCTAGACAATTAGTTAAAATTTTAGAATTCATTTAGGGGTGTGTTTGATATGAAAGACCAAATTTGTTTTTCATAATTGGTTGTCATATTTAGATAATATTTTCCAAAAAAAAAAAAAAAGAGATTTCTTAAAAATAAGAAAAGTGATTTCTCAATACGAATAGAAAAAATAAGTTTCATGAATGACACTTCGATTGTTTCTTCATTATCCTCCTGGTTGGCAACCTCCATCCTCGCACCGTCGCCTGCCACCCCTCCCCGGCCCCCTCTCAGTCTCATAATGTTTGACTAAAGTGCATATATATGTTCTTACGGCATTCTTATCCGTTTACTTATCGAGCACTAAAAAAAATAAAAAATCATTTATATATATATATATATATGCATTTTCCTTAGGGGATATTTTTCTTAGTACCAAACACACCCATTATGAAAAAATTTCAGATCTTTACAGCTGCTATTATTTTGTAATTAGAGGTAAATTTGAATTATTAGCAGATGTACTAATCTATTTACAAAAATGTAAGACAATCTCTGTTGCCATATCGAAATTAGAAAGAAAAAAGAGTTCATGAATAAAATAATCAAAATGACAAATGTTTACAATTACAGAAATCGAAGAAAGTCTTTTTTTGAAACATCCGATACAAAAAGAACTGAATGTGAAAATTCCCAAACATACCATACACAATATATGGAAAAGAAACAAAACAACACAAAACAAAACATTCAAAAGTATAGTCTACCCACTCACGATAGAACGTATTTTTTAAAAATATTAGGTATTTGATATAATTAGTCAAGATACGCACAAACTGATCACGATACCACCATTTCAATTACCTATACCAGGGCTTGGAATATCTTCATGTTGTCTATAGAAATTATCATATCCATCATAATCTTCTTTAACCTTGATATTATTATTTTCATCTGAAAATATTCCTTCAAATTTTGTATCAACAAATTTCTTGGGCTTTGTTCCACCACTTGTCATTGGGCTGACCCGGCCCATTAAAGATAGTCCAACAACTACCAACCATATGAACAAGACTATGAATAACAATAAACTGGATTTTGGTTTCTTTCTACTAGCCATTTTTTTTTTATCTATTGAAGAAGAAGTAGAGAAGAAAATGTCTGATTTTTTTTATTTTGTTAGAGGTGGAGTAATACATATATATGTTTTATTAATATATGTTAATCATTGTAATTTTGAATAAAATATGAACATGCTAACTTGGTAATTATATTATATTTGAGACATATATTATGTTAGTGAATCATTGCATGACCTTTTGTGACCACCACACTTTATTGTTGCTCATTTCATGTAGGTTGATGATTAATGTCTCTTGTGTATTCATCCACTTGTATTATGATATAATTAGGATTTGATATTTCTAACCACCTTTCGTGCATCTCGACTAATTTCATGAGACATCTGTCATCTTTCACCAGCAATAGGTTCAATTTGCTGGGGTTTGAACTTGAGACATCATGACTCTCAAGTCTCAACCATGTTATGACAAATTATAATTGGTATAATGAAATATAATTATGAAGGATGACTGTTTTAAAGAGAGTTGATCGTAATTGGATGCACAGCGGCAGAAACCATGGGCAAAATTGGTAAAAACCAGCTGCAATGTTAATTATTGTGAACTAATTTGATGACTGTTATATCCGAATCACCTTTTTATATCCGACTAATTTCATGGATATCTGTCACTTCCCATCAGCAACAGGTATCAAATAACTCTATCCATCAAGACTAGAACAGATGAAAAGAATCACTTAGGAGCCGTTTGATAGGAGGTATTAGGAGGAAATAATCAATATATTAAGTATGATAGTGTTCTTTTGTCTTTGTTGTAGTTTGAACTTGAAACCTCATGTCACTCAAGTCTCAACCATTTTATCGTAAAACATAATTGACTTAGTGAAATATAATTATAGATGGTGACTGTTATGAAAAAATTTGATTGTAATTGGATGCATAGCTGCAAAAACCATGGGCAAAATTGGTAAAAACCAGCTGCAGTGCAGCTTATTCATTGTAATAAAATATTGAATACATGTTAATTATTGTGAACTAATTTGATGACCATTATATCCGAATCACCTTTCTACCTCTCAACTAATTTCGCAGAATACCAGTTACCTCCCATCAGCAACAAGTATCAAATAACTATATCCACCAAGACTAGAACAGATGGAAAGAATCACTTAGTATATTTGTCTTTGTTGAAGTTTGAACTTGAGACCTCATGGCTCTCGAGTCTCAACTACTTTATCGTAAAACATAATTGGCATAGTGAAATATAATTATAGACCATGACTGTTATAAAGAGATCTGACCGTAATTGGATGCATAGCTGCAGAAACCATGGGCAAAATTGGTAAAAACCAGTTGCAATGCAGCTTATTCAGTTTCCACACACATAATACATACATCAACCAGCTACTATATCATATAAACAGGACCAACTCATACGAAAGTAAGCACTAAATTGGCGTCAAAAATTTATACAGACACAAGACGCGTCCTCTGTATCGCGTCAAAGATCGCAGTTCAAGGGCATTCTTTCTCATAAACTTCAGCAGCATATCTCCAGTTCATGACTTTCCATATATTCTTTAGGTAATCTGGTTTCACATTTTTGTACTGCATTATGCAGAGCAAATAACAAAGCTGTTAGATAACTTTTGATCTCAAGAACCAATATAAAGAATTTTGATACCAATACCAATCACGATTTACTGGAAAACATTGGGAAAGTCAGTTGATCTTTAGCCGAAAAAGCCGAGAAATTTATAAAATTGCAGAAACTCGTCGCATCACATGGAATGTTCTTATATCATAGTATCATGTTTAGGCTATTAGAGCTCTGAACAGTAAGGTAATTATACCTGCAAGTAGTATGCATGTTCCCAAACATCAATGCCCAAAAGAGGAACCAAGTTCGGTCCTTTAATGACCAAAGGATCCTGCAGAGAAAAGTAGAAAACTATCATATGCAACCTTGACTAGCATCAATCTGTATGTCGAGAAATATTTACTTTCTAATGCAGCCCTATCATATAAAGAATAGACATAGAATATAAAACATCAAGACTTAAACAGTGCACATGCCCACGCCTCATGGTGCAGATTACTGATACATATATACACGTGATCAACGAAAATTACAAATAAATAAAGGAACTAGTTAACCCGATTTCACTAATCTAAGAGGAAAACTCAGGCAGAGGAAACCGAAATTTGGAGAACTGGAGGTCCCATGGCATTGGAATCTGAATGTGAGAAGCAGGGACAGTGCGAAAATATACAATTAGATTCTGTTATGAATTGCCAAATGATTCAATAAAAGTGGAGGTCCAGCCACATGGAAAATTTATTTGAAAAGGTAAAGCTCCAGAAAAAATGCCTGTTTCTAATCAGTAACTTTTTATGCAATGAATCTCCAGCATAAAAAACTGTTTGCTTGGATAATGGCAAATGAACACGCTTCACTCAAGATAGTCTACAAACTAGGGGTATGGACATATGCAGTAGATGCTTTGCATATAAATTGTTGAAGCACAATCCTTTCTTGTAACGCAATTATACACAAAGTTAATGCATGCATTATTTTTACTAATACAGTCTACAAAACGACCACTTGGGGACTTAGCACAATCAGATATAAAGATGCTCACATACTTCATTTTTTTAACAGCGCAAAATGTAAAATATGTAATGATTTTGACATCTTTATGGGCATCACTAAATTTTTACATAGTCAAAAGGTACTTTAGACCTTTAATATGTGGAGTTGAAACATATATTATCATCTTTACCACAAAACATTTAAAAATTAATGACCAGGCGGGACAATTACGAGTGTGGTTCATAAACTTGAAACAACACAAGTGATTAACAGTCTTGTGCCTTTTCTTTCCCTTTTTGTTTGTTGCTACATAATTATTAAGTCACAACAGAAGTGGAAACATAAATAAACTACCAAATCAACTTCAATAATCAAAGATGAAGCTCAACTATCAAAGAGTTTATCATAATGCATGGTAAACTACCTGGTTCGAGGTGGTTTCAATCACTAGGCGCTTCAGTTCTTTGTCCACACCGAGCCACTGCATACATAAAAGGAATGTAACGAAGAAACAGAAGGCATCATACAGATCCAGAATCTTAGGGACCAAAAACTTGATCAAACTGCCACCCTTCCTTTCGGAGGAGTTACAAAAATACTTTGATGGCCACCATTAAAGAATCAATGTTAAGAAAATATAATATAATCCTAGAGAAGAAACAAAAAGAGCAGACTTACCACCCAACCAGAACCCTGTAAAGCAGCACCTTCTGCATTCATCTTTTGTATTACGGCTTCAAGAGAGCCAAAGTTAATGTCTATGGCTGAGCCAAGAGACCCCTTTGGAGGCTCACCACCACCATCCTGCAATTCATATAGATTTCAAATTATACCTGCAAAGTCGAATGATAAAAATATCTGAGGAAGTACGCTTACGCGAGTAGGGGCAAGGTTCTTCCAGAAAATTGAGTGATTAATATGACCTGCATGAAAGAAAGCCAAGAAAATTAACTTAAATAAAAGAGCACTATGCTTTTAACTATCAAAAGGAAGAAGCAATATATTTCTGACAAGTGATAGCATGACATATGAAATGGCTTCACCAAGACATGAAAGATTATACTGCAGGTCACCACTGGAAGTACAAAAATAAGCAGGGTTACGAAAACCAAGGCAGTTCCAGGCTGATAATCCGACGATATTTAAACCATGGGGTTCATGCGAAATCGTTAATAAATACGATTTTACCATTTCTTTTGTGAAAATTTACCATCCCACCTCAATTCTTTGTCATGTTTTTTTCATACTTCAGTCCCTCATTTCCCAGTATGATGTGAATCCAACTCTTGAAAATTGCTGAAACAGCAACCAATTGATATCAATCAATCATGTACATCCCCATCCCGAATTAATTAGTGTCAGCTGTATAAATCCTCTGTATCCATTCAGTACAAATCACATAATTCATCACAGTTAGACAGTTCTCATAAAGGCCAGTCAACCTAACTTAATCATCCTCCTTTATGCCTCCAATCTGTTATTTGCGAAGTTCAAATAGAGTTAATACAATAACAAATAAACGTCACATTTCGTGAACCATAACCACCGAAACTATGAGAATAAACAGAAAACTTATAAAACTTACTAACTGAAGCCGATCATCGGAGAATAACATCAGGAATGCACGATCAATAAAAAAACAATTCGCATGGTCAAAAGTGTTCTCCTACAAAAAAATTTCCTAGAATACTAACTTGTCATTGTTTGCCACAATTTTTTTGAAGTGATTCAAAAATACACTACAATCACCCACCTCTCAGAGTGCCACAAAATTCCGATATCTACATGCATGTATATACACAAGTAACAAAAGAACTAATAAACCACAAGGAAATAGAGAAAAAAATGGACCTCCGCCATTGAACTTGATAGCACTCTGCAATTTAGCTACAGTAGGAGAATCACCGCTGTTGATTGCATCATGGAGCTGTTCAAGGGCTTTATTGTAATTAGTGATGTAAGTCTGATGATGTTTCTGGTGATGAAGCTGCATGATTTCGCCGCTAATTGCAGGTTCTAATGCTCCATAATCATAAGGGAGATCGGGTAGAGAGAAAGTCTGTACGTAACGGAGTTGTTGCCGGAACCCTAACACTCCGGCGAAGGTCTTTTTCGTCACTAGGGTTCGAAGAGCCATTTTTCGTTCGTCGTGAAGCAGATGATAGTGTCAATCTACTGTGCCCTTTTATAGGTTCGACGGGTGAAAAGATGGCGTCGTTGTTTTACGCCACGTGTCCATGGTCTGATTTAGTTCAACTTATAAAAGAAACCAAAAAATAATTTTTTATTTTTTCTTGTTACTTGGATAACTATTGAAACGCACCCTCTCGACGAACTCAAATTAAATACATCATCGATTTGTCACATTACACAGAAAGTGATCTCAAATGCTTGTAGGAGTATGCAAATCTTAATAATAAGTTGAACAAAATATTGAAATCAGCTTAAACTTGACGAGAATTTAAAAGTGTAAACGCATTACATGAATGCGATTTCAAGTCTTCATGTTTTTTTATTTTTATCTTTTATTAAATTTTATTTATTTTATACTAGATTTGCACAATCCCAATATATATTTTTATATCTTGACTTATGTAATATAAATAAAATTTGAAGAATCAATTAAATTTTTAATATGATTTTAGATATTTTAAGTTGTTAATTATGATATATAATATTTTTTATACAAATTTTAAATAATATATGTTACTCTCAACTAGATTTCTTATATCTTCTGAAATTTTTTAGTTATTCATTATTGTGATTTATAACACTTTTCATGTCATTTTCAAATAACATATGTTACTTTCTTTGTTCCAATTCATGTGACACTAATAAAAAAATTTGAACGTCTTTAACTATCTTGAATTATTACTTGTTATGATATACAGTATAATTTTTACATAATTTTCGAATGATATATGTTATTTTCTTCGTCCTACTTTATGCAGTATTGATAGAATTTTGAAAAACTATCTTTTAATTTTTAATTTGTTTATTATTGCGACTTATAATACTCTTTTACGACATTTCAAATAATATTGTTTACGTAATTTTTAAATATATAATAATTTTAAAAAATAAGACAAAAAAATTAAAACGAAGAAAGTAACCCGAAATGACCAAAAATAGTCCCCCAAAAGTCTAAATACCTTAATTTGCTCATTGTTGTAATTTATAATACTTTTTACGTAATCTTTAAATATATAAAGGCAAGCCCGGTGCACTAAAGCTCCCGCTATGCGCAAGGTCCAGGGAGGGCCCGACCACAAGGGTCTATTGTACGCAGCCTTACCTTGCAGTTCTGCCAGAGGCTGTTTCCAAGGCTTGAACCCGTGACCTCCTGGTCACATGGCAACAACTTTACCAGTTACTCCAAGGCTCCCCTTTAAAAATATATGATAAATTTTTAAAAAAACAAGACAAATAAATTAAAACAGAGAACGTAACTCAAAATGACAAAAATAACTTCTCTGGCCACTTCTAGATATGGAGATGTAGATACAAGAGATAAATAAAGATGATAATATATAAAGAAAGTTCTAATCTCTCAGTCAAGCTTTGAATAATCAAGATCACAAAGTTCAGCAAATAGGTGCATACAAATTGAGAGAATTGCATGCAATACTTGTCAGCTCATGGCATTATTCGTCGCAGTATTCAGCAGACTCATCTATTTTGACATTTCAATATCTGAGTATGTTGACATTTCATTTTCCAGATATTCAGAAACATACCATTCAATTCTTCAACTGTTCATTAGCTGCTGTCACCCATGCATCATAGATTTCATCTGAAAACAGCACAAAGTGTACCTGCAATTATGATAAAGAGGATATGCTAAAACACATTCTATTTTCACAATAAAGATGGTTTTGGTAACACTCAGTTTAAATTTGAATAGCATTAAAAAACATTTGCAGGGTGGAAAGGGTATTTTGACCTGCTCTTAATATGTAGATTGTGAAGTATCACATCAGAATGTAAAGGTATGTACCCAGATACAAAATACTCGACCTAAGTGGACAACAGGGATTCAAATGGCCTTGGAAGGATTTATGAAAAGTGAAGATACCTTATAAGATGGCATTTTTTTCTAGGCAAGTAGCTAAGAAAACATGCTTGACTCCAGAAAAGTGAATGAGGAAGAGGGTTGCAGCTGTGTTATAAATGCTTCTCATGTGATAAAAGATTTTGACAGCGTAAATTACAGACCAGATTTGGCCCCTAGGGGTTAGCTCAATTGGGAAAGGTTGAGAAACAAATGTCTTATGTCACGGTTAGAACCCTGCACCACGCGAATTAACTTTGGTATTTAGGAGAAGGATAGAGGGCTGCACCCATTATGCCCCAGTTTCGTCAGCTATGGTTGGTCCAAAGGAATGGATCAAAGACGGATTTCTCAGTCATAAAAAAGAGTTACCAGCCATATTTGGCAACTAACATTTTAAGGAATCAGGTGGCCTATGCCAAAGAATAGAGAGCTGTTGGCATGCTGGAATATCACTATAGGTACTGCTAGACAGAGAAAATGGTGGCAAATCCTACCTGCTTGAGCACGGTGAGTTGTGACGAAGGAGAGAAACAAAAGATGCTTTGAAGGAACCTGCAACTCTGTCGAGAAAGACAATATGAACTGTCGGCCCTTTTTTTTTTTTTGGTGCAAAGACCATATCCTAGATGATGCTGAATCTCTCATAAATATCACAGAATCCTTGTAAGAAGAGGAAGGAGATTAATTTGTTTCTATTGAAATGTAATACTATGGTTTATGCACAACCTTTGTGATGATATATCACATTGTTACCTTTCTCGACAACAATGAAAATGTATGCCACGAAAAAGAAAAAAAAAGTATAAAGGACATCTTCGAATTAAAACATCTTGACTTCAGATTAAGAGGTAGTTTAACTATTCAAGCCACCAAGAATTCTTTCACATACCAATGAAACTCAGATTGTCCCTCAGTAAAATCATCTAAAAACGATATCAGGTGATTTCAGTCATTTTCAGACATCATTTTCGAAGACATGTCATGATCAAAGTAATAATACTAAGCAAGAACGACCAGAGTAGTTATTCAAGCAATTGCAGTGTTTCAACAATTAGATATGGCTCTTTTATATTGCTAATTGTCAGGTCCAGTACACAGGAAATAATAGTGTTGAAGTTACTGGAAACAACTCATACCACATTACATTTAAATGGTAACACTACGAATATTATGCTTCAATTTGTTATTAAAAAATTGTTCATCTCAATCAGAGCATTATGCAGTAAAGGACATACAGAATAGGATTCCATGAATTTCAACAAGTTCATTCCTCTAGAGAAACATGCCAACAGACACAAACGGGGGCTTTTCACTAAGCCAGTTTTCCGTGGGCAAAAACCACAAGGCTTCTTATTCGACTTTTCTGTTCTCATTGGTTGGATACAAAATAGATTTGGCAAAGATAGCCATTTTCATTCCAGAACGAGAAAGCTTTTCATGTATGGGCTAAAAGATAATGTTGTCCCCATGCGCCTTTTGTAACTTCTATTGAAAAGAAAAGAGATTCAGAACGTTGAATCATGGACAAATTAACTCCAAAATATTAGGAGTGTTTTCTCACACTTCTTTATATTTTTCT
This sequence comes from Solanum rostratum, assembly GCA_029948455.1. NCBI lineage: Eukaryota > Viridiplantae > Streptophyta > Magnoliopsida > Solanales > Solanaceae > Solanum > Solanum rostratum. The sequence continues at coordinate 66,743,809 of CM057051.1, read as the reverse complement.
GGAAGAATACTGTATGGCAGTGAAGATGCTTGGGCTGTTCTATGAAGGGCTTGGGCCTTTACAAATCATTATACACAATCACTTTCTTGGGTACTATCTAGACGCAAGTAATTTTTTATCTATATTTATCAGCAAAAGAGGAAAAATAAAAGAGAAAACTAGAAACAAGATGCCAACATACTATCAGAAACTGTGGAGCCACATTTACCATTATCAATATTCTGCCTCAAACGAACAATTTCACCAACATAAGATACAACACTGTGAAGTATTTTATAATTTATAGTCTCAACAATTATGCGACCCACATTGGCAATCAAGTTCTGAGCAACCAAAATCATAAGCAGATAATACCTCTTTGAGATCACTGCCAAATTCTTTGACAGTAGATATAGCGACAGTGGCAGCTTCATCGTAAGGATATCTGTTAAGTACAAAAGAAAAGAAGATTAAGCAGGGGCAACCGTCCATAGCAGGTAAGCCTAAAAGGTGATCATACTGCAAATCTTATTTCCAAGCTCACTAACATCCAAACAAGTTAGCAGAGGTAGTACTCATAAAATGGAAGTTCCAAATGATCATATGCACCATGAGACAATATTGAAAAGCCAGTAGCCTAAGAAAGGTGTAAACATAGTTATATTTAAAAGGATAGTTCTGTGATACGCTCAAATGAGGTCTACTAAATGAATTTTCTCGTTCGACAGTTAACGTAAATTACCAGGATATAGAAATTTATTTGTGCAGAATTTAGTGCACGACACACAATGATACAAACAGAAAAAGGAATTGACAACATATTTTTATGTGACAATCTGTGCCAAGAAAAATAAGGGTTCGCTAATTTTAGGTGGCAAAATGACAGAAAGAAAGATTCAGAAGACAGAATTAGTAAACTTGAATTGTGATAATAAAAAAACAATTGGATTCATTTCTAAATGTAAGTTTGCTATAGCAACATTTTCACTTTAGTCAGCCCCCTACATAACATTTTAGAAAAAAATAAGACAACCATTATCTAGGTAATTAAATATCAGATAATGCAGCAAACTTATTTTGTAGTAGTCATATTCTTCATTCATCCTCCATAGCTGGTGGATTATTTAGCTTTGAGAAGTAGTCATTACAAGCATAACTTAATCAGCTCAAGTTCCTATAAACTTGAAATGCCTGGTAATCCATGTGAACTCACCCAAAGACCCCACATGATATGGCAGGAAAAGCAATATACTGAATGTTGTTCTCTTTTGCCACACGCAGGCTATTTCTGCAGTATAATTAAAAGAAAAGAGAATCAAATAAGGCATGACAACAAAATCAATATATGAGAAATATTAAACAATCACTTACAAACCTATATGCATTTGTCAAAGAGGCTTTAGGATTTGGGTTAGCATCATATACTGGTCCAACAGTGTGGATTACATGAGAAGCTGGCAATCTGAAACCTCTGCAATATTTTACCACCATAATGTAAGTTTATAGACAACATACTACAAAAACATATCATTCTAATGCATTGACCAAAGACTGAGCACATACGGGGTAATCCTTGCTTCCCCTGTTGGGCAGCGAACTCCAGGATGTACCTCTTGTACTTTATAGCACGCATCTCGTAATTCTGGACCAGCAGCTCGATGTATGGCTAGAAATAGGAAAAAAAAATTAGACTACATAGATCATGGAAAATAAGCAGCACTTCAGCAGTAAATTAGAGAATTGCCTCCATCAGCACCACCACCACCCAACATTCTCTCATTCGCAGGATTGACCTGTATAAAAATGGTGCAAAGATAAAGGCCACAATCAAACACAATATCATGAAGGATAGACCAAATCAAACATATCACAAGCCCCAAAGACGGGTCATAAGCAGAACTGAAAATATCATCAGCTTAGCAGAGGTCTATTGGATATTTTATTTCTTGAAAATACATAAGGGTTCTGCATTCCTCTTTCATTTGTGCTTGAAATTGTTTATAGTTCACAAATCTATCCAAGATACTACTGATATTTTACAAACGAGTAAATCTGAAATCAAGCTGAGTACAAAGTTAAAGTTAATAATATTCAGTTAGGTAAGCTGTTGATATACCCAACCTGCTTTGTTTTATTATCTGATCTTCAACTTTTTCTCAATGAATGCTTAAATTTCTCTACGACAAAACATATAAAATGCGGTCAAAGACAACCATCATAACATATTATACACTTCAAAGCAAAATCCTCATTGCAGGAGCAAAAAGGCTCTTGGGCAACTTAGCAGCATTTGAAATTCATTTCAAAGCTAAGCACAAGCACATGGCACATAGAAATATAGACCGCTGGCACCGCTCTATTGGGGTCCTGAATCTAGCAGTGAACTCTTTTGGATTGTGTCTGCTCCTCAGTTGTAGCCTAGCTTTTGTACATGAGCAGACACTTCCTTTTTTCATGCAAATGCTTGTTATGCATCTTGTTGATGCCTTAAAATGACAGCTGGTACCAGAACAAGTGAGACCATTCCAGCTTTGACATTAAACTATAAAAGAATCCAACAAAATATTCAAAGCTGTTACAAATTCAGTTTCATATTTTAACAGAGTCAGCCAGTGTCTAATCAATCACTCAAACCCAAATTTGTTGAATTAACTATGTGAATTCGTATTTATTCTGCTCTAGGTTACAAGTCAAGAAGAACTCAAGAATTTGGTAAACTGAACCCAGGAGCAGAGGTTGAAAGTTTACAGCCAAATGAGAAAAAGCCAGAGATAGAAAGAGGGAAAGCATTGTAGTTCTTCACAGCCATACAAAATGTACATAGAATATATTTAGACAAACAGATTTACAAGCTAAAGCTTAGGCAGGTGGTAGTAACTTCTCCCAAATAATTTGAGGTGACAACCTAAATAACCTAACAAAGCCACTGTCTCCTTTTTACTGTTGACCTTACAACAACACCCTTCCTAGAGATCACCGTTGTCCCCAAGGGTTATAATGTAGTCAGGGAAACTCTACTTTTCCACCAAGATTTTATTGGAACTATTGAAAAGTTAATCCTTGGAAAGGTTTCTTATTTTGTATGAAAGAGAGCATCTCTAACAAACCTTCAATAGTTTGATTCCCATATTAAATACATTGACAAGATTTTATATTTACACAAATGTTATGAACGAGGAGCCAGCACTGTGGTTACGGGTTCTACAGAACCAACAGCTTAGGTTCAAACCTTTATTTACATTAAAATTTCATTTAGTATTTACAAATAAACAGTCTATTCAAAACCCAATAAGCAAAAAACTGTGTTCCAGAACCCAAAAACTAAAAATCCTCATCCCGCCTCTGCTTAAGATTATTTAAGACAACAAAATTCAAAAGTCCTATAGCCACATAAATGTTATGTTATGTTTAAGATAGCAAGGTCCAAAAGTATTTCTTCCCCTTTAATTGAACCCCAAAGAATTACCTTTTATCCCCCCAACAGAAAAACCTCTACGAACAAACAAAATTTTTGAAAAACTGATAAAATAAAGGATAATTACACTGAGGGATGCTTCAGTAAAAATAATTACAAAAAGAAAAGTCCTTCGTTGTATAGACATGTATATACAGTGTATATTGTGTATTATAATGTATATTTAGTGTATAGTTCATGTATAAGTAATAAATATTGTATAGTCAGTGTATTATATTCTATAACTTTTGGCAAGCTATACTGTATAGTTTTGCTGATTTGGGGCTTTTTTTATGTAAGCAAAACATGGGCTACATTTGCTGTACCAACTGATCAAACAAAGGCCACCTGAGTTTGCATTTTTTGAATATCAATAAGATACTCATTTAGTTTTGAATCAGCCAGTACACCTGGGTTCATAACATCCTTTAATGAAAAAGTTTAGTTAGAACATTTTAAAATTAGAAATGATTCAGCTAAATATAAACTAGATATCAACATCAACAACATAACATCCTTTAACCAAAAATTTTTATTACAACATTTCAAAATTAGAAATGATTCAGCTAAAATATAAATTAGAAATCATCATCATCAACAACAACATAACATTCTTTAACCAAAAATTTTAGTTAGAACATTTCAAAGTTAGAAATGATTCAGCTAAATATGAACTAGAAATCATCATCAACAACAACCCACCCAGTGTAATCCCAGAAGTGGTGGTGAAAGCAGGATGTAAGCACACCTTACCTCTACTTCTGTGGAGGTAGAGAGGCTTATTCCGATTGACTCTCGACTCAAAAGAAAAGCATCCGGAGCATGATTGACAGAAAATAAGATAGCAAAATCCAAAACAAGTGCAGCAACAGACAGTAATACACATTGAAAAATTCAAACTAGAAATAATTCAGCTAAATTCTTCAATCTCATACATAAAATAATTCAGAAATACTTAATACTTACAATAGCGTCAGAGGATCCATCAATGGACCACCGAGTAATATCACCCTTCTGAATCTTCAACAAGCTCGCCGGAGTTAACTGAAACGTAACTGAATCTCCTCCATTTCCACCTCCGCTAGCCATGGTTGAAACGCCGGCGATTCTCGATCTTCTGCCCCGTACGACGGCGATCCACTGCGGAGGACTAACGGAAATGACGGAAATAGGCCTGATGAGAGTGTGAACGACAGTAGTAGGGTTCAGTTTGTAGAAGTTTCTGGAAGATTGAAAGCGTGAGATTTGGAAGTTTCGAGGGGTATTAACGGCAGAGAAATATCGTAAGAGCGTTGAACTGAGTTTATGAGCAGGACTCATAGTGGGAAACATTTGAAGAAAAAATAGATGTGAAAGTAAATAAAAATATTTCTAAACTGTTAATTCAAATTGAAAAAAACGTTATTAGTATATTAATAATGAGTTATTGATTTTAACGGTTTTGATAAGTGATTTTAATTTTTTTTTATGATAAAATTCTTAGTTCTTAATAATTTTAGATTTTTTTCTCAGTAGATTAATCAATAATTCGACAGTAAGCTAAACAATTGTATTTGTACCATTCGATATATAAAGTTGTTGACTTAGAGCTTAGTTTCATACTTTTTATTTCTGATTTTCTCAAATCCTTAGTTATTTTACCATATGGCCATGTTTACTTTTGAGAAGGATGCGATCTGTCAAAATGCATGGTTCGTTTGATTTGTCATCTTGTTTCTAATTAATTTTTAAAAATAAAAATTGTATCAAATCTTAATGATTAAATCGATAATAATAAATATCATTAATTTAAAGATACACAATATCAACTCAAAATCCATATTCATATTCTAAACCTTTGTGCCCAAGTACAAATTGATTGAAATAGTCTACAATAACAATAAAGAACCAAAACAAATACAATTGGTAATCTATTAGAAATATCATAATTTATTTGTCTTATTTTTCAGGTTACTGAACCGCAGTCACTATAAGTGTTTATTTCTAAAAAGAGCAACAATAATTTGTACACTATTAGTATGTAAAAAACTTGATGTCTTCTCTTCTCATAGGATAAAATTTACAAATAATCACTATTTTAAGATGAAAATAGCAATTGTCACGTAAATTTTGAATTCTACAGGTAAAACTCTAGCTAGGTCTATAATTGTATATTATCATGAAGTTTTGCCTGTAAAATTTAAAACTATATGATAGTGACTATTTTTTAAAAGAAATATCGAAAAATGATCAGTTCACGCTATCTGAACGATGAAAAATTAGAATTGAGCCCCTTCAAAAGTTTGTCCAAATTGCCAATTAGGTGGTGCAACATTGTTGCTTGTTATAGTTCTTCCATCACTTGTGGTCACTTGAAATGAAAGACTTTGGCCATTGAGATATGAATTGCTTTGCCAATTTTGGCCCCAATTTCTTGACATTGATTGCCATCCATTTTTAGAACCTTTAATGGAAATTGAATGAACATCACCAGCACCACCAACATTAGTCACCAAAATCAAGTTGTAATAAGAGTGACCATTTATTGTAAACCTTATTCCTCCCTTCTTCATGCAAGGTACCCTATCAAAAAACAATACAAAATCCACATATCAACAAATAGAAATTACTTTGTAATATATGAATTCAATCAAGTTCAAGTTATAAGTTCTAATTATATACACACCTTAAGCAATTAAAAAAAAACAAAACAAGCCTGGTCCACAAAAGCTTCCGTTATGCGCAGGGTACGTGGAAGGGGGGTCTATTGTACGCAGTCTTATCTTGCATTTCTGCAAGAGTTTGTTTCCAAGGCTTGAACTTGTGACCAAGAGGTCACATGACAGCAACTTTACTGATTACTCCAAGGCTCTCATTAAGTAATTACAAGTGTCTTTAATTTTTATTACTTCTATTATCCCCTTTGAGATTCGACTAATTCAAAGTCGTGTCAGAATGCCACACATTGGAGGAGCATTTCCTAATTCTTACCAAAAATGATATTCCCATGTTTTTTTCAGCTGAAAACGTAAGGATGGAGGAATAGTTGTCACTTCATCATAAGGTGATGTTTGTTTTTTTTTTTTAGTATATCTCAACGAAAATATTACTCCATATATCCCACTTTATATGACTTACTTTCCTTTTAGTCAATCCCAAAAAGAATGATACTCCCTCTATCCCATTTCATGTGGCACTCTAGCCTTTTTGGTTCGTCCCAAGAAGAATGTCAAATTATTCTAATTGGAAATAATTTACCTTTAAAATTCCCTTTTTACCTTTCGAGAAATGATTCTCAGCCATAAATATTTAAGAACGAATTTAGACCACAAGTTTTAAAAGTCTTCCTTTTTTTATTAAACACCGTGCCAAATTAAAGAGTGTCACATAAAATGGGACGGGGGGTACGTCTTTATATTTAGTAACAATTGAACTTGAACAAGTTTTAAAAGTTTTTCCTTCTTTCTTAAACTTCGTGTCAAGTCAAAGTAACTAATGTAAATTAGGACGGAAGGAGCATTTTTGTATTTGTATATTATTTAATTTTGTTCTATCAGTCCCAATTAACGTGATGGTGGACTTGAACCTCTAAAAATGATAATTAAACGATGTAAATTATATCATAATGAGCTCAACAACAACAACAATAACATATCCAGTGAAATTCCACAAGTGGGATTTGAGGAGGGTAAAATGTACACAGACTTTATCACTACCTCATAGAGATAGATAGGTTGTTACCGAAAGACCTTTATCTCAAAAATATCATTCCAAAAAGCGGCCAGCAAATGATCATAATAAGCTTAAATTTTCTTAAAAGAGAGTGAAATATTCGCATTTCAATATATTCAAATTAAATTATGCTCAGTCAAATATCGTCACACAGTAACAAGGAACTTAAAGTTTACCTTCTGAAAGATATTGAGACAATACCAGCTTTATATTGTGCAATTTTCAAGAAGGCAGGTTGTGCCAAATCAAAATGTTGTAAAGGAGGATTGCACCAACCACCATTATTGTTAGGTAATGATGGATTTGGAGGACAAAAATTTGTTGCAGTGACAGTAATTGTTCCTGCTTGACACAATTTGGCACCATTATTGTTGCATTTGAGTTGGTAGCAAGCACCACATGTCAAGCCATTGTTGAATAGGACTGTACTTAATGCTGCTGTATTTGTACCATAACCTTGGTTGTACAAATTACCATATCCACAAGCACCCCCTGCAATTTTTTGAACCATTAGTAGTATTTACAAAGATTTTTTAGAATAATTTACTCTGATATTGAGTCACCAGTTATACACTACCACAACAATATATTCAGTGTGTTTTTGTACGTAGGGCTCAAAGAGTATGCAAAATTTACTTTTACCTTTAGAGCTGGTGGTAAAATTTGACGGAACATAAATTTTGATTTAAGGGGTTCAAAATTTGAAAAAGTATACACATAAACTTGCTGAGGGGATTCGACATCTACTATATACATAAAAAGTTATTTTAATCATATATAAATAGTATTATATTATTCTACCTAAGGGGGTTCGACCCCCTGATCAATAGGTGGCTCTGTCACCTAGAAAAATTGTTTCTGATAGATCCTTGACTTACTATAGGTTCGACTAGACCTTGATTTGGATCAGAAAATCTCACTTGAAGTGTTATTCCTATAAAATAAAAAACTATTCTGTTTTCAGAACTTGAACGCAATGCCTCTAATTATAAATGAAAAAATATTTATCATTCTACGATAACATTGTTGCAAATTAGTATAATTAGAAGTACTCATTGTTTGATTGGGAGAATAAAAAAACCTACTTTGGAGGTAAAGCAATTCCTATTAAAAGCAATTCCATTTTGAGAATTCAAATCTGAAACTCCTGATTAAGAATAGATATGTACTTACAGCTTCACCTCACAATTTTTATTGCATAATAAGTAATTTCCCTGTTCTAATTTATGTGATATTACATAACTTGACACGAAATTTGAAAAAAATGACTTTGTAAGACTTATGATATGAAACTAAGTCAGACATACCCATTGTACCAGATGCATCACCCCCTCCATAAAGAGTAGCATGAGCACTTTGCCATCCTCCATTATCACCAAAACTCCCATTGAAGCACAAGCTTATGAAGATAAAAAGAAGAGGAAAAATGGAAAATGTTGAGGGAGGATAGTAAACAACCATTATTATTGTTGTTGATGAACAAGTTTTCAAGTAATCAATGTTAGAGAAAGGATTAGAGAGTACTAATTACTAAGTGGGAGCAACTAGCTAATATATATATAGTTGAGAGGCTAGGAGAAGCTAATAAGCTATTTAAGTTATATATACTGATAATGTATATCTCCGACTCAAATATTTGATACTTTTTATTTTTTAAGAATTAATTTGATTAATTTATTTTTAGATTTAAATATAAGATTAGATTAATTTACTATCCGAAAACAAAAAGTACTATAAATTGTAATTTATTTCATACTTTATATGGTGAAAACAAAATATCATACAATTTAAATCTCAAAGAGCGAAATGTGACTAATATTTTGAGACAAAGGAAGTACGATCCTCTTTATATTGTTGGTGTAATTAATTCATCAGTAAGTAACTTGTTATTTATTTTACATTATTTAGTAGTTCAATTGATTGGCAATCTGGACTCCCACCTTGTTGGTGAGGATTCGATTCCTTTTAAATAATTTGATTAATGTGCAAAGATTTTATATATGATTAATGCTTAAACTTAAAACTCATTTAAGTATATGACAAATTAAAACTCATATATATATATATATATATAAATGAGTACCAACATGCACATGCACACAATTTGTTCTAATCGAATCACCAATTGATGTATATATTAATATCCTAAAAGCACATGCATTTTTCAAATATTTAGTTGACATTTGAACATAAAAATTAAGATTTTTTTTTTTAAAAAAAAATAATATTTGTTTTTATATTAAAAATAATATTTAAAAATTATAACTATGTTTTGGAATATGAATACAAAAATAAATTATTTTTGAATATTTAAGAGAGATTTTAAAGTAAAAATTGTTTATGTAATATTTCATAATTTCAACAAATTGTATAATTCTATGTTCAAAAATTCTAGAAATAAAATTTTGGGGAAAGAACGGTTGTAGCCCTCCTTTCATATATTATATTCCTTTTTCTATTATTTTCTTTGGCATTAATGTGAAAGTATAAATATTTTTTTATCATTTTCACTTAATAAAATTGTGCTAGTTAGGTAGGAAGGAATCAAATCCAACAATATTGTTAATTATATGATTCATATCTAACTTTTTATTAATTAATTAGAAAACAAGCTACCAAATAACTATCCATTAATCATATCATATTTTTAACCATCGAAGAATGTGATGCAGTGGATGAGACTGTTCCTCCTTCAGGGATGGCAATAGCGCGAGTGCAGGGCGGATTAAGCTCAACCAGCAAATCTTTTAAAATCACCCCGCCCTTGGCCCGCATGATAATTTTTTTCATTTTCAACTCGTCCCGCCCTACATAAACCCGTCCCGCATAAACTTTTAAGTTCTTTTATTTTTCTAATTGAATTTAATATGAAAAATAAAAATTTATATTTTTTTATTTTTCGCTAATTAAAATCTCAACAACTAATTAACTATTTAGTTGACATTTTAACAATTGTTTTTTAGTTGCTAATTCAAAATTTCTAAGTAACATTTCAACAACTAACAATTTATAAGACATGCCTAGTTTACATGTTAGAAAAGAAATTAAAATTAAAGTCAATGTTTAATATAAAAAGTTTAAATCTTTGATTTTTACTAATAACAAAAAAGATTTAATTTTCTTCAAATTCCTATTTGGTTCTTCAAACTTGCCCTGCCCCACATTAATTTTAAAGATAGTTACTTCAATCTGCCCCCTATCCACACCGTTCACATACTTTAAACCTACCCTGTCCTGCACCCACCCTGTCTCACATAACTTTAAAACTTACCTTGCTCCACATAGTTCTAAACCCGTCGCATACTCGCCCCATTGTCATCCTTGTCCTCCCTTAATCAGAAGTCTCAGTCTCGAGTCTCGAGTATGAAAAAATCCTTAGTAGGGAATGTCTCTCCCCTAAATGGAGTCCTATACAACATGAATTCAAAATAGTCCAATTCCAATATAAATACAGAATATGGGATGAGAAAAAAAAATACATATATATTTTCTTTAGATCTTAATAAAAAACACATATATTTTCAACTTTCTTGTTTTTTACCTAAAGAAACTTAGATTTATGTGCACAATTACAATTTTGTCAAGGTTTTTTCTTTAATTAATTTTAGATACTATGTATCTCTCAAATGTTCTCCACATGCAAGATCTTTTATTGTTGAGATCACATTAATTATTAATGTTAGTTAGCATATCATATCTCTCAAGTATCCCTCACACATGGCATATAATTATTTTATATATATATATAAGATCACATAATTAAATTGTATTTATGATTTACCAATGCTTCATGTTAATTTGTGCTCATAATACCTAATAATGTGATATGTTTGGCTTCACAAATCTCTTGTCAAGATTTATGATTGTAAAATTGAGCCACATGTCCTATCAAACAATTCTTTAGGAAAGATTTGCATATGGCATTAAGAAATATTCTAATTGCAACTTAAAATTACTAGACGTTTGAACATGAGCTTTGGGATCATGAATTTAGATTAATATTTGGATATATAATTTGGGATCACGATCTCAAATTATAAATTCTCCAAAAGAGCGGGATTTGAAATTTCAAATTGTAATAATTATGTTTAAAATATATATATAACTTGATTCATACGTTTATATTTTATTTTAAAAAAAAGGTCATTATTTGAAATTTTGCAATAAAAAGAAAAGACTCATGCTGTGAAGAAGTTGTGTGTACTATATAAAAGTGTTATATTAAAAAACAGTTGGGTACTACTATTGTTGACTAGTGAATCTTTAATAAAATGATATATATTTGAAAGCTTGTACTCCTCTGTCTAATTTTATGTGACACTCTTTATTTTTTAGTCCGTCCCAAAAAGAATATCACCTTACTTTAATTGGAAACAATTTATCTTTAAAATTTTCTTTTTACTCTTAATAAAATGATTCTCAGTCATACAAATATCTAAGAATAATTTTAGACCACAAGTTTTAAAAGTCTTGTTTTTTTTTTCTTAAACACCATATCAAGTTAAAAGGTGCCACATAAAATAGAACGGAGGGAGTAATAGAAAACATTTACTCCTTCTATTTAAAAAGGAATGACCTGATTTGATTTGACACGAAATTTAAGAAAATAAAGAAAATCTTTAATTTCATGATTATAAATTAAAGTTATGTCAAATGTATCAAACTACCTATTAATCTTGTGGCTGACCTTTAAATATGCCACGTGGAAAGCTGAAATTAAATGTTGCTTGAAAAGGGAAGGGATGATTCTTTTTTAAACAGACTAAAAAGGAAAAGAGGTCATTCTTTCTGAAATGGAGGGAGTACTTATAAAAGAAACATGAAAATATACAATTTATCGATGCGACGTCTTAGGATATCCAAATATCTTATTTATGAATTGTAATTTACTCATCTGATAAGATTGTATTAGAATTGGAGAAATTTTGATAGTTTTCAAAAATTATGGGGTTTTCATGTTTTTGAGTAAAGAATATCGCTTAAGAAATCTAAATTGCATGTCCAAACAAAATTTCAAACTTCAAAATCACCGATTTGAAATCATGACTAAACTAGCCCCAAGAATACCAAGTTATTACCAAAAAATCAAACACCCTTGAACAATGTTTAGAAATGTACAAGGAAAACAAGATAGATGGTATTGCTAACAAGCTAAAATGAACTTCCAACTTATTACTTTCAAACACAAATCTTGAAACAAAAGGTCTCCATAGACTAAATACAAAAGCCAACATGACCAAAAACAACAAAATCAAAACAACAAACACAATTTTGATGTCTTCTATTTAGACAATTCAATAGAAAGATTGTTAGCCAAAGAAGAAATAGTTGTAGGTGACACTCCCCTACTTCCACCTAAGTACCATTTCTTCATCATCTCAACAACATTTGCATTTTCCACTTCAATTTCCAACTCTTCCTTGCCTTCTATCGCGAAGGATATCTATTATAAACATCGCAACCAAACATCAGAAAATGACTCGATCATTATAATTTAAATTCCTTCGCGAGAAAAGTGTTAGTATATATACCTTTGCACTACCAGAAGTAGCAGGGAAGTGATATGTTATGACTGAATCTTTCTTGAAATACTTAGACTGGAAAAATTCAACGATTTTTTCGAGTGCTTCTTCTTCTTCTTCCTCATATTTATCAACTTCTGCTAAGCGATCGCGTATGGCGCTCTCTAGCTGCACCCCATACTGTGAACCTTTGATCTCTTTAATCACTACTATTCTCAAGAACTTGTCAACTGGAGCTGCAAATGTATAACATTGTTAAATTGAGGCATTAGTAAAACAGTGTTGAAGTATCATGCTTTTTTGTTAGTTCTCTATCGAAACTATAAGGTGTTCACTTTTTTTATCGGAACTATCGTACATCTTAACTATCAGTTGTTCACTTTTTCTACCTAAAATACCACCATCATTCAAGTAGGAAAAAGGAGCGACTGAAAGTTAAAGTGTATTTTGATAAATAGTTGGTGATAGTTCAGGTAGGAAATTCGCAAAAAACCTGATATTTTATATGTGTTTTTGACCATTATCTTTTTGAATTTGAGGTAAACAACTACTAGTAATCTGTGTTGCTTGAACTTTTCAAAATTATTGATAGGTATGTGTCGGATCCTCTAAAAGTGTTCCCTCTACTTCATTTTATGTAGCATCTTTTTCTATTTAGTTCGTCCCAAAAAAAAAATTCATCTTGCTAACCTTGAAATTCCGCCAAGGGTCTTTTGGAAACAACATCTCGGTCTGCATATACTCTATCTTCCCCAGACCCTGTTGAATTTTGACAAACCCTACTTTGTACTGGGTATGTTATTGTTGTTTAACCTCAAAATTTTCTTTTTTTTACTTTTAATGAAGTGAATCTCAGCCACACAAGTATTTAAGTATTATTTTAGACCACAAGTTTCAAAAATCTCCTTTTTTTCCCCTTAGGCACCGTGCCAAGTCAAAAGATGTCATGTAAAATGAACGGATGTAGTAATACATGTTTAGATGATTCGACATGAATAGAACAATATTTTTGAAAAGTTCAAATAATACGTAGATAGTCATTACTGAAGATTATAGTTACCATTAACAATAGCCTCAAAGAATTCATCGTTTTGATTTAACTCTTTCCCTGTTTTGCTCTTCCATTGTTGCAAATGAGTCACAATTTCTGGATCCAAATAAACTCCAATTGCAGTGAATTTAATTTGGAGAAAGTGTATCTCTATGTCTGTTATTCCTGAAAAATACAATTTGGTAAAAGAAATTACTCTACAAATCTAAATTAAATTTTTGAAATTATAAGTGCAAAATTTAGTATATTGAAATTTTAAAAATATTTACATAGAGATATATACTTTATATGGGAAATTTTGGGTTCGATTGAATTCGTAATAAACACGTTATATATGTCTCTGTCATCGCAACAACCATTATTATAAACAAAAAAATAATAATTTTGTAGAATTATCTAGAGAACATGTTTACTAAATTAAACTACACAAAAGGAATTCCCTTTCAATACATAAATAATAATAATAATAATAATAATTTACAATTGGCTAAAATTTTATATTTGTGTTTTAAAAAAAATGCTTAATACTATGTATGAATTATTATCGAGCATATGAATATCATGAAAAAACAATATTTTTTTAAAAAAATTGATATATGCATAAAGATATTTACTAAATATTTATAAATATATAATCATAAACTCGGTTACTATTATACATTAAGTTGAAACTGTCAAAGAAATTCATAATCTTTAAATTCTAAATCCAATCGACTTACTAAAATAATCTTTGTAGAATTCAATATACTAATTTTTTTAAATTCAAAATTCATAAACTCAAAATTTTGAATATATTTCTATACACCAATTTATTATTTATTCTATTTTTTTACCATAACCCAACACAGATATAATGACCATGCAGCAGTAAAATGAAGAAAAATTAATCAAGAAAATATGGTAAAAAAAAAAAAATTACCATGTCCCATCAAAGGTAAAGGCTTATTGTTCATCATGAATTGAGAAGGAAAAGGGATTTCATCCACCATCACTTCATTATTTACCACTACACACAAAAAATAAATTAAAAAAAATTAAACATTTTGGACAAGAAATTAATCAAGAATATCTTTTTACATTTAATAAATAATCAATTAAAACATATACAAAAGAAATAAAATAGAAAATTCAAGAAAAAAAAAGCTTACTCTTGAACTTGATGAGTTTGAGAGTTCCTAAAAGAAAAAAATGAAAGAAAGTTTGTTGTTTGTTTGTTTGAGTGTGGATTGTGGAATATATTTATATTTATATTATATTTATATATATAAATGAAAAAAAAATATTTATTGTAGAAATTTTTAGCAACCATTCAATCAACCTTCCAACAATGGGGAGTTGTTAGGTATGAGTAGACATCTTTTTTGTTAAAAGAAGGTAGGTTTGCCATAAGTATTTGGAAAGTTAGGTGTTAATTTGTAAGAAATAGAATTTTTAATTAACTTGTCGGTGGGATAAGGATAATAAATATTCGCATATAAAACGAACGTCTTCTGTAGTTGGAATTTGAAATTCGAATAATTTGAATTTGCGTCAAATTTTTTTACTTTAAAGAAAAGCATTTTCTACCAAAGGTGATTGAATTCCATTCATTTGGATTTGTGTCGAAAGAAAAAATCTATTTCAGAGGTAAAACACTCTCTACCAAAAATGTTTTCAAATTCAGAAGTTAAATCTAAAAATTCTAGTTAAAAATAGCTAAGTATTTATCGCCTTATCGCTTTATTTTGATGGTCTACTTTTTATTTCTTCTTCTTCTTCTTCTTTCCTTTTCTCTCTACATTTATTAGAGTTGTCAGTACAGATCAACCCAATTCATTCACATCTAGTCCATACAAGCTTTGATGGGTTAAAAAAGGAGCATTTTACACAAATCTCATAATTTTTTGAGCTAATTCCAACTAATACCAACATTTTTCAAAATTACCGAAAATTCTTTCTTTTTGATATAAAAAACGAAACCATTGATACATGTCGTAAATGTAGGAGCATTAAGGGATTTAACCTATGATATATGGAGAAGTAGGGATTGAAATTTGTATCAATAATGTTATAGTTTTGTATCAACTAAGGGATTTTTGTAATTTTTTAAAAGAGTTGAAATTATATGAAATTATGTAAACATAAGTTGTATATTTTTATAATTTTTAATTAAAAAATAGTCAGCTCAATCCATATAGGCGCAGCAGACCAACCCACATTTTACAAAAAAAATATATAAGTATTTTTATAATTTATATTCTAATTTTAAAATGTTAACATAAATATCAATAAGATAATATTACATGATGTTTATTATTTGTTAATCAAGCCTCGAATTCATAAATAAGATAATTTTAATAATACTTATTAAGTTTGATTTCAAGTAAAGATTTGGGTATATGACTTCAATTTGAAATCATTGTCATTTTATCTAAATATTTTATTTGGATACAAACGTACAAGAAAATATTTTTAATATTTAGATTTTCAAATTTTTTCATATTTATATGCATGGTTTAAGACTTTAAGTTTAGATTTCTCTTGTTATATTTAATATTTTATTTTTTATTTGACCCACGGAACAATCTAACTCATATAACTCAAGTCCTATAGATTACACGGTTTATTTGCACTTAGCTGAAAAAACATATTTTTAAATAAATTCTAAAAATTTTAATCCAACCCTATTAAATTACAAATTGAGTCGGATTGACTCAACAAACCTAAGTCTTGACAATTTTAATATTTATACCTTATATTTAACCCTAGCATTGTCTTATGCAAGTCAAATATATATACTCTACTTACTAGACATTAACCATATATTAAAAACTTTTTTTTATTTTTTTTATTGTAATAATTTTTTTCTCTTGCCATAAATCTAAGTCATATATATTTGGGTTGATTATTAATTTTCTAGATGACTACTTTTAGCTTTTTTTTAAAAAAAAAATGTTGTCATTGTAGTATATTTTTTGTTTGGTACATTTTTCTATCTTGGACTTTATTTGATATAAATATTTTATTTGAATATTTATTTTTGTAAGAAGAAGAAGACAAAATAGTTCCAAATCGATTAATCTAAAATCAAATATTAAAATTCTAATCCAATTTAAACTTATTTAAAAAAAGGATTATATTTTACAAAATTCAAAAATCAAATAATATTTTATTAATTAGCTCAAAGACAAAAAAGGATACATTTTAGTTTCCTTTTGTTGTTGTATAACCACCACGCCTTTTACCAAACAACTTTAGGCCTTGTTGTCTCATTAAACACCTCTAACATTATTTTATTTATTATAGTATTTTTATTTATTTATTTATTTATTTTATTTCATTACATTTGTATGAAGAATTAGTTGGAGTCACTAGATATCGGCAAAAGAGCAAATTTCATAAATGGTAAATATATAAAGATTAATTATGTTTCATAGTTATAGTTTGCGTAATATAGTTTTCGTAATCGCGTTTTATAACTATTTGTTATAATAGTGTTGTATAATTCGGAGCAGTAGTTATATACATTTATATAATTTGTTATATGATTGTTAGCTTTATATTTGGCCATATAATTCCTACACAGTGTTTGTATAATTTGTTGTAAAAGATTCATAGTGTTTGTATATTTCGCTATAAAATTTTATTTGCGCACAACTTTTGTATAATCGTGTACAACGTTTGTATAAATCGCATGAATTATACAAAACTCAACCTGTAATTACAGTTCTATGACTGCCGTGAGTCATAATTAATTAATATTATAGCTATGTTAGTTAATTAATTATTATATGTTTGCTTATCTGCATAATTTTTCTTTGACAAAATCTAATTAGTTAAATTTGCTTCGTAATGAATCTGATTAGACTTCAACTGTCATGTATCGCTTCTCGATATGCCCAACTATCAAACTCGTATTTTGACCCACACAACATCAAATCCATAGCTTATTTTAATTGTTGAATTTACGATTAAATATTTATACATACTTAATGAATTCTTTAATATAAATATAGAGTTTATGGCTCTAAGCAAAAGCTACCCTAAACTAGTATCTAATACAGTGTGTGAAATCAACAACAACAACAACATATTCAGTTGACTTCCACAACTGGGGTCTGGGGAGGGTGAAAATGTACGCAGACCTTCCCACTACCTCGTAATAGAAGTAGAGAGGTTGTTTCCTATGAAAAATCAATAACACATCAAACATTTAAATAATAGAAACAACACATTTGGTACTTCCACAGACAAAATAAATAAATAAATTATAAATTTATCTAGTGTATAGAAATTAATCCATGTTCATAATTTTCTTTTATCACTATAGTCTATATGCCTCAAATGAAATTGTATTTCTATTATATGTATGTAAAGTCCAATGGGCCAGTTATTATGAATTTTGCTTGGGCCTTTTGTTATAATGTAGTAAAAACTACGGAAAATAGATCTAATTATAAAATTATTTATTTAAATTTGGACTCAATTCAAATTATTTATCCTTAATGAATTTGTGATCCAAACGATTTACTCTTTTATGTTACTTTTTCCTTTTTTTATTTCGTCCATGACATTAGCATCACTGCTATGAATTAATCATCTGTGATACTCCATCGGTATATTGATTCCATACTGGTATCATATATGACTGAGTTTAATCCTCTGTGATACTCTGTCAGTATATTGATACCTTAGCGCTATCGTATAGGAGTGGGCTCCTTTTTTAAGAAATAAACAAGAAGCAATTAAAAGAAGATTATTAAACTCTAAATTAGTAAAAATATATATTTATACTGATACTCCGATAGTATATTGATATTGTATCGGTATCATATGACATTGAATTTAATCCTTTGTAATACTCCATTAGTATAATGATACTGTATTGCTATCATATAGGATTGAACTCTTTTTTTTTTTATAGAAATAAATAAGAAACCTTAAGAGAAAATTATTAAAGTCACAATCTTATTTTTTTTATTAAACTCTAAATTAGCAGAAAAATATTCTTTGTGATACTCTATCGGTATAGACTAAGTTTAATCCTCTGTGATACTCTATTAGTATATTGACACTCTACCAATATGGTATGGATTTTAATCATTTTCTTCAAAGGAACATGGACTTAGTTTTCCCTATAATTTATGCTCTAAGGGTTGTTTGGCAAGGACATTAGGGTAGAAAAATTTATTTCATAGATTTGGATACCTCAATTCTCATGCATGGTATTAGTTATCCCATCACACACACCCACACCCACACACACATATATATATATATATGATAATTTATTTCATCATTATAATACAAATAAAGGGATAACTAATCATGGACTTATTAATGCTTTTAACCAAATACAGAATAAAATAATTTTATATTTTGTCTCGAGATTACTATTTTTTATCCATCGTATCAAACGATCACTAATTGATATAACCATTTGACAAATTCAGTTTGTTGAGTTTACATCACATGTTTCAAATGGTTCGCTCGTATACGAGTTGTATTTGTCTTTCACGAGCTTTATAAATATGAGGCGTGGTAATTTTTTTTTATATATAATAAACAAGATATTCTAATAATAATAAGACTTTTACTTGATATTTTCATTTAGAATATCAAAAATTAACCAAAGCTTAATTGGTCCCCAAGAAAAATCAGGGTGGTTTTGATGATTTAAAAAAAGCTAAGTTTGATTTTATATATATAAAAAAAATTTACAATGAAAAATTGAAAATAACCGATCAAAATGACTCATTAACAACCCATATAATAAGACAATGAATGAGGCGGACGTAGAAGCGAAGTTTGATACACAAGTCATTCAAAAAGAGAGAAAATGTTTTAAGTATATATTTAGATCTATTATCCAAGATAATACGAGAGATTGACGAGGATGTCACTCACTGTATTAATGCAACATGAATGAAATGGAAACTTGAGTGCGAAGTCTTATATGATAAAAAAGTTGGATACCGCTCATCAAATTGTTGTTCAAATGTCTAAATGAAATTTAATAGCAAGTTCAAGTGGATCCATGTATTGAACCTATTAAATAGTAATTTATTTTAGAATTTATATAGATATTATTACTTATTCAGAAATACGAATAAGCAGGCAACTCTCCGTCAACATGCTTACTTGAGTTGTTTGTTTTTTTGCCGCTGTTATATCGAAACCACAAAAATAATTTGCAGGTTCATTAATTTAATATTTTCAAAGCAGCTTGATTATATTTCTTCAACCACTTCAATTATGATTTTACAATATTAACCCTGATAAATTAATTTTGTGAGTTTTTTAATTTAATATTTCCAAAGCAACCTGATTATATTTCTTCAGCTGCTTCAATTATGATTTTACAATGTTAGCCCTGATAAATTATTTTGCGAATAAGCAGGCAGCTCTCTGCCAACATGCCTGCTTGAGTTGTCTGTTTCTTCATCGCTATTATATGGGATCCGCAAAAAGAACTTGCGGGTTTCTTAATTTAATATTTCCAAAGCAGCTTCATTATATTTTTAAAGTGCATATAAAAAATCTATTCGCATCACAAAATTGAGATAGAAAAAATCTGTTGCGCTCGTGCGAGATTACTAATGTATATAATGAAAAAAGTACAGTCTTTAACTTTAATTTCTTTATTCACAAACGTGGCATAATATAATTGGTGTCACGTCATCACCAAACAAACAAATGTGATTGGTCTCAAATGTTACATGCCATACGTAAGACGTGTGCCTTTTGTCCCTCAACCCATTCCTTCCTTGTGCTTTCCTCAAACTATATGTTCCATGCGTGTGCCACATCCTCAAATCACACCCATCTAAATAAAATCCCAAACATATTTTAATTAAAATTAAAACGTATAATTAAAAAAAATTACATTTAATATTTCCTCCTTTTACTATTAAATATTAAATTTTAGTCTGACACGCCTATTAAGAAAAAAATGATTAGTATAGTGAGATTATCATTTTACTTCAAATTTTAATCAATACAATAGCAAGTGAAGGTGTTTCTTGATTTAATAATATTTCTGTTTTTTCAAGAAATATTGCCTAGGTAATCTAAGGATGAATTGATCATTGGAGATTTTCGAGAAGTTTTACATTTTTCAAAAGCATTAACTTTATAAGTAAATTTGGGGTAATATAGGTAAAAAAGAAATTGTCTTATCTCGATTTTTCCAAAATGACAAGTAAAAATGAAAATCAAATTAGAATTTTTTTTTTATGAAAGGAGTACATATATAATGTCATACGTAAAACGTGTGCCTTTTGTCCCTCAACACATGCCATGCTCGTGCCATATTTTTCAATAATATATACGTTTTTCTATTCAAATCTCACTCCTCAATTCCCTCAAACAAACCAAAAAAAATCATTACAGGGAATTAAATTAGGAGTGACAATTATCAAAAATCTACTCTCGAAATGGCGTCGTTGAGGTTAAATCCAAGTGTCCATTTGGGATCATCGATGGATGAAATTGGAACGATACAGAGAAGATCATCATTATCATCACTATCCATGAAGCAAATGAAGAAGATTGGTGTTGTTTCTGCTTCATATTTATCCCTTGCAAATCCACGACCATTATACAGAGTCGCGAAAAACGATGATGAAGAACAAAAGGATAAAGTAATATTTTCGAGAAATCTCGATGATTGGATGAATGTATCTATAGTGGACATTGTTAAGAATTTGAAACAAGCACCATTACTTGTTCACGTTTACGCGAACGATGATGATGGTGATGGTGATTGTGATGACAGAGGACAAGAAGGATCAGGATCAGGATCACGATCACGACTACGACCATGGATCAAAACAGAGAGAGCTCTGTTTGAGAATTGGCCAATAATGAAACATGAATGGGAAAGTGGAAAAACAAAATCCCCAGATGGATTAATTTTTGTTGAAGAAATTCAAGATGAGGATGAGGAAGAAAATGGAAATCAAGAAGGAAAATCCCAATCTTGGGGAGTAATGGTAAAAGGGAAAGGAATTGATCAATATGGACCTGCTTGTTATTTATTGAAGACAAGTAGAGTTAAAGCTGGAAGAGGAATGGATTTATTTTGTACACATTTTTGTTTAGTAAGAGTTAAGAATTTTAGGGGGAGTGCTTTGAAACAGTTTAAAAGTTGTTGGTTGTGAAGAAAACAAAGTCATTCTTGAGAAACCCGAGGGCTCGGGAACGGTTCAATGGTTAAGAGATCACAATTTGAATAAATGATTGATTTGTTTCTTTCAAGATGACGATTATGCTTGTATTGTCCTTGCAAGGCTTGTAAATTCGATTTTTAAGTGAATTTGGGTGTATATTTTTTAGAGTTTTAAGGATTGATGTTTACTTTGTATTGCTTCTTTGTCAATTGTATATATACATATTGAATTTTAGAAGGGAAAAAATTATATATGTATGTACATATATAAGTAAACATGTTTGGAAACTGAAGTTAGATGAAAAATAAGTAGAATTGAAAAATAAGTAGTATTGCAAATTATTGGATACCATGTCTCAATAACAATAACATAAAAAATAAGTAGAATTGCAAATTATTGGATACCATGTCTCAATAACAATAACAATCACGTCTCAGTCTTAAACAAGTTAGGATTGCGCATAGGCATAGCAGAATGAGAATTCACTGGCTCAGATGAGTGGCTCTTGACTTCATAAGCATATCTATGTTCTTACTTTTTCACTATGGTGGCGCCTCGGTCATGTTGCACACATCTTTGACCAGTGGCGGAGCCACTCTTTGGCTAGGGGTTCATTCGAACCCCCTTCGGCAGAAAACTATACTATTTAATACATAGTTAAAATTATTTTTTGTCTATATATAGTAAATGTCGAAACCTCTCAACTAATTTGTATGTGTACTTTTTCAGATTTTGAACCCCTTTAATTGAAATTCTGACTCCGCCACTGTCTTTGACTATTCATGGGGTACCTGTTACTTACCAGTACTCCATCAAACATATGGGAAGAAATCATCTAGCACTCGGTTGGCATTTTGAACCCTAATCTCCAATAGTTTTGACGAACTTCATTGACCACTAGGCAACCTTACCAAGCAGGGATAGTCACCTCCATTCTAGGGTAATGTCATTGCTGCCTGGCTAGTTTTACCCCCAGCATCACTTAAGATTGTTCATAAGATGCAGATTTCAAATTCACAGAACTCAGCATTATGAACTTCAGAAAGTAAAGCAGATGGGATATTTTTATCTCCATATTTCTGAACAGATATTGGGGCTTAATATTTTTTAGACGAGGCCTTCCGGAAACAGCCTCTCTTTCTCTGAGATAGTGGTAAGGTATACATTTTACCCTTCCCAGACCCCACTTGTGGGATCCGACTGGGTATATTGTATTTCTGAATAGATACCAGTCGAATACGAAGTCCAGCAGAAATGAACCTGTATAATTCATTTATTTTAAACAAGTGTGGCTCTATATAGTGATTTCATCTCAACGCTGTAGTGCTAAAAGACAACCTCTACAATATACAAACACCTAAGCCTGAGAATAACGTTCAACAGATACAAGATCTAGATTACAGCTGAAAAACACAATGTTTGTTCTAGTTAGACTATACGTATCAAATGTGGCATATGTGCAGTAAGTTAGACGAGAGAGTCGTGATCATTCTGTTGAATGGGAACTCTAGAGCCAATTGGCTGCCGTCTTACTTGACGTTGGCTGGATTGATAAATTATCTGAAACTTTGGCTAGGGAGCGATATTGCAACTTTACACTCTCGGCATTATCTAGTGTCTTTACAACATACCTGCACAATTTGTACATTCAAATAAAGAGTCATCACTTGGCTAGTTGAAGAATTTTATCAAATACTGCACGATGACAAGAAGCAAATCGCAACATCAATTATATAGATGTAAATCCAGATACATTTCACAAAGGAAAAAGGATAGAATTGAAAAAGCTGCATTCAGCAGTGCACTCAAAAGGCAAAGCTCATAAGCCTCTTGACGAAGTTCAATGAAGACAATGTGTTCAAAATCTAAGTCAAAATATGAAGGGTTTGGCAGAAAACAACAAACTTATGTAAGCATTTTAAAATGATCGACTAACACAAAGTAAACCTAGATGAACTAAAGAGATCTTTTAAATAATCAACTAACACAAAGTAAGCATTTTCAAGGTAAGCGGGTTTTTGAGATGGTTTTTCAAGGTGAGGGATATGAAATACGATGAAATATGTTAAGCCTTCAATGTTTAACTTGCGCTAAAGCATTTTAAAATTTCATAGAGCATACCACTTATCTGAGTTATGTGCATGCACTCAGAATTGTTTCTGATGGATCAAATCTTTCCCCTGAACTGTACATAAGTCATCACGGAATTTTACTTGGATAAAGTCTCATTACTCCTCACAGAAAAGGCCATGCTCCAGTGTTTTCCGGTAGAGGAGGATAAAATCTAGAATAGAGTTGTAACATATTTTGAAAATGATTCTTGTTTAATATAGACAAAGAATGACCACCTTTCACTATGACTTGAGTAGGGCAAAGAGACTTGCTCTTATGACACTTCATTTTATGTTTTGGACTACTCAAATTACTAAAGAGACCTGTATCCAAGTCTCAATATGATAAGAGCAGGCTAGTACTTCACGTGAAAGGGGAATTAAGGCATGCATGTATAGAAAACAAATACAAACAAAAGAGGCTTACAGATAACACCAAGTTTTCGGGAGTTCTGCTGTCGATGTAGTAGGAACATTGGTTTATCTTCCGCTCCTATCGCTGGCACCACTAGAAGGGATGTAAAGACATTTATTTCCTCCTTTTCACCAGTTATAAGGGTGCATACACGCCCTCTTTACTCTCTGCTTCCTTCCCATTTAAGTGGACAAAGTATCTTCTCCCTTCTCCCTCAACTAACCAAACATGAGGAAAATTACCTCTTCCTGCCTCTGTTACTTCCCCTCCCATAAAATTCTCCATTCATTCCCGCAAAACATACTAGTTAAACTTTCTGTTGTGACCAGTGCTACACATAAATATTTAATTCATATTGTGACCAGTGCTACACATTAATGTTTAATTCATACTCCCTCCATTCCAACATATTTTATCTACAAGAGATTGAATCGTAAAATCCTTGAGTATATAATTATATTTAATCTGTCAGAGGAGTTTAGAATAATGGTATAAAATGTGGAAAAGCGGTCAAGTATTAGTTTATATTTAACATGAAGTGACGAAAGGAGCAAAGTTTTGTATTTTGAGATGGTTTAAGTTATTTTGTAACTGAGGGAAGTGCTTGACACAGATAGACTCTCCAACTTCCCAGATGGATGTCTCTGCTAGATAAGTCTTATTCTTTTATAGACGAGAAATTCCTGAGGTTGGTGTGCACAGTTTGAAACACGACGGATAATCAGCCCACATCCCTGCCCTCTTCCACTTAAACACTAGGCTTCTGTCCATGGAAAGTTCAAACTTGTGAATAGTGCATAACCCATACATCATGCGGCATGTGCTGCACTTTTACCATTGAACCAAAGCCTGGACGACAGAAGTCTAGATTTATCAAGATTTTTAACCTATTAGGCTCAACATATATATAAAATTCAGATGTTGAGAGCATACCTCCAAAGGATATTTTAGCAGAAAGGATATTTTAGCAGACATTTTCAAAATCATAGTGAATTGCTTTGAAAAGTCAAAAAGGATGTAATGAAATTCAAGAAAGCAATATTGCAAAGAAAGAGATGTACCATCCATTCAAGCACTGAGTGGTAACAACAGCCTCACGACCCACAAAACGCTGAGGTGTCCTTTTGTTACCCTATTTGATTAATAATTTCAATTAGATAGCCCATCCAAAACCAATCAGGAAATGTAATTGAAATTCAGATATTACTGGAAGAACCTTTATTATAACCCTGTCTGTCACAGCGAATGGAAACTGAACACCTCTTCCTCTTAGATGATCCGAAAGTGCTGAATCACCAAAGGTCCCTCTATCCTGCATAGAGATATGATGAAGACCTTAAATAATTTTAGAGCAAAGTCAGGCTGTTGAGTACAAGAATACAATCAGATACTCCCCACTTTTTCTTTTTTGTCTAAATTAAACAACATTCAACATTCTTTCCACCTCATTTCAAGTAGTGATAAAGTCTAAAAATAAGGAAGTGGCAAACCTGATCATATCTCTCCCTTCTTCTTTTCATAGAACGGCTAAGCTGTGACTCCTCTTCTCGACGGAATGCTTGAATTGCAGATCGAAGAGCTACACATATATAGAAAGGCAAATAGAAATTATCAGAAAGAACTACAAGTAGGAATGCATGAACTTACTCTTAGCCATTTCAGATCTTTAAAATGCAAAAAGGACTAACGAAACACATAAAAATTAATCTATTTTATTTCGAGTAAAGACATGTTTGACAAGAAGTTCTCAAAGAGTGTAACACTAAGGTCACAAAATTAGAGCTCAAACTTGTGATCTGCATCTAACCCACACATCACACATTGTGCTCTAATCACTAGAACAAAGCCCTGAGGGCATCAGAGAACAAATTTATCCAGTTGATTAATGCTTATTTACTTTTTGACAAAGCAATGCAATGAGTTTGGAAGCCCTTCTAGCTCTAACATAAGGTAAATTTTGTAGCTACTGCTGAAATAACATGTGGGTTGTTAATTAGATATCCTAGTCTGCTATGAGAATTAAGCTTGCTGCTTCTAGTTTAGAAATCAACAGCAAAGAGTTTCCTTGGTCTGAAGAAGTGAAATGATAACAATGACATAGCATGTACACTGGAGAAATGGTAGTTCAGAAATAGACAAAGCAGCTTAATGTGCGAAAGTAAGCATCATAAAGGAATAATTTTATCTTCCATACTGTGGTCAAGAAAGAAAACTTGGTGCATATTCCAAAAGTGGAAACACGAGATGTTTACAGTCTTTTTTCTCTTCCTCCTTTTTTTCTGAGAATGGTAAGTGATGAGATGTTTTGCAGTCATAAGCACACCAAGAAGCATGTGAGGTAACTCACTGATTCTTAAGGATGTCTGAATGGCAAGTCGATTTATTGCAACTGCTTGCTAGGGTGAAATGTCTACAGAAGTGGGAAATAGAAGGCAAGAGGAATTAACATAGAATAATAGGCTAAAATAAGAAATCAGTCTAAATCACAGGAAGGTAAAAGTGTTGTCCTAAAGAGGGTCATGAAATGTGTCCTTGCTCTAATAAACCTTCAAGCCGTGTGCTCAATAGTGTTTTGCAGTAATGGATGATTCTACAAACTAGGTCTCAAGATACAAGCATGAAGGCTTGTGAGGATGCTTTGGCTTTTAAGGTACATAATGGTGCCAAAGGTTCTTGACATTGTTTGAACTGACGGGAAAGGTTGAAGTGAACATATTTAGAGGAAAAAGTTATCGAGGCAATGAATTATTTTTACTTGTCTTGACAGCAGTTTGTTTATGTACTGTGATCAGGACATGTTACACCGTTATTCTTAGATAGGGGCCAGTTTAAACCATGGTGATGTTTCCTGGACAGTGAGTCCATGCCACCACCAGAGAAGTTTCCCCAAATTTCAGGAATTTGAGGTGCAACCATATGGGTTTTAACGATTCATTTATCCAGCAAAACGCATTGGTTGTCTTTTGAAAATAGTCCATACATGTACTTGTATCAGTATTACAGTCTGTCTTCCTGGGATCCTCAAGAATCCCTTGCACAAAGCTACAAGAATATATGAGTATCTTTTCAGCACAAGAAATGATTATAACTAATTTAACTGGTAAGTAGTCATCTAATAACTGTTTTCCTGTGACACTTGCTACCTATGTAATGAAAATTACACTAAGAGAAATGCAATATACAGGGGTATTAGTTGGTCAGCACAGTTTGATTCTTTGTTTTTGTGTTCAAATTGAAACCTAAATAAATCCAGTTTTGTTTGACTTTTTGCTTTCAGTTCGAATTTTTGGCTTGATTTGACTTGGACCTTCTCAAATTGAGCTAAAATAATATAATTGCATAATTGAATTATTATATGCAAGTATTCATATAATTATAAGGTCTTAAAAATAATATAATACTCTCTTATATAAGAAGGCACGATTGAGTTGCCTGTGTCATCGTCCTTATTTGTCGCTTTCTATAAACTGAAGTAAGCAGCTGCTTTGGCTTGATGATTAAGGCTCTCTCTTGTGTGCAGGAGATCTTGGGTTCAACTCTCAGTGCCTCCTTCAAATTTTATGAAGTCCTTCTAATTTAAGGAGGTCCTGGGTTCAACTCCATGAGCAGCCCTATTTTCTAGATTAGTTTGTTGAATCATTTCACAAACTCTTATATATATATGTTTCACTCATGATTTCAAAATAATGACATGTAACTTTTTTAAGTCATTTTTATAATTATTTTTATCTTAAAACATTTATCAACAACAACAACAACAACATACCCAGTGAAATTCCACAAGTGGGGTCTGGGGAGGGTAAAATGTACGCAAACCTTACTACTACCTCATAGAGATAGAGAGGTTGTTTTCGAAAGACTCTTAAAACATTTATCACATTAAAAAATTTAATTGACTCGCAAAATTCTAGTAACTTCACATATAGAAGAGACAAGGAAGTAAGAGGTAAAGAGTACTATAAACCACAGTAATTAAAAACTCATTACGTCTAAAAACAATATTAAAAATTTGTCTGACTCTTCAAACTCTATATGTATTACATAAATTGAATTTAAAAAGTAACATATAGTGGGTCCATGCCAGCACGGGCATATGTATCTAGTACATATATAAGTTCAAATATTTATATACAATTAAATTATTTTATGCAATAATCATAAAAATTCAGTATTTCGATATGTTCGATGATTTTTGGATAAAACCGAATCATTGAATTCCCAAAAAGAAGAGACCAAAACTTTTTTTGTTCGGTTTGGTATTATAAACACTCCAAAGCAACATCTCATCTATTATACAGCAGCAGATATTTGAAAATGTAATGGCATTCACTGGACGGTATCATCAAGAACTAGGAAAACCAGAGGAAATGGTATAATCAAGCTACCAAAAGTACAGAATGTTTACTTACATAAATTAGGCGACACCGAGTCTTCGGACACCGCTTGTGAACAGATATAGCAAGCTTTCTGAAAATACACCATAAATGCTAATAAGACACTTACATTAGAACTATAATTCAGTGATAACAAACTGCTTCCAGAGGGCATACCATTCTAATTACATGCTGCACTCCACCACTACCAAAGGAATGCCCACAAGGCGATATCATTGCATCATCCATAAGCTCTCCCCTAAAATTGACAGCATGATGTCAAGTGTCCCATAATTAACAAGATGGACAAAATAATGCATGAATCAACAATGAGAAATAATGGTGAAAGAGACTACCGAGATGTCATGGCTTGTTTATGCCATGACATTTTTGTGGCTATTTTACCCTTCATGTCATGACTTTATAGCCACAGGAATGTCATCGCTTGTTTAAGACCTCAAGTCCCAAAGATCTTCTTTCTTTCTTAAACTCCATGCTCAGTCAAACAGGTTTGCATAAAATAAAATGAGGGAGTAATGCTAAATCTATTTGTCAATTCTGTCTTTTTTTGTAAAGATTTGTATCCTGGTCAGCATGTGCCGACTCCACTATTCAACCGGTACCTACAACCTACCGTCAGCACATGAAGCACATGAATCAGGTAAATTTGTCTTCGTTGCAATTAACACCATGGTCTCCAAGGTTTGGATCCACTTCATTGACCTCTAGACCACACCCTTGAGTGCAGTTTCTATTTTTCTTTCTTTTTGTGGTTTGGCTTACTGATGACCATCCAAAATTCTGGAAACCTTTTAAGAGTCATCTAGGCAAAATTCACTAAGTCATTTCATCCCATCAAAAGCCCTTTTCTTTTCTCCCTAGTTCCTAGAACTCGAAAAGAAGTGGCAGAGCACACCAACAGTATAACAGAATCTAGAGCAAGTGTAGAGAAAGCACCTATACTCTTCTATTCTTATGCAAGATCACGCTTGATTAAACCCAAAACAACGTGCTCTCATACATGATTTGGTTTAATTGCTTCCACATTACTTCAGCTTAATGCATTCACCTAAAAGCAACCTTTATCATATAAACTGCTATTTCACACAATCACTCAGTTTGTCATTACTTCAGCTTAAGATAATCACCTAAAATCAACCTCTATCATATAAACTGCTATTTCGCACAATCACTCAGTTTGTCTCTTCACCTTGTAATTGTCTTTGTCCAGAAGTAAAAACTAGAAGCTCAGTGAAAACAAACAACTTTCAGTGAAATATATGCATTACTTACAATCTAACAAGTCAAGCAGCTAAACCAGAAGAACAAGCACACAAACAAAACAGATTATAAAATGAGAAACTTACGTAATTGGATCGGAAAGAATAGTTCTCAAAGACTCTCCTGATTCATTTGAATAATGACCTTCCTTTCTCTCACTAAACCCACACCCATTCTCAAACCCCATTTCCTTCTGCACAGCATTGGACCCTTCCGGTCCCGGCAAATACTGATTATTATAATACATGTCCCCATCAACACTAGCGATTGTCACTGCATTTCTCATGTCGACACCACCTTCATTTCCTGGCTGCCCAGCATTCCCTTCCTTCACACCTTATTCAACAAATCATCAAGCAATCAAAGACAATATCTCAATTCCAAAACAAGAAAACAATAAATCATCAAAAAACTTACCAAATGTAGAGAGGCTTTCTGCTTTATCACTGCCAACTACTTTACTACTAGTATTACTATTAACTTTGTCACTGTTACTATTATTATGATTACTATTTTCAACAGTAACAATCCCCTCCACTTCATTCTCATCCTCATCATCCTCGTCGTCCTCATCCACATCATCATCCTCCGATCCATCACCATTGCCATGGCTCTTCGTGTTCCAATCACCATCCCGGCGGTCTTCACCGATCATTTGACGGCGAAAATCAGCAGCTTGTGCTTGATGTTGATGATGGAAATAATGATTATCATACTTGTCTATGAATCCGGTAAGCTCCCGTGTAGTTTTTGGGCCTGGATCACCGGTAACGGACCCGACCCGACTCGAAGGTGGTGGGACGCAGCTGAAACTGTTTTCATGGAAAACGAGCTGTGGATTGAGCCCATCATCTACTCTTCGAGCTGAAACAAGGCTCATTTCTTCAGAAGCCATGGGCGATGTCGAATGAAGAAACCCTAAAACTCAATTTCTGAGGAATTGAAGATTTGAATTGAAGAGAAACTCCATTTTTGGAAGAAAATGAATTTTTCGTTTTTAGGGAAAAATGGTTAGGGTTAGGGGTTTTAGGAAGAAAGGTAGAACGACGTCGTGCTAAGTGATTATAGAATATAATAAATATCTTAAAAAAAATATAATAGGAAAATAATTATAATTAACGATAAAAATAAATTAGGAACTAAGGTGTCGTTTGATGTAAAGGATAACATCAAGTCTGGTAACTTATCCCAAAATAATAATTAGTACGAGAATAAGTTATCTCTCTCCTTAGGTGATATAATAATTCCGGAATAAAGTAGATAAACGACAAAGATATCTCTTTAAATCTATTTCATACATCATTTTTCACGTTCATAAAAAGGTATTTTTATAAACAAATAATTTATTTTGAAAATGTATGTAACAGATGTTATTTTGCATGCAATAAATCAAACACTCAAAAAGAAATAATCTCATCATTTCATCATAAATTAATCTCATCATAACTAACTTCGTCATAACGTGTATTCAAACCAGACGAATCTTAAGTGTAAAATTATTTGTTGATTTCATAAAGTGGATAAGTATTGTTGGACAACTATTTTTAGTATAGTAGATAAGTAAAGGTGGACGGACGAAAAATAGAAAATAGAAATTTGGTAACATTGATTGAGCAAGCGACGACGATTGAACAATTATTTTGTCAAAACAGCATAAATTATGATAGAATGATTGAAATTTTTCATACGAGTTCAAATTAGTGAGAGTAAATTGTACAAAAGTTCAAATTTAATTGAATTTCAACACAATTATTGAACTCTAGATGATAAAAAATGAAGAAAAAGTCAACTACTTCATCTTCAAATATTTTAAATTTGTTTTCTTAATTATTAGACCCAATATTATTAAAAAAAAATTCTCATGAAATATTATAGTAGGATTGTTTTTGCCAAAATTTAAATATTTCCATTTTTATAACACACTAAATTACAATTTTTTTTAGATTTATGTGAGGTGAAATTTTTTTAAGTAAAAAAAAACTAAATTACGAATAATGTATTCGGAAATAGAAATTTTTTTCGAAAAATAATTCCTTCAAGCCTATAAAGGAATATTTTCAAAAATAATCTATTTCTGAAGTACTTTTAAAAAAAAATTATTTCTGAATACATTTTTTAAAAGTATTTCAGAAATAGATTATTTTTTTTCGAAAAATAATTCCTTTAAGCCTATAAAGGAATATTTTCAAAAATAAACGTCCTCAAATTTCATTTCATAACACTACGAATATTAACACTAGTCTTTCTTGTTTTAGAATTCTTTGAACAATTTTTTTATTTGTTCATTAATAATGCAAGAAATTATAATTTGACTTTTTTTTATAATCTTGATATTCGAATTAGATTGCATATAACTTAATTAATTTTACGAAATATTTATTTTCTTTCACCAATAATATACATCATGTAACTATAATTTGATCATACATACATACATACATATATATATAGCCGGGCAGATGCTTTAAGAAGGTGCCAATTGACTTTCTTTTTTCTCGAAAGGGGTGCCTATTGGAATATCTTCTCCTTCCCTTCGTGATTCCTAGGGGGTGGGGGATTAGGAAGGAGATATGACACTAGCACGAGCAAAAATGATTGAAAAGTCTACTACTGTTTGAAATAGAGTAAAACAATTCAAATCCCAGGAGCTAATTCAAAATCACCTACTCGATTGAATAAGTATATAACTTTTATAGCTGCTTTAGTTTGCAGGATTGGAGTTCTATCTCGGATCTACAGAATGACCTGTTTTTGTTTCGAAAATTGCTCTTAGGGTAGGTTCCACGTGGAGTTGGATATCGAAGGTTCCTTTCGAGCATTTTAGATATAAAATCTGTATTGCTAGTAATTTGCCAAGATTTTAATAAATCACCAAAATCATAACCACAAATCCTGATAAATCACCAGAATTAACTACCAAATCATGATCGATCAACATTATTTATCATGTAAAAAACTTCACCAAAGCATTTTGCTTCAAAATTAGTTCAAATCAATTTCAAATTTGATATACAACATCCTAATAATAATTCCATTATTTTTCAGTTGTTAAATCCTACTTAAACCTTCAAATTAATAGATTTTCTTTGTCTTTTCAACAACTTTATTTTTTCAATCAAAAAAATCCAACAATAATGTTGTTCAATTTTTTCCCAACCAAATCAATTTAAATTATTAAGCATATATAATATGAACTCAATGATACCATACCTACAAATTACCATCATAAATTTTTTGATGAGAATTTAAATTTGTTAAGTTTTTGTTAACCAAACCAAAAATTAAAGCACAAAATTCATAAATGACAAACATAGCAAGCTTAATTATACTCTATAGTTGTAGTTTGTGTAATTACATTTCGTAACTATAGTTATAACAACGTTTGTATAATTCGCTATATAATTTGCAGTTTTTATATAGTGTTTGTATATTTCGCTATGCAATTAGTGCACAACGTTCGTATAATTCGCTATACAATTCATTGTGTTCGTATATTTCGTTATACGTTTTGATTCGCGCACAACTTTTGTATAATCGTGCACAGTATTTGTATAAATTGCGCGAATTATACAAAACTCAAACTATAATTACAGCTAAATGTTTGTTGAAAGCCGTAATTAATTCAAACCATAGTTATGTTAGCTAATTAACTAGTATATTTTTGCTTATCTGCCTAACTTTTTTTCAGAATAAAGTGAGTGTTCTTGGTGGGGATCGCCCTACTATAAATTTGTCTAATAGTTAAAGTAAACTAAATTTGACAAATTTAGACATGGATAAATTTGACTAGTAGTTGTAGCAAACTAAATTTGGTATATTTAGATGTGGTATATTTGACTAATTTAGTAGTAAAGTTAATTTAACAAATTTTTCATCTTTTGGTAAAGTTAGGCAAATTTGAACTTTCTTTGTTTTGTTTTGTTTTGTTTAAATAGATAGAAGCTAAATTCTACAAAAACAAATTACTCGTTTCGTCTCAATTCACATTATATATTTTTTTCTGTTAGTGTTGTTATTGATCTTTCTGCTAATGCTCCCTCTGTTCACTTTTATTTCTCATTATTTTACTTACGGAGGTCAAACTACATGAACTTTGATCAACATTTTAAGTTGTATTTTTTTTATCATATTAATATGAGAAAGATCGCAACGTATACCATTTTTCTTATAGTTTCCAATCATCTAAATTTTATATTTTAAATATTAAATTTAGCTACTTCAATTTATCTTTGAAATTTAGTCAAGTTAACCTCGAAAAACTAAACAGTGACAAGTCACAGTGAACAAGAGGAGTATCTATAAACTATACACAATTCTGCTTATTCGTCTTCTTTCTTAGTTGAGGTTCCCCGCCTCCGACAATTTGTTAGACTATTCAATTATTTTAGTCAAACTTCATATAATATATTAAAATATAAAAAATTAAGCAAAAATATAAGAAATATTAATAAATTAGTTGATGTTTGAAAATTAAAATCAATTCAACTTAAATATAACTTAATTATTTTTTAATATCAACTTAAGTCAAATTAAATTATTTATCAATTTTTTTTATTTGATGTGTATTTTTATTTAATTTTATTTTGTGGCGTGGGGTGTTAAAGTAGAGAGGAAAGACTTTTTTATTGACTAGAAAAAGATTAAAATAAATAATTTATCTTTGTATTAATAAAATTTATAGTTATTCTTGTTATAAAATAAATCTAGAATTAACTAGAATATATGTAGGGGAATCAAAAGCTTAAAACTGAGAAGAAGGGAGAATAATATATTGCAGTGTATTTATTTTCTTTCCATTAATCTGTCTGCAGAAATGGAATGTTGAGAGACATATATATAGGGCATTGGTAGTCCACAATAGTGGACTACCAAAAGTCTTGTAAATTGTAGCAATCCACTATTGTGGACTTTAGTTAATGGACAATTCACACACAACGCTCCCCCTGAATTGTCCATGTAAAGGGAAGTTCTAGGTGACCTTAATACGCATCATTAGCTGCCTCATTAAAAACCTTACAAGGAAAACCCAGTGGGATAAAACCTTGGTTAAGGGAAAAAGAGTATAGCGCGTATTTTACTCCCCCTGATGAAGACTTCATTTGATATTTTGGAGACGGTGCATTCCAATCTTATGTCTTAGTTTTTCAAATGTTGACGTTGGCAATGCCTTAGTAAATAAATCTGCAAGATTGTCACTCGAACGAATTTGTTGTACATCAATATCACCTTTCTTCTGAAGATCATGTGTGAAGAATAATTATGGTGAAATGTGTTTCGTTCTGTCTCCTTTTATGAAGCCACCCTTTAATTGAGCTATGCATGCGGCATTGTCTTCAAATATGACCGTGGGTACTATGACATCCTTTTTCAGTCCACATTTTTCTTCGATGAAATGTATCATTGATCTCAACCACACACATTCCCTACTTGCTTCATGAATTGCAATTATTTCAGCATGATTTGAAGAAGTAGCAACAACTGACTGCTTTGTAGATCGCCATGATATAGCAATTCCTCCATATGCAAAGAGATAGCCGGTTTGAGATCGGGCTTTATGTGGATCTGATAAATAACCTGCATCTGCATAACCAATAAGGTCTGCACAACCTTGCTAGCAGATTAACAAAAAATGTTATATCAGGTCTGGTTGAGTTAGCAAGATACATGAGTGCACCAATGGCACTGAGGTATGGTACTTCTGGACCGAGAAGTTCTTCATCCTTTTCTGGAGGACGAAATGGATCTTTATTCACTTCAAGTGATCTAACAACCATTGGAGTACTTAACGGATGTGCTTTGTCCATATAGAATCGCTTTAAGATTTTCTCAGTATAGGCAGATTGATGAACAAAGATCCCGTCTGCTAAATGTTCAATTTGCAGACCCAGACAAAGTTTTGTCCTTCCAAGATTTTTCATCTCAAATTCTTTCTTTAAATATTCAATTGCCTTTTGGACCTCTTCAGGAGTTCCAATGAGATTTATGTCATCAACATAAACAACGAGTATTACAAACTCTGATCCTGTTTTCTTAATGAAAACACATGGACAAATGACATTATTTATATATCCTTTATTTATCAAGTACTCACTAAGGCGATTATACCACATACATCCTGATTGTTTCAGACCATATAATGATCTTTGTAATTTGACTGAGAACATTTCCCGAGACTTAGTACATGCTTCGGGCAATTTGAATCCTTCTGGGATTTTCATGTAAATTTCACTATTAAGTGAACCATAGAGGTAAGCTGTAACTACATCAATTAGATGTATTTCAAGATTTTCATGTACAGCTAAACTGATGAGATATCGAAAGGTTATTCCATCCATAACAGGTGAATATGTTTCCTCATAGTTGACACCGGGCTTCTGAGAGAATCCTTGTGCAACAAGGCGTGCCTTGTATCTTACAATATCATTTTTCTCATTTCGCTTTCGCACAAAAACCCATTTATAGCCAACTGGTCTTACACCGCTAGGGGTTTGGATTACAGGTCCAAATACCTCACGATTAGAGAGTGAATTCAATTCAGATTGAATAGCTTTTCACCATTTTGGCCAATCATTTCTGTGTCGACATTCTTCGACAGATTTAGGTTCAAGACTTTCACTGTCTTGCATGAGGCTAAGTGCAATATTATATGCAAAAACATTATCCATTGTAATTTTTGATCGATCTAAACTTATCTCATCATCAATAGAACTTATTGGAAGTTCTTTATTCACTTGAGTCTCGGGTTCACTGATTTTTTCAGGAATAGCAGGATTTCTCAAGTCTGGATCTTCTTCAGGAAGTCCTTTTGTAGTATCATTTTTATCATTCCTTATGCTTCTCTTTCTAGGATTTTTATCCTTTGAACCCACTGGTCTACCACGCTTCAGGCGTGTTTGGGATTCAGAAGTTGTGATACTAGCAGATGGTTCCTTTGGGACTTCGATCCGGATAGGCACATTCACTGCAGGGATATGTAACTTAGTTATCCGTTTCAAATCAGTAAATGCATCTGGCATTTGATTTGCTATTGTCTGCAAATGGATGATCTTCTGGACATCCTGTTCACATGTGCGTGTTCGTGGATCAAAATGAGATAGTGATGAAACTTTCCACGCAATTTCTCCAATTTCTCTCCGGGGTTCCTTTTTCTCTCCCCCTAATTGCGGAAAAATTGTTTCATCAAACCGACAATCTGCAAATCTGGCAGTAAATAAATCTCCTGTGAACGGTTCGAGGTAGCGTATTATGGAAGGTGAGTCGAACCCAACATATATACCTAACCTCCGTTGAGGGCCCATCTTAGTGCGTTGCGGTGGTGCTACAGGCACGTATACCGCACAGCCAAAAATTCGTAGATGAGCTATATTTGGTTCATGACCAAATACCAATTGTGATGGAGAATATTTATGATAATTAGTCGGTCTAAGACGTACAAGTGCTGCTGCATGTAAGATAGCATGACCCCACACGTCAATGGGTAATCTTGATTTCATGAGCAGTGGTCTAGCTATCAATTGCAGGCGCTTAATAAATGACTCTGCAAGGCCATTTTGAGTATGAACATGAGCTACCGGATGTTCAATTTTTATCCCAATTGATATGCAATATCATCAAAAGCTTGGGATGTAAATTCTCCAGCATTATCCAGACGAATGGATTTAATTGGATAATCTGGGAATTGCGCCCTTAATCTTATTATTTGTGCCAGTAGCCTCGCAAACGCCAGGTTGCGGGATGATAAAAGGCACACGTGAGACCATCTTGATGATGCATCTATTAGGACCATAAAATATCTAAACACTCCACTAGGTGGGTGAATAGGTCCACATATGTCCCCATGTATACGTTCCAAAAATTTTGGGGATTCAATGCTAACCTTCAGGGTTGATGGTCTGGCAATTAATTTGCCTTGATGATAAGCAGCACATGAAAATTCGTCATTCATAAGAATCTTCAGGTTCTTTAATGGATGACCGCTTGAATTTTCAAGAATTCGTCTCATCATTATTGATCCAGGATGACCTACTCGATCATGCCATAGCACAAAAGTTTTTGGATCAGTAAACTTCTGGTTTACGATCGAATGTGCTTCAATTGCACTAATTTCTGCATAATATAGGCCAGACGATAAAGTTGGTAATTTTTCTAAAATATATTTCTGGCCTGAGACACTCTTGGTTATACCAAGGTATTCAATATTCATTTCATTTAGTGTCTCAACATGATATCCATTTCTGCGGATATCTTTAAAACTTAGCGGATTTCTTGGGGATTTAGAAGAGAACAATGCATCTTCTATAACAATTTTTGTCCCCTTAGGCAGAAAAATAGTAGCTCTTCCGGAGCCTACAATTATTTTTGCACTACCAGATATTGTAGTAACATTTGCCTTTCTTTTAAGTAAAGAAGAAAAATATTTCTCGTCTTTAAAAATTGCATGAGTTGTTCCACTGTCAATAACACAAATATCTTCGCGATTGATTATTGATCCAAACAAAATTTGAGGCATATCCATTCTTCAAAGAGAGAAATAATAAAGTAAATATTTATTTGGACCTCATGTGTTATTTAATGAAAAGTCTTGCATAAGTTAAATATATAAGAATAAGGAAGACAAGATACAAATTATTATTATTATTATTTTTATCTTCACGGGATATAAAAACATAAGCACACATATAAATAAAGAAAATTATTTTATATATTATCATGCTCATCATCGTTCAAATTTTCATTAATATTTAAATTTTCTTCTGGAAAATTTAAGTAGTCCGCTACATCCAGATACACATGTTCCATATTATTTTCAGACAAAAAATTTGTCTCTGGATTTTTCGCTCTTTTTAATGATGCCTGATATAGTTGAACAAGGCGTTTAGATGACCGGCATGTCCTTGACCAGTGCCCTTTGCCTCCACATCTGTGACATATACTTTCTGAATTTTTCTTTGGAAAAGCTTCTGGCTTTTCTTCCTTCTTTTTAGATTGCTGGTCGTGCCTCTGTGCGAGACGACTATCATGATTTCTTCTTTGACCTCAGCCTCGGCCACGACCATTTCTGGGGCCATAATTTCTTTCTCGTTGGTTATAATTCGCCTGATTCACTTCAGGGAGTGGCGAAGAACCAACGGGCCGACTATCATGATTTTTCATCAATAATTCATTATGCCTTTCAGTAATAAGAAGGTGTGAAAGTAATTCAGAATATTTTGTAAAACCCATACCGCGATATTGCTGCTGCAGGAGCATATTCGCGGGTGGAAATGTGGAGTATGTTTTTTCAAGCTTGTCAGTTTCAGTTATTTCTTCTCCGCATAAATTTAACTGTGATATAATTCTAAACATTGCTGAATTATACTCGGTTATATTTTTAAAATCTAATAATCTTAGATTTAACCAATCATGACGTGCTTGTAGAAGGACGACCAACTTCAGGTGGTCGTATCTATCTTTTAGATTCTTCCACAATTTCAGGGGATCTTTTATTGTCAAATATTGTAATTTTAGTCCCTCGTCAAGATGGTGGCGGAGAAAAATTAAAGCTTTGGCACGGTTTTGACTGGATGCCTTATTTTCATCTTTAATGGTGTCTGCCAGACCCATTGATTCTAAATGTAGTTCAGCATCTAGTGCCCATGATGAATAATTAGATCCAGAAATATTAAGTACAGTAAATTCAACTTTTGAAATATTAGACATTTTGATAAAATAAATCCTTACCCCTTTTACCTGTTTTTAATAGCTTGAAATGGGCAGAGCTTCGTGCTGATAACGTGTTATAAAATAAATCTAGAATTAACTAGAATATATGTAGGGGAATCAAAAGCTTAAAACTGAGAAGAAGGGAGAATAATATATTGCAGTGTATTTAATTTCTTTCCATTAATCTATCTGCAGAAATGGAACGTTGAGAGACACATATATAGGGCATTGGTAGTCCACTATAGTGGACTACCAAAAGTCTTGTAAATTGTAGCAATCCAGTTAATGGACAATTCACACACAACAATTCTTGAACTTTTACCTGATGTATTATTAGTCTCTCATATTTATGATAAGATATATTGGTCCATTTTTTATTCTCTACTAAACATTTCTTTATTTTGTAGCATTAATTTTGTCCATAATTCTTATATATGAAATAATAACCATTTTTAATATATTTAGTAAAAATAATAACTTCACGCGAGAGAAGA
Organism: Solanum rostratum; assembly: GCA_029948455.1. Classification (NCBI taxonomy): domain Eukaryota; kingdom Viridiplantae; phylum Streptophyta; class Magnoliopsida; order Solanales; family Solanaceae; genus Solanum; species Solanum rostratum. The sequence goes on along the minus strand of CM057051.1, from coordinate 66,703,566 downwards.
TAAGAAGAAGATTACCTTATTTATTTGTAAAAATATTATTACAAATAAAATCGAGAGAGTCATCACGTGTAATAGTACAGAATTTTCTTTTCTTGCAACGTTATACTACTAAATGGAATGAGGTATAATTTTCTCATCTTATCCCACGTAAAATTATTATTTTCGTTAGTAAGACTAAGTTGATTTATGATCTTGTGATATCGTAGTTTAGTAAGAGTAGTTATGACTTTATATCCTGGGATGTCATTATCGGTCCAAATACATGGACTATTAGTATTCGATTTTGGACTTTTTTTTTCCTGTGAAACACAAAGAGAGAAGACGAAGACGAAGACTGTGTGAAGAATTTTCTATCTAATTGACTGAAGAATTTATCTTCCATTGTTGTGGTTGACGCGGTCATCATTTGTTTTTACTTCTTTTTCTCCGTCAACCCTTTTCTGGGTTTTGTCCCTTTTCTCTTTAATTACTCGAAATTTATCATTTTTTGGTTATTTTTTGGATACCCAAATCCAAAAGGTGGAGTCTTTTTGAGTACAATATGATGTTTTGGAGATTGGTTTTGTTACTGAGTATATTAATTTCAGTTTTCTTGGAGAAATCTATTGCAAGCTCTGTACACCCTTTTGAGGGTTTGGATAATCAGGTTTATATATGATTCTTGTTTTGGGATTTTTATGCAAATAGCTGAGCAGATTTATTGTATACTCTTTGCTTGTTGGTATACATAGGTTATACATCCAGCAGCTAGGGTGTTTGGCCATGTTTTATTGTGAAATTTGACAAAAGAGATAGTTTTTGTTTTGATAATGAAAAATGAAAGTTGAATATTGGCCAGGTTTGTGTTTGATCATGATTCATGAATAGAAATTAGAGTTTGTTTTTGACTTTTTTGTGAGTAATTTGGAGTGGAAGTAACTTTTTGTTGTTTTTCAAATTCTAGAAAATTTTGGAATTTTATGGGTAAACTTGTTTTCTTGAGTTCAACTCCTGGAAAAAGTGAAAGATCTCATGGTTGAACACCTTAGTTGAATCAGTTATATGGGTGGAGGGTTATTTAGGTTGAGTTCCTTCTTTGTTTAAGGTGAGGCTGGTTGCCCTTGTTCTAATATTGTCCATGATTCTGTTATGTGTTGTTTCTTTGTTGATTGTTTGGAGTTTTAAAGAACATGTTTTTATTCAGGTAGCCCCATCACCAAGCCCTGTAGGTCAGCCAACGGCGGGTTTTGGTAGTGGTACCTGTGCCGGAGCGTCTAATAAGTGTCAGGATGATCATATTAGTATGGTTGCCTGCTTTTTTCCTGCTCGGGAAGGTGATTCTCCATTTCTTTTATTACTAGATAGAGTAGTTCCTTGAGGTTGTGTGATATGAGTTTGGCGGTCTTTAAACCTGCTGGTGAATTGATTAACAATTGGATTGCCAAACTGATTGCAAGTTCAGTGACATTTGGTGCTAGAATTAGAAATTTGCACTTTGTTATGGCGTTTATTTTGACTTTTCCTTTATCTTTGATGGATGAATTATGAGGATCTGTGCTAATATGAGCAAAATATTGTAAATTTTCTGATAAGTTCTTGTCAATATGGGCTCGACAAGCATAGTTTAAAACTGATGAGCAAGGTGGGATTGTAAAGAGCAGCTTGGATGTTTGATGGAGTTGATGGGATTGCAACATATTTTGGATGAATTTGATTACTTAGATCTTTCAAATATTTGCATTATTATGTCATTTTGGAATTTATAGACCTTCTGATAGTCCAAGCTAATTGTTGACGCCCTTGAAAAGCAAGATATTCTTGGCACTTGGCTGGACCTTCTTGTCAATGACTGGCGCTTAGGGACAAACTCGCTGCCTTTCCAAACTCTTGAAGAATCTAATCTGTTTTCGTTTGATCCAAATTTCATTCTTTGGACATGGTGTCCTCTTATTCAGAAGTTTCTAGTACTCGTTTTGTCGTCTGTCCTTCCCTTTGTTCTTCTCTTTTTCTTTTCGGATTTCCTTTTCCAAATTCTTGATAGGCACTTCAGGCGAGTCCTTCCCTAGAAAAGATACATGTGAAGATGTTGATCTCTTCATCTAGTAAATGTAGCTGTGTTGGAAATGTTTGAAATGGACCTGGTTCTTCTCTCAGTGACATCAAGTGAAACTATTTTGGCCTATTTTCTTTTGCCCTTTTCCCCATAATATTTCTCTATGTATGGACATGCTGTTGATCATTTATTATTAGCTTGTAGCTTTAATTTGCAACAAGGTCGGCGTTGAATTATATTGACATTTCTGTTTTCTCTAGTACTGCTTTTTTTTTACCAATGTTGCTTTTCCATCAGCTGACGAACATTCATATGTTTTAATTGTATCTTTCATTTATATCAAGATTATGTCGTATTTAAATCACTTTCATGTGATAACACCTGAAATTTAGCTAGACCATAAAGCTTACGTTGTTTTTCTTGTAGCACATGAGGAACAATATCTGCTCGTCCTGAACAATGGTGAGAATGCTTTGATGCTGAAGGTCAATGTTTCATCTGCAGATGAAACTTACGTGAATATTCAGATACCAAGACATGATTTCAAGCAGGTAAAGAACTCTTCCTATCTGAATGGCTGGCTTTAACTTGGAAAATTTTACGATTACAGAATATAAAGGTGAAAAGCATTAAATTGAACCTAATGTGCTGCTTCTGAGTCATTGTTTTCGATTTCTCATTTTGTAATCAGATTAATATCTCGTCTGAAATTGGAGGGAGTTCGTCAATTATGCTAGACGCTGGAACTGGGAAATGTACAATTGACATAGGACGTTCAGTATGGCAAGGCTACTTTAACATGCCATCTTATACCATATATGTGACCCCAACTAATGGGGTGTACGTTCTAGGTATGACAGCTTTTCTAATAGGAGGAATAGTTATCTGCTGCAAGTTGAGAAAACAGGATCGACACGTTGATGGTGTTCCATATCAAGAACTTGAAATGGGACAACCCGAACCTCAGTCTTCCATGAAGTTGGAAATTTCCACGGAAGGGTGGAATGAGAGTTGGGACGAGGACTGGGATGACGAGGAGGCAGTGAAGTCATCGGATGGAAAAACCACAAGCATAAAACTAGCAAATGGTTGATCATTGTCATAAGAGTTAACACAACGACCAAGATAGCAGGTACCTCGTGGAATTAGTTGAGGTGTTCACACTCATAATTTTTTTTAGAAAAACTCAGATTTTGTCCATTTTGTTGAAGATGTTCATAGGAAAAAACTGAAGGTTGAGAATGCAGTAGATACATATGATACAGAAATAGGAGACTTATATACAATTAATATATACATTTTTGGGCATTTTGAATTGTGATCTGAGCACTCAAGTTATCTAAAGAATTGGTTTACTTTGAACCTTTATATGTCCATGTAAAAACCATTTTCCTCTTTTTCATATTGTTGAATGTCTGTAGTTTCTTTTTTAATCTTTCTTTTGCTCTTGTTTGCTTAAAATATTATACTTAAAAGAGTACTGCAAGATTCAAAAATCTTTTTTGCTTTTTTAACTTCATGCCTAGCCAAACAAGATAAACAAATTGAAACGAATGGATTTGTTGCTAGTAGCCACATGGCCACAAATCCTTTTCCAAACCAAATTTTAATCTTTCTTTTGCTCTTGTTTGCTTAAAATATTATTAAAAATCTTTTTTGCTTTCTTAATTTCGTGCCTAGCCAAACAAGATAAACAAATTGAAACGAATGGAGTTGTTGCTAGTAGCCGCATGGCCTTTCCAAACCAAATTTTTTTCTTAGTGCATTTTGCGCATAATTAAAGCGAAAAAAATTAAATTTAATTATGAACTTATAAAAAATAAATATTTCACTACAAACGTAATTTTGATAAATTATGTATTTATAAAGGTCGTATATATAGAGATTCTATCACTAATGGTAAGTTAGAATATTTCTTGGCGTATTTTCTTGATTCAAATAAGGAAAAAAGTAGAAGTATATTAAATAAGGAAGATTTAGGAGTCTTTTCACGACTAGAAGTCCTTATTTATTACTTCTTTTCATATATATTAAAAGTCAATATTATAAATAAAATTAAGTAATAATTTAAAGAAAAATGATGAAAAAACGATTTTATAGTTTTTTAATGAAGAACAAAAAGTTCAAACAACAGTTTTAAGGGCTTTCACACTTTCAATATAGTATAGATATAGATTTGTGACGACTTAAAGTAGTAGGTATCCAATGAAATAGTCGACTATGACATAACCAATAACCCAAATTTTCCCTTGTTTATCCATTCAAGACTCAAACAACAACATTTCTTTGAATTGGAGATATTAGTAATGCCTGTGGTGATGATGATGATGATGGTGTCTGTGTTCATCCCATCCAAAGCACTGCAAAAGAGGGTAACAAGCCACAAATAGGCACCTTCTGAAGATGGAAAACACAGAGGAGACTAACAAACAAGGACAGCAACAACATGCCAAGAAAGGATCATCATATGGATTGTTGCCTTCATGGTGATGAGAGTGGTGGTGGTGATGATGACCCATCTTTCTACTTCGACCTGAATACACAAAATTAATGATTTTCATCATTCAATATTTTGCTCGAACTCTTTAAAAATATCGATGAATACGTGTTAGATAAGGATTTGTTACAAGGTAGGACAACATTTTTTAAAAGTCTTAACAATATAGAATTAAAAGATGCCAACTAACTGACAATTCTCACCACATAACATTAAGATGAATATTCAGGGAAAGCATGGTGGCTGCTGATCACTCATTTTAAAGGTAAAGTTAAATAAACAACATCAATAAAGGAGGCAGCTTGGTGCACTAAAGCTTCCACCATGCGCAAGGTCCGAGAAAGAGCTCGACCACAAGGGTCTATTGTACGCAGCCTTACGTTGTATTTCAGCTAGAGGCTATTTACAAACAACATACCCAGTGAAATCCCATAAAGTAGGATATGAGAAAGATAAAATGTACGCAGACCGTACCACTACCTCACGAAAATAACAAAGTTCTTTTTGAAAGACCTCGGCTCAAGTGTATATGGCCCAAGTAAAAGAAGAAAATTTAAAATTTATGGGTCAGAGCTTTAGTACTTTTTATTAAGGTGTTGGATTCTAAACTAATAGTTTATACCTTTGAAATAAATAGGCTTTAATATGGATGAAAGAATCTATTAAAAACAACTTTTTTGCCTTCAAAACTTACGGGTGACATTGCGTAAACACTATCCTCTTCAAATCACACTAGTAGAATTATACTGTGTATGTTATTATTATTTATATCAAATAAATTTTTTAAGACAAATATAAAATCTGAATAAAAATTATTGAATTCTGTCGAACTGTCAGTCTATACTCTAATTCTGGCCCTCAGCCATCTTCTTCTTGGACCTAAATGCATAAAAGAAGTGATTACCCATTATTCTACTAGCAAAATAAAAAAATGCCCACTTCCTTAAAATTCTCATCACTGAACAAAAATTGAATCTTCAAGGAAAAACACAGTGAGTGGTGATGCCAAATCTCAGAGGTAGAATCAAGATTTAAAGTTTAAACGAATTCAAGATTTAGTCTTTTCGAGTTATATATTAGGTATTTGTACACATAAAATGAAATTTTCAAACAAATACAGATTTTAAATCAAAGTTATTGAGTTATGCCAAACCCACTTCATACACTATCTTCCCTGACCCATCTTCTTCTTTGACCTTAATACATAAAACTAGTGATTACTCATTACTTTACAAGCAGCAACAATAACCGAATCATACAAGTGAGGTCTGAAGAGGGTAAAATGTATGCCGTCCTTAACCCTACCTCACAGAGATAGGGAGGCTGTTCCCGGGAAACCCTCAACTCAAAATCAAGCCCCACTCATTATTCTACAAGTAAAATTGGAAAAACCCCACTTCCTTATAATTCTCATTATTGAACAAAAAAAAAATTGAATCTTGGATCAAGAAATCAACAAAAAAGCATATAAATTGTAACATACCTTGTTATGTGATTGCAAAAATTGAGAATAACCACTGTGTGTGTGTTGGGTTTGGGTGGAGGTGAAGGGGGGGAGGGGGGGGGGGGTTATCAAATGCTTAGTTGGTAGAGAAGATTCTTCACTTGAACTGGAAAAAGAGTTATGAGAAGGTGATTTTTTATTTTTTTTTTTAAGTTGCAAGTTGGAGCAGAAGTTTGACAATTTTAACATTTATGCAATTTGGCTAGCCTGGCTTTTCCCTATCCAATAAAAAATAGTTCATTCCAATTGGATTAGATCATCTGAGGTGGCATCAAGTGGGCAGTTGACAGGGTAATGGTGCGAATTCGATCGAACTTAATAATTTAAAAAATAATGATTATGGTATATGCCGATTTAATCAAAGTAATTATAAAAAAAAATAATCATTTATTGCATAGACATGTATAATTTATACATATTTTATGTATAGTTAAGTTATATTCAATTTTTTTTGAGCGTATCATAATATATAAGTAATGTACAATGTATAATCAGTGTATACTTTCTACGACTTTTGCATATTATATTGTATATTCATATATATTTTAAAGATTTTTTATATAAATAAAATATAATTATATTTATTATAAATTAATTAATTTGTTGGATATATTTTTCAACTCCAACTCAATCAATACGAGAGAATTCAAAAGGTCAAAGGTTATTTTGAACACTCGCTATTAAATATTAGTCAATTTTGACATTTGCCATCAAATTTAAGTTGGAATTATTTTTAAAATTAGTCAGTACGCGCTTTGCGCGTGATCAAAGCGTGTACTTCGTTTAATAACAAACATTACAGAGAAAAATTAAATTTAATTATGAACTTATAAAAAGATAAATGATTCACTAATTTTGATAAATCATTTATTTATAAAGATCTTATATATAGAGATTCTAACACTAATTAGAACTCATGGTAATTAAAATTTTCCAGAGCGATGGTAGGGTATTTTCTTGATTCAAATAAGGAAGAAGTAGACGACTATCAAATAAGAAAGATTTAGAAGTCTTTCGATGACTAGAAATCCTTATTTTATCACTTCTTTTCATATATTTTAAAAGTCAATATTATAAATATAACTAAATAATAATTTAAAGAAAAAATGGTGAAAAAATGATTTTATCTAAAGAGGAGATTTTTAATGAAGGGCAAAAAGTTCAAACAACATTTCTAAGGGTCTTCACACTTTTAATATAATATAGATTATTAATGTTTAGCCGCATTTTTTTTTACATGAAATTATATTTGGACGATTGTCCCTCAACTAAAACACAAAATAACTCCAACATTCAATACTACAAAGAATTTGCATCCATGGTTGTGTGTGAAAGAATAGAGTGTCTAGACTAGGGGGTGAAAATGATACCCACACCCCCATGAAGTTTACAAAATAATTCCACAAAAATAAATAAATAAAATCTAGAAACAAACACAATTTTCAATTGTATTTCAGTTGGAAGTTTTACTCACCTGGTGGGGTAAAAATTTTACAGTGACTACTGAAGTTTTCTTTCAGTGTTGACCCTAGTTTTGATTTTGTAATTTACATTCCAGATGATGTTCGGTTTATCCTTTGAGCACCCAATTTAGGAACTGTAGGTTTGTTTCCTCGGCCTCGTCCAACTGAAGGTCTGACTTTAGAAGTCGGTACAGGAGCTGCAATAGCTGCCCATGGGTCATTATCGTCAAGTGCTCCACCCTTTTTCACATTCAAAGGCTTTGCTGAAGGTGCCGGGGCAGATATGGCACCCCACGGGTCATCATCATCAACTGTTCTACTTGATCTAGTGCTTGATGGCTGTGAACTAGTTCTTGGAGCAGGAGCAGAAGCAGGTACAGATCCCCACGGGTCTTCATCATCATTTTTGATACTTCCTCGTAAACTAGTAACTGAAGCAAATACTGTAAGAACTAGGAAACAAAAAACGATATGGAAATGAGACTGATCTATTAGCGACACAAGGCAATTCATTTCCAGTTTCTTCCTCGTTTTTTTGTCTGCATTTCGTTTACCTGTCATGGATCTTGTCATTTTTCTTGAAGGGGAAAAGAGTTGCTAGAATTAGTGAAATGTGAGTTTCTATGGACAATATCACTGAAAATACAATTAAGAGTTCCAGCAGTAATAGAATTTCTTTGTTTATCAGCCCTCATCTAATTTCGATTTGCTGTGTCTGTGTGGCTTTAAGCTATACTTGTAACTTCATTATGACTTGCCTGAATAAATCCAAGAGTATAAGCCTCTAGAGGAACACATATTTCACAGGTATTGTCATTACCTTGTGGTTTTGGTTGAGAGACAGGACGTTTTTGAGCAGCTTGGATGTTCGCAAGAAAAGGAGATGGTTTTGGCTCTTCTTGGGGTTCGATATCGTCCCAACCATCTTTATCACCGTCAAGATCTTCTAAAATTCCATTTTCAAGTTCTCCCCATCCATCATTTAATGATGCGGATACTGGCACATGCTGATCTGTCATATCGGTGCTGGAACTGACATGAATTGGGGTTATACTCGAACTATCTGCAACTGTTTAAATCAAAAACCAGTTATCAAGTTGGAGGTGTGTTCATCATAAGCATATAATCAATATTTGAACAAAGCAACAAGAAAATTATCATTATCAGCCAACCCCTGAAGCATATCACAAAAATAAATAAATTCGGTAAGCTGCATACTTGAGCTAGAATCAGGGACTGCAGAAGTAGGAGGCATGCTTGAGCTAGCTGAAGCATATGGACCCTGCTCAGAGGATTTACCACCTTTAAGGGTCAGTGAGCTCATAGCCCAACTGCAATACAAAAATAAGGCCACATCACTGAAAAATATTACCAGAAATAAAACTGTAGAAGCGAATGGTTAAATGGCAAAGCTCCCATAACCACGACAGTTACATGCTTCAACAGTTCTTGACAACATTCCCATACTAAAAGTTAGGAGATGGAGATATTTTTAATGCTTCACTAACACCCACCAAATTTTCAAATCATGACAAGTTAACAGAAATTTTGAGATAATTATAGTCTCGATCAGATAAAGCACAATTGGGGAATTCTATAAGGAACTGATGATAAAATGATTATGTTGCAGCTGCTTGCTCAAATGCAATGTATAGCGATTACTTTTACAATAACAGCAAAATGACCACATAAAATGCTCAATTTTTTACATACCCTAGCAAACTTGGATTTCCAGGAGTTGATGAAGTTTCCATGCTTGTGGTGTTGGTATCGCCAGTGTTGGTCTAAGAGAGGACAACACAAAATTAAAAGAATAACATGCACAAGGGAGAGAACAAGAACACAAGTGAGAATGGTAGAACGTAGAAGGGAAGGTGCGTGATGGTAGAAGAAACAACACCATGATGAACAAGAATATCGATACACATGAAACTAATTTGCGTCTGTGCGCGTGTTGTATGTATGAAACCCAGTTGCACATTCAACTACAAATACAAAAAGAATGTACTCTCTCCTTTCCTTTTTGGTTCATTCCAATATGTTAGACACCACATTGTAATTGAGAACTCATTAATTTTTTATGTTCCCATATTACTCGAAATGACATGATCTTAGAAGAATGACACATGGCATGTTGCAAACAACAAAATTGTAACATAACTTTTGGCATGTTAATATTTATAGCCTATGTGAGAAAACTCAAAAGTATTTTTCTCATTCTAAATGACTCTGATACCAATCAAACAATGTCATATAAAGTGGACAAAGTAAATGTTTATTTCTTATCCGGCACAAAAATACGCGAGTGTTGAGTATCCGAAGGCCTAAGAGATTCATGACAAGCTACTTAATTTTGAAATTAATAAGCTGAGAAGGGCTTAAAGAGTAGAAAACTTCACTTCCAGCTCACTTTATGATATTATGAATTAACAAGAAGCCTGGAAAAAAATTCACAAGAAGAAAGACAGCTTCTTCTAACCATACCAGAATATATTCACGCCACATATTATCCCGGTTTTACGATGTTAATGGGCACAAGAAACTCTTTTTTACCTTCTCTTACCAGTTATGCCAAATAATCCGCGGCTTTTTTTGAGAAGGGTAGCTAGAATTATATATCTTTAGCAGAAAGGCTGTACTACGAGCAATCATTACAGTTCAAAACAAGCAAAAGAATATGTCCTTGTTCTTCTTATACGGACTCTATCTAACAAGGACTCCACATCATGTACAAAATCTTCTTCGCACCAAAAGTAGAACAAATGAAGGCAATTTATCTTAATCTTCTGTATAGGGCTGTTTGTTCCTTCAAAACACCTAGTATTTCTTCACTTTCATATAGTCGGCTACCTTAAATTACTTTCCAGACAGATTCCCAATACCATTTAACCGACTGTTACCCAATATTATTAAGGGCCATGTAGGATGACTTTACTGTGTAATTGCCTTTACTATGCCTGTGCCATATCAATTTATCATCTTTTCTGTTGGTCCCCTTTAAACTGTACTTAAGTTATGAAAAAGATCAGCAACGCCAGGGGTCTCCCAAAACCTTTCAAAAGCTCCTGAAATCAAAGATCCACCCCTGTTGGTTTCAAATCTACCCAACTGTCACATCAGGTCATAACATCAAACAACGAATATTACGAAATGATTCTTTTAATGAGTCCATGAAGAAAATAATGCCCAGGTTCCTTTGTAACCGCGGTGTACAGAAAGCTTGTGCCCACCTCTTCGACTAATTTTATGAGGCAGCTGCTACCTCCCACCAGTACAGGTATAAGTAACTCGGTCCACCAAGGCTTGGACAAATGGAAGAAAAATCTAGTGCTTTTGTCACCGCAGGGATAATGCCCCAAGTTTTATGACTCCAAAAAGCAGAAAACTGTTGTTCTCAAGCTCTGAAGCAGCTTGATAAAAGGCAAGTTTTTCAACTCAAAGCTAAAATTGAGACAACTAATGTGCAGATTAAAATCAAATAAAAACATACATTAAAATACCTTCTCATGGTGCTGCCTGACTAATTGCAAAAATTGATCAACTGCTTTGAATGCTTTTGATTGGACATCACTGCTCCATTGAAAAGAAAAAAGTGATGATGGAGTACATGCAAAAACATAATTATAATAAGTTTTCCAACAACACATAACAAGTAATCTGCTCCAAACAACAAAGTAATCAGAAACTATGAACTATGCCTAGGCAGGCAACCCAAAATGCATTATCTTTGACACGGGAAAGATTCCAAAAACATTACAAATTGCAAATATTTAGCATTGATTGTCTTCTATCTGTAGATTGAGTTGACTTCCACACAATGACGAGCAATGTGCTCCAGAATGTAATAAAACTTATACGTCACTAATGGCTACAAGCATGTCTTACTGAAAGATTTTACAATACAGTAATGCACATAAATCATCCAGACAGCGACGGCCCTCGTCATGTTTGAATTTATTAACATGGCATGCTTGATAGCTGAATCTGTCAGCCAAAGCATCCATCAAACCATCAACCATGAGGATTCCAGAAACCATAGCTGTCCGATAGCCTAACCAACGCTTACTATTAACAAATAAGCTCGAAGGCCACAAAGAACCAAAGCCATGGAGTTCCAAGTGCATGGGCATTAGTCTATTTGGGCTGAAGCAAGCTCCCTTTTTTTCGATAAAGTAATCAAACTCAACTAAAAAGAGCAAAAATTGCACATGTACGAGAAGTATATCAAAATATAGAAACCTCACTAAAAAAATATGGTTTTATATGAACCCCTAAACTTCTATGCCTATTCGGATCTCATGGGTGCACCAAAACAGATAATGGATACGAGGTTATTCCTCAAGTATATGAGATCCATCTCTATCCCTCAAAAGTTCTCTAATTTATCTTTCTATATGGTCCACATAAGTACAAGTGGAAGCTGGAGCAACACCCCATGCCTTCCGTCCTATTTCTTCTTCCAAACCCCAGTTGCACATTACTTCTTTGGCCAAGGCAAGCTCCTTAACTGTGAATATATTAGTAATGGCAAAGCTTAAGGATTCTTATTTTTTATAGAAGCTAAAGCAATCCCAAAAAGTGTCCCTTTGAATGTTGGAGTGTAATGGGGTCAAATGCAACAAGATGGATAGTAAGGATTCATACAGCTGAACCTGACTAGATTCAGTCATAGATGTAAAGTGATCCTGGAAAGAAAATGTTCTGAAAAACTATCATTAACAGATTCCATGTGATATCACATATCCTACATCCTAACAAGAACAAGTTTTCAAAGAACAGTAGGTGCAAGTACTTAAGAGAAGAATACCTGTCTGGGTCAATGGTAAATACAACAATATTTGGCAAAATGCGGGTTGCAATCTCAGTCATGTCATAATAAGAACTGGTAGCAGACAAAGCCATGATACCTGCCACAATAAAATTTAACATCCATTATTATTGAACAAGGAGAAAGAAGGGAAGAGGAAGCAGAGACTGACTCAGTCCCGACTAAGAAATTATCATTAGTTGATAAGGAAAAAAGGTTGGATACAAGCATATATGGTGTTACCTGCTGCTCGGGCAGGAGCAAATGTATCACGCAAGGCACGAACAGTGAGTGCATTTATTAGCACCCTTTTCCTCGTCTACAGGCAGAAAATTTCCATTAATTATCATGTCAGAAGTAAAAGAAATCTCGAGAAGGATAGGGTTTATCTTAAACTCTTTTATTAGTATAGAGACAACAGACATTTAAATATTATCACTTAATTAAATTCGGGAGTGGTATGATAACCAAGACAGTTTCTTACCCCCTCATTGAGGTAGCCGGCAATATTTCCAAGCAATATAGTAGTGTTTGTTCTAATTGCCGGTTCTTCATCAACCTACATACACCACAAATAGAAAAGCAAAAGCTAAGGAGTAAACAAATAAGCCTAGATAAAGAGGAATGGATTCTGCAGAATGACAAAACCTGTTGCTTGAACAGAAAAATCAAACACTATGAAGCAAAAGAAATAATCATAGACAAGAAGACTACAAGTTTTGCATGTATGATTCACACCTGTAGCTTGGAGAGATATTTCAACAAAGATCCAGATATTGTGCGATGTGAGAGCTGCAATAAAATTATGGAAATGCATTAGTTAGTGTGTTTCTATGAATTGACACTATATGGAACTACTTTTTTGAAGACACAATTAAGTAAATAAATGTGTACTCTCTCTAGCAGCTTAAGATTTTAGATGAAATGGTACACACTTTAACATGGCATCCCAACAGGCTGAGGTCTCGAGTTCGAGTCTCATCGCCACTCATTATCAAAAAAGAATTTCCACGGCTTAGCCCATGAAAATGAATTAGGCTCGCACATGAAGAGACACATTGAAGACATAATTAAGTAAATAAAAGTATACTCTCTATAATAACTTAAGCTTTTAAATGAGATGGTCACACACTTTAACATACTCAATCACTCTGAAACATGATACCCTTACGATAACCAAGGAAACAATATGCACTATAGCTTCACATGTAAATGCTAAGAATCAATACAATGCATGAACATCAGTAACCAGACTTCCAGAAGAGAAGTCAAAACATCACATACAATGGCAAGTTCTAGTTCAGGTATATAGTAAAGTGCCACAAAACAAGGTCGGTTAACGAGATATTTGTTCTCAAATGTTAGAATAGAAGTCACAACCTATATGCAAGATGTACACACCTTAGGAGCCAATACAAGCATAGATTTAAGTGTCAACTCCCGGAGAAAAGCAGATGTGTCAGAGAACCCAGTAGCCACATGAGCATAAACCTGATCAAAAGCTTTATCAGGCAATTATACCATCCCAGTGTTACAAAATTCTGAATCATTAAGGGTATCCCATCAAGTATAACTGTATGCTTGAAAAATTATAGCTGTAATTCATCTATTATTTTTACACCTGCTCATCAACAATTTTTGCAGATAATGACTCCCCATATTGATCAATATGCTGCAGAAGACCCACTCGAATGGACCGATCATTGGAGGCAAAAAGTTTTATGATGGTAGGTAGTACCTATTATAGATGCCCACAGTTCAAAATACAAGTTAAAACAGAAACTATACACCAAATAGAAGACATGATCACTGTGCTGGACGAATAACATACTTAATCTCGGGAAAAAGCAAAAGGAAAGAGAAAGAAAAGAGTTCAACCTTGACACTAAACTCATCTGTTGAAAGCCAAGAACCCATTTTCAACAAAGCCGTTAAAGCAGGAGCAGCAGCTGAGCCAAATTCTAATGCAGAAGCTAGCAAAGGAAGCAACTGCAAAGAGAAAATATTAAATATTTGCTCCTGTAATTAATTAAATTATTTTGAGTAAATATTTTTATTTACAACAACAACATACCCATTGGAATCCCACAAGTGGGGTTTGAGTAAATATTTTTATTTGCTTTATTTAATTCACTAGAATTTGTAATGGAAGAAAAAAGGATTACCTTCTTTAGCACAATTTCACGAGGAAGTTGCTCTGCTAGATTTGGAAGCTTACGGAAGAAAGTGTCTTTTTCTACACTATCCTTAAGATTAAGTATTTCCATGAATTGAATGGTCTCCACCAACTTATTTTGGAAATATTCTGCCAATGCATGATTAGCATCTTTAGTGAAGATCCGGCATGTGAATGATATATCGGACAGAGTATTAAAATTATCATTTCAAGTCAGTTAAAAAGAGAATAACAAGACTAAGATAAATTCAGGGTAAAGTGATGATTACAAAATCTTACAGGAGTAAAACCAATAAACGTGCACATGAAAAATGAGCGATGGAAGCAGCATCAAATTAGTAAGAGAGACTCAAGCATTAGCTCCACATCATGAATTCTACTAGGATGAGTCAAAATGGCCTGATATGGGTAAGATAGATTAAGGTTCATAGAGGACATAAAACCATAAGAAAGTTCAGAGCATACTATTCATTATGTGCTCAAAATCAAACACTAGTTAATTGGGCATGGAAGTTAATCTGGAAAACCTAGTCGTCCTCCTCCCCTTCAAAATCATTAGTTTAGCTGGCTAACCCTTCATGAAGCCTCCCTCACCCAAGACAACCTCATCAGTTGAAAAATTCATATTGTCAACAGATGGCTCATGTGTCCTAGAGACCAACAGATCTCCTTCTTCATTGAACAACGTCACAGGCATATGAAACATGTTCATCTTAGTTTTTGGGCTAAAATGGGTTATGCCAGATAGCAGGGAGAATTAAAGATGCACTGGTTAGTTGGAGCTCATGGAAGGTCGGAAAATAAATCAGGAAAGTATGGAAGATGATCGCTGCTTGGATTTTTGGTATCTGGACAGGAGAAACAATAGATGCTTTGAAGTTACCTCTTCCCCAAGCTATATTCTTAAGGCTAGCAATTTGACAACTCTCTGTAGCAATTTTTCCTCTGTCGATTGCCCTTTAGATTTTTTAGAATTTGTGAGCTCCTCAACATTAGATTAGCCTTTTGTTGATAAAGCTAACAATGGCTTTTACTTTTCTATGCTCTGTAAATTTTGCATCTTCTTGATGCCTTCTATGAAATCCATTATCTTTGAAAAACCCAAAAGAAGGTTCAGGGAACTTGGAAATGTATGATATAGACATCTATCTATATGTATTACAGGAATGTATAAGTTGCATTCTACTTTCATTTCGTTATACCAAAAGGCTACCATTTGATTTTATCTTGATTGACCAATCAAAAGGTGCATCAACACAAAATTGATGAACTATCATGCAGCCAGATATAAGATATAGTTATAGAAGGCAAAGCCTTTGCCTTTGTGAGCGGGTAAGGATACCAAATTAGACTACAAAAGATGACAAAAAAAAATACAGAAAATCGACATGATTATCTTCAGTGAAGTAGATACCAATTGGAGTTGAGACCTATCATAACTGGCGTGCTATAGAATTTCACAATCATTATTTAGTATGAATATATCACAACACAAAAAACTGGTGCAAAAGAAGCAACAATGGCCTCTTCTTCATGGGTTATAACTGAGGAAGTAGAAAAATCGCGAAATAGATCAGCTTTGAAAAGCTTTATCTGAATCATCCATGATGGCTAATGATTATCTATTTGTGGAGAATAAAACCCACTTCAGCATCGAGCCTTGGATTCGAAACGTCGACTACAGGCAGATGGTGACAACACATTTCAAACATATATTTAGCTCACATCTGTGACTAGAAGACTAGAACTTATTGAGAAAATTACCGCAAATCACTAAATTCAATGAGGAAACAGCAGTAACACAGTAGAACAGGAGAAAAGTATTAGCCATATGACATAAGTTGCTTGGACAGCTTGAGAAGAACTTAATTAATGGACAAATGATAAAATTGAACAAAAAACATTACCACTATTTTCAAGAAGCTTTGATGAATTCAACCTGCGAGGGGGCATAGAGCTCAAGAGACGCTGATAATCTGGAAGTAGAGACTGTGAGACAGGAAAATAAGCCAGTTGCAAATGAAATGAATTTTCAAATCCATGAAGAGTATAATCAGACAGGTTATTAAGAGAAGCAAATAAATTGGTGAATGTTGCAGCATACCTTTGGAATAGAAGCAGTATTGCACAGGTCCTCTGTTTTGCTCAGCTTGGTGCCAGAGAACAGTTCATAGATAAGACAGCCTAGTAATTCCCAGCATCAAAAGATTAATTTGCAGTGAAGAAGAACATTTAAGAACTCTGGAGTGTTTGATAGATTAGAGAAAAGCTCTCCAGCCATTTTGCATCCAGAAAATGGTGATTCCATAATAAATACCCAAGCATTACAACAATGATAATATCTAAGAGAAAAGGTGCAGAAAAGCAATCTTTTCATTAGCAGGGGAAATGTTGAACGTTAAAGCATTTTGATTTTTTCTTTTATGCTCTTAGTGACATGGTAAGATTCCACTATCATTATAGTGAAACCTCGGAAAAGAGAGAGCCAAACTTCTTAGTCTTAACATTATATTACCATCGAATAATGACTACAACTAAACCAATTTAAAAAATACAGTTACACAGGAAAGACCTACCCAAACCCCAAGAATCTATAGCCCAAGGTGGAGACTTTCTGATACTGGTCCAGTCGGACTTCGCCAATTCCTTTGATTTGTATTGTGCACCAATAAGCCAATCATATTGCTACACATAAATAAAGATAAACCATTAACCTGTATAGTTGCGTGACAAAGGAAAAATGAAAAATAACAGTAAAGCATGAAATACTGGAGAATGGCATCAACAATCAATCAACTGCACCTCAATACCAAATCAGCTGGGCTAAGACTATTTGGATCCTCTAAAGAAAAATAGAGATCTTCAGCTAAAAAGGGATATAAAAAATAGTTCCAAGGATAATTAGTTTGTCATGCGGTGTGCCTTAAAAAACAGAAAGTAGGTTTTCATTTTTCCTATCTTTTCTTTAAATGCCATCTATAGTGATCCATTGAAAAATCTGTAGTTGCCCATCCTGTTGTTCACAGTTAAAAATGAGGTTTTGCTATGGTATAAAAGTGAAAAGAATAATGCCAGTGAGTTAACTTTGAATCATAGTTTACCAGCATTGGTCCAACAGCAGATTCATTGTGTCCGTCAAACTCAGAAAGAACATCAAAGGCATGCAATTTCCAGTCCAGAGTTTGCGTGACAACAACACTAGCCAGACAAACATTTCCATGAACCTGCAATAGTAAAAATGCAACACAAAATAATCCATCAAATATTCCAGTGATACAGTAAAGTTTGCAAGCAGAAGTTTGAATGACCTCAAACATACCAGTACAAAAGAAGTAATAGATACATCCAGGATATAATTTAGTTTCTCCTAAATGTCAAAATGATCAGATCAAGGTCAACTCTAGTTTAATAGCTAGTAGATGGAAGCTTTCACCACAGATGAAAGAAAAATGTTTCAGACTTTAAAGGTATACGCTTCGTGATATGCTTGGCCCAGCTCAGCATTTAGATTCATCAAGGAATGTATAATGAAGCTTAAGCATCCAACTTATGTGCCACACCCTCTATGTGCAAACACCAAAAATCCATATGGCTCAGCCATTTGGATATTCATTAGAAGCATCAATAAGCAAATCTACAACAAGACATTTTATTCTTATCCTTATATTAAAGTAGCTTTAATGGATGACTCAGTCAAAACAGGGAACAAATGAAATTTAATCAAAAGCATACTTACAAGTTTGCAGTCGTTATTTAAGAAGCTCACAGCTTTGGCTATTCGATGCAACCCCCAGGCATAGTACTCATCCCTGCCACCATCAAATGAGGTGTAAAATAAACTATAGTTCTCAAAACTATACAGCATTGCTTCGGAGTGAGGACACTTGAGTAATATCTAGATACACCAAGGAAATGCCAAGATTGAGAAGGCATGCCCAATAAATTAATCTGAGATAGACAGAATGACATTTTTTGGAAGTTATAAATTCTTAGTATCTTGTATCTCCTGGCATTAGACTACTTTGCCATGGCCCCGGACCAATTACCTCCCCTACCCATGCTACATAATTCTCAAATAGGAATAGTAAATAATGAGCTATTTTTTGGGGAAGGGGCTAGTTCTTATGGTGTAAGTTGATGGAAGGGATTGTGAAGGGTTTTTTTTTTTTTTTTTTGTAAAAATATATTATGATGGGTAGAGAGAGATTCTCTAGATGTACTGTTTTCAGGGTAAAATATCGCATGAGGATGAGATTCAGGAAGGTAGTTGATTATTTGAGAAGAGACAATCAACAGGTTATGTAGAATATAAGCCTTAAGAAGGATATCAAAGATTAGGAATAGATGCGGTTAAGGATTTCTTTCAGAAAATGCATGATCGAGAGCAGCGCGTGGGCAAGTGGGGAGAGAGATATAAGATGATATAGATGGGGGTGGGAGTAAAATATTTTAGTATTAAATCTTACTACATGAACCATTCTTTTGCTGCAAGAAATGTAATCCTAGTCCAAGAGGAGAACCAACAACTTCTATTTGGCCAAACATCATTAGACACCAGTGTCAAGTCCGGGAAACACTGCGTTCTTCAGAATTTCTTTTTTATTTATTAGAGAAGGTAATTGTCTTATAACAACAGCACTAAGTGCTGATATATGTACATGAGTGCATAAACTTAAAGAAGAATCCTTTTCTAATCTTGTAAGGATTTTAAGAGGCAGAGTATTGATTCAGCTTCATTTACAAAATACTTTGTGGCACCAAAAAGGCAAAAATAAAACAAAAGTTTACAATTAGACTTGAACTGTTGTATGGAGTTTGCTTTGTCTTCATAACATCTAGCATTCCTCTCATTCCCTATGATCCGCCAGATGCAAGCAGGCATGTTGTTCCAACATAAAGTCTTTTTCTCCTCTTTCTATTTCTATTCCAACGCAGAAGCAGCTGATTTTTGGTTCTTCGCATTACCCATTTTAAGCCTAAAATGTTCATACCTTTTTTATAACCAAGAACTGCCCAGTAGTCAGCTGACTGATGGTTCTAAAGTTGGTGGATAATGACCTGACCCCACTTTTCTCCACCTAAATACCAAGCTTTTCGATCCAGTAGAGTTTGAGCTCGTGACATGTGTTTAACCCACGCATCATGTGCTACGCTCTCACGACTAGACCGAAGCCCTAGGGGCATATCGAGAAATGAGATTGATGCCTTATAATGAACTATAAATATCAAATTCAGGAAAATGAATGTGAAAGCACATTAGTTTCAGTTGAAACTCTTGAAGCTTATTAAAATACTATTGGCAATAAAAGTTTAAGATTATGCATTTTGATACAAGTGCTCAAAAATCAATTCATGCTACAATCATGATAATTCAGGTAGTTATGCAATCAGTCTTGGGGATAGAATGATAAGAAGTTAATGAACAATGCTTAATTCGTACCTCTGGGTACCTTTTAATCCTAATTCCTTAAGCTTCTCAGAGAGTGGCATGACAGGTTCAGTAACAATGTAGATGGTAACTTTGGCAGTAGAACCATCAAAATTTTCAGTTTCAGTGCTGTGAAGAAATGACAAAATATTTGGATGCCTAACCTGAAAATAAAAGGAGAAGAAATTAGCTTCAAGGAGTCCAACAATTAGAAATGAACCATGTCCATAAGCTAAAAAATGAGAAGTGCTACTCTGATTGTGAGTTAAGGAGAAGTTCCAATGAACTCATAATTTATAAACAATAGTTAGCTTACTGTACGAAGTCTCTTGACTCCATTCCGGCCAGCAGCTAGATGTCCATCGTTAGTGTTACTTCCTGAGAGAGCAAATACTGACACAGGAGTCCCATCATCCTGTTTAAAGAGAGAACCAAAAATGAATTGCTTAACGTGAAGCAACTAATTTGCATACTGGAAAACTAACAATTACGCCAAAATAGCATATAGCTGGTGCTAAGCATTGTTATCAAAGGAACTGAAGCGAGGCTCAAAACGTGTTGAGCGTTTTGTCTCACTTAACGTGTGCTTCAGTATCGTCATCAAGGCTCCAAGACATATTTTTCCTTCCTAAACAATTGATATTTCAATTTATCATTAAAAAGAATCAAGTCTTTGTCTATATATTTGTCATTCATGCTTTATAATTGTTAGTCTTGGACTGAGCATATTTATTTTCATTCTTCTCCATATGCGCCTTTTTTCATTAAAGTCCACACTTTTACGCTTAAAGCCCTAATAGACCTTAGAGCTATTTTAAGCTGTTTGCTTTTGATAACCTAGTGCTAAGATGTCTACATTAAATAATTGTATAATACATCGTACAGTTTATTGATTTATAATGTTTAAGCAAATAGAATCTTGCAAGTTACAGACACAGCCACATACATGAAAGGATATTGGTCTGCGGTTCAGTGGCAAGGATTCTACTGTCTGCATAAACCACATCTATCTTTCCTTCCTACTCATCTCTCATTATACTTTATTCTCTCTTTGTTCTTTTACTTTTTCTTAATATCGCTTCTGCATGGATCTATGGCAGATATTGCTCTATTTCTTCCAGAGAAACATACACTTGACAACTTACTTAAGAATATTGAGAAAATAGAACAAGATCATCCATATTTTTTATGATAGGATGTTTATGAAAAGCATGAAATGGGCCAAATAATCTGAGGATACCTTGTGCTGGAATCCTGGAAGTGATGGAGTTACAACTAGGGTTGTTCATGGTTATGGTTAAAAACACAAACTGAACCACAATCCGAAACAAACCAATTAAAAAAATCGATATTTGGTTTGGTTTTTAAATTTTGAAAATCGATGCTATTTGATTTGGTTTTGGTTTAACTAAAAAAAAATCGCAAAAATAATCAAAACAAATCGAAAAATTATATATATAAATTTTATAATTATTTAGACATTATTCATAAATAATATTAAATGGGTTGTTGAGTCGAGGGTTCACAGGAAACAGCCTCTCTGCTTCTATTACGAGGTAGTGGGAAGGTCTGCGTACATTTCTACCCTCCCCAGACCCCGCTTTGTGGGATCCAACTGGGTATGTTGTTGTATTCATAAATAATATTAAATATTTTGTTAGATTTTAATTGACGTAAATCTTTAACTTTATCATTTATATTTGAAAATTATCTTGTCAGTGTTTTTGGTATATAATTTTCTTGTACTCCCTCCCGCAAATAGTTATTTGATTGTTGAGCTTGGGATGTTTTTTCCTATAAAAATTTGATCTTTGGTGTATAATGACTCTAGAATTGCATAACTAAATCACTTTGTTTGCCTAATAATAACTCTAGTACTATTGCGTAATTAAATCCACAACAATTTTCTATGGATTGTTCATGTAGTATGTGCGTGTGTCTATAGAAATGGGTATTGCCCTCAACAAACTTGTTACTTTCAAATCAAAAAAACAGAACCGAACTGAACCAAACCAACAATAACCAAACCGACGGTATTATTTTTTTGAGAATTAAAGAAAAAAAAACCAACTAATTGGTTTGTTACGATTTTAATAACTGATCCAAACCGAACTATGAACACCCCTACCTACAACTATCATATTAGGAAAAATGCGCAATTTGATCGGTGGTCATGGAGGTTCGTATGGAAAATTAAGGCCCCTTACAAAATTGGTGTTTTACTTGGCTTGTAGCAAGAGAAGCATGTCTCGCTCAGGAAAACTTAAGAAGAGGATTTTCATCTACGCTCTAGATGTTGTATGCGTGGTGCAGCCGGAGAAAACAATAGCCATTTGTTTCTACATTGTTCTATAACAGGATAGTTGTGGCAACCTTTTTTGAACTTGGTAGGACTTAGATGGTCTATGCCAACAACAAGATGTGATTTATTCAAGTGTTGAAACTATAATAATGGTGCAGTCAGACAAAAGAAGTGTTGGACCATCATTATAGTTCCAACACTTCAATAAATCACAGCTTGTATATGGTGGACAATATGGAAGGAGAGGAACTATAGAATTTTTGAAGACAAGCAATTCTGTGGAGAAAGTCAAGATGAATTGTCATTTTGTTTCATTTTTGGTGTAAAGAAAAATATGTAGAGGAGACTGAATCACTAGTTGATATGCTAGATTCCTTGTGAAGCAGTAGTCCAAACTCCTAAGCACGGTTGGATTCTTGTAATTGTAGACAGCACTGTTAAAGTGCAGATCTAATATATATACATGTTACTAGTTTCAAAGAAAAGTGAAATGGGCCATAAAGAAATCAAGGAATTGTGAATTTTTGTACCTAGAAGTGCTTCATCTAAGTATGAACTGTGCATCTTTATATGACGCACCTAGCAGCAGGCCCAGATAAGTCTAGGAAGTGTCATACTGCAATTTTACAGTTGTGCTTGAAGTTGTGCATCTTTCTGACCTGGATAGTTTCGCTTTTCTTTAAATTTATTCCCACAAACTGCTAGGAACCAGAGTAGTCACTTCTCTCAGGTATGTTAACTGAGATTCATTTTCATAAAGTAAATACTGAAAAATCATTTGCAAATAGTAAGTGTGCGACTTGTTACAATCCTGCCAATCACCGGTTGTAAAAACCTTCAAATGGTGTTCTGCTACAACTCTATCCATCATCCTGCTCAGTACTTCCATCACCAAGATGTACTATATGAGAAATCATGTAACCCTGCATCAGTCCTTTGGAACTACCAAAGAAGCCAAACTGACTCTCACTATCCACCAATCGCCAACACCTATGTTCAGTATTACAAAATGTAAACCTTCTCAGCTCACATGATATCATAAGCTCTTTCAATGTCCGGCTTAGTCTCCTGGTTTCCCTTCCTTTATTCATCTTTTTTTTTTATGTGTGTCTCTGTGTGTTTGGGGGGGGGGGGGGTGTTAATTGTAGCATCAACCTCAAAACATGTCTTTATTCCACGGTTGCATTCTGAGGGGTTGACACAATCTCATTTAAGACATTAAGTACCTTCTTTTGTCTATGATAAAGCACCTCAAAAATTATAATGGTGATTCTTACACTGGAATAATGATCACTATTTAATGTGACTAATGGGTCCTAATCACTTTTTGATTGTAAGTAACGGGTCTTAGTCATTGATATTTGCTAATCTATTCTTCTTCGGAATGATTGTGATAAAGCACACATTGACACTCTTTTCAAACTCTCTACATTCCTGGAACGATAGAATCATTTCTACGGACTATTGTGCTGAAGTGACTGTTGAGAAAATATAGAACAAGTAAACTGCCATGTACTGCCCAGAAGATCGCTAACAATGTGAAATGTAAATCCCACTGTCTTTAAAAGTCCTCTCACATGATCTAACATTTTACTTTTTTTGATAAACGAGGTGTCCAGGACAACTTGCGCGCGTCTCAACTAGTTCAACAGATACTATTACATGCCACCTCCTATTAGCACAATAATAGGTACCTGGTAACTATGTAGTATGTACATCACAGCTAAGATGAATAGAAAAAAATCACCTAGTGTTTTTGCCTTTTACCTGAGACCTCATGGTTATCAATCAACTTTATTAACCACTAGATCACAACATTTGAGTCACACGATCTAATATTTTTAGATTTTTTTGATAACTATGGTGTCTGAGTAGCTTGTGGAGTTTTTATCCTTCAAATATCCCATAAATAAAGGTAGGTCGGAATTGGTGAAAGAAGGACTTGCATCTTGACTAATTCTATGGGATACCATTACATGTCAATTTCGACCAGCAATAGGTACCTAGTAATTTTGTCCACCAAGACTAAGACAAATGGAAATAGATCACCTATTGTTTGTTTTTGCTATGATTTGAAACACAAACCTCAGTTCTCAATCTCCTTCATTGACCACTAGGTCACACCCCAACTCACACAATCTAATATTTAAAGATACTATCAACAATAAGCACAGCGGAGACAATTACCAAAATTATTATGTTAGATTCCCAATCCAAAGCAATAAGCACACATTTTTGGCTTTAGAATACTTTTTTCTTCTTTTTTTTTATTTGCACCGGGTGTCCGAGTCTCCTAGAGCCCCGATTAATCCTGGGGTGCACAGGCCCTCGGCAAGGAGTTTTCCACAAGTGCACCACGGTTAATTCAGGTTTTACTCAGTCCGATGGCTCTCAGAAATTGTTTGCACCCAGTGGGTTTCAAACATGAGATCTTGAAACAAAGCAAACCCCAAGGCTCAAGTCTATTACCTCCAGACCAACCCTTGATTTTTTTTCTATTTCTATGGTCTGCATAAATCTTATCTTCCAGCTCAAAGGAGGATAATCTCTTTTGGCAGCTCAATCCTCACGGTAATAATTACGCCAATTCTGCCTAAAAATCTCTTCACATGATCAAGGGGGCTCCCTTTTTCAGTAGATGCAATTAGGATGAAAAGGTACTGTTGAAAAGATATTCCGGAAAATTCTAAAATTCAACTTAAACTAGAATTTCGGAATCTTCAGGAATATAAAAAACAGCAAAAAGTTGTTTTCACTCTTTTTTAACTTCAAAATACTCCCAGAAAACAAAAAACAACTCCAATTTGTTTACATATCAAATGCGCTGCACACCAACTACACAATATATAGTAGGAAATTAAAAAGAAAAATAGGAATGCTAGCAATTTTTAAGCTCGAGCATAAAAGAGATCAAAACTACAAATCCAAAAACAACTCCAATTTGTATTCATGTCAAATGTCCTGCACATGAACTACACAATACATCGTAGGAAATTAAAAAAATAGAAATGCTAGCAATTTTTAAGTTCGGACCATAAAAGAGATCAAACTACGGCAAAATCATATTTGTTTGAGTGGATAAACAGAGAAAACACAAAGAGAACCTTGGAGGTGCCACGATAATGAACCCAAGAGCCCCAAGCAGACGAATAAGGTTCGCCGATATTGTATGGCAGATCTTTGAGGCCTGTTCCAGATCCGCTGACAACGCCTTTCAAGAAATTCAGCATCGTTAGAATCTCACCGATCGCCGGCGAACAGACGGGACCGGAAAATCACGACGATTGATCTGCTACGGAAGGAAATTGTAGTTCTGTAGTGATTGATGAATAGTTAGCAGATTATTTAAATGATATTTAGCTGTAATATGCAAAAATTTGATTTAGTATAGTATATAACAAAAGGAAAAGGAAAATGGAAATGGAAATAATATTTATAAGTACTCGTGGCACTTTTTCGGATTTCAAAATTTAAAGAAGTTTATTTTTTATAGTAAACTTTCATAGATCTTTTAAATATTTTAGTTTATCAATTACTGTAATTTTTAGTACTTTTTATATAGTTTATAGATATATAAATTTTATTTTAAAAAGTTAAAAATTTCATACACAAATACCTGATTAAACTTTAAATATTTTACTTTTGAAAATAAAAAAATACCACATTAATTGAGACTGAAGGAGTAATACTGCTTCATTGGAAATTATGTATTGAAATATCAAAATATTTGATCAATTTTTAGATTCGATATTAAATTTGTTGAGATTATAATTATAAAAAAAAAATGTTAAAGAGGATTAAATTTCAAAAAACATGCTATTATAGGTATAGTTATTGTTTTTATAAATAAAATTTATTTTAAATTCATTTTATGATATAAATTTAGTTTGTATTATAAAAAAAATTGTTGTTATAGGGAATTTTGAAGTAATTACAAAAAGTTTGGTTGATGTGAAGTATAAGACATGAGAACTTTGAATAAAATGTAAGATTATTTTATCTAACGTTTCATTGGAGGTACTAATAATCCTTAGACTATTTATCTCACTATTAATATCTTAGTGATGTAATAAATTATGTTATGTACATAGTGAAATAATTTATCTCGAGACAGAAATAAGTTATTCCCAACTAAATCAAACAATCCCTAAAGGTATTGTTATTATTAACTATCTTCATTTTCATAACAAGCATCATTAATACGTCAATTATGACCATCAACAATTATCATATATTCACTTATTGATAGGATCAAGTATCAACTAGTAACACTAATCAATTTGATCATTATTACTAATTGTCCGTCACTAAGTCACAATAAAATTAATTATGTTTACTATTGTAATCACCGTCACTAATGAACATGTAAATTGTACTATATATTATACCAATGAATAATTTAAATAATAATCAAAGAAAAACATCTCACTTATACTCCTACTAATTATAAATATAAAATCATAATTTACACCATTATCAATTCCAATTTTGTTAGGGTTTCATAGTTACAGATCTCTGAGAGACGACGCCGAAGATGACCAGTCCAGCTGCAGCCGGAAACGGACTCTTCAAGTTCCTACGGCCAAAATTGCGACCACAGTCCACCGACATCCAGGCCGCCGCTGCATGGGGTGTTGCCGCCACTACCACCGCCCTCTGGATTGTTCAGGTCACTTTTCTTCTTTTCGATGATTTAGGAATCCGACTTATTCCAGTTTTGATTTCGTGTTTTCCCTGTTTATTTATCTAATCTGATTCCACTTGAATTGAGCGTCAAATCGTTGATCAGGTAATGAATTAGCTGAGTAATTCTTTAGTAGATCATATAATCCTTAGCCAGAACGGGGCAAGGCTCCTCTCCATTTCCTTTCTCTCCATTTTTCTCAAGTTCCTATCTTAACAGCTCACAGTTCCTATCTTGGTAGCTCAGAAATGACATAAGTTAGATTTTAATGGCTTTGATTTAATTGACCATTTTTTCTCTCTCTGTTTAATGGCATAAGTCAATTAAATCTTAGCCATTAAAATCTAACTTATTTCATGTGTCAGCCATCAAGATAGGAACTTGAGGAAAATGGAGTGAAAGGAAATGGAGAGGAGCCTCCTCCGCCTGAACGAGTGAAGGAATTGAATTTAGCAGGTGCAGAGTACTATTGCATCTACTAGTAATTTTTTGTTTTGATAACCGTAGTGTCCAAACCAAGTTTTATGTACTTGACTAATTCCGCAGGATATCTTACCCCTCCCACGGGCAATGAGGTAGCAGATAATTTTGTCAGCTAGAACATATGGGAAGCTATCAGTTATGACCCAGTATTTTGTCTTTATTGGAATTTGAACCTGAGATCTCATAGTGCTCAACCCATGTCTTTGACCACATCTACTAGTATTTAGTTGGAGCGTTTATGAACCTTGTAGTAGTTTGATTATATTTATGGTTCAATCTGGTGTATGTGTTGTCTAAATGCTACATTTGCCTATGTCCTAGGCTGATGCTACCATCTTGATTTTGTTTTGAACAACTCTTTTTTAGTGGAACTAGAACACATAAGTTTACTAGTTCAATTTAAGAACTTTTATACTTTTGCAACGGTTCTTCCATGTGATATTGTTGCTAGTTTTCATGATTTGCTTGGACTTCTTGATACCGAATAGGCCAAACTTCAGTAACATAATCCTAAAGAAGCTGTCCGGCTGTGTCAACATATCATTGCAGCTAGTTGAGGGAAGGGGGGGATGAGTTTGAAGGGAAGGGAAAGGGAGAATGCGAGTAATATATAGCTGTAATCCTGCTTTCTTTTCTGGATTATGCCATCTTTTCTTTAGTTCCATTATTCCTCAGTTGTTGTCCTCCTTGACTCGCTCGTCTTGAAGCATTTTGTTTACAGGGTGAGGCTTCTTTGTTTGTAGAAGTAGATGGATACGGTCTTAATGATAGAGCAGTATAAGTGTATTAACTATATTTCGTAGATCAGAACAAGTGCATTGGGCATATTTCGCTATTTAATCTTATTTTTCTTTTAACCGAGATATCCTCGAGGGTCAGTGGTGCATGGTACAAAACTCTGTGTATAATGAGCTCGCTCCTATATCCTTCTCTACTTATATACTAGACTTTGTTTGTGCCACCATCCAAACCTGTGACGTGCGGTAACCTACACGTCACACATATGCTCTTACCATTAGGTCAAGTCGCTAGGACCAATTCACTAGTTTTTTTTTGGTTGTTTATAATTGTGGTGTCTAAGCCAACTTGTGCTCATCTTGACTAATTTTACAGGATACCCACTACCTCCCACCTCCTAGACTTGGACAAATGGAAAAAAATTACCTATAATTTAAAAACTTATCCAAAATAAATCTATTTATTCATTTCTTTTTTAAAATTATTTATTTTATATACTTCTCTTAATTGGTTTTCTGATATGCAAAACATATTTTTCTGAAACAATTTGAATTCAAAATTTTAATTATAGATAATAGGTATTTATTCAATTATCATAAGCTTAGACCCTTGAATGGTCCTCTAAAGATTTAATCAAACGTATTACTGCAACTCAAGAGCTTGGTGAGCTGAGAGCCTCAAGCTCAGGTCGACAACCAGGCCTAATGTTATGATTATGGAAGAGGAACAACTCATGTCAAGCATCTTATTTGCCTCTTTTTAGTTGTTATGGTTGGTGATCTTCATAGTAATTATGAATAATTGTCGGATCACTATCAGGTTGAATTGAAAATCAAAACATTAAGGATTGCAAATTATCACAATTAGGTATATGCTATTGCAAATTGCTAATCTAATAATATGATCACCGTTCCTGTTCAACATTGCTTCAGTCACTTCGTTTTCATTTGCAGGTGGTTTTTTGGCCATTTGTTTTCCTGTAAATCTGTTTTCCTTCTGAAATTTGCTTTCGCTGATGACATTGGTTTTGTATTTTTAATTATGACCGTGTTATCAACTTAGGTATAACATTAAAGTTGCATGTTCAGCTTATGTGCAATATATTGCCATTAGCCGTGACTGATTTATGTGGCTGCTATTTGATATTAGATGAATCTGTGGGACATCTGTTGGAGCAACTTTTTCATTTGAATGTTTGATATTCTCATGTATAAGCTATAGTTATAGAGCAAAGAAATATTAATTAGGTATTTGGTGTTCTTTTTTCACTTATATCGACTTCTTGACTTCCTTTAGGTTATGCCAACTCAGTTCTATTATGAAAACCTTGTTGCTTACCTGCTATATCCCCGTGTACTTGCACAGCTCGGCTCGTTTTTCGAACCCTGCTTTCGATATATAAACTTGATTTTACGGTGGTATATGAATCTAATACTGACATCTCTGACCGTGTTATGTTATTTTCATATCTAAACAGCCATGGGACTGGTTGAGGAAGACATTTATTGAGAAACCAGAAGAAGAGAAGTGAACAAAAATGTCGAAATAACTGGTTGGGCAGGGTTAAATTGAATAATGTATTTTTTGTTTTGTCATTTTTGTGACAATATAAAATATTAATCATGAAAGTGTTGAGTATTTTTATGAGGAGAGCAGTTTAATAAGAGCAGTTTAAGCTGTGTTTGTATGATTTAAAATGCTTCATTTTAGAAATGATTTCTAAAATTATCTTTGACTGTGTTTTAAAGAAGGCATCTTAAATTAGTTCCATCTTATGATAATTAAGCACTAAAAGCTAACAATATTATTTATATGCTAGTTATAGGTGTCAAATGAGAGGATCAATAATTTGATCCAATTTCTTTTCTTTTTTTGACTGAAATGGGTTTTGACTCACTTTGGTTATTACTAAGTTTTAATTATTCTCTTATAAAATTTGTAGTATTGAATAAAATGGAACTTAGATATATTATATTAAGAAAATATTTATCGTTCATGGTAATAACAATTTTTTTTTCGCTCAATGCTTATAATATATTTACAATATAATTTTAATATTTTATACGGGAAACTATTTATAAAACGTAGACGTTATAAGTTTTATTGATGAAGAATATATTTATTACACATTTTAATACACATTGTATGATTTTTCACCATACAAGTATAATATATTATAAAAGACTTGTAATTTATTTGTATTGTATGCATAATTACTTTTAATACAAATGCAAATTTATGGTAATATTGCTATTAATGGAAGTTAATAAAGATTATCACTAAAATGAATATAATTATTTATTAAAAAGTACATGCTTAAGTATTTTTTTTAAATAAATTTATTATTATATTTTTTAAATGTGGTTATAGATAATATATATTAAATAAAAAGATGTGTTTTCGAAAGTATTTTGATCTCATGATCCAATTAGGTATCAAAGCAAAATTTAATGGGCTAAAATGGATTAAGCTAATAAAAAAAGCAGATGAATAATTAATTCATACTCGAGCAAGGTAGACAAATTATTATAATTTTATGGGCTAATTTTGTCACCTCTAATAATGATAAAATAGAGTAGAATGAGGTGACCTTGTAGGTAATAAGTAATGTCCACGATATTTCAAGTTCAAATACGTTTAAATATCATCTACAACACAATTTGTCATGATATGCGGTACGTAAAATATATATTTAATTAAAAATGGATTTTATAAAAGTTAAAATATCATAGTACTAGGTATCAAAATTGAAAGTGCTAAATAGATTGGTCATGTGTAAACTTACACAGTCGGTTTGATTATAGTAAAAACGTGTTAATAAATTTAGTCGCTTATAAATAAATAAATAAATACTCTATTTAATCCAAGTAATTAATGCGCTATTGAATTTATTTCAATTCCAAGAGCTCGGATCGCATCAGTATTGATATATCGATTGAGAATGAGCATTCTTAATATTATGCCTCGAAGAGGACTCAAACCTCTACGCTCTTTAGTACGAGATTTTGAGTCTCGCGTGTCTATCATTCGTATTCCATGAATATGATGTCTATCTAGTATGATGTATGAAATATATGACAAGGTGAATCTATTGACTCGTCATGTCATATAGGCTATCTTATGAATGATGAAAGAGTTCATCTCCCTTAATTAGATTGTATATGCAAGTTCTTTATGTTTATACATAAATTATATATTGAATTTTTAATACTCAAAATTTTCCTTAAAAAAAATACATGCAACATATGTGTCGAAAAATTAATTAAAATTATATAAGCATAGAAATATATATGCACAATAAATCAAATTATCTCATAAACTTATATATATAACCTAGATAGACGAATTATTCGGAGTATAATTGAAGTGCAAATCAACAGGGACGCTATGAAAGAACTCAAAAAGCTCTCATAGATGGGAATCTAGTACATCAATAGAATAATCGAGATGTAGATCAATCCAGATGATACGAAGGAACTAAAAGAGCTCTCATTGGCTGCAATCTAGTGATTCAATCAACAAAATAGTTGATATGTGGATCAATCGGAAACGACATGAAGGAATTGAAAAACCTCTCATTGATCGGAAGTCGAAACCTTTTGGATATCACGTTTTTAATGTTATATACTTCTCTCACTATTTTACAAGTAAATCTTTTCTCATTTTTTTTCAAAATTAAAAATACACACCATCAATCTTACACTGTCATGTCATACATCAATTTCTCTTTACAATCGTCGGATCTTACATACAATTACCAAAAAATCTTTTTTATCTCCTCCCTTCTTTAAAATAAATAGAAGCTAGGGTTTCATTCAACTATCAAATTTTGTGTCGGCAGATTCAATTTCATATTCACATGTTAATTATTAACAATTGAATTAATTTTTTCATTTTTTGTCCATTTCTAATAGATTAAACTATTTTATCAAATTAAAAATATTTATTTAATTTTATTTATATTAATAATAATTTTTTATATATAATTTTTAGATTGACTTAATTAGTTAAACTAGATTGACAATTTATGTATACTAAACTAGTTATAAATATAAAATCATAATTCACACCATTTTCAGATCCAATTTTGTTAGGGATTCGTAGTTATAGATCTCGGAGAAACGACGCCGAAGATGACCAGTCCAGCTGCAGCCGGAAACGGACTCTTCAAGTTCCTCCGGCCAAAATTGCGACCACAGTCCACCGACATACAGGCCGCCGCTGCATGGGGTGTTGCCGCCACTACCACCGCCCTCTGGATTGTCCAGGTCAGTTTTCTTCTTTGTCGATAATTTAGGAATCCGACATATTCCAGTTTTCATTTCGTGTTTTCCCTGTTTATTTATCTAATTTGATGCCATTTGAAATGAGCGTCAAATCGTTGATCAGGTAATGAATTAGCTGAGTAATTCTTTAGTAGATCATATAATACTTGGCCTGAACGAGTGAAGGAATTGAATTTGTCGGGTGCAGAGTACTATGCATCTACTAGTAATTTTTTTGTTTTGATAACCATAGTATCCAGACCAGGTTGTATGTACTTGACTAATTCCGCAGGATATCTTACCCCTCCCACTAGCCATAGGTACCAGCTAACTTTGTCAGCTAGAACATATGCTGTCTCTATTGGAATTAGAACCCGTGACCTCATGGTGCTCCCACTTCATTGACAACTAGGTGCATCTACTAGTATTTTGTTGGAGTGTTTATGAAATTAGTAGTAGTCTGATTTTATATATGGTTCAATCTGGAGCCAAGTTGCACGGACATTTCACTTTCAATGTCACACCCGTGTCGGATTCTCCGAAAATACACTACTTTTGGAGAATCCGACACACACCTGCAGACACTTTTGAAGAGTCCGAGCAACATAGATCTAGAGTATGTGTTGTCTAAATGCTACATTCGCCCATGTCCTAGGCTGATGCTATCATCATAGAACATAAGTTCACTAGTTAAGTTTAAGGACTTTTTTCATATTTTTGCAATGGTTCTTCCGTGTGATATTGTTGCTCGCTTCCATGATTTGTTTGGAATTGTTGATACCGAATAGGCCAAACTTCAGGAACATATTCCTATAAGAAACTGTCTGGCTGTCAACATATCATTGCAGCTAGTTGAGGGAAGGGGATGAGTTTGAAGGGAAGGGAAAGGGAGAACGCGAGTAATATATAGCTGTAGTCCCGCTTTCTCTTCAGGATTGTACCATCTTTTCTTTAGTTCCGTTATTCCTCAGTTTTTATTCTCCTTGACTCGCTCATCTTGAAGCATTTTGTTTACAGGGTCAGGCATCTTTCTTTGTAGAACTAGATGGATGTGGTCTTAATGATAGAGGAATATAAGTATATTAAATATATTTCTTAAATCAGAACAAGTGCATTACGCATATTTCACTATTTAATTATATTTTTCTTTTAACCGAGATATCCTCAAGGGTCAGTGGTGCATGGTATAAAACTCCGCGTATAATGGCTCCGCTCCTCTATCCTTCTCTACTTAAACACCACACTTTGATTGTGGCTTTGTGCCACTATTCAGACCCGTGACGTGCGGTAACCTACATATCACGTCTATGCTCTTACCATCAGGTCAAGTCCCTGGGACTAATCCACTGGTTTGTTTGTTTTTTTATAATCATGGTGTCTAAGCGAGTTTGTGCTCATCTCGACTAATTTTACAAGATACCCGCCACCTCCCACCTCCTAGACTTGGATAAATGTAAAAAAAATTACCTAGTAATTTGAAAACTAATTCACAATTTAATCTATTGATTGAATTCTTTTTTAACATTATTTGTTTTAATATGCGTCTCTTAAGTGGTGTTCTGATATGCAAAACAAATTTTCCTGAAACTTTTTGAATTCAAATTTTTAATTATTGATAATAGGCGTTTATTCAGTTTTCATAAACTTAGACCTTAGCATGGTCTTCTAAAGATTTCACCAAACGTATGACTACAACTCAAAAGCTTGGTGAGCAGTGAGCTGAGAGCTTTAAGCTCTGGACGACACCCAGGCCGAATGTTATGATCATGGAAGAGGATCATCTCATGTCAAGCATCTTATCTGCCTCTTTTCAGTTGTCATGGTTGGTGATCTTAATAGTAATTATAAATAGTTGTCGGATCACTATCAGGTTGAATTGAAAATTAAAGCATTAAGGATTGCAAACTATTACAATTCGATATATGCTATTGCAAATTGCTAATCTAATAATGATCACCATTCTTGTTCAACATTGCTTTAGTCACTTTAGTTTGCTTTGCAGGTTTGTTGGCCATTTGTTTTCCTGTAAATCTGTTTTCCTTCTGAAATTGGCCTTTGGTGATCACATTGGTTACATATTTTTAATTATGACTATGTTGTCAACTTAGCTATAAACATTAAAGTTGCATGTTCAGCTTATGTGCAGTATATTACTATTAGCCATGACTGATTTTATCTGGCTGCTATACTATATTAGATGAATCTATGGGACATCTGTTGAAGCAACTTTTTTATTTGAATGTTTGATTTCCTTTAATAGGATGTTCTCATGTCTAAGCTATAGTTATAGAGCAAAGAAATTTTAATTAGGTATTTGGTGTTCTTTTTTACTTACATTGACTTCTTGACTTCCTTTAGGTTGTGTCAACTCAGTTCTATTTAGAAAACCTTGCTGCTTACCTGCTTTATCCCCGTGTACTTGCACAGCTCGGCTCGTTTTTCGAGCCCTGCTTTTTCCTTCCCTGTGCTTCTGCTTTCGATATATATACTTGATTTTACAGTGGCATATGAATCTAATAATGACGTTTCTGACTGTGGTATGCTATTTTCATATCAAAGCAGCCATGGGACTGGTTGAGGAAGACATTTATTGAGAAACCAGAAGAAGAGAAGTGAACAAGAATGTTGAAGAAGCTGGTTGAGCTTGGTTAAGTTGAATAATGTATTTTTTATTTAGTTGTTCTTGTGTTATAATAAAAATATAAATCATGAAAGTTTTGAGTTAACTTTTGGTTCAATCAATACCTCTTTTTTGATGATCTCTCTTCATAGATCATACATCTTTTCATTTCAGTGTTAATGCGAATATGTTGTTATTATTGAAGTTACACACCTAATGAGAGCAGTTTAAGCTTTGTTTATATGAGGTTTAAAATGTTTCATTTTAGAATTGACTTCTGAAATTATCTTTGGCTGTGTTTAAAGAAGGCATCTTAAATTAGTTCCATCTTATGATAATTAAGCACTATAAGCTCACAATATTATTTATGTGCTGATTATAGGTGTCAAATCAGAGAATCAAATTCAAAATGAATTGAGCTAATAAATGGACGGATTAAGGATTCGCTTCATTTTTTTTTACTGAAATGGGTTTTAACTCACATAGTTATTACTAAGTTTTAATTGTTCTCTTATAAAATTTTTAGTATTGAATAAAATGGGAGCTACCTAGATATACTATGTTAAGAAATTATGTATCAAGAACAAATTTTATTCGCTACACTTATAATATATTTATAATTTATAATACAGTTCTAATATGTATTACGGAGAGTTATAAAATATATATATATGATATGAGTTCTATCGATGAATAATACATTTATTCCATATTTTAATGCACATTGAGTCTTTTTTTAACAAACAAGTACAATATATTTTAAAACATTTATAATACACTTTTAATATAAGTATGGATTTATCATAGTATTGCTATAAATGGTAACAAATAAAAAGTATTACTAAAATAAATAATTTTAGTAAAAGTGCATGACTAAGTAATTCTTTTTGAATAAAATTACTATTATATTTCTTTAATGTGGTTATAGATTATATATTAAATAAAAAAATGTGTTTTTGAAAATATTTTGATAAAATTTCTCATGAATCCAATTAGGTATCAATGCAAAATTTGATGGGTTAAAATATACTAAGATAATAAAAATGGGTCGAGTTAATAAGTAATCCATACTCGAGCAAGTTAGATGGATTATGATTTTATAGGCTAATTTTGTCACCTCTAATATTAGTAAATACGATAAAATGAGGTGACCTTGTAGATGATAAGTAATGTTCATTATATCCCAAGTTCAAACACGTTCGAATCTCATCTACAATACAATTTATAATTATATGGGGTATGTAAAACATACATTTAATTAAGAACATATTTTATAAAAGTTAATATCGTACTAAGTATCAAAATTAAAAGTTCTAAATAGATTGGTCATGTATAAACTTACATAGTCTATCTAATTATAGTAAAAATGTGTTAAATAAATTTCGTCACTTAAAAATAAATGAATAAATACTCTATTTAATCTAAGTAATAAA
This sequence comes from Solanum rostratum, assembly GCA_029948455.1. Taxonomy (NCBI): domain Eukaryota; kingdom Viridiplantae; phylum Streptophyta; class Magnoliopsida; order Solanales; family Solanaceae; genus Solanum; species Solanum rostratum. Next base: position 66,667,134 of record CM057051.1, on the reverse strand, counting down.
TTAACTTATGAATGATGGAGGAGTTCATCTTCCTTGAGTAGATTGTATATGCGAGTTTTTTCATGTTTATATGTAGATTTAAGTTAAAAAAAATTGAGAGAAGGCAGGAAGAAGAGAGAAAGAAGACAAATTAAAAGAAAAGAAGACACGAAGAAGAGAGAAAGAAGATAAGTTTAAAAAACAGAGAGAAGGCAGGAAGAAGACATGTACACTAACAAGTGAAGACACGTACAATAATAGGTGTATTTGTAGAATAAGGATAACAAGCAGACATGTTGAGTAGTTATTTCTAATACAAGAGAAATATATATTAAAATGATAACTTAGAAATGCACATGCTCATTGACTCAAATCATATCATGGAAATAAGCATTTGACCTAAGTAGATGAGTTAAATAATAAAATAGTCGAAATGCAAATCAGTTAGAAACGACATGAAGGAACTGAAAAAGTTCTCATTGATTAACATCTAGCTATTCAATAGAATAATCAAGATGCAGACTAAGTGAGACAGTATAAAGAAATAGAAAGAGTCATCATTTATCAGAATCTAGTTATTCAATAGAGTGATCGAGATGTAGACCAATCGAAACAACACGAAGAAATTGATGGGAGAGAAGTACAACCGCACATTCCTGAGCCCGGAGAGTCAGTTAATGTACGATGAGGAACTACCAACCGGTAACCAAAGAGCTGTCATTTGTTAATTTCTAGTTATTCAATAAATAATTGAGATGCAGATTAATCGAATCAATAATAAAGAACTGAAAAATTTTTGATCTACATCTAACTATTCAATAGAATAATCGAGATGCAAACCAACTAAGACGATACATAGAGATTGAAAGAGCTATTCATTTATCGAAATCTAGTTATTCAATAGAGTGATCGAGATGCAAACCAGTCGAAACAACACGAAGAAAATGAAGGGAGAGAAGCACAGCTGCACATTCTCGGACCCGAGATTGCCCCGAGGAGTCAGCCGAAGCACGGTGAGAAACTACCTATCGGTAACCAAAGAACTGTCATTTATTGATTTTTTAGTTATTCAATAAATAATTGAGATGCATATCAATCGAATCAATACTAAAGAACTAAAAAAACTCTCATCGATCGAAAGTTGAAAGTCGGAACCTTCTAGATGTCACATGCCTAGTATTTCTCCCAATTCCTTCCGGAGGACTTCTCTCACTATTTTACAGGTAGACCCTATTCATATTTTTTCCCAAATTGAAAAACACTCCCGTCAATCCTACACCGTCAGATCATACATCAATCTCAATTCACAGCCGTCCGATCACTCATACGTGCCGCCAACAATCTCTTTTATCTCTTCCCTTCTTCGGAAAATAGCTAGGGTTTAATTTGGTCGTCTAATTTTCGCGGCGGCGTTCGATTTCCGTCTTCACATTTATCGAATCGTAAGTGAAATTTTCAATCGGTTGCTCCTTTTTTTTGCATGCTTTGTGTATATGTGAAATTTTACTAATTTTTTGTTGTTGAATTTGGAGATTGAAGTATGGAGAAGGAGCTGATTGAGCTGTTCGAGACGGTAAAGCGAGCCGCTGATGCAGCTTCTGTTGACGGCGGCGCAGATTCGTCGCCGGAGGAGAGTAGATGTCTCGATGTTTTGAAGCAGCTTAAGAAGTTTCCTGTCAATTATCAAGTGCTCGTATCTTCACAGGTAAATGATACATTCTTCCTCAGCATTTTTTTGTTTTTTGATTTTTGACCTAGATTTCTGATTTATCCACTTGGTCCGTCTGGTTAGTTCTTTGCACCTAGTTTTTGGTGTAGCAGCTATATTTTGATTCGTGTAATTTCGGATACACAAGTTTCTGCTTATCCTGTATATATTCAATGATTCTGGATTAGAAGGGTTGCAGTTGTAAAGTTTCAAACTTAGGAAAAAATTGAACTGATAAATTCCTAGAAAAGGTGTGACTAATTAAGTTGGAATGGTTTATGGGAGATTAGGGTTGAAATGCTAGCGGAAGCAAAAACAACTAGGCGGTTTCTTCCATTTATCTAGTCTTGGTGGATTAGATTTACCAGAAATTCTGCTGGTTTGAGTTGGGAGGTAGCAGAGAGAGAGATTTAATTGAGGTGCTGCCAACTCGGTGAATAGAGTTACCAGAACCTCTACTGGTGGGAGTGGGAGGTAGCAGAAGTAGATTAGTTGATGCATGCATAAGGATGATGTGCTCAGCCTGGAATACAATCATGAAATTGAAAGTACCAGAGATTTCCAGAGGCATATCATCAGAAAAACTTCCTTGACCGGTTGGGTAGATCAAGAAAACTGCGGTAGCAGCTGCAACGGGAGCTGAATATGCAACAACAATCCAAGGTCGCATACCCAGACAGAAGCTATGCTCCCACTCACCACCCATGTAACAAGCTACGTCAAGTAAGAGGTGTAGAACAATTAGTTCATAAGGACCACCGTTGTATAACCATTCATCAGCGGATGGCACCAAAATGGTAAAGGCGCAGCCCCTACCTGTTATTTTTAACTCCGTGAAAATGCCTTAAAAAAGGCACCTGGCACTCAATAAAGGTAAGCTGCGCCTTACCTGTCGAAATATTTTTTTAAAAAATTCTTTTTGTTCTTCCTTTATTATATATTCAAATGCTTACTCCTTGCCTGATAAAGATAATCCTCTCAATGACCGTACAGGGAGGGAGAATTTTCCAATTATGCTTTGTAGTTTGTGTCATCTTTTCTCCTTTCGAGTCTTTTTTTTGTTTGGAAGGGTTGGGATATAAATCATTCTCCTCCATAGGAAGAGAAGATTTAATTGAGGCAGCCAACTTGTTGAATAGAGTTACCAGAACCTCTACTGGTGGGAGTGGGAGGTAGCAGAAGTAGATTAGTTGATGTATGCATAAGTTGGTAGCTCACCATTGTTGTAAAATTCAGTGCAATATGTCTAAAATTTTGATGTTTATTGTCTGAGGAGATGAGTTTTGTGGTATTTGGTTAGAAAATAGCTTGTTTCTCAAAGAAGCTAATTCTTTTTGAACTTTTGTAGAAATAGTTTTTTTTTTTTTTCAAGAAGTAGTTCAAGTTTTAAAACTGTAAAAGAAAATTTTAAAGAATTTTTCAACCACTTGAATTAAATAGGAGCCAGACAAATCTGATAAAGATAATCCTCTCAATGACCGTACAGGGAGTGAGATCTTTTTCAGATATTTTTTCTGCACTACTTTCCAATCACGCTTTGTAGTTTGTGTTATCTTTTCTCCTTTCGAGTCTTTTTTTTGTTTGGAAGGGTTGGGTTATAAATCATTCTCCTCCATAGAAAGAGAGGTTCCCCAGAAGGGTTTCCGGACATCTGTTGATAAAAATTACATGATTTTGCACAATTGTTATGATTTTGTTCAGGCTTATTGTTCACCGTGACAGCCTATCACTTGATGCTAGTGAGAAGCATATGATCCCTTTCTCTATTTGACACATGGAAACGTGTTTCAGGTGGGAAAGCGTCTTCGACAATTGACAAAACATCCAAGGGAGAAGATCCAGGCTTTGGCATCTGATGTGGTTCAGGACTGGAAGAATATAATTGTAAGAGAAACTCTGAAGAATAAGAACAGCAATGTAGTGAATGGAGAATCTGTGAAAAAAGATGAATGTGCTGGTGCTTCTGCTAATGGAGCCACTAAATCTCAGAGAGCAGAGTTGGTGAAGGTTGAAAAGGTGTCTAGGGTTGATGATGTTAAAGTTGAAAAGATGACTTCAAAATCTGAGAAAGTAGTAAAGACAGAAAGTTCCTTTGCTGAGAAAAAGGTTGAACACGTTAATGTTGTGAAGACTGAAAAGAGTAGCTCTAATGTGGCAAGTTCTGCTCCACCAAAGTTGGGTGCTCTAATTTATTGCAAGGATTCTGTGAGGGACAAAGTTCGGGAACTCCTTGCAGAGGCTTTATGCAAAGTCTCAGGTGAAGTGAACGAGGATTTGAGGGATGAGGTAAATGCATGTGATCCGTATAGAGTTGCTGTTCAGGTGGAGACTGCAATGTTTGAGAAGTGGGGTAGGTCTAATGGTGCCCAGAAGTTCAAGTATAGGTCTATAATGTTCAACATTAAGGATCAAAACAATCAAGATTTCCGTAGGAAAGTCCTTCTGGGGAAGTTCCCTCCTCGTACTATTACTGAACTGACGCCAGAAGATATGGCAAGCGAAGAAAGGCAAAAGCAGAATGAGAAAATCAAAGAAAAAGCGTTGTTCAACAGTGAACGTGGAGCTCCTGTACAGGCTAGTACTGATAAGTTCAAGTGTGGTAGGTGCAAGAAGAATCAGTGCACCTACTATCAGATGCAAACCCGGAGTGCGGATGAACCTATGACCACATACGTGACATGTGTGAATTGCCAAAATCGCTGGAAGTTCTGTTAAATTTGAGCTAGTGTCTCCATTTAGGGAAGTTCCATAGGTGCAGTTCCTAGTTCATTTTTTCATTCTTCTTGAAGGCAATGTCTGTGAATGATCGGCAAACTATTTATCGTTGCAAGATTGTTATGACATTGTGTTTTTCTCATTCCTAGGATAGAAATTTGCTCTACAGAAAATGCAATGTATTTGAAAGAAACAATAAACTTATTAGATGCAGTTCTGAGCAACTATTGCCTGTTTTCTTTTGGTACATTATTGTTTTCAGTTTCACTTAATTTTCCTGGAAAGTTTTTCCAAATTCATACTCTAGTGTCTTCTGCTTTTGGGGTTTGATACTTTTGAGTTGAGGACTTTTCGGAAACAACCTCTTTATTCCTATGAGGTAGTGGTAAGGTCTGCGTACATGTTACCCTCCTCAGACCTCACTTGTGGAATGCCACTGGTTATGTTGTTGCTGCTGTTGTTATATTCTACTGACTTTGGATTTATAGTGTGAAAATTCGTTTTGAGTGTATTCATGGGTTCTCATTCCACACTTTATTTCTTATTATAACTGTGGAGCATGAACCTGTTTTTGTATACCTCGATTAATTCAACGAGTAGTGTATTTGTGGATGGTTGTCATTTGTTGTACTGTGTTGTATAGTTATTTAAATGTAAAATTATTTTGTATTATATTGTCAAATTCATTGATATATAAATTTAATTTTGGACCTTGACAAAAGTCCTATAAAACTTATGTCGGATAAGGTAAAAGTTATCTGAAATTATATTATGTAAATTAGACACTATACCAACATTTCTAGAACGATGCAAAAATTCTCTAAATTAGATCTATTCCGTACCAAATTGAGCAATGTTGTGCTAGGTGGGTTCATTATACAAGATGAAGTCTGTCCTCATCATCGTGCTCGAGTGAGGGCTGTTGTTCTTCGTCTGAAAAATCGTGAATTTCATCAGATGTTGCAACTGGACACGATCCATATCTCATGGATATGTGAAATAGAGGAAGGAATAGATAGAGCAACAAATGATTGTTGCAGTTTACATTGTACTACAAACATGTCAAAAGAGCAAAGTATCAAAGACCATATCTAAGATCAATGCAAAAAACATATTAAAATTTTAGTTCGTTTTTTTCCCATCAATTTTGAGCTTTGTCGATGTACCTAACATAACAACAACAACATACATAATCTACTCAAAGTGGAGTTTGGGGAGGTTAGAGTGTTCGCAGACCTTATCCCTACCTCAAAGAGACAAAAATACCCCTAGGTCTGTGTTGATACCCGATTTTGACCGATTCTTAACTTATTTTACGATTTTTTTATTTATTTAAAAATTGGTATTCTTATTTTATGGAATAAGTGATTTTATTTTCCAAAATATTCTTTTTATATTTGTTATTATTTACAAAAAATAATAATAATAATAATAAACAAGCGAAAGTATATTATCCTAGGGAGCAATAGTGGTAATAATATTTTAATCTTTCTTATTATTTTACTACTTTCGTTTATTTTAATGTTAGCAATACGCGTATCGCATTATTTTTTAGTAACGTCTTTCGAATCGTGTTATTCAAAAAGATATTTTTAATACATTTTCTCAATGAATTTGGTGAATTATGTGTTTTAGTACGCTATCATATTATCTATATTTTGTTCAATTCGTGACTTTTTAAATAAAATTTGTTGTCAATTTTAACCAAATCGTTGAAATTTCTTTTCAATTCTAACCAATGCCCTTGAATTTATTTTGATTCTAGCCACTCGTTTGTAAAATTTTGTATTTTTAACCTAAATTGAGTCAATTTACGGCTTAATTTTAAATTTTTACAATTTTGACTAGTATTTAAATCCAGATTACCAATTTGTGGCCTAATTTTTAAATTCCTACAACCCTTGGCTAATATTTAAATTCGAATTATCAATTTATGACTAAATTTTTTAATTTTTACAATGTATGGCTAATATTTAAATTCGGATCACCCATCTTTTAACCCAAATCCGACCCAAACCCATTTTAACTCCCTAATACCCCAAAACCCTGACATTTTTCCATTCCTTCTCCCCCCATTACCGCCTCCACCTCTCCAACTCCCCAAGCCGCCGCCGCAACACCCCGCGACGGCCGGTAGCCCTCTCCCATTCTCTCCCTCTTCTCTCCTTCGCGACCCCCGCACCATCCGCCACGCGCAACTACAGCCCCCTCCTCTCTCCTCCATCTCCCTCACCAAACCACCACCCCAAACGGCCTCCCTCCGTTCTCTCCCTCACTTTGGTTTCAATTTCCAGTTGAAAGTAGCCATGAAAGGAGGAGGGAGGAAGAATTTGAAAAGGGCTATTGAGGAAGACAATTTCACCCTCGAACAAGGTCAAAGTATTATGCAAGTTGTGGACCTTCGAGGTTCCAACCTTATTCAAGTATGAAACAAAAATTCAATTATTTTCTTGATTATCTGTTTATAGTGTTTTTGACCTGGGTATGAGCTTTGGTCTAGATTTTCAATATATACTACTGAGTTAAAAATATGTATTCATTTTTTATTATGTTTTACCTACTTGATTTTCGATATGCTTACTCGAGCATTGGTAATGTCTGCATAAACTCTACCCTCCCTAGACCCTACTAGTGGAATTTCACTTTGGAATGTTCTTGTTGTTACTTGAGCTGAGGGTCTGTTAGAAACCATCTTTCCACTTTCACAAGGATACACCACTTTCTCCGGACCACAAGTGGAATTACACTGCCTATGTAGTTGTTGAGCTCTCAAGATTCAGGTTTTTTCTATAACAAGGGGACACTGCAGCCGCATGTGCACAGAATAAATCCCCGCTTCTATGCAATAGCTCGCAAACCACATAGGAGAGCTAACCTGCACTAGGCAAGCCCAGTCGACTAGCTCGACGTAGAAGGCAAATCCCTTGCTTTTTGCTGGCAAGGAGTTTCGAACTTGAGACCTCCAACATAGAAGTCTCAAGCCCAAACCATTGGGCCACCCGAAGGGTCTCAAGATTCAGTTTTTTCCTCTGGTATATTCATGTTCTTTCTTTAAAACAGCGTTACAGTGCATTATTTTGATTTGTGTTTGAGATTTCTGGTCTAGAATTTCATATATTATATTGTAGGTTCATGTTCATTCTTTGGTTTCCGTTTAGGAACTCATCTTTTTAATCTGGTATGAGCTTTCCTATCTTAATATTCAGTTTTTTCCTATTGTAAAATTCATGTCTTTTCTTTACTATCTGCTTCACAATGCATTATTTTGATTTGGGTTTGTGCCATTGTGTCTCAAATTTCAGTTTTTTGTAAGTTTGCGTTCATTCTTTGACATCTGTTTGGGATTTCTTTTTTCTTTAATAAAAATCCTGGGTATAAGCTTCTTGATCTTAAAGTTCATTTTTTTCTTATTGTGGAGGTAATGGATGCTAAAGGTGAAAATTCATTAGCAATATTTCCAGCTAAATTCCAGAAGAGCATGTGGATAAAACGAGGTTTGAACATGTAATCCTCTAGAATTTATTTATCTAGCTGTTGATTTAGTGATGCTCTTTTTTGTCATTAAATATGTGTGGATGATGCCCAGTAGTTTTCTCTCAATTCACTATTTTTCCTCTTTTCCACTAAATGAATAGGCAACTTTGTTGTGGTTGATGAGAGCGGGCGAGAGGAAGCTGTTGAATCAGGCAGAAAAGTGGGATGTGTTGTTACGAAAGTACTCTATTATGAACAAGTTCGCGTGCTTCAGAAGTCTGCAGAATGGTAAGAACCTAATATTCAAAGAACTGTTTCTTCCACTCTTCATCTTTGGTTTAATATTTGCTCTTTAGATCAGAATGAAATGGTCTTACTAACACGGTCCCTTCTAAAAATGACTTCGGAGAGTTGTTCTGAGAGTCCTATGTTTGTTTAATCCAACCTTCTGATCATGTATTGAAATTTAAAGAGTGATCATTGATTTGAGCTTAGGGTCTATCGGAAGAGGATCGGAACAACTTCTCTGCCCCTCAAAGGTAGGGGTAAGGTCTGCAAATACTATATTCCCCCGACATCAGTTGTAGGATCATACTGGATATGTTGTTCTTGATCATTGATGTTCGGACAGGGGGAAAACTTCAGATTTTGCTGATTTGAAGCAATGTTCTGTTTCTTCCATAGACTTTGTATTTCACTGAAATATGGGTGGTAGAACCCAATTAATTTGAATGCGTATGTTCACATCCACCATTTTGGGTGATTTTGACCTTTTCTTCACCAAGCCGTTCAGTTCGTTATGTTATAGTAGTTGTCATTCCGATCACAACATAAAGACTCTCGGGAGTACTAGTCCTTATGTATATTATTGCCCTGTAAAAGCTATCGGCACATTTCTTTTTCCCCCTCCGCACAGGAAAAGAGTCGAGATACGAGTATGACCATTCTTGACAGTCCCTAGTTTTGATATAAGCAAAAGAGCCTGGTTTTGGAGACAATGTACTCTTTTGGAATGTCGGATTACTGCAATAATGCTTACTGTTCTTTTTCCCCATACCCAACAGCCCAAAAAGAAAAAGCATGAAGAGAAATAACCATTTTCAAATAACTTAATGCTCCGTTAACTTTCTTACGCAGGCCGGAGATCTTCAAATCCGTAGCAGTAGAGAGCTCAAAGCAAGATCTAGTAGCACCAATCGAAGAGAATGGAGACTCAAGTGATGATGGACTTCCTCCATTAGAAGCCAATACAAACAGATTAAATCCTTTTCAGCTGGAGACGGAGACTGAGTCTGACTCGGATACTGATTCTTGATCATGGCACCATAACTGATACCTTCTTTTTGTGGATAAAACAACTAAATAGTAAAACAGTTGTTGTGTCTGAAGGATATTTAAATTTTGGAATCTCGAAGATTAATGAACTTTGATACAGTTGATATGCCAAGCAATTTGTAAATTCCTTTTGATTTTTGCAATGTTTGTATTCTAATACCTTTCTATGCTATGTATGATCTGTTGTGAACTTCATCTTGCAAATAATGTCTGCTTTTCATCCATATCTCTGACTGTTAGGGCTGCTCGTTTGGCGTTTTTCAGTTTGAAATCAACTCGTGCATAAGTGCATAGATAAGACCGCTCAATAGTCTAAGTATTGCATCGACTTGCCCATGAAGGAGAAAGGTGAAACCATTTGTGGTTATTGTTGCATGAATTCTTCGATAGTCTTGTAATGCAAGATGTGCAATTATGTCATCTTATTCAAGTTGGTAAAGTTGTCATGTGCCAAGAGGTCACGGGTTCAAGCTTTGGAAACAATCTCTGAAAGAAATGCAAGGTAAAGCTGTGGACAATAGACCCTTGTGGTTGAACTCTTCTCCTTCTCTAGACCTGCGCATAGCGGGAGCTTTAGGGCACCGGACTTACCCTTTTATTCAAGTTGGTCATATTCTGCAAACTCAAGGTCATACATCAAGGAAGATGGTAAGCTCTTTGTAGAATTCATCCTTGGAACAATGTGTTGGGTCATGTAAAACATAAAGGTTCTTTGATCACATCTGGAACTAGACACTTCTGTGACACATGGAGCATAATTGCTGAACCAGAGATGAAAATGATATCATCTAAATCACATAGGAGAAGAAACCAAAATGAAATCATAAACAAATATTACAGCACCAGCAGCTAATGATCTAGCACTTATTCCCATTTCAAAACACCATTCTAGCACTTTGTGCTGCTGATGCTCCAGATTGTGGCATATTTAGTTTGAATTTGGAATATAACCAACATGGAGAGTCGTGGCAGAAGTCGTGGAGCAGGGGGGATGACTGATAGCTTCATCCAGCTGCTTGTGGATGCATGGTCCGTCCAATGTAGGAATAATTTGTAGAAAATGACAATACTGGAGGTTTGGCTATGGTTTGCTTACCACTTACCACCTTCGAAAAGAGGCTACAGATTGTGGTTGTCGCTAAACCAAGGCAAGTTCATATTTGTTAGCCAAGCTACTGTGATCTGTAAACTCAAATCCCACATAATCATCTGGTAAATCAAAAGTCAACACTCTTTGGTCCAAAAAAAATCTATGAAGAGTAAGACTACTCCAAATCATGATGATTCTGACGTAAAAGCTTGCTTAAATACATACCTGTGTCTGTGTATGAACTGCATTTCACCATTTCCTCTAAAATTCTACCGAGAGAACAACAAACCCCTGATGTTTGCATGAGTTCTTATCCCCCCCAATTGAAAGCTCTTCATGTCTTCAATTTCCTTTGAAACCTCATGGTTCTCCAGGTACTCGACCAGAATCACAGTCGCAGTCGTCCTCAGGAGCTTTTCTCTGAGAAAAAAAATATATTCTCTACAGTAAACATTGACATGGAGGGGCAAATCATGGAGAACTGATTCAGAAGTGTCAACACTCAACAAGCATTGAAAACTTGGTGCTTCCAAACTGGATGTACAGACCTCATCCTATATCTTCCCATTTCACGCAAAAGAGGATTTGTGGCTGTTCAAGGTTCTTTTCTCAAGAAGTGTTAAGGAGAAAAAGGTGCAGCTATGCTGTTATCTTAGTTTTATGCTAAATCACTTCAAAATAATTTAATATAAGATGGCTAAATTTCCATCTCAGCTAGACAGTAATCAGAATATAACAGTCAGTCAAATGCTAGTAACATAAGAGCATGAATAGACTGAATTCAGGGTCCATAAGAAAGTGAATATCTATTAGTTCAAAGTTACAATATTATTTCATAATACACCTAGTAATAGAGATTTTACTGTACACATTGATAACATCTGAAAAATGAGAGATTTAAAATGGTTCAGCACTATCAATAAGTTCACTGGGTATGTTGTTGTTGTTGATTCTATCCAATAAGCAATATGCATCACCTTCCAGCTTTAGCTTCTCCACTCTTTCTTCTGTCCTTGTCTTGTCTATCTTGGGTAGAGAAGATAATCTTAGCTTTTTCCTCAACACCCATTATGATGTTCTCTTTCAGATATTTGAAATGATAAATCCCAACAATAACACAGAACGAGGGAGGACAAGGAAGCTCCCCAAATGAAACAGATATACAACATTCCAGTGACAACTGCAGTTGTGAAGTCTCGTGGAAGTTACATGAAGAGATTTCAGCTCTGTTGGCATTACTTGATCATGAAAATAGAGATTATTTTTTAAGATTCACTCCTAGTGACGGAACTAGCAAAAGCTTTCTACCAGCACATTTTACCATCTGGTCACTCTCTGAGAGGGTAGAAGCAGACCTAGTATACATCATTGTAGTGGATGCCAATACATCATCTCCAAATCCGCATGCTCTGAAAAAGGGCCTAGGGGAATATATGGTAAAAAAATGTTACAAGCATAGAAGCTTCAAAATAATAGCAGGTAAATTTTCTTGATTATACATGTAGGACTTTACCAGATGAAAAGCTCCAACATGGAAGAATGTCTATTAGGATTTTTAATCAATTCACTCTTGAGCTAAATAGTTTTAGTTTAAAGTTTCAAGGATCAGGTTTGACCAGCTTTAAGCCATTCTAATAGTTGCTTGGACGAGTCAAAGACAAAGCATCATATCAGCACAACAAATTTTAAGGAAAGGAACAAACAAAAACTCCCAACAAAAAAAGTTTTATAGCCTGAAAAATAATGAACTCACTTCTGTTGATCAGAACAGAGGGCTGCTATGTCATATATGTCTCTGTTCACAAGAATCCTGCCAGCAAATTGAGCTTCATGAACATGGAGCAAGAAGGTCAAAAGGAGAACTCGTCTAAGCATTATACATCTACAAAGTTTAGCTTGTAAACAGCAAATAAAATTCAATAACTATGGTTAGGATGAAGATAGAGATTTTTTTTTCTTTTTCGGGTGGGAAGTGAAAGAGGGGGTTAATGTTCCAATATGAAATTTCAAAACATCATATGTAAAGAGCTTATAGGTTGTATCAACCTCTGTCTACATGTGCCTAGAAGAATATAATGAAAAGAAGACAACATGGGAACCTTAGTATCCTTTGAACTATCTTCCTGCCAATGCCTCTTCTTCGTAGTGAAGGGATGACCTGCAAATTACTGAAGCACAATCACATGAATACTCCATAGATTATAAATATCCCATGGTATTGGATTATATATAAAAAGAGGTAAATGGGAAATTTTAGATAAATCCCACGTGGAAAAGATAGTGTTTAATCAAGAATCTCAAATGTACTTAATTGTTGCTGCTTTTGCAGTGAACCTTGAGACATTTTATGGTACTATAAGTATAGAACATATATATTACACTCCCTCCAAATTTTACCTTCTTTCCTTTTCGAGCCTTACCATTTATCTCATTGGGTATGTTGTTGTTGGGCCTTACCATTTATTGAGATCTAAACATAATACAACATATACCAAAAATAAGTCTCAGTACATTAGCAATCTAATTGCATTGACAAGAAGCAAATTTTAATGTAGGCTCAGTCACACATTCTTCAAACGTTCCTAAAAATGCTCTAATTTCCGTAGTAGATATATAATATCAACATCCAAATTAGTTGAAATCCCCTATTCAGTCCTCGTTACCCCTCAGCTAATACCGATAGTTGTCCTCCTATGAACAAGTTCAATCAAACTATAGCAACCCTCCTCCCTTTTTAACAGGGGAATGTTTGGTTTTCAGTAATATGCAAGTGTAGCCTAATAAAACAATGAGAAATTGAACAAAAATGACAAAAAATGTGGATAGGGGGAAACTACTGACACAAGGACATTTTCAAATCAAACTATTAACCGTTGTCATTTTGTTGTTGAATTTCACATAGTTCAACAACATCATTGACCATTTTTTCCGATAAAACAAACATGTTCCACATAATGTTCTTTTTATAAAACTACAAGCAAAAAAATAATCCAATTCATGCAGCCAAGGTGTGACCTAGTGATCAATGGTTAAAAGTCATGAAGTCTCATGTCCGAATCCCAGTGTCGACAAAAATACTAAATGATTATTCCTATCTGAAACAGAGTTACTTGGGGTGAAGTGACAAGTATCCTATAGAATTACAGAATTATTGGAGGTATGTGAAAGCTGGTCCGAACACAACAATTATCAAAAAATAAAATAAAATCAACCAATTCTCATAAAAACAAAAACATAATTGTAAATCAACTTCTAATTTTTACCATAACATCATATATTGCAGCAGTCAAACCGGAATCAGAAACAGCACGTCCAAAACCAACTAGTTCTCCATTTCCCGGCGTCACAGGCATCACCTTTCCGATCCAATCTCCACCAATACCCGCTACACCCGACCCGGAAGCCCGACCCGGCGCCAAATCGGGTACAAACTCCGGTCTTGTAAACACCGAAACAACGACATAGCTATGACGTAAAGCTTTTCTGAGCTTGTCGATATCTACCGGCTCAACTCTACCTTCTGAGTTCAGTTTCGGAAAACGGTGGCAGGAATGGTTGCAGAAGGAATATAAGTCTTTAAGGTGAAATGGATTTACGTCGTTAGGGTTTGTGGATATGAACACTGGCGGCGGCGGCGGTCTTTTTTGAGAAACTGTTGTCGGAGTGAAGCGGCGGAATTTGGAGGGAAGATAACCGCCGTGCACGGTGGCTGCAACTGCCATTTTTTTGGTTTTTTTTTTGGTCTTCCTTTTTTACCCTTTTATTTATTTTGGATAATTTCAACTAGCTACCCTAAAACTTAGGTAACTATACTTTACTCCCTCGTAGTCTTTAACATTATCCAAAATCTCCTCCTTCTTTTTTTCTTTTTAAGTATTCTTTCCGTCTATTTTCATTTGTCTATTATATTAGTTTGAGATATGTAATTATATTTATTCAATTTATAAAATCAATGAGCAATTTATTTATTTGTGTCTATTTTATCGTTGTTATCAAAGTAATACTTATATTCAATAAGAATTATTTAGTAAAATTATTCTTATCATTTACTGCTTATTAATTCTCATGTCAAGTTAATAATGGACAATTATTATTGAACAGAGATAATTTTTGTTTTTCCTTGCATCAACACCCTCGTTAACAAGTTTGTTGACAATTAAGTCTTTCATCACATAGGTATGGCCATTTATTTCTTTGTTTTTCCTCCACAAGTATCATAATTTAAAAAGATTAATAAGAAATCCTTTGGGGTGATCCACTGATCTGTGCTTGGGACTTTCAACTTCCATATTGGTAATCTCAGGTTCGAAAACAAAGGATTTTCTTTCTGGGTCGAGCTCATTGCACCAGACTTGTCTAGGTTACATCTCTTGTATGTTTTGCGAGCTACTGTATGGGGGCGGAGATTTATCCTGTGCAAACACAAAAGGATAGCAACTGCGGGTTCCCCTTGTCATTAAAAAAAAAGCTTAATAAGAAGACGTTTGGACATGCAATTTCATTTTCTCTTTCAAATTATGAGATAAAATTCTACATTTTATATATTTCAACTCTTTCTCCTTGTATTTTGGAACACTCTATATAACACAAATTTTTTAAAAATATTTAAATAATTACTTACTTCATAAATTAAATGCTCAATTTACAATACGATTAAAATAAGTACACGTGCACCTAATAGGAATTGATAAAAGAGTAAAAAGTGCCACCTAAAAGGGATGGGGTTGGTGATGGTGGCCTGATGGATCTAAGAACAGTTCAATACTTCTTCCGTCTTATATTAGATAATTTTTTTCATATATAAATATATTAAGAAATTATAATTTCAAATTTTTATAAATAAATATGAATATTTTTAAAAAAGTTAATTATAAAAATGAATTAATTAATTTTTTTTTAATTTGATAAAATAACCACAATGGGACAAAGGGAGTTCATGAAAATGATAAGGCCATCCTAAATCAGCAGTCTCTTTCCTTAAACCCTTCATTCACAAACCGACTCCCAAACAAATACTGCTATTTTCTCAATCCTACAGGTGAGTTTCTCTAAAAAATTTCATTTTTTCCCAAATTATCATTTTATATATGTATTCTTTGTTCTTTTCTTTATTTCAATGTTTAGCATATAGTACTACTAATGATTTAATAGGGTGAGTTTGCCAAAAGGGGTTCTTGTAATTTTGCTTTATTCTTCATTTTTGTTGCAGCTTTACATGTTTTCAATGGTATCCCACAAGACCAACATTTTAGGTTTAACACAGCTAAAGTTTTCGTCTTTTTTGAGTTTCATAGCCGAACTATCACTTACCTGAGTTTACTATGTGAACTATCACTGACTATTTGTCAAAACATAACTTTCTAAGATTGTTCCTTTTTCTAACTGAAATGAGTTGTATTTAGATAAATAGTTCGTGCATTTGATAGTTTAAGTATGAAACTCGAAAAATTGGAATACTTTGAGGATGAAATTAATTTCTCATATGGTTGGTCAACTAGTAATATTTTAATAAAGTCACTTTCTTTGCTAAAGAAAATTGGAATAAAAAATAAAGTTGTCTCTTTTAGATAATAACTATAGTTTAGTGACTATGTGAGAAATCAGTCCTATGATGATGATATTTGGGACTGAAGCATAGTTATTCTTGTTGTATGTTTGACTGGTCCATATAGGTTATACTAAATAATTGGAACAAAAGGTTTACATTAGTTAGTGATTTGATGTCAGCAGGGTAAAATGTGAGTTTTAGAGAGCAAAAATTTGTGGTAATAAGCAAATTATTTTGTATTGGAATGATATCAATATGTGTTTAAAAAGAGGAGACAGAAAGTAGAGGATCATATTAGGACCCCAACTAGTTTGGGATTGAGCATAGTAGATTAGCTTTTGTTTTTTATTGGAGTTAGTTCCCTAAATTTAGATGTTTCTTTATATGTGATGGTGGTAGGTAGCAGGTACCTTGTGGAATTGATTGAGGTGCGTACAAGCTGGCTTAGATACCACGATTGTCAAAAATATTTAGATGTTACTTTGTTCAATTGACCAGGCAAATTTTGTGGTATTGGAATGACATGTCTAACTAGAGTGGCCTAAAATTAGAGGATTCATATGAGAACCCCAATAGTTTGGAATTGAGGCGAAGTTGATTGGTTTTATTTTTGATTGGAGTTATTTCCCTAATTTAGATATTCCTTTGCTCGATCTACATGTCTTCTTACTGTACCTTTACTAATTTCATCAGATTTTAATTCTAACCGGGAAGTTTTTGCATGCTAGCTATCAATGGCATCTCAAGTGATAAGAGAATGGGTCGGATTTCAGCAATTCCCTTCGGCCACTCAATCAAAGTTACTTGAATCGATAAGAAAATTGAAGCAGGAGGTTAGAGTCTCTCTTGTTACCTGATATGCTAATTTCTCTCTGTCTTTTCTGGAGTGAACAGTTGAATCTATGTTTTTTATTTCTAGTTCAGGTGAGATTTATGCACAGTTATTTGTCTGATGTGTAGATTATCCTTCTGCAATTGAAATTTAATGTTTTTCAATTACTTCTACACTCCTATTCCATTGCTGTAGAGTGTAAGTACATTGACAGTCCTAGTAATGGGGAAAGGCGGTGTTGGAAAATCTTCAACTGTTAACTCAATTTTAGGGGAAAGAGCAGTTGCTGTTAGTGCGTTTCAGGTACATATTGCTACATAATTTAGTTGAAAATGAAACCTTAAGACACTTTCTTGCGGTTTAGGACATCGAATTAAGATTTCTTGTTTTTCAGTCAGAAACTCCAAGACCAGTGATGGTTTCACGTTCATGGGCAGAATTTACTTTGAACATTATCGACACCCCCGGGCTGGTTGAAGGAGGATATGTCAATGACCAGGCTCTTGATCTCATAAAGAGGCAAGTGTTTACATTCTGAAATATTCGGAATATTTCTTGCTCCAGTAGGAGGGTAGATGTCTAGTCCTTTGACTAACTCATCACCTCCTCTTTCACTAATGATATACTTTTGGTAATTGGCTCCAAACAGGTTCCTCTTGAACAAGACAATTGATGTTTTACTCTATGTGGATCGTCTTGATTCATATAGAGTGGACAATCTGGATAGGCAGATTTTGAAGGTCATAACAGATAGTTTCGGCAAGGAAATATGGCATAGAGGAATTGTGGTCCTCACACATGCGCAGCTCTCCCCTCCTGATGGATTGAGTTATGACGAGTTCACTTCGAAAAGATCAGAGGCGCTTTTGAAAACTGTCCGCCTGGGAGCTCGAATTAGGAAACAAGAGGCTAAGGTCGGACATAATGACTACTTTCTTCCTTGCATGAAGCAGATTTTCAGGGTTCTTACAATCTTGTTCCACTTTCCTGAGTCAAATTTTCTTTGGCAAAACAAAATTTGCATTTGCATGCTAAATTGAATTCTGTTTGTAAGAGAACAGCTGGAGTTTATCTAGTCAGGTTAAAGGGAATGGTTCATGGATAATGGAGCCTCTCTTGAGTTCCCTTCACTCAAAGATGCCTATTCCTGGCATCCATATTAGGATAATCTCACTTCATTTCACTCCACTTCCTTTCTGTGCCAATTGAGCTGGCATAGCTCAATTGAACACAATTAAGATCGAGAGGAGTTGTCTATTTACAATGTTTACTTTTCAGTTAATGGTGCTATTATCCAGATCTTACCCCATCTTTTTGTTCGTGTTTCATTCAATTTTGCTATATGATATCTTCTGAACTCATCATGTCTCCACCTTTGATGCTGTGTTCCAATGGTATGTGTGTGGCATCCTCCTTCCATTTGATCCTAAAAGTAGTTTAACCACCTATAACAGGCCCGGTGTGTGTGTGCGTGTGTCTGTGAGTGGTGATGATCATAAGTATTTTTTTCCTTCCAAGAATAACACCTGGTCTTTATACTGGATTGTTGAACACTCTGGAAAAGTGCAATGTGCATACCTTAGTTTAAGTTTTGACTTTCAGTGTGTTGTGTGCGTGTTAGATGCATATTGTATACTTGCATTTGCCGAGATAACTTGAACTTCAGTTTCAGAAGCCACCACAGTCAGCTGGCAAACATGCCATCTTGCTTGGCACCCTGCTTGGAACAGTGATTATATGTTTCTTTTTGTTTTGGTTTCCATGATGCTTTTTATAGAAGTATCTTTCATAGCTGTTCTTTTTTACTTATCTGTCGTTGGTTTTAGGCTTCTTCAATTCCTGTTGTTTGCGTTGAGAACAGTGGGAGATGTAACAAGAATGAACTTGACGAAAAGGTTGGATATACGTGGCATTGTCTTGTTAAGTTTTTGTAATATATTATGTTTCTTGACATGGTCTGCATGGCTCAACAGATTCTTCCAAATGGAACTGCTTGGATACCCAATTTACTCCAAACTATAACCGAAGTTGTCACAAGTGAAAGCAACGGTATCTTGGTTGATCAAAAATTGATCGAAGGACCAAATCCCAACAATAAGGGCAAATTGCTGATTCCTCTTATCGCAACATTCCAGGTGAGCTCTCCGTCTGAAGTTGTCCCCGTTACATTAGTAAACTCACAATTCTTGTATTGACTACAGCCAACATTCCCCCCTCCCCCCAACTTTGTATCTCTGGCAGTATTTCTTTGTTGTGAAAAGGATCCAGAAGTGGATCAAGAACGATATTGCGAGAGAGAGCAGACCTTCATGGATGTAAGCAAACCCATCGGGATGAGCCTCGTCAATCCAACTGACTTCATTTCCCTTCTGGTTCTCCGTAGTACTTCGAAATTTTCCTTGTCATCAGTTCTAAATACATTTTTGGTGAGTTTTTGTTAATATTGTAGCAGTTGTAGTCAGCTATATTAGTTGTATGCACCAAATGAATTTCTGTTTCTTTTGTTGAGGCTAGCTTTATCCTTTGCAAACATTTTTCTTTGAGTTATTGCATTGTCCACTTTTATCTAGTTTCTCGGCCTGGTACCTTGCACCTTGCGTCTTTGATATCTACATTCATATTTTATAAATACTTCTATTTCGAATATTTTTAGAAAACGTATGTATATATACACTTCAGTCATCTAGTTTATCAAATATAGCCGAAGTATACACTAAATATATATTTGATTATATATCGTGTGCAAATGTATATATACTATAAAACATACACTCTCTCGTGTGCATAATTTCCTACTACATGGCCCAAAGACATCGAGAAGTGCTCCAAATTCAAACTAGAGACTTTTGATTAACCGCGGAAAGCAAGCAATTATATTACAACAATTAGTAAAGCACAAATGCACTTTGTTGAAGCTGTCAAACATGAATTCCTTTTACCAAATGGGATTTTGAAGAATAATAAAACAGGATATTTTTATTTATTGAGTCGAAAGAAATAATAAGATTTTTTTTTAATCATAAGCACATATTGTACGAGTGTAAACAATTAACCCAATCACTGCTGCCCACATACACGTACAACAACAACATACCAAGTGTAGTCTAGGGAGGGTAGGATATACACAGAGTTACAAAATCTTTGTGGGGTAGAGAGACTATTTGTGATAGAATAGCATGGCCTACGGCTAAAATAACTCTAGTGGGAGAGCCATGTTACGAGTGACCTTACTGCACGGTTCAAAGAGCACTCTACCCTCTCATATAAAGTCTTACACCCTTATCATCAACTTTCGTGGCTTTTTGCTCGTTTGATCTCGCCATTTCATATTAAAAGACGACAAGGTTTCAAAACTATTTGACTAATAAGAAGAAAGAGGCGCTCAACCACTTAATTGTAAGGAAAGGGGCAAGCCAAAATCTACTCCTCAGAAGTTGCCCCCATGAGTGGTCCCCTATCCGTATCAACTAGATGAAGTGATTGGAGGATTTCGTTTAGTCTATCCAGCGGAGGCTCCTAGCCGAATACTCCTATACTCCTCCTATCGAGATCATGTACCTCGTCAAAATAGAGACAAAGCCCAATCAAATAATCCAAACAAAAAAATTATATCTTCAAAGCTCATCACTTCAATAAAGGCATTGGGTTACGGACAAACTTACTATTCGACTCAAAGTGGATGACTACCTAAATTAAAATGAGGTTTCAATATTATAGCTATAGAATTATTTTATCCATACATATAGTTTTTTAAAATTCTCTTTCTTCCTATCTTCTCTTTGAGTTAACCTTTTTAAAATAATGTTAATTTATTATTTAATAATATCAATGATGGTTAATTGTGTTATTATAATACTCTGCTGGATTTATAGATTCATATTCACAAAAAAAATTGTGTTTATGATTTTTGTTGCTGTCAATTCCTTTTAACGACAAATGTAATTTTGAACGAAGAGGAAAAAAGAGAGTTCAGAAATTTGATGAAAAGAGAAATAATAAAAGTTTTTAAATTGATAATGACGTATCTATTAATTAGTTAAATCATGATTTTTTTACTTTAATTTCATCAAATTTTAATTATTATTTTTAACTCTTGTCTTGTGTCTCTTATCCTGGTAAGAACTTAGAAAAACGGGAGATAATAAACATAGAGAGGAGCCAAATTCCTGAAATTGGGGCTTCACTGAATCTAATTGATCGACAGTTTGTAAGTAGGTTAAATAAATTATCTTACTAACTATGCAAGAGTGACGCTTCACAAATATGGCGGAATGACACGTGTTACACCTTGACTTATAATGTGACACGTGTTACATCTTGCCTTATAGTATGACACGTGTTACGCACATTTTATTCTTTCATTACATGACTTTTTCATCAGAACCTACCTGAAGTTTTTTTTTTTTTTAAAAAAGGATCAAATAAATACAAATAATGAACAAAAAAAAGAGTTTAATTAATAGTTTATACGCTTAATAGTTTAATTAATAGTTTATACGTTGTATGTGGATGTAAGGCCCTAGTGTCTATGTCTGTACGCCAACTGGGCCCCATAAGCCCAGAAGGTACACCCACACACAATTAAGATGTGTGTATAGGTGGAGGGGCATAGGGGTCAGTAACAGATGATATGAAATCTCAATCAGTGTAGGATACCGTATCACATGGGGCCTCGAACCCCTAACTATCACTCCGGGCCTCGAACCCCTAACTGTCACCCGGTAAAATGATCAACATCCCCACTGACAAGCATAGCCAAGAATCCAAACAACACAATCCCAGCCAGCTAATTATTACAACACGTCCCTAAGGCGGAGTGGTCAACAGCTCATCTGATAACGCAACAATATCCCATCCAACAATAGACAACCCAACTAAGCCCCCAGACATAACATTTATCTCACAATCCAGTCACCAAGGGATCAAGAGAACCGCATATCAATATAAATCATCACAACAAGATCATAACCATGGAGGCACAAGGTATAATTAGGGGTATAACTGACAACCAACCCATCAAATACGACGTAACTCTCATATCGGACTACCCATTCCAGTAGTCAAGAAGCAAAAGGATCATATGTATAAATCACACAGTTTTGGCTTACATTTAGCCCCTAACAGGGTGCAGTCATAACATATCCAAAATCAGTCAGGTTTCGATTTTGGGACATGTGGGTTATGGGCCCACCACGCTTCCGTTGCACCACTCTGACGGGCTGTGAATACTTCTGATACAGATTATACAGGCGGGAGAGGTTGTGATTGAGGTAATACTAAGAATTGATGCTCTTTGTATATCTGTATTTGATTATTTGACCGTCCGTCTGACCCATTGGGCTCCCTAATGTGAATGAGTATGCTATAGCTGATGAGATTCTGAGTAATTGCCACTTATGCTATGACTGTACCTTGCTAGGGGAAAATGTAAGTCAAACCCTGTGATTTATATATATGATCCTTTTCCTGCTTGACTACTGGAGTGAATAGTCTGATATGAGAGTTACATAGTATTTGAGGGGTTGGCTGTCAGTTATACCCCTAGCTACACCTTGTGCCTCTATGGTTATGACCCTGTTGTGATGATTCTGTTGGTATGCAGTTCTCCTGATCCCTTGGTGACTGGATTATGAGATAAATATTATGTCCGAAGGCTTAGTTGGGTTGTCTATTGTTGGATGGGAAATTGTTGTGTTATCAGATGAGGTTCCTACCACTCCGCTCTAGGGACTTGTTGTAATTGTTAGCTGGCTGGGATTGTGTTGTCCGGATTCTTGGCTATGCTTGTCAGTGGAGATGTTGATCATTTTACCGGGTGACCGTTAGGGGTTCGAGGCCCCGAGTGACCGTTAGGGGTTCTAGGCCCCGGGTTTGGATCAAAATGGGTTGGGTCACAACGGGTTGAATAATGGGTTATAGAACTTGTCAAGACCCAACTCAACCCAATTTTTACTAAAAATTTTACTTATTTTATTTGTTCTTTCTTAATATTTTACTCCTTAATTAAATTATATTTTTCTTTGTTATGACTATATAAAACATATCAAATTTTTAAAAAATATGTTTTAAAAATATTTTGGTAAAATCTCTCTCGAGTCAATTCGGGTTGCATATCAACTCAATTTTAAATGAGTTGAGATAAGTTGAACTAATAAATGGACGGGTTATTAACCCGCCCAAACTTCAATGAGTTGGGTGGATTGGGTTTAATTTTCTCACCCATATTGTTTGATATTTCAAAAATAAATTTTAATTTATTTATTATCTTTAGTATATTTAAAATTATTATTATTAACTAAAAAATAAGGGGGAAAAAAGAAATAAGAAAAGGACAAAAACGAAAAAAGAAAACTGAAAAACGGTTATGCGCGCCATTTTAACGGCTTTTTGGCCCCAATTTCTTCATATAAATACTCTGGAAACTTCCCTCTTCTTCTCCAACTTGATTTCTTCCACCTGAAAATCGCCGGAAAAAATGGGTACTCGCGGCGGAGGAAGCGCCATAATAGCCTACCGTCCTGCAAATGGAAGAGTCATCACCAATAAACGCAACGACGACACTAAGTATGTTCTCCAAAAAGTAATCGGAACTTCCGGTTTCGACTTCATCTACAAAGCTTGTTACTACACAGAGGAAAGCAGAGACGACAGTCTCCTCCCTACCGGTTACGCCACCGTCAAGTACCTCCGACCGGGACAGGAAGTTCTTAAGAGCAAAATGGCATCAGATGCGCTCCGGATTTCGAACATTGTTAACGTTGAGAAATGGTGTATTCGTCATTTCAGAAGTGGATTCCTTGTCGCATTACCTCATATGTCTGAAGGATCGCTTCGTTACATTCTGTCAACTCGATTTCACAATGGGTTACCGGAGGATTGTATTGCTATTGCTCTTAAACAAGCGCTTCTAGGTTTGTTTGATCTTCATAATTGGGGTCGGGTTCATAAATGTTTCAGTGCTGGGAATATCTATGTTAACTTCAAACCGCCCCCTGATTCGAATGTAGAAATCAAATTGGGATTTGCATCAGCGATTTACGAATCCGATCTTGATACTCCTGTAGTTGTTGAACGAGGACCAAATCATGAAGTAAATCTTAGCCTTAAAGTAAAATCTGGGCCTGGTGGACCTTCGGTACGGTTTCAATAATAATAATGTTCTCATCTTTTTTACTACTGTGATCATAATCAGCCAAAGTTCATACTTTTGTTTCTTGATTTCCAACAGGTTTCATCACTAAACTTGCTATCAGAATGGGCGTCGGCGCCGGAGATATTCTATGCAAAATATTATGTTCCTGATAATGACAATGTGAATCCAGCTCAATCACCTCTATTTCTAGATGATTATGACTACACTGCTAAATCTGATATCTGGCTAGTTGGGATAGCAGCACTGGAATTAGCCTATGGAAATTTAAGAATAAACCATCGGAAAGAATTGGAAAGACTGATCAAGAAGATAAAGAGATCAAGGGTATTGCCAGATAAGTTGGAACATCTGCTTGAGGAGATAAATGTAAAAGAAGAGAAAGGGAAAATGAAGAAAGTTATGGGATATTTGAAGGACAAGTGGAAGGGAGTGAAGAGTAAAAGAGTAAAGAAGTTTTCGGACGATTTTGAGGAGGTGGTGATGGATTGTCTTTCTAGCGAAGCATCAAAGAGGCCATCAATTCAGAATCTACTGCAGAAACCATTTTTTCGGCATGCTAAGGACTTGAAATGCTTTCAACGTCGCGTCTTGTATGCTAAGGGTCCAATGCCCTACTGTTGATTGACTGATGATGAACAACTAGTTGAAGATCAAGATCATGTAAATATATTGTTCACTGATAGTATTGGTTCCTAGCTAGATTCACTGTTACAATGTCAAGGCTATAAGTAGAAGTAAATTCATGAAAGATGGAAATGTCATACTGTAGTATTCATGTTTAGACACTTTATTGCCGAAAAGGGAATTACATTTCTAGCTTCTTCTTGTTCTGTTGGTTCTGTATTATTGAACTCTGCTATCTCAAATACCCATGATATTTCATTGATAGAGACAGACACGAGGTACTCCCCATTGGACGATGCAGCTAGACACTGAATTGCATCAGTGTGTCCGCTAAGGTCCTCACACATTCTCCAGAGAGGCTGTCCCATATCTGAACTTTCCCATCAACACAACCGGTTGCCACATATCTAAATTGACACAGCCACAATAAACATACCACGCCATCCTGCACAAAGTATTGTCAGCGAATATCAAGCCAATTGGGTTTACACTACCAAACTTTCTTGAAATAAAAGAGAGTATTTACAGAAGCAACTGCTTGTTCAAGGAAGTTCATACCAGATGTTCACATGTAGAGTGAGGTACGGACTGTTGTAAGTCCCAATAATAAGCTTATTATCCATGCCTCCAGTTGCAGCCCGAAGTGAAATGAAAATCATTTCAGATGATGAAAGTAATTTAAAAGCACCAAATATTAATTTAGCAAAACAGAAATCAAGTATTCTAGGAATGCAAATCCATGATTATCAATCAAGATCTAAGGTGGGAATGACCTCTGTGGGTGATAAGTTGAAGGAGCGAGGCTGAAATGGTTTGGATATTTACAAAGGAGATGCCCTAGTGAGGATCTGAGAGAGGTTGGCTATGGTAGGTCTGATGAGAAGTAGTGGTAGACCGAAGAAAGTATTGGAAAGAAGCGATTAGACATGATATGACTCACCTGCAACTTACTGGGGACATGACCCTAGATAGAAGGCTATAAAGATCGAGGATTAGGATAGAGGTTAGTAACTAGTCGAGCATCACTAGTTTTCGTTCATGTTACTAATATTACGCTCATATTGTATTATTCAACAGTTTTAGTATAACATGGAGTTCTCTTTGCTTCAATATCGCATTATTTGGTGTTGTTGCTATTCTTTTCGATATTCAACATTAACTTCTTCTCTATTGTAACCTTTCCATGCCTGATTTGATATGTTTTACTTGAGTCGAGAGTCTATGAGAAATAACTTCAACCTATACAAGGGTAAGACTGTGTACACTCCACCCTCCTTAGACCCCACTGGATTACATTGGGTATGTTGTTTTTGTTGATCTAATATGTTATCCTGGACTATGTCCACATAACTACTGTCTCTTCTGTAAGAACATTTTCAGGCTTGCTGACAACATGGTTCTTCTTCAGGTTATTTGCTATCGACAGTCAAGTGGCCAAACGGAGAAACATAAGTTCTGTTCTGCTCAAACGGAGGATAACACTACAAATTTTACAAGAGAAACAAGGATGTACCATCAGGAGTGAAATCACCACAGGCTACACTACCACCATGACCTAAAAATGTATTCATGAAAGCACTGGTATCAGCATTCCACATCCAGACAGAAGAATCCTTTGAACCTGCCAACACCACATGTCCTTTCGGATGCCACCTGACCCACTGAGCAACTTCACAGTTCATAATTGATCTCAAATAGTTATGGAAAATCAGATTTTTTAGGCACGAGAAACATCTCACCTCTATTCCTTTTTCAGGACCTTTAAGTGTGCCCTTCAGACCACCTGAAGTTATGTCCCATACTCTTATATTCCCATCAAGGCTCCCAGAGGCAAGCAACTGACCATCAGAACTAAAAGCCAAACTAGATACAGAATCAGTGTGACCTGCATCATCAAGGCGTCCATACTCTTGTTTATGTTTTCAGATTAAGTTCTCATGAGAATATGAAAAGCTGCCGCAGTTTAGCTAGAATTATATCATATTTTGTTCTTTTTCATGTTTTGATCAAGTATTTTTGTTCACTTCTATCAAAATATGTTGTTTTCCAAAAAATAGAACTCTCCAAACAAAATCACGTAGATATCGACATATCGTTGCAACTGAATAGTATATCAACTGAGAGTGTTCGTCATTCAATATCAAATTACGTTACAAGAATACTAACCCCTTGTTTGGATGGTCGTTACCCGTTGTATTGTTAGTCTAAGTACGATATTTGTTTTGATTGTTACTTAAATTCCATTGTATCATATCGTTTAAATCCATCGTTAGGTAATGAGGAAAAGACCCATTTTATGTAACGACTAATTTGGTGTGGTTGCATCGTTACTTTAATGGTAGCTGTACCATATACCCTACAATTTCTTGTAGGTTTATCGTTCAAATTATAGATGTATGACATTATGTAACAAATGGATAACAATACAATTTATCAAAACATTGTATTCATTGAAACAATACATTACAATACGATACAATACTATACAACACAACACATTATAAAACAATACATAACAACCCTCCAAACAAAGTATAAAAGAAGTACAATACCAGTACGGCCTGTGAACGGATGAAGGGAATCATCAGCTTCATCTGAAAGTTATTTTCCCAAATATCCATATCAGTATGCTAATTAACAAAGAACAAGTTTTGAACTAAACATTGCACCACTCAAAAACATATCCAAAGTCCAAATCCAGAATTATAACATAACTAAATCTCACAAACTTTGCATTTGCAGTAAATTATACAACAACAACAACCCTAGTGGAATCCCAGAGGTGGGGTCAGGGGAGAATAGAATGTAAGCAGACCTTACCACTATCTTATAGAATTAGAGAGACTGTTTCCTGGATTTGAAGTAAATTATAACAAAAAAAATTAGCGCAGCAGTATGAGTAACCATAACACATGATACATAAACAAACAATCAAACT
Organism: Solanum rostratum; assembly: GCA_029948455.1. Taxonomy (NCBI): domain Eukaryota; kingdom Viridiplantae; phylum Streptophyta; class Magnoliopsida; order Solanales; family Solanaceae; genus Solanum; species Solanum rostratum. The sequence goes on along the minus strand of CM057051.1, from coordinate 66,639,738 downwards.
TGGCCTCAGCTGTTGAGTAAGCACTAAAATTTTGAGTATGCATATCGAGACACCTCAACTCATCTCCACAATGTTAAGTTAAACACACCAAATGCTCATCTCCAAAGTTTATGTGAGACATGCCAACCATAGTACTATAAAAATTGGATAGGTTCGATTTATAGTCATTAGGGCCTCCTGAACGATTTACTAAATACATCAAGTTGTTCCAAAGAATCAAAGCACCCGGTTATCAATGGAACTTCTTGTTGTCTATCTGTAAAATACTTGTTTGGCCGCGAGGTTCCAAACACATCTTAAGCTAAATTAGTGCCAAAAAATAACCAACCTGCAATGAATAGGGAAGGTATAGTTATGCTATGAATGAGGACTGGAGTGTTTAATTGCCGAGACCAAATTCAAGTGTCTAGATGTGCAATCTCAAATTTGAGCGCTTACCTTCTGGTTGTGGCAAGGTATCTAGAAGTTGCTGAAGCAATTGAGTGGATCAAAAGCTCAAAACTTCATTTTCCAAGTTAAGTTACCTTTGAATTCTCCAAGTAAGGTACCAACACCTTTCAGAATTCAAAATTGTAGCTCCAGACTGAATTCATTGTTTTAATTGAGGAGGAGCTTTTAAAAAAAAATTATAGTAAAAATAATTAATTGACTCATGACCCAAATTATTACCTTTTTACCTCATTTTTTATTTTTTATTTCGCCCATAACGTCATGCTGACGGTAGCTTGATGTTAACATGATGTCAACATGAATACTATGAAATAATCATTTGTGATATCCGACAGTATATATATACCATAGCTATATCATATAGAATTAACTCAATCCTCTGTGGTGCTCTGGCGGTATATTAATATCCATTGATATTATATAAGATCGTGTTTTTTCTATGAGAAATAAATAAGAAACAATTAAAAAAAATTATTAAATTCTAAATTAGTAGAAAATATATTCGTTGATACATCGTCGATATATTGATACCATATCAGTATCATATTGGACTGGAGCTTGATTATCTCTGATATTCCATCATTATATTGATATATTATTAAAGTCACAAAATTATTTATTAAACTCTAAATTAGTAGAAAATATATTCTTGTGATACTTCATCGATATATTGATACTCTATCAGTATCATATAATTTTGAGCTACTTTTTTTTAATAAATAAAATAATTAAGAAAAATTTATTAAAGTCATAAACTTATTTATTAAATTCTTAATTAGTAGAAAATATATTTTTTAATACTCATTCTGTATATTAATATCATATAGATTTGAACTTAATCCTCTAAAATATTCTGTCGATATATGTATACCCTATTGATATATCATACAAGGTCAACGCTAACATCACGAATTTTAATAGTTTGCTAACAAGTTTAATTTTCTCTTTATTTTTTAGTCAATTTCCTCACATTTGGGCCTGGTATAAGATCCGAAAGGTCAGTCATTCCATCGAACAAACCCTCGTGCTTCAGCTAAACTCCGATCCATTTCTGCAATCGCCGTCGATCTCCGTCGCGTAATCTCGCCAAACAATGTTCCGTCACGGTTCTCGATTCCTCACCAGAGCCACCACGATGAGGTGGCGCCGTCCATTTGCAACCGACCTGCAGGCGGAGCAGGTTGCAGATTCCAGCTTCGCGGAAGCTTGGAAGAAAGTGGTTCCCAATGTGGAACCACCGAAAACTCCAGCGGCGTTCATGGCTCCTAGACCGGCTACTCCATCGTCGATCCCGTCTAAGCTCACTGTCAACTTCGTCCTTCCTTACTCTTCTGAACTCTCTCGTAAAGAGGTAATATGTATAGTCAACTCTTCCATTTGAATACTCTCATTTATGATATGTGATAGGTGTCTGCAACGTCGGAGCTGTAAGAATCCTTAAGAATGACGGTAAAGCATATAATTTTCGATTTGAATTTGGATTTTGAATTATAGATTTATAGAATATAGTGATTTGAAAATTACATCTTACATAATGATTACAATATGTAGAAAATGTTTGTAGTGAAAAAAGGAGTTGTTTGGCTTTCCATGGAATAAAGAGAGTATCATACTCCATCTGGATTCAGCTGATTACTTTCACGAAGCTATGCACAAAAATGTTATTTTGCATGCTTAAATTTACATGGATTCCAACTCCATAGTTGGTGTTGAAGCTAGAGAGGTTTGGAAAGAGATTCAATGCCATCTTCATAGCCTTGAGGTCCTCAACTTCCAAGAAGATTGAAGCTGTGGAGTTCTAGGGATTTCTGGCCTGTAAATTTGATTGGGAGCATCTACAATATTTCCTTAGAGATATCAACAGAGAGACTCAAAAGGTGGTGTACAAGATGGTTAATAATGCACAATGGATTTAGAAGGGGAAGGCGAATCATGGATGTTGCACTAATAGGTAATACCCTAGAGACAAGACAATAAAGGAGCACCAGGAGTCCTTATTAAGTTAGAAATTGAGAAGACTATGGTCATGTTAATTTGAGTGTTGTTACCAATATGTTTAAGGAAATGGGATTCGATGGTATATAGATTAGCTGGGTGAATTTTTATGTGCTCTATAATCATAAATGGAAACTTTGAAGCAATCTTTTCTGTTTAAAGAGGCTTGAAACAAGATCCCAGTTTCCTCTTTCTGTTCATTTTAGTGATGGAAAGTTTCAGCAGAATGTTGAAAGTGGACAACATAAAGGGATGGTTACGGGGATTCAGTGTAACAAACAACTAATGTAGTATAAGAGTCTCTCACCTTTAGTATGCGAATGATACCCTTGTCCTTTGTGATGATGTATAAGATCAATGAAGTCATTTGAACTTTGAAGTTGATTCTAGTGGTTTCTGAAGCAAACTATGGTCTTCATATTAAATGGAAGAGAAACCTGTTATCACTTTTCGGTCAACAAGGTGCCAAACAGTGCTAGTTGGTTGGAATTCTCAGTTTTCTGATACTTTGCTTATTGTGAATTCGGGTCTTCTTTTGGTTCTAGACACAAAGTTGAAGGGATATGGCAGAGGGAGTTGGAAAGATATGAAAAACGGCTTGGAAGCTGGAAGAAATCTTACATATTCTTTGGGGGAGGATTAGTAGTTAACTCTTAGCAATGTGCTGGATTCTGTACTAACTTATGTGCTTTCCTTGTTTCCTTTGCCAGCCAAGATTGAGAAAAATAATTAATAAAGTGAGAAGAGAATTCTTATGGCAAGGTGTGCGCACCCAAAGGGTAGCGGCTGCGGGTTTCCCTTGTCATTAAAAAAAAAAACTTGGTCAAATGGAACACACTCATCAAAAATAAGAAAAATTAAGGATTGTATATGGAAGATATCTAAGGGTTTATTAATGAATTGTCTATGGGGATTCAATTATGAAAAAGGCCTGGTGGACAAATGTACAAGAATAAAACAAGAATTAAAACACAAACTTTTAAGGTTCACACACTCAAATTTGGGTGAATTACTAACATTCCGCGATGTTGGCACTAGGTGCCCACGAGACATACACATGTCAAGTTGAATTGTCTAGTTTGTCACTGGGTTTAAGTATCAAACTGACAGTTGGGACCAAATTTGAGGGTCTGTCTATCTAGTTGGCCAAAAAATAAGCTCAGTGTAAGTTTCTGTCCATTTAGTTGGCCAAAAATAAAGCACTATCCTAGCTCCCAGAAGCTTGTCTATTTGGCTAGAGGGGATATTAGTCCACAGAAAATCTGGGCTCAATTCTAAGTTTGTGAAATAGTGGTACTAGTCTACATTGATTATTTAAGTCCACATATGTGGATTTAAATAAAGATCTAACTTTATTTTTGGATTGAACACTTACGTTAGGCTTTACAAATTAAATAAATTCATTTTATTAGTTTTAGGCTCAATATCTGCCTCATTTAGAGGACTGAGCTCATGTCACTTATCTAATGTCATGATATTCCAATCAAGTCACAATGCCAATAAAAATAATGCTACGTGTACAAGTCATGTGGCATGACAAGTCAACATAAAGATTAATCAAAGGTCGCCAAATGTTTAGATAACACGATTCATCCAATCAAATATAATCTTATCACATTGCATTTGTGATAGGTTTGATGACTCAAGTGAACCAATCAAATTGAAGAAAAAAGGATTGTATTCGTTACAAACCCCTTTGTCTTACTACTATGAATAAGGTCTCCATAAGGCCAAGAATACATCAAGCAAGCTAATGAAGGCACATAAGTTCCAGAGGAAAACATTCCTTTTGATCAAATCCAACAACGAATGTATAGCCAAGATTCTATCCCTTTATGATTAAGCCAAGAGTCTTTGAATCTTTGTTCTCGAGTAAAAGAGTTGAAGCATGTCATTTGTAGATCTAATGACATTCGAGGAATCGTAACTTGGATCACCTCTTTATATTGTTATCCCATGGATGGGAATATCTCCTAAGATTAGCTATCCCTCCATTTATATGAGATGATTAATCTCATCATTTTAGTAAAAATGGTGAAATAAATAATTTTGGGACCGATTAATGCCTCTAACCAAATGCGAGATAAAATATGCATTTTATCCCAATATTATTATCCCTTATCCCCATATTAAACAACTTCTAACTATCTCTTGCCAAGTCATAAGGAGGATACACTTGTATACTTCTTTGCCAAGCTTTAAGAAGAGAGTGCTTTTTATATTTCTCCCTTAAAAGCTTGAATGAGGGACATGATAGCTACTTTTGTGCCATCTCACATCAAAGCTTGAAATATGGAACACTTTACGACTTCTTGCTGAATGTTTGAAGGATGGGGCGCTGGATGTTTACCTTTATCAAGCCTTGTAAATGCACTTTATTTCCAAGTTGCAATCAAAGGTTGTTCCACTCAAAGGGTGGGAAATTCGATGTATTTCTCTGCTAATTCTTGATTAATGTGATGCTCACATTTTTCCACCAAATCTTGAAGGATCAAATGCCTTGTATACTCTTTTGTTGAGTCGCTAGAAGAGGATGTTTCATGAACTCCTTTGCTAATGCAAGAAAAGGATGTTCCACATACTTCTCTATTACCACTTGAAATGTTAGAGCACACAATTTACACTTTTTGTTAAAGATTGGATAGGTCGAAACATGCCATGTACAACTTCGCTGAAGCTGGAATGGAAAATTCTTCCCACACTCACATGTAAGCATCAAAAGGACTAAAAGGAAAAAGAAATTTATCCCATCAGACATGCCAAAATTTTTTGTTCGACCACAAATTCTAAACATTCAAGACAGGAAATGGTTACAACTACAATATTTAGCATTATATACAAACTATACGGGCTACAATCTCTAGGATATCACTAGAGCTACAAATGAGATCTCTTTTGATTTTTCCCACGAACGTCACTTCAAGGGCTCTTGGCTTATTATGGAAGGGATGAAATTTGCCCCAAACTAGGCTCTAAGATTAACTTTCATGAACCAAAGATTTAAAAACGCCCGTTTGAAATCTTGACTTGAACTTTGTTGGATTTATCATTGACTATGATTATGGTTGTAGAAGAAAATTTTGAATGCTTTTCTTTAGAGCTCCTCTAGCTTTTCTTTAGCTTGCTTGATGTATTTTCAAATTTTTTGGCCTTATGGAGACTCTTATTTATAGTTGTACGAGATGGTAGTTCGTGATGAATTCTTTAATTTGATTGGTTGGTTTGAGTCTTCAAATCTATTACAGAAGCTATGTGATGGCGTTGTATTTTATTGGTTGAACTATGTTATTTGTACACTTTGCCACCTTTGATTGGTCTTATGTTGACTTGACACACCACATCATTTGAGCATGTATTATTGTTTCATTGGCCTATGATTTGACTTGGTTGTCATGTTGTTGAATATGTGGCATGAATATGGACGTCCTAATGAAGTATGTCTTGGACTTGAAACTAATAAAATTGACTAGTTTAATTTGTAAAGTCAAATAAACTACTCAACCCAAATGAAGCTGGATGTATGTTTAAATCATATCAAACTTAAAAACTAACCCCAAAAAATTTTAAGTGCTTACAATGAGATGGATGATTACTTGTGTACCATGAAAGCTACAACCACTCGTGGTGGCAATTTGAAAGAGTATAAGATCCTTGCGTATTGATTAAAAAAAAGATCCATGCAGCTATAGTTTTAGAGAAAACTAGTTTCAAAGTTGGTGATGGTAGGAAGGTCTTATTGGGCATGAGCCTTTGAAGTAATGATTTCAAGATCGTTTCAGATAGGTATAGTTAACTGAAGTTTTTTGGGAAGACTGTAGAACAAATGAGGCTTGGAACATGACATATAGAAGACATTTGAATGACTGGGGGATGAACCTAGTAGCTGAATTCTATAGTTCACTGGGTTCTTCTCAAGGTTTTCTCTAGTAGTGAAGACAAGTTCCTATGGAGATAAGATAATACATAACAAAAGCTGTCGTACAGTTAATTCATGCTACAGGGTGCTGACAAGCGAAGGTCAATAAATTAGATCATTTTATCGGAAGCAAATACAGTAGACAAAAGTGCCTTACAAGGTAAGGTGGCTTGTTTCCATGGATTTTGGCTAAGGAAGCTTGCTTAACATGGAATAACCTTCAACAACATACCCAGTGATATCCCACTAAGACATTTTCTGCTGTTTATGTTACTTATGTGAAGAACAACCAGAAACTCAATCATTTTTTTTGACGCTGTCAAGTAACATACCAGCTATGACACCTTTTTCCCATAATTTTATGCCCTTGTTGGGCAATGTCTGACACTGCTGCAGATATTTTAAGATGTTACATAAATCGGGTCTTTTCATTGTTACCTAACAATGGATTTAAACGATACGATACAATAAAATCAAAACAAACATTATATCAAACTAACAATACAATACAATACGATGGGTAACAACCATCCAGACAAGGTGTAAATATATCAAAGTGCTACCATTTTAGCAGTTTTAAGCTTTTAAATTGGTGACCACGCAGCAAATAAAACTACTCTTACTAGTTCAATATTTATAATTTATGTTTCGGGAGACATTCTAAAGATTTAAAGCCGGTCAAGTGGGACAATAGGAATACCCACTCTTGATGTTGTTCAAAAACTATTTTCTAAGGGATCAATTGGATCAAAGGAAGTTTTTGTGGCAGTGATAGTGAATCAAATTTAAGCTTCATGATGGTTTTCTAAATTGAAGCCTTTTGCATCATACCGCCTGTTTGGATTGGCTTATTTTAACTGCTTCTAAGTTAAAATAGCTTTGAAGCACTTTTGAAGTGTTTGGGTAAAATAAAAGTGTCTTTAAGCACTTTTTTTAAACCAAAAAGACAAAAATAAGCCAAAAGCTTAAAGCCCATCCAAACAGGCTCTTATTCTTGCTATAAATAAATACTCCCTCCGTCCCAAAATAAGTGTCATTTTAGCAATAAAAATTTGTCCCAAAATAAGTGTCAACTTGGGAATTTAAGACAAAAATTAGTATGTTTTTCCTAGTAGACTCTTCTACTAAAAAACTACTTCTTAGTCGTGCTCAATTCTCAAGAAACATATAATAAATAGGGGTAACTTGGTTAGTTATACCTTCTATTTATTAATTTTCTTAATGAGTATGAAATTAGCTAAAGTGACACTTATTTTGGGACGGAGGGAGTAGTTATTTCATGCAGAAATCCTTGTGAAATCTTCTTTTTTAGGAGTTAGTTTGCAGTTTTCATTGTGGGAAAAATAATAATAATATGCTCTTCCATTTGTATATTGAAATTTGGTTTTGCTTGGTTTAAGTGATCACTTAATGCTCCAAGGCAATAATGCAATAACCTTGATATAGCAGTTCAATTGGTATTGAATTTCACAAGAATCTGATATGTGTGGAGTCTTGCTGCCTTTTGACAAATTTGTCATTATTAAAATTTGGGTTAATTTCCAAGGGTGCTCCGAAAATTGTTGATATATTTCAGTTTCTGACTGTTGTCTCATTAAGTTTAGCATTGTATCTTGAATATTAATAAACCAGAGTAACGTTTTTTTTGTTTTTACAGATGTCAAATTATGTGGGAATACTTGTGTGAGGTTTAATAGTGTGCTTATGATGAATGTGCATCTATGGCTCTGAAAAATCTGATTCAAGCTTTGATCACTTCTCCCTTTTGCATTTATATCCAGGTTGACATGGTTATAATCCCTGCAACGACCGGACAGATGGGTGTTTTACCTGGGCATGTAGCAACAATTGCTGAGCTGAAGCCTGGTCTCTTGTCAGTTCACGAGGGCAATGACGTGAACAAATACTTTGTGAGTGGTGGATTTGCATTTGTTCATGCAAATTCTTTTGCGGATATAATTGCGATTGAAGCTGTACCACTTGATCACATCGACCCCAATTTGGTTCAAAAGGGCCTCACTGAGTTCACTCAGAAGCTAAGCACTGCATCAACCGATGTAGAAAAAGCTGAAGCTCAGATTGGAATTGATGTACACAGCGCCCTTAATGCTGCCCTCACTGGTTAAGCAAACGGCAAGACAATCTTTGTTCTTGGTGAACTTTCTTTTTAACCTTTGTCTGATTGATAAAGTTCTTCCTCCTTGTTGCATAAGCCGATGATGATGATCTTTTATGTTTTTAGTCCTGCATTACTTGAATAAATGCTTCGGACAAGGTTTCTTTACATGTCTTATTTGCTACCATATAAGCTTTATGCTAAACTGCAGTAATGAGAATAGATTGTTCAAAAAGAACTATGCAGTAGTCTCATGCTTCCTAATTTCTACTTTTTATGTTGCTTTCCAGTTCTCACTTTGCATCTCCTGTAAGCTGTTACAGTGCTTTACGTTGCCCTTGGATTATTACATATCTGTATGTAGAACCCAGCTTAACTTGAATCATTGCCTCGAATAGCAGTTCTTTTACAGTATATAGTTATATACCTTTTGTGGGCTTGAGAAAGGAAAAAACATTTTAGGTCGGTTTGATGTTACTTTAGCAATTTTTGCCTTGAAAAGTAGATCATATGATGCTGTTGTTGAAGATTAGCAATTAGCAGGATTGCTATGTCTAGTGGGAACTTGAAGGTCAAAAGAGGCCTTTGTTTTCTGATTTCTCTTTCTTCTTTAATTAATTAGCAGTTGATATTTGATATTGCTATTACATTTTCCCTGCTCTCTGCTAAAGAAATAGACTCAATGTTGTCCTTGTTATAAAATTAAGACAAAATATTAAAATTATAAAAGAGCCAAGGAAGAGAGAGTAATAATTCTTCTTCAATGATATTTCTTGGTATTACTTAATATGAAAACTAATGCCTATTTATAGGCACAAATTTGGTAAGGTATACAATTGTTTTCAACATTGTACAACTAATAAATAATTATCAACATACAATGTTTTCAACATTATATATCTAGTAGGTAAGTATGTACATGGACATACATATATTTTCAACACTCTCCCTTGGATGTCCATGTAATAGAAATGTACATAGTTGTTTGTAATATGCATTACTTGCTACCTTGTTAAAAACCTTACAAGGAAAACCCAGTAGGACAAAACCTCATAAAGGAAAAAGAGTACAACACGTATTAATTCCCTCTAGTAAGAACATCAATCCGAAGACTTGAATCTTCACATTCCAAGTTTATATGCCATTTTCTTGAAAGTTGCAATTGGTAGAGACTTAGTAAATAAATCAGCGACATTGTCACTTGAACGAATCTGTTGTAAGTTGATATCACCATTCTCGACTTGCTTTATGAATAGCTATTATCTCAGCATGATTTGATGAAGTGGCCACAATAGACTGCTTTGTAGATCTCCAAGAGATAGCAGTACCCCCACATATAAACACATAGCCTGTTTGAGATCAAGTTTTATGTGGTTCAGATAAGTACCCTGCATCAGCATAACCAGCAAGATCAGTACTGCAATTGTTAGAATAAAATAAGCCCGTATCGATAGTCCCCTTTAGGTACAACAATATATGTTTGATCCCATTCCAATGCCTCTGAGTAGGAGCAGAACTATACCTTGCTAATAAATTAACTTAGAAGGCTATATCAGACCTTGTAGTATTAGCAAGATACATTAGTGCACCGCTTGCACTAAGATATGGCGCTTCAAGACCAAGAATTTTCTCATTCTTTTCATGAGGTCAAAATGGATCTTTATTCACATCAAATGATCGAACAACCATCAGAGTACTTAATGAATGTGTTTCATATATATAAAACCTTTTTAACACTTTCTCTGTATAGGCAGATTGATGGAAAAAAAAATACCATTTGTCAAATGTTCAATCTGCAAACCAAGACATAATTTTGTCTTTCCAAGATCTTTCATCTCAAACTCATTCTTTAAATAATCAATTGCCTTTTGAAGCTCCTTTTGAGTTCCAATAAGATTTGTGTCATCAACATAAACAACAAGCACAACAAACTCCGATGTTGTCTTCTTTATAAAAACACATGGGCAAATTGCATCATTTATATAACCTTCTTTGGATAAATACTTACTAAGATGGTTATACCACATACGTCCAGATCGTTTCAAACCATACAATGATCTTTGCAATCTAATTGAGTATATTTCTCGAGGATTTGAATCACATGATTTAGGCATCTTAAATCCTTCGAGAATTTTCATGTATATCTCATTATCGAGTGATCCATAAAGATAGGCTGTAACCACATCCATCAAATGCATTTCAAGTTTTTCATGGACCGTGAAGCTAATGAGATAACACAATGTTATTCCATCCATAACAGGTATGTCTCCTCATAATCAACACTAGACCTTTGAGAAAGTCCTTATGCAACAAGGCGTGCCTTGTATCTTTGTATTTCATTTTTCTCATCCCTTTTTCGCACAAAGACCCATTTATAGCCAATAGGTTTAATACCATTAGGTGTTTGAACTATAGGCCCAAAAACTTCATGTTTGACAGGTGAATTCAATTCTGATTGAATTGCGTCTTGCCATTTTGGCCAATCATTTCTTTGTCGGCACTCTGCAACAGATTGAGGCTCAAGATCCTCACTATCTTACATGATCTTTGTTGCAACATTGTAAGCAAAGACATGATCCACTACTATTTCTGTCGATTCAGATTTCTTTCAGCTTCATTTCCATTTATGGCTAATTCTTCATTTTCTTGAGTTTCAAGCTCATCGATCCCTTCACGGATACCAGAATCACTCATATCTTGAACTCTCAAATGAGGTTCATTCATAGTATCATCATGATCTTTTGTTTTTCTTTTTCTAGGATTTTGATCCTTAGAACTCAATGGTTTACCACGCTTCAGGCGTGCTTTGGACTCATTGGCTATGACACTAGCAGATGGTCCTACAGGGACATCAATATAGAAAGTGCAAAAGTATTGAAATCAGTAAAATGTCCATACAACCCAGAAGATAATGCTGGAAACTTTTCTGTAACACATGTCTGTCCAGTGACATTTTTGGTTATAACAAGATATTCAAGACCCATTTCATCAATTGTCTTGATATGATAACCATTTTCACGAATATCGTGTGCGTTGTGCCAGAATCAATCAAGCAAATGTCGTCATAATTAGATAACTTGCTTTGAGAATTATTCATATCTTCAAAAAGAATAAAATAAAATCTCTATTAAAATTTTTTCAATGAGACCTAATTGGCCAACATAAGACATTTTAGATAGTAGTATATTAAAAGTAAATATTAATAATTAATGTAGGTCTTCCGTAGCCTACATTTACGACTTAATTTTTTTTTTTCAATTTAAACAATATAGATAGTCAAAATTTTACCTACCATATGTTTAAACAACATGCAACTTTACTACAATTATTGAATCAATATTAATGGTTTAGTCAAAGATTTCATCTACTACTTTATACCAATATATTCAAACAATAATTTACTACAATACTTTGGGTAGTCAACTATTTTACTACCTATACATACTTATCACTTTTCAATCTTATTTAATAAGTATATTCTATTCAATTCTTTCAAAAGCATTTTGTGTGTGCACAAAGTAGGCATGATTGTAAGATTTAAAATCATCTTATATAAAGGGTTCACTTGTTATTATTTTATTTGAACCAACAAAATTAAAAATTCATATTTTCATAAATATTACTACAGAGACTTGATGAACATACACGTATAAGTTTAGAAATATTTATATTATTATTAATATTTTATATCATAATTAGTACAAAGACAATAACTATTAATAATATCATCATTAACAAATATTAAACATCATTATTATATTTTTCCACATTCACGGAGCCATCACCAATCAAGTGATTTATTTCTTCTTTAGGGTGATCAAAGAAATCCGTCACATCCAAGTGTGTCAAGTCAACGTGATTTTCGACTATAAAATTAGTTGCAGGATTTTTATCCTTCTTTCTTAGTGATGCCTGATAAAACTCAACCAAGTGTTTGGGAGTTCGACAATCACGTGCATAATGATTTCTTCCACCACATCAAAAATAGTTTGTTTTAATTGCTTCAAGTTTCTCATCTTTTTCTTTTCCCTTTCTATATTGAATTTTCTTTGGTTAAAGATTAACACTAGGGAAAGAATTATGTTCTCACCTTTCATACTTTCAAAATTTAGGTGATTCAGTCTCACTATTAGTTGATCCTATCAACTTATCATGAGAATAAACAATTTTTGAAGAATCTTTTATTTCTTCAATATATGCCTAATAAGTAAACTCCAAGTTTACCTCCCTGCAGAAGTGGATTTATTAAGATAATCAAACTCACAACAATAACATACCTAGTGTATCCCACAAGTGGGATCTGGGGAGGATAAAATGTACACAGACCTTATCACTACCTCATAGAGATAGAGAGTTTGTTTCCGGAAGACCCTCAACCAAAACTCACAAATTTTAAAATTTAAAAAGACAAGGAAGGATATGGGATCATTTCTGCGACAAAAAAAAAAGAAGAAATTATTCCTCGGAAAATATACTTCTAACATACATTAAATCCTGCAGTTGATCTTATTTTTGATTCAAAAGTCTATACATTTCCTTGAGTAAAGATATTATTGCTATGGATCGTTCGATATTGAATAAATGAGCATTTTCTGTAGATGGAGTCCATAATCTTGAGTGTTCATACAAATATGTCTTGTATCAAAACTTTCCATTACATGACAAGTATTCTCTTGGAGGTTAAGCCAAGAAATGTTAGATTTGTTCTTTGAATAGGAAACAGGACAAAGAAAAAAGAAGGCAAGAAGATTAAGCAAATTTAACAATTCAGAGGTTAAAGAACTGGAATTTAAAGAGATGCTAATAAAGATTTTATTTTCAATAGTTTCAAACGCTTCAAGGAGCGTAGTATTATTCAAAAGAAACTGATAGGAAGACTTTTCTCTCCCGGATAACTTCAATCGGTATCTGTGCACCCGAACTGTATGAAAGTTAGAGGTCTGTAAGGTTGCTTAAAATGTTACAGTGAGAACTTTCTGGTGTACACGTCAAATGGCTCATTAGCAGTCAACTGGGGCTCCTGCAACCAAAAGGTAAACAGTGATATGAACAGTTTTAACTTGAGTCAAGGGTCTATCTGAAATAGTCTCTCTATCTCCAAGGTAGGGGTGAGGTGTACGTATACTTTACCTTCTTCAGACCCTACTTTGTGGGATTATATTAGGTATATTTTTAGCGATCAACTTAGACATGATCCTGTTTATACTGGAAGAACAATTTGGTAGCAGTAAATATATTCTTGAGTTGAAGTTACCTGTCTCATCCCAATGCCAGAGCTTCCCCCGTTAATAAGCATTGTGACAAGAGAACTGACGATGTTGCTTCCTAAATCACCATGAGAACTGCGGACGGAAGATCTGATTGCATTCAGAATACTTCCATAAGTAGTCCCTTGTCCGCGCTCAATTGCTTGGACGAAAGAGAAGGTCATTGCACCAGTTGAAATGACCTTGGCCAAACTCTGTCATTAACAAGTAAGTCATTTAATTGCCTTTGCGTAGATTGATTTACGTTACTTATTTCCATTTCAAGAATATCTAAAACTTAAGGTAGAAAAGTGAATTTTACATCTGTATCTGCTGATTTTTGATGATCATCACAACCACTGAAAGATATAGCCTCTCCTCCACTCGTTCCTTTCCATGCTCCTGATCGAGGACGATGGTCTTCCCATACATATCGTCCAGTTCTGCATACATTCTTTTTTTTAGAAAAACGTTTGATAGCCTTGTTCATAACATATTTTGGATAGGATTTGAGCATTAAGTAGAGCAAAAAGTAGTCATGTTACATACCTGTCCATCCTACAAAAATATGGTAAATCTAGCATAGTACCACTGTGACAAGCATCTATAATGGCGTGAAGCTTAGCGCCACGAGGAAGAGGTCTAACAAGTGTTGCATTTAGTTCATCATCAACAATTGTTCCTTGTGTTTTATAGTCCAAGGGGCAAAGTGTTTCGTCATAACCATCAATTTCATCTAAAGTGTAGTTCCTTTGTTGTAAGCCATGACCAGAAAAGTGAAACACTATAGAATCCCCTGCTTGAACACCTTGCATCAGCCAGTAAAATGCCATTCTTATGTTATGCATAGTTGGAATTCTTTTTGGATCTCTTTCTTCTTCTGTAAGTGACAAAATGGAAATTATATAAGTTAGCACTAGTTAATGCAAGTCTTTTTGGACTACATAAGAGTAATATATATAACACAGGTAACTGTTTAGTAAGCTGTGATTAGTAATCCAAGTGTGGTGGGGAACAAATTAAGTTACATTGATGGCGTAAAATAATTTTATATTATCGGTTGGTGTATATAACTCAATTCCTACTTACATAGCTCTTGGGCCCAAGCGAGGAAGCTTAAACGTCAATGAAAGAGTTGGGTGAGAGAAGCCACTAAATTGATGGCTTCTCTTGTTCACTCCAACACTCGTTTAGTAGACAACAAGTGGAGTGCATAAACTAACCCCTTTAGAGATTGAGAGATAGGGTGAGTACTACACGAACTCCTAAGTTAAGTGCAGACTGAGTCATGTCCATGAAATAGGGTCACCTCATTTCGCTTGCTTCTGGAGAAGCTTCTAGCTCTAAATATTCGGAATTTTGTTATGACAAGACTACTGTTGACCTATCGATAACAAAGTCGAGCTGTATAAAGGGGAACAAATTTTATATCAATGTCTACTTATTGTCTATCCACTGGGTATGTTGTTTTGTCTACTTATTGCCTTTGAACAGGTTAGTCAATATCAACAAAGAAATGACAACAGAATTTAGCATCTTCTTAAGAAGCATTTCACTTTCTTGAATAAAGCTATGGTAGTCACATAAAGGCATTAAAGGACAAAGTAATGAAATTCTAAAGTAACTATAGGCATCTTAAATTGATTTTTAAACTGTGTTAATGGGACAACTCAATGAAATTCTAAAGTGAATATTAAACATAGTGGAATGGGGGCACCAAAGAATCCACTAAGTTGGATAAAAAACTCTAAAAACACACACAAAAAACAAAGCTAGTTTGCGGTTAGGATTTAAGTTATATACGTTGACATTTATATCTTATTATAAAAATAAGATATCAAGCACTATCTTAATCTTGAGAATCGTGTCCAAGGGTGGAGCTAGTATGAATCAAGTAGCTTTTGGTCAAACAATGTATATGTATTTGTGTTAAGAAATTCATTAAATATGTTACAAATATTAAGTTTAGAACCTGATTATTAACAATTTAAGAAGTCGTTCTAAAATTTAGACTCCGTCTCTGATCCTTTGGTGAAAAAAGGTAGTAATAAAAGAGAGTATTTTACCAGTGAGCATGAGAACAGAGTCTTGAGGGAACTTGAATCGATTGACAAGCAAGTATTTCATACATTTAGCATCATTGATGCATCCTTTGAGCTCATATTTTGTTTTTTTATATGTTATTCCAATAATCAAAGCTCTCTTCCGGCCAAAAGCCGGAGGGGGTTGAATCTTCTGTCCGGCCGTGGGAGATACACGGCCGTGTGACAGAAGATAAGAGTTATTCATGTAAGATAATAACCGGTGCCTCCTCCGAGTCCCGGTTGTGTCAGTAATCACCGCGGAGCAGAATACGCAGCGTATTGACTGAGCACCATGAGGGAGTTGTAAGATTGTGTGGCAATTGGTACACTCCACAAGCTTCACCATTTTATTTATTTTTTTGAAAAGAATAAGAGAAAAGAATGTTTTGTGAAAGATTAATGATTGAAAGAAGAGAGATGTTATTGTGTTTCTTATAAAGGAGAAGAGAAGATGAGACAAAAGGTCAAGATTCCCTATTTGGATCTATGGTTTGGTTCACTTAGGGAGTAAGCTTCTATTTATAAGCATTTCTTTGAAGGACTTTAAGTCCGCTATAATTCAGAATTTGAAATTTATAGGTCTCGATAATGATCATATACCCCTTCTGTTTTACTGTCGTAATTCAGGATTTGAAATTTATAGGTCTCGGCAGCTATCACAAGTTAATTTGTATTCCTTCTGTTTTATCGTTGTAATTCAGGATTTGAAATTCGTAGGTCTTGACAGCGATCACAAGTGAATTTTATATTCCTTCTGTTTTACTGTTGTGATTCAGGATTTGAAATTTATAGGTTTCGACGACGGTCGCAAATTAACTTGTATTCCTTCCGTTTTATGTTATGTGACACTATTTAACTTTACACGATGTTTAAGAAAAAGAGAAAGATTTTTTAAGCTTGTGATCGGAAACAATTCTTGATATCATTTTATTAAAGGCAAAAGAAGAATTTGAAATTTAAAATATTTCTAATTATAGTAAGGTGATATTTTTTTGGAGATGAACTAAAAAGAAAAGGATGTCATATAGGTTAACAGTTAAATATTTATCGATATTTAGTTGTTTTTGTAATATATATATATACAAATAGATAGACATAGAGACGATCTAAGCAAAAGTTATTGGGTTCACATGAACTCCTAACTTGTCAACAATCATGATTCGTCCCTAATTTATATTATACACACATAAATGCAATTTTTGTCTTATATTATCAGATCATCTAAAGAATGCAACAGGTAAACCTTTAACAGCGAAATATGAATATTAAAAATAAGACAAGTTATCTATAACTCCTATAAAGCATAAAATTTAAGTAAATAATTTAATTTTTTTATATTGACACTAATAAATACCTTAAATAACAACTAGTGCATGCAACTGTCTAATCACATTAACTTTTGTATTGACAATTGCACACAAAAAGCGATGATTCACTCGTCCCTTCTATATTAAAAAACATTGTGACATATAATCGAAATGATTCTTTTTAGATTTTTTTTTCAATAAAAAGATCTCGTGTGAACAAAAGAGAGGAGAGAAGTTATTAAAAAATCTTGTGTCTTTATATTTCATGTTGTTATTATCTGGCTTGTATTTGGTACTTTTATTGTATTTGTATATATTATTATTGGCTTTTTATTTTAGTCAATTTTCTTTTTTCATATCTAGTATATTTTGCTTTTGAAACTTGATATTTTTTAAATGTGGATCTTCCAGAAATAACCTCTTTAGTGGTATAAGGTCTGCGTACATTTTATCCTCTCCAAATTTCACTTATGAGATTCACGAAGTGGACGAAGCCGCTTTCAAGACAGTATTGCAAAAGTATGTAAAGCTCAAAAAATTTTAATACAATACTAATAGACAACATTTTAATTATTTTACACGTTATAAATTTTAATTGTTAAAAAGATGAAAGTATAAGATTCTCTAGTCTAGTCTATATGCCATTAATTCCCCCTAGTAATCCACCATGAACTATATACAATATAAGATTCATTTATAGGGACAAACACTTTGCTCCCCTAAAGATGGAGATATTATTTTTAATAAATAAATTATTTTTTGAATTTTAAAAGGAGTGAAATCGAAACGAGATAACAATAACAAAATAATAAGATAAACAATGCAAAAAAAGCAACAAGCAGTCGTATAAGTTGAAGACTAGTCACCGTGCTTCTCCCATATAAGAGTAGATCGGACATAATATTGTTTCCTCTGCTTCAATTTATTTGTCGTAGTTACTATTCAGACAATTAAGGATAGTTTTTTTATTGTAATTTTTTTTAAAAATATTTTGAATTATTAATTATTTTTATTTATAATATTTTTGCATATTGTTTCTATGTAAATAAATTTTTACTTATTTATTTATTTTGAAAAATTCTATATCAGAATACACTATCAGATTATTTATATCACACTTTTCAAATGGAGCTCCTCTTCATTTTTATTTTCTTCGTTTTCGCCAAATTCTTATTTAGATGAAAGATATTTGTTACGATTGAATATGAATGGTTGAGATTTAATTAATTAAAATAAGATTTAACAATGCATAGTTAACTAAATATTTTCTTAGCATTTTTTAGCTTTTAGGTTTTCTTTTTAAATTTTTTGAAATTTCGATTCTTTGTTTTTATTTTTTTGGTCAAAGTTAGTTTTTGTATTTCATGTTAATTTATTTATTACTGTACTCATATTTTTATTTTTATTTTTCTGTATCCTTAACAATTGATAAATCAATTTTTAATTAATGACCAAAGAAGTATTAATACTAAATAATTTTTATTTATAATTTAATTATGATAATCATGGACAAACACAGCCAGTTCGATTTCATTCTCTCCTCAAACATCAATTTGGATTTATTGTTGTTTTCTTCTTCTTGTGTTGTGGGTTCGTTAGGGTTGAAATTCTTTAACAATTTTAAAAGAAAAAAATCTAAATTTTTGCCGGAAAAAATGGAGTAGTGCCGGTTTTCTTTTACCCAATTTAATTTTTTATTTTTCATGAAATTCTTTCCTACAACCTAGGCTAAATTTTTTCAATCATTTCTTTTGATTCTTTCTACTTTTATTGTTCATTCGTTGAATTGATGTTTTTCCAACGAATCCCACAATAAGGACGACGACATTAATGGTGGTGAATGGTGGTAGAAAGAAAGAATGAAGAAGAATAAAGCAATGTGGCAAGTAGATAGTGCGAAAAGATTTGGTAGGTGAAAAAATCGCACAGTTTTTGAGTGGCCGGCGAGGAAACCATGGAACGCACGTTGTTGGGAATCCCCCCGTGAATTGGAGAGTGTAATTACACCCTGTCAATTACAACCAATTAATTACCTGCTCACAAAAGAAAAAAGACAGTATAATTACACCTAATTACATCAAATCCAATTATTGAGGTGACTTTTCAACAAACCCTTGATGAAAAAAATACTATTAATAAAAATAATTTATTAATTTAACATGATATAAACATTATTAAAATTAAACTTGGTAGAAGCTTTTGTAGAGATATTTAACTTTGTTAGATTAGAGAATAAAATATAGATTTTTATTGCGATAACTTTTTACATAATTAATTAGAAGATTATACTCATTTCGCCTAAATTTATGTGATGTAATTTGATTTGACACAATATTTAAGAATGAAACAGTCCCACCACTACATCACAACTCATATCGGTTGGTTGAAGGTTCTTAATACTACATTAGTCATGTTTCAAAAGGTAATAGTCAATTAATGGAATATTCAAAAAATAAAAATAAAAATTATACACGTTCATTGAATGTTAATGAAAGAAATTACATTCAATTGACCAATCATAACTTCTATTAGTTGAGCCTAACTAAATTTAACACTAATTAATTAAACTAACTAAATTTAACACTAATTAACTAACTTATGGAAGGTATAATATAAAAAATAAATCTTGACTTTACAAATAAGGAGAGAATTAAGCCAACTCCTATCTCTTTATATCTTTAGGTAAATATGGGATTTTTCGAAGAAATCTTACACCCATAGACATATGCCGTGTTGACGTTACGCTGAATTTAGCATGATATCAGTATGAATATTGTGAAATAATTTTCTGTGATATTCTGACGATATATATATATATATATATCATACCTGTATCATATAGAATCAGTTCAATCCTCTGTGATACTCTGGAGTTATATTGATACCCAATTGGTATCATATAGGGTTATGTTTCTTTATTTTAAAGAAAAAAATAAAAAAATATTATTAAATTCTAAATTAGTAGAAAATACATTCGTTGTAATAGTCTGTCGGTATATTTATGTCATATCGATATCGTATAGGACTAGAAAACTATTAAAGTTAAAAAATTATTTATTAAACTCTAAATTAGTGAAAAATATATTCTTGTGATACTCCGTCGGTATATTGATACTCTATCGGTATTATACAACTTTGAGCTCTTTTTTTAATAAATAAAATAATTAAGAGAAAATTATTAAAGTTACAAATTTATTTTTTAAATTTTAAATTAGTAAAAAATATATTCTTTGTGATACTCTATCGGTATATTGATATCATATAGGACTGAGTTTAATTCTCTGCGATATCCTATTGGTATAAGTATACCCTCTTGGTATATCATACAAGGTAGACGCTGATATTGATGTCAACATGACGCCAGGGCACGAATTTTAATAGTAGGAGGGCCAATTTTAATAGAAAAGAGACATAAAATATAAAAGGGTATATGAATGTAAATAGTTTGCTTCAAAGGGGTATAAACTCAGTTTTCCCTTTAAAAAAAAATGATATACCTACTTATGTTGCAAAAAGAAATTTTTTTAAAAAAAATATATATGTATGAAGTAATATTTTACTAAAATTATGGAATTTGCCAAAACAATTAAAAGTAAATATATGAAAAAATCCACTATCTTAACCATGATCAGATTTTTACTTTATTTAATTAAATATCAACCATTTATATTTAATCATGACATATGTCTTCCATCCAAATAAAAACTTAACAAGAGCGAAAAAAAACTTCATCCATACATTACAAAAATATCTTTTTCTTAAATTCAGAATAAAAACAAAGGGTCGCTTCTGTAACTGGATAACTAGCACTGACTTTCGTCCCTGCTCGACGGGTGGGTCTTGCAATCAAGCTCTCTTCTGCCTTTGCACTCGAGCGCCAATTTCCGTCCGACCCGAGGAAACCTTTGCACGTCTCCGTTATCTTTAGCCTGATCAGATAATGGTGCTCTACTTTTGGACATAGGATTTGATATCATCCAATTCTACGTTTATTAACATAGAACTCATACTACGCTGGATTTGATGTTTCAAAAAAGTAGGTGGTTGGTCTATAACTCATAGGGAAGAAAATCGATTTATGGATGGAATCAAATATGTAGTATTTACAGATATAAATATTCGGTTATTGAAAAAAAATCAATATATTTTTAATATCAAATCAGGATCAACTAGGACGTGCTACCCTTTTATCAGCCAAATATAATATGCCTTTTTCTGTTTCATTAAAGGAAATATTACAATATTCAAAAGCTATTTTTATAGAAGCTTTATTTATCCTCTTAATATCCCTAAACATGACACATTGCTTTCCACTATCAACTTTTATTGATTCTTGTTTTAATGAACAAAAAAAAAACACTACAAATAAAAATAATTTAGTAATTTAACACGAGATAAACATTATTAAAATTCAACTTGGTAGAAGCTTCTATTGACATATTTGACTTTGTTAGATTAGAGAATAAAATATAGATTTTATCAGGATCGTTTCGACAAGTTTAGAGACCAAAGTAAAGTGAATAGAAATGCCTTATATTTTTTTTAAAAGAAAAATTGACATTTATAAATTAAATAATTATAATATAATCGGTGTAATACTATAAATGAGGTCTGGAGAGGTGCGATATGCGTGGACATTATGAAATAAGAACGTAAACTGTGTAAAATTTTAATTAAAAAATGTGTATATAATATAAAGTAAGATTAATAAAACTTAACTAAAAAATTTAAAAGGTTTATATAATGATATCAAAATAGTGTTGCGTTGAATTTGATAAGTTGATGTAGTGATATTAAAATAATGTTGATTACTTTTAGTGCTTGAAATTTAAAGAAGACACAAAAATTAGCCCTTTAACTTGGCTAATTTTGGCTGCTGGACGGCTATGCTTAAATGATTAAAAACGGGTTAGTTGGAGTGTCTGTTTGTGCACTTTGAAAGTTGAAGTTCCAACTTGTGATTTGAAGCCAAGTTAAAGGGCTAATTTATGTATTATGCCAAAAAATAAATTTGATCTTTTTTATAAATACACTACAATAGATTTTGCATCGTGTAGAAGGTTTGACCGTTTGAGAGATTTTAGAATATTCAATAAGAGAAAATAAAAAAAATAAATATAAGAATAATAATGTTGGATCATGATAACCATCAAAATATAAATGAGACAAGAAAATAGATAGCTATATAAAAAGGATGCTACAATTAACTAAACAAAACATTCCATTTCTCAATTATCGCAACAATCGCTCTATTAAATAGGGTAAAAAATTATTTTTTCTATAAATTCTTGTAAAAAATATCAATACATGAATCTCTTTTATATATATATATATATATATATATATATATATATATATATATATATATATATATATATATATATATACTTCGAAAAATTAAGGCCCTAAGCGATTGTTTTAGCAACCTTATGGTTCAGACGATCATGATTTTTATCGCTTTAACTTTTTGTATAATATGAATTAGATGATTATACTTCCTCTATCTAAAATTATATGATGTAATTTAACTTGACACAAAATTTATTTATTTTTATGAAATTTATTAGAATTCTTTTTGTGACTATTTTTTAATGAAGGTTGAAGGTTCTTAATACTATATTAATCACATTCCAAAATGTAGTAGTCAATTAGTGGAATATTCAAAAAAAAATTATGCACGTTCACTAAATGTTCATGAAAGAAAATCCTTTGAACTAATCAATCATAATAACCATTAGTTGAGCCTAATTAATTTTAATACTAATTAATTAACTTATGAAAGATAGGTAAGAAGACTAATATACCCTCTCAACTATTTACCCTTTAACACTATATTTTTTTTCCAATATGACTTTTATATAATAGAGTATTCTATCATGTTCATGGTTTTAAAGTTTTAATAAGATTATTTTTAATAAATTACCCAAATTATCTATGGATCGTGCAAACACAATAACTTACGAAGAATAGATACTTCAACATAATATCAAAACTTCAAAAAAATTTCAATTCGAGTTTCACCATCATTCCCTGTGTATAACACGTTTGATTCATCATGAAAAAAATCATAAAAAACTGAACTTGCAAATAAGGAAGAGAGAGTTAAGCCAAGTCCTACCCCTCCAAGTCCTAACCCTCCAGATCACTAGGTCAATATGAGATTTTTCGAAAAATCTCACACCTATATATAGACATATGAAATTACAAACTTGAGAATATATACGTTCTATATAGATCATGCACGCAACACAACAAAGAAAAAAGAATGAAAAATAATTTCAGTCTATCTTTATTTTCAAATCGACTGTCCTTTACGTAACAAAAAATTACATCAACAAATGAAAATTATAAAACTATGCCTCAATCCCATATTAATAGGGATGGGCTACAACAAAAATTTAGAAATTAAGAAAATAAAATTAAAAAAATTTGCTATTATGTCCTTTTAATTTTCAAATATTCAAAGTGACACAGGAGGAAGAAGCCACTTTGAGCCTTCAATATAGGACAGGGAAATAAAAGGTTTTGCTTCTTCATCACTTAATTTCTTCGCATATCCGACTCTACGATCCTGATTTGCTCCCGCTCCTGTGCACTTGTATTCCCCATAATATAACGATCTGAAAAATAATAAAAATTATATTGTATGCATTGATAGTATAAATATAATAATATGATGCATTTTTAATGAGTATGAAATTTTATGATCTAAAATAAATAATATATTTATATAATTATAATCATTTTATTAAAAATAAATAAAAATTTATCTTTTTGAGAAACAAACACCTAAATTGAAATATAGAGATTACCAAAATGGAAATTATTATACTAGAAACTCTTTTTACTCATCATATATACTACTTAAAAAACAAGTAAATCAAACAATTAAAAATTAAATTTAACTTTTATACACAGACAAGGCGGTATTATATGCTGACTAATGCAAGTAAATCCCACGATAAAAGAATAAATTAATTTTAACTTTTATACACTAAATATACAGTATAAGTTGACTAATATAATGCAAGTAAATCCCACGGTAAAATAATTTAATTAAATTTAACTTTTATACATTGACATGATACAATATGCTGACTAATGCAAGTAAATCCAATGATAAACAAACATAAATTAAATTTAACTTTTATACACTTACAAGCGGGGCAGACCTAGGGTGTGGTGAGGGGTTCATCCGAACCTTTTCGGCGAAAAATTGCGCTGTACATATAAGGTAAATTTTTTATATTTTCGTGTATATATTAAAATTGAACCCTCTAAACGATAAGGAAAATCTAGCATAATGGTAGGTTTCTTTTTAAATAAACCCTCATGCTCATGGTTCGAATCTCACTTAAAGCATTATTTTTTTTAGTTTTTCTTTATTATTCTTTTGGAAATTATATTTTTTTGATTTGTTCGCACGTTTATACTTTTATTATATTTCGAATCCTCTGAATTAAAATCCTGGATCCACCACTGCTGACAAAACAATATATGCTGACTAACGCTATTAAATCCGATGATTAAAAAATATATATTTTTAACCTTTATACACAAACAAGACAGTATATGCTAACTAATGCAAGTAAATCCAACTATTAAAAAAAAATTAAATTAAATTTAACTTTTATACACTGACAGTAACTATACTTACTTGTCGTAGTCGGGTTTTCCAAAATCAGACCATCCTTCAGGGTTAACAACATCAGACATATCAGTATATGAGTAAACAACCTTAGAGAAAGCCTTCCATGCCCTTCCTAAATATGCTGTTTTGCCTGTTCCAGTGACTCTACAATGTACAAATGAATATCCACTGTCTACATTTTCTTGTGCCCTTGCATGTGCTGTTATCATTGCCATTGGATCCCCTGGAATTACATGTGTCTCTGTGTTCTATATTTTTTTTCAAAAAATAGATAGAAGAAAATTTTTGTAATTAGTTTTATTGAAGTGTCTAGATGTATTAAATGGAATTTTGATGGATTGAATTGGTAAAATGAACAGATTAGATTATCTAACGTTTAATATACCTCTTGTTTTATCATAATCTATATAATTTTCTACCAATGAACTCGCTGATACATTCATTTTATATCTGATACATTCCTCTGTTATGCATTCGAATGTCTAGTGATGTATCAAGAAGTTCAGTAATGTATTCCGAATTTCATAAATTTTAAGGGATTTTTGTAATTTAGAAAAGAGTAAGAAAATAATATACTTAGCTCTTAACACTATGAGCATACCCTTAGATATGAAACATATGTTATTTAAATCATGGGGTATAACTTGTAAAAATATTATAATGAAAAAAAATATCAATTTATGCCAGCAAATAAGGGCAAAATTTTAAGTTTCACACAACAACAACATATCCGGTGGAATCCCACAAGTGGGGTTTGATGGGGGTAAATTGTATGCAGACCTTACCACTACCTCATAGAGATTGAGAGGTTGTTTTCGAAAAACACTCGTCTAAAAAATCAAGCCCCATAAGCTTTTAGTTCAACACAAAATAGGGGCAAAAATGCAAATACGACTATGATAAGCTATGTCAAGAATCAAGATAAATTAAACGATGAGTCATAATCCAGCCCAATTCACCCAACGCGATCTCTTACAAACTTTTACTTAATTAAAATAGATTAAAGTTGTTTTTTGTTTACCAGATATAAGGATTTTCCATTGCCAAAGATGAAATCAACAGTGCCTTCAATGTAGCAATCTTTAAAGAAATGTTTTCCACTGTCATCACAAAAAGTGTCTTGAAATCCAAACATTTTACAATTATACAATGAGGCTTTGTCTCCTCCTGTCCTTAATGCTGCTGCTTGAGCTAATTCCCTTTTTCCATCTGGTCTTGGTGCTGAATTCTAATAATAATTATGACAAAATAATAAATATATTAGACTAACATTATGTTAAAAGAAAGAATCACATGTAATATTGAGGTAATTTTTTTTTCTTTTTGTTTCGCACGAGGTGTGTGTCTGGCACTCACATTGGAGCCCAACCGGCTCTGTTTAGGGGGAAGCACTCTCTATCAAGAATATTTCTATACCCAGGCTCGAACTCGAGACATCTGGTTAAGGGAGGAACAACCTAATCTACTGCATCATATCTTTTGTTGGTTAATATTGAGGTAATTATTATAGTTAGAGGAGCCTGTTGATATTGAAAAACCCAACTAATTTTTTCAATATATTATTTCCGAGTGCAATGAATCATCATTTTTTCCCCATCAATTAGGTCTGTGAGGATGGTCTATAGGGTACATAACTATTTTTCTTTTTTACTCTAAGACGCTTATCAAGTCAATGCTTACATATTCTGTTCTACCTTAAATTTTCTTATTTGTTCACATTCCAACATTGTCCTCATGTTCGACTATTGTTGAATAGTTGGATATCAAATAAACCTTCTAAGAACGTAATTTTAATGTGATCGATTTTTCTTCTTTTGCAATCAATTTTGCATCTAGAAAATTATCCATATTTTTCAAGGGGGTTCCAACTTCTTGAATTGCATATCAAGGACCTAATTTTAATGTGGTCATTTTTTCTTTTCTTGCACGATCGCTTTGTTATAGCATCTATTGTTCTAGCAAATTGTCCATCTTTTTTAGCGAGGGGCGAGGGGAGGTTCAATTTTTTGAATACTCATTATAAAATTAAACTATTAAATATTTTCCCCGATTATATCTTTGATACGCTTTCTCACATAATAAATTGATGATTTTTATTTTATGAACCTTACACACTTTATTTTTTTTCTTGATAATAGGTCATTGTGATACTTGAACCTAGGACCCTAATCAACTTTTCATACTACATTAAAATGTAACAATTTTATCTAAAAATTTAATTTGTTAGAAAAAAAATATTATTTAAATTATTTTTTAAAAAAATGAAGGAATACGTACCACAAAATTGATATTGACAGCACTGAAATATTCAGATTCAACAATCACAGTGGCACTATCAACAGTATTATATTCTTTTGCAGTTCCATGAAATATAATATTTGGGACATTTTTAGGGTCTCCATAAAATGTTATAAAAGGCTTTGATCTCTCAATTTTGACTTTTTCTGTGTAATTTCCACCTCCAATCCAAATAATAACTCTTCTTGTATTCCCTGCTAGAATACTATTAATGGCTTCTGTTATAGTCTTGAAATCACCACTTCCATCTGTCCTCACCTGTCGTTAGATAAATTCAGAATTTAGAATCAGTAAATTTCGAGTTAAGCTAAAGTAAGCTATAATCTCAAATATAGTCATTCCATTTCGTTTTGTATGAAGGTCTATAAGTGGACATAAAGTTTATGGTTTTTTTTTCCGTTAAAATTTGTGGTTTAAAATTTTAACATAATGTATTTGTAGCTATAAATTCATGTCATTAAGAGTAAAATAAAAAGTTTAGAGTTAAATTATCCTAAATATAATGAAATATCAATTTGTTTAAACAGCTAGAGTGAAAGAGTATTATTTGGCAGATTTATACAAATCTCCATTTTTTTAGGGAAACATTTAAATTTTGTCCCTTTTTAAAAAAAAAAATTGTACAAATATAGCCTTTTGGAGTAAAAAAAAAAAAAAAAGGTTGTGAACTTTACATATACATTTTAATTTGCTCCAAAAATTATTTAGAGTTGGCCTTTGAACATGAAAATTGGGAAATTTAGAAAAATGTTGAATGATATTTGAAAATCAGAGTTATGTTTTAACATAAAAATAAATTAAAATTATTTTTGAATATTTATAAATAATTTGAAGTGAAAATTGTAAAAATAACTTACCTTAACGATAGTTTTATTGGCCTCAGCAGCTACAAGGGCAGGGTCTAAAGTGTCTTTTCTAACATCTAACGGCTTAACATTAGCTTCAAACCAATTATTTATTTGTGATTTATCAGCTGGTATTGGAATTAAATCATCACAAAAAACTCTCGGAATGAAAAGAAGAATTGTTAAAACAATAGTTTCCAAAGCAAAAATTGTATTTTTTCTAGACATTTTCTTGATTTTTTTCAGGTAACTTTTTTGTTCTTTTGTTTTTTGTTTTTATATATATTTTTGGTTTTCTATACAAACTTATTAGTAAGTGTGGGTATTTATAGATTAAAAAATAGAAAAGGATTTTAAAAAGAGAAATTAGAGGTAAAGATTAAATTAAGGTTGATGGAAGATAATTTAGAGATAAATGAAAGAGAAAATAACTCTATGGTAACACTAAAAAGGTGCATATGGATGATGGGATATTATTGAATTCTTTAAAATAAAATAAAATAGAACAAAATAAAATAAAATAAAATTGTTTGGTTAAGTATTGTAGGGCAATACGTATACTACGTTGATAGATGGTTTTTATCTAAGGTTTGTTTATAACAATTCCGTAAATATATATATTGACAGTGTAAAAATATATTTCCGCAATCAAGATATTCAAATATGAGTATGGCTAGAAAAAATACCATCTTTGTTGTGGAAACAATTGTTATAACCATTCTTTTTTCCAATATTATTGGAATATTTTCTGATGATTCAATTCCAATACCAGCTGATAAATCACAATTAACTCGTTGGTTTAAAGCAAATGTTAAACCATTACATGCAAGAAAAAACACTTTGGACCCTGCTCTTGTAGCTGCTGAGGCAAATAAAACTATTATTAAGGTCATTCTTAAGCTTCATAATTACATTTGTATCGAACTGTGTGAATATTTTATCTAGAAAGCTTAAATCGTTAGAATATTTTAATCTTTTATTTTGTTTTATAATTATAAGCTTTAAAACGCCGTCCACATGTAGGACAAATTTATTTTTATGAGCCAAGTACGAGTTCATTATGTTGAATATTTTTAAATAAAATAGATTAAGATTAGACTCAGACCTGATCGGAGATTAAGACTTATTATGCCAGCTATGATGCATGTTGAAGTGTGTAACCATCCATCTCTTTTCCTTATAAATTCATAAAAATATTTGATAGTTTTTTCATGCATTTTTTCTACTATATAATGAAATTGTATAAATCTATTTATACATAATATTTTTATTTATTTATTTATTTATATATCAACACATCCTTCACATTCATAGTACTTCTTTTATTTACTTAATAACTATTTAAGTAATTTACTGATTCTAAATTTTGAATTTACGAAATGACAGGTAAGGAAAGATGGAAGTGGTGATTTCAAGACTATAACTGAAGCTATTAATCGTATTCCAGCAGGAAATAAAAGAAGAGTTATTATTTGGATTGGAGGTGGAAATTACACAGAAAAAGTCAAAATTGAGAGGTCCAAGCCTTTTATAACATTTTATGGAGACCCTAAAAATGTCCCAAATATTATATTTCATGGAACTGCAAAAGAATATACTACTGTCGACAGCGCCACTGTGATTGTTGAATCTGAATATTTCAGTGCTGTTAATATCAATTTTGTGGTACGTATTCTTTCATTTTTAAAAATAAATAATTAAGTCGCCTCGAAGTCGGGGGGGGGGGGGGGAGGTGGTTGGCATGGATCCCTATTTACCAATCATCCATTTTAAAATTATAAAAAATATAAAATCAAGTATTTATTTGATAAAAGAAAATTAGGCCGGTCTAACATAGGAGGGATGGCGTTGAAGACATAATTAAGAAAATTTAATTTGTTATGTCTAACAATTTATACTTTTAAATAAGATATCGACACAATTCAAGAAGTTGCACCTTTAGGCGTGACCATAACATATAGCATAGATATCACACTTGAAAATAATAGTAATTAGCTCGAGCAATAGGGTGCTATAGTGAAACTAATTGCAAAAGAGAGAAAATCGACTACATTAAAATAGCCTTCGCCTCTAAAGGTCCATTCATATTACAAAACTGCTCAATCATAGTCAGACATGTGAATGATGTTGGATTGAATTAGAAAAGTTAAGGTAAAACTAGATCTATAAGCATTAACTAAAAAAACACCTCATAGTAAGAGAAAAGAAATATATTTCATGCATTCTATTGGGTAAGTCCGGTGCACTAACAGCTTATTTGGATGGTGGTTTATCATGGTTTCATAATGTATGGTACTATATGGTATGGTATGATATCGTACAGTACAATACCATACAATATTTGGATAGACTGTATGGGTTGCTACTGTTTAACGATAATTTGTGGTTTGATTTGACTGTATGGTATTATATCGTAACTTATAAATTTACAAAAATATCCTAAATTAGTTTAAATATTAAATTTATCAAAAAAAAATTATATATTTTTTTTAAAAAATAAATACACAGAATCAAGTAGGGAAACATACAAACTAATATATCTCCAAACCATACAAACAATGTAAGAAAATAAAAAAAATAAGAACTTTAAAAAAAAAACCTCAAAACATAGATTAAAATGAGAAAGAAAAAACGGGAGGCGAAAAAAAAGTTTCAAAAGTTGATGCGGAGAAAAATAAAAGTAATACAAAAACAATATATATATATGGGGGTAAAGTTTAATAAAGGATAAATTAGAACTATTTAGATTTAAATAAGGGTATAATTGAGAAAAAATAAGGAAACCATGGGATACCACCAAATTGGTGGTTTCAAAAGGTGAGAGTTTTCATGGTTACAAAACCATGAAACTAAATCATACCATACCATACCATATAATTCTCTTAGTAACCATACCATACCATACCATGAAAAATCACCATCCAAACAAGCTGTAAAGCTCCTGTGAAGCGCAGGGTCCGGAGAAGGGCTCAACCACAAGGGTCTATTATAAGCAGCCTTACCTTACATTTCTGCCAGAAGCTGTTTCCAAGACATGTATTCTATTGGACTCGGAAACAATACATTGAAAGAATGCGTTGGGTTTTTCGATATCAATATGTCTCTAACTATTTATTTTTTTGAAGAACACAGCACCAAGACCAGATGGAAAAAGTGAAAAAGCTCAAGCAGCAGCATTGAGGACAGGAGGAGATAAAGCCTCATTGTATAATTGTAAAATGTTTGGATTTCAAGACACTTTTTGTGATGATAGTGGAAAGCATTTCTTTAAAGATTGCTACATTGAAGGCACTGTTGATTTCATCTTTGGCAATGGCAAATCCTTATATTTGGTAATTATAAACATCTTTAATTACTTTTATTTTGTTTGAATTTATAGTCCTTCATCAATAACAATAACGGATTCATGCAGTGGTAAAACCAGAATTTTCCATAAGGGGTTTCAAAATTTAAAGAAGTAGGCACACGAATTAACTGTTGAATCTCCTTTCACGAATAGACGAATTATATATTTGCTTTTTTAAAATTTGAATCTCCTTAGTGAAAATTCTAGGTACACCATTGTTGCCTTCCCCATCTATATATTCATATAGTCATGGCAGTAGCATTTTTATATTCAACTATTAAAGACGGTGGTAGAGTCCGAATTTCTATTAAGATGATTAAAAATCTAAATAAATAAACACACAAACTAGCGAAAGAGGGTTTGACATCTATTATATATGCATAAAAAAATAATTTTAACCATGTATAAATAGTATAATTTTCTATCAAAGAGAGTTAGGATGAACCCCTTGACAATTAGTTGCCTCTGCCCCTGATTAAAGAGTGGCATGAATAGACACTTTCTGATAGTTTGATAACATATTTAAATTTTTTATATATACACACACATATATTGTAGAATATTGGTCTCTCTTGACTTTTTCATATGCATGCTTCTTTATAATTTGAATCTTCTTAGTGAAAGTTTTGAATACACCATTGCTGCTTCTCCAATCTATGTATTCTTATGTGTCTCCAACAATTAAAGAGTAGCATGAATAGACACTTTCTGATAATTCGATAACATATTTAAATTTTGTACCCACACACATGGAGTAGAATATTGGTCTCCCTCAACTTTTTCATATATACGCTTCTTTATAATTTGAATCTCCTTAGTGAAAGTTCTGGATACACCACTATTGCTTCCTTAATCTATGTATCCTTATGTGTCACCAACAAATTAAAGAGTGACATGAATAGACTATTTCTGATAGTTCGATAACATATTTAAACTTTTTTTTCGAAAAATGTAGAACACAGAGGCACATGTAATTCCAGGGGATCCAATGGCAATGGTGACAGCACATGCAAGGGCTGCACAAAATATAGACAGTGGATTTTCTTTTGTGCATTGTATGATTACTGGTACTGGAAATACAGCATATTTAGGAAGAGCATGGAAACAATACTCTAGAGTTGTTTTCTCTTACACTGATATGAGTGATGTTGTTCATCCTGAAGGATGGTCTGATTTTGGTAAAAAGGAGTTTGCCAGGTTAGTCACTATATCGACTGTATATAAGTTAAACTCTTTTTCATTATAATCAAGTTAAGAGGGGGGGGGGGGGGGGGGAGTTAATATGTTGATATGTGTTATAACAAAATAGAGGGTCATGAAAAATTAATAGATCGTATATGAACTTAAGTTAGAAAGCATGTTATTATTTTATATCGAAATATTTCTAGCAAACAACTCAAAATGCGATAGATTAACAAAGGAGGAACTATTAGGGTTGAGAATAAGTGACTCAATTTACCATGAGGCTAACTCATGATTATTTTAGATTGAGAATATCAAATTGCATAAAATGGCAAGCTTAAGATAAATAGATTGATGGTCTATATAATAAAATAATATATTAATATGTGTTATAACAAAATAGAGGATCATGAAAAATCAATAGATCGTATATGAACTAAAAAATCAGAAAGCATGTTGTTATTATATATCGAAATATTTCTAGCAAACAACTCAAAATGCGATAGATTAACCAAGGAGGAACTACTAGGGTTGAGTATAAGTGACTAAACTTACTATGAGGGTAACACATGATTTTAGATTGGGAAATATCAAATTGCATAAAAAGGTGAGTTTAAGATAGATAGATTGATTGTTTATCTAATAAAATAATATATTACATCGGTAATTATATAATATAATTTTTTATTATTTTCAGGACGGTATATTATGGAGAATATAAGTGCAAAGGAGTAGGAGCAAATTTGGCTCGTAGAGTTGGATATGTGAAGAAATTAAGCGATAGAGAGGCAAAACCTTTTATCTCCCTGGCCTATATTGAAGGCTCTAAGTGGCTACTTCCTCCTGTGGCACTTTAAAATACTTGAAGTGTTTTATTGTGGTGTTATTTTAACGCGTTGCAATATTTTGACTTTAATTTATTTTCTCTCTAATTAATTTTTCACTTCTTCATGTATTCCATTGTTATTTTTTAAAGGAATGGAATGTCATTTCTCAATTCCTAGGGAGATTTTTGCATCCATCTTGTATTTCATTTTTCGATCCATAAATTCGAATTCAAGAAGATATTTATCTGCTATGATACAATATTGTTGATATGTGTGACTGTCTTATTTAAAGATTAAAAATATTAGTTATATATAATTTCCTAGTAGCCTCTGGATATTGAATTATAATGGAAGCTTACAGCAATCTTATTAGAACTATTTAAATAATTCTTCAATTGAAGAAAACCTTTATGTGTTTAGATGAGTTAATGGTAGCTATAGTTTATACATTATGCTCCATATTTTTATATTTTATTTGATCAAGATGACTCCATTGACATTATTAAGAAGTTTATTGCTATGCTATTCAACCAAATTGTTGTAGTTAGAGGAATCAAATTGAGCCCCAAAACAAAGGATCTACCCTGTCCATCCAAATTTTTATGAATTGAGATCAAGATAATTTAAATTTGGATAAATATTAATTTATTCGATCAATACCTATTTTAAAATGATTTTGAACTTAGCCTAGTTTAAGTTTCAATTTCAACTTGTTATTTATCTTCATTAAATCGTAGATTTTACCTAAATATTTTTTTGTCATATCTAGTCTCAAATTGGCATGGATCTTGTGTTTTAGGTCAAGGTTGGGATCAGGGGTTGCATCTTGGATCTCAAGTTTGAGTAGGGGTCAGGTCTCTGTTCCCAAGCCGAGTCTTGAGTTTTTAATTAGGTTAGGGTCATGTCTTGGGTCTCGAGTCAAGGTTGAATCCCAAGTCCCAAGTCTTGAGTTGGCTCTCGAATATTGAGTCAATATTAAGATTTTGTTAAGGTGTAGTTTGAGTCTCATATTAGGGTTTAATTTAGGCCTCGAGCCTCAACTAGGGTCAGGTTATGAATCTTAGATTAGGTATTTGATGTCACGATCTAAGCCTAAGACATAGGTGCGACATGGCAAATGGAAGATTCGAAGGTGCCCAAAACAAGTCTCATAGCATATGTAGGCACATCGGTTGAGAAGCATGATTCAACTACTATCAATTAATATTAAGGGGATTTGGGACTTAAGACACGCTCTATGGAAAAAGAATAGGGACTGGAGTTGTCCAAAATAACAAATCTTTCATTACTAGAGAGCTTGCAAAAAGCAAAGAAGGACTAAAGGGTACTAATGTTGGAGTGGTCATTGGATTGAAGGGAGAATAAAGTGACGTAATGAAAGAGAAGAATGAAAGCTAAAGATCTTAATTATGCTCTGATACCATATAAGAATTTAAGCAGAGCAAGAGATTTAGAAAAAAATTTCTTGCTTTCTCTATACAGTTTGTGTCAATTTATACAAAGAATTTCAGTTCTCTTATTTGCTACACAATAACATATTCTAACTATTTGATATCCTACACTCTTCTTGTTTTGTATTATAGTGCTTGTAAAGTAAGAATATATATAACTGTGTATTTATTTGTTGAGTATGTATATTGGGCTAGAATAAGTGCAAGCTTAGTAAGACCCAAATGTAACGTTGGTCTAAAATCTTGAGCCCCAACATACACGTAGAGCTATAAATGGACAAATCGGATTAGCTCCTATTTAATGAGCTCAGATGACTTGAATTCATTGAAGAGCCTATAATAACCATTGCATGAGAGCTACAAGTCTTACTAATTTTTCGGTATCTTCTTCAAACCCTTTTCCTATTTGCTTCTGCCTCGTTTCTATCGTCTTCTTTCTTATAATCTCTTTGTTCTCTTTTTTTTCTCCAGGTATCAATTGCATAAAGCTGGATTAGATTCGGTATGGATCTTATTAGTCGTTCTCCTATCTGATCTGATAGTTTCTTTCATTTGTAATTTTTCAAAAAACTATGTTAATTTTTCAATTTATTACATTTTATAAGTCATTTGTTAAAGAATTTGAGGGTAAATAATGCTAATTAAAAAATTTGACAAATGATTTTAGTCAAAATATTAAATGAGTCCTAAACGTTGAACGCGTAATGCGTTTTAGGGTTTGAGAGAGAGATAAACGAACATGCGATCGATGATCTTGCTACATTAATTCATGCTATTCCTTTTGAATCCCAGGAGGTGATAAATTGAATTCCATGTTTTAATTATTTTCTTTTACTCACAAGTAACTTTGATTTAAGGTTTTTCCTTCTAACTAAGTAATTTTTAATTGTAACTTTTATAAATTTGAAAAAAAAAATACATTTAACCTTCTATTAATTGAAATATATGTTGAATTATGTCCTTTTTTATGAGTCTATTATTTTCTTTAAAAAAATATATAAAAGATCACATAAATCTTTTTTGATCTATTTTTGTAAGGTCTCACAAACTAAAAGGAGAGTGAAATTTAACAATGACACTCCATATTTTAAGTATTAAATATAAAACAGAACTAATTTAAAGGTTTTTTTTGAGGTATTAACTCTAATTTTGTAATAAATAACAAAAAAAAAAATTAATTTGGGCAAAAAATGGCTTCTTATATTTGGTAAAAGAAAAAACGAGGAGAAAGAGGAGAATATATGGTTGTTCAAAATCCCAAGGAGCTCGTGATCCATTTATAATTATGAGAAAAATAAAATAAAATAAAATAAAATAAAATATAGTTATTATTTACCATATAAGAATAGAATTATTTCAAGAATTTAAGATTAATAAAATTTCCATTTTTGTTTCTGTCATTTTTTCTTTCTTTTATAAGCTTGATCCTTCTAGGTTTTTTGGGTGTTTTGTTTTTTTTATTTTTCAAGAATATAGAGGGCAGCCATGAATGCACTTGCAGCTACAAGCAGGAACTTTCGTCAAGCAGCTAGGATTCTTGGTTTGGACTCCAAACTTGAAAGGAGTCTTTTGATCCCTTTTAGAGAAATTAAGGTAAATAGAATGATTTTAATGTTGTATATTAGTGTAAAGTTTCAATCTTTATTGGAGAATTTTATGTTATGGTTGAAAATCTAAGGTGGAAGAGGGGTCTTGTTCTGAAAGAACTCAATTTTTTTCTATGTTAGTGTAAAGTGATCAATATTTTAGTGTATAGTGAAATATTAGTGTAAAGTTTCAATCTTTGTTGGAAAATTTCATGTTATGACTGAAAATCTAAGGTGGAATTGGGCAGAGCCACCCTTGGCGAACATCCCTTTGTCAAAAAATTACATTCATATATAGGTCAAAAATTTTATTCAACGAATATTTTTACAAGTATTGATACCTTCTTACACAAGTTAAATATTCGGTGTAGTGATTAAGGGGTTGCAGAAAATTGCTTGAAGTCGTGTGTTCTACCCTTGGTAGCAACATATATATTTTTCTAGTGTAAAGTGATGTATAAAGTGTGAAGTTTCAATCTTTTTCTGAAGAAAGGTATTGTTCTGAAAGAACTCAAATTTATTTTCTTGAACCCAGCGTTTTCAGGAACAACCTCTCTACCTCACACAAGATAGGTTGTGTGGGGTAAGGTGTGACACACCCGACCCCTCCCCAGAGACCCTACTTGTGGGATCACAATGGTGATGTTGTACTGAAATGTGTTGGTTGAAGTCTCTGTAAAAATATCGAAGAGTGGAAATTCTTATTTATTTGTTGAGATTC
Organism: Solanum rostratum; assembly: GCA_029948455.1. Lineage (NCBI taxonomy): Eukaryota > Viridiplantae > Streptophyta > Magnoliopsida > Solanales > Solanaceae > Solanum > Solanum rostratum. The sequence continues at coordinate 66,602,717 of CM057051.1, read as the reverse complement.
CTGGATCATATTGAAACATAGAATTGTTTACTTAAAAGTTTAAAACTATAAGCAGGTGGAAATACCTATTTATTTATTTGGTTCTGAGACAGATTGATTGATGGATTTAGTATTTGATCAGGTGGAATGCACAATTCCCAAGGATGATGGGACGTTAGTTTCCTATGTTGGATTTAGAGTACAGCATGATAATGCTCGCGGACCCATGAAAGGAGGAATCAGATACCATCCTGAGGTTATTTGATCCTTTTTCTTGAATGTCTTAACTTATTTCTAGTTTTCATGTTGATTGAATTTTTCTAACTGGTAAGTTTCTTTAATATCTAATAGTTAAGGAAAACTTTATGCTTAGCAAAAAAATGCAACATTCATCTATATAAAAAGTATAGAGATGTGCATGAACCAAATTCTTTTCAGACGCTGACGGTTGGACTTGAACCAGCACTTTTAGGAAAAAGACAGATTTATTGAAGTACCTTTCGTTTTGATTGTTCTGCTAGTTTCTTTAACAGAATTCGAATGTAGTATTCCCTTTAGTGTGCTGTCTGAATAAACTTTTTCCAAATTGATATGTCATCTAATAATGGTTATATGTAAGTGCGGAGAAATTGCAAGTGAAAAGAGTAAGAGGAGATTTAGAAGAAAACAGACAGGAGATTGTAAGTGATGAGGAAAAACAAAGAGATTTAGGAAGTAAGATGCCTAAAGAAGAGTAAGATATAGAAGGAACGACAAACATGAAGGCTAGAAAGATAATGAACAAGCAAGTCTTCCGTCATTTCATTATTTCATCCCCTCGAATATGTTACTTTATAGTTCTTGTATTTCAGTTTACACCGAGTCTATGGTTGTGCTGGTTACTGCTGAACAATATTTGTTGTTTCCCAAAACTAGAATTTGCACTGAAATGGCTTAAGTTTCTTTTACAAGGTTGATCTTGATGAGGTGAACGCCCTTGCTCAACTAATGACTTGGAAGACTGCTGTAGCAGATATTCCATACGGGGGAGCAAAGGGTGGGATTGGCTGTGTACCAAAAGAGCTAAGTTTGAGCGAATTGGAGCGCCTTACGCGTGTATTCACGCAGAAAATTCATGACCTTATTGGAATTAATACTGATGTCCCTGCACCTGATATGGGCACTAATGCTCAGGTTAGTGATCCAGTTCTCTGATATAACGTTGTGAACATATTCTTCTCTACGGAGTTCAGAATGTGAAGCAAATAAATGCACTTATGCGGTGCTTCCTATGACAGACCATGGCTTGGATTTTGGACGAGTACTCAAAATTTCATGGTCACTCTCCTGCAGTTGTGACCGGAAAACCAGTTGTAAGTTTTTATTCAGTAAATTATTAAATTCCCAATGCGCTATTACGTTCAAACCTATCCTATCGGAATTAAACGAGTCACGTGAGAACCCTTTTTCACTATTATACCTAGGATCTTGGTGGTTCATTGGGTAGGGAAGCTGCAACTGGGCGTGGTGTCGTTTATGCTGCAGAAGCTCTACTTGCTGAGCAGGGGAAGCAAATTAAGGATTTGACTTTTGCGATTCAGGTAGAATTTCTGACTAGTTCAATTCTAGGAGGCAGCAGCTGTGATATTGCGCAAAAAGTCGGTTTATAATGTTGCTAAACATATTTTTGTGAATATTCTTAAGGGGTTCGGGAACGTAGGATCATGGGTAGCAAAGCTTATTCACGAGAAAGGTGGCAAAGTAGTTGCAGTTAGTGATATAACTGGAGCGGTCAAGAATCAAAATGGTCTTGATATACCAGCTTTGCTTAGTCATAAAGAAGCAACAGGGAAGCTAATTGATTTCAACGGTGGTGATGTAATGAGTTCGGATGAATTGCTAACTCATGATTGTGATGTTCTTATACCCTGCGCCCTGGGAGGAGTTTTGAACAGGTATAAACCCTCATTATTAGAATACAATATTATATCCTTGTTAATATGAATAGCTTAGTTCTTGAATTTCTTTCCGATGAAAGAGTGAACGTTTGAAATCATTAAATGGTCCAGGCTGAGATTGACAAAAACCACATCGAAACTAACTATAGGCCAAATTAACATGACATAATCAAACCTCTCTATAACAATCATCCTGTTTAATAATATTTCACTAGAAGAACCAATCCGCGAAAACCTCTTGCAGAAATGCAGGGTAAGACTGCGTACAATAGACCTTTGTGGTCTTGCATATAGCGAGACTTTAGTGCAGTGGTCTGCCCATTATAAGGATCATGTTCTTTTGGAATCCATTTTACATGTTATGTTGGATTATATGTTATCTATTAAAACATTTCGCTGTAGCAGCCAAAATATATCCAGACGAGCAATGTTGTTATAAAGAGGTTTGATTGTAGCATTAATAGGTGGAGTCTTTCCCCCTATTTTATGTTCTTTTTAGTAAAAATGTACTGAAATGATATTGTATTTCTACATAGTACTTCAATGTAAAACTTGTTTATCATGAGTACATTCTAATAATTGACTGTATGTGTTAGCAAAAATAAGTATCTACCCCCGTTTAAATCCGTGTTGATATACATAACTGGAGTTCTTTGCTGCCCGGATTTCTTCCTTATTCCGTATCACTTTACAATATACGTCTGAACTTATTATACCCACTGAAGTATTCTAATTTGTCCTTGTCATTCAGAGAAAATGCTGATTATGTGAAGGCCAAGTTTATCGTTGAAGCAGCAAACCATCCAACTGATCCAGAAGCTGATGAGGTACCACTTTTTGCCCGTTTTCAAATCCGTTATACTAGCATGATAATAATTTCTAATGCATGACTCATCTTCTGCAGATTCTGTCAAAGAAAGGTGTTTTAATTCTTCCCGACATATATGCCAATGCTGGAGGCGTGACTGTTAGTTATTTTGAGTGGGTTCAGGTAAAATCTATCTATTTTCCCCTTTATATTACAGCATAAAACACATGCAGAGTTACTTTCACCATTACTTGAAGCTCAAATGACATTTCTCTAACTTACGAGAGTATATAGTCGAACCTCTCCATAACAGTCATCCTCTATAACAACATTTTACTATAATGGCCTAGTTTACTTTGTAACCATCTTTTGTGTTATGTTATGTTATATATTCTATATAAAAACATCTCGCTATGGCGGCCCAAAAACATCAAACTAACAACGCCATTATAAAGAGTTGACTGTATTAAGTTGAAATTCTCGAATATTTATCAAGTTGTATCTCCGAATGTAAGAAATGTAGTTTAGTGTGTGCCCTTACAAGTTACAACAACTTGAAAAGACAATAATCATCAGTTTCATCATTGACAACAACTCTGCATTGTGTAACACTCGTCAATCATGGTGTTCAACTCTGCATTAGAATTAGGCGTCCATTTTTTTACTGTTGTCAATGAATGTTTTCCAAGTTTCGTTTGATATGTTCTCATACGATTCTGCGTTGTCCCTAAAAGCTTACGGAAAACCTTTTCATGTGCAGAATATTCAAGGTTTTATGTGGGATGAAGAGAAGGTTAACAGGGAGCTTAAGAAATACATGACAAAAGCCTTTGGTAATCTCAAGAAAATGTGTCAATCTCATAACTGCAATCTTCGTATGGGCGCCTTCACATTGGGGGTGAATCGCGTTGCACGTGCAACGCAATTGAGAGGTTGGGAGGCGTAATTATGTTCGTGCCTATGTTGTTAAGGACAAATGATCTTTTCTGTCCATAGCTGAATTTTTGAAATTTTCTTTTCTGGTAAGAAACAGTCTAATTTTATGAACAGGAGTGTTGTATATTTCACTTGTTTCCCCTGTTGCTCTTCTTTCTTTCCTCGCGAGCAGGAAGAGCACCAGTAGTGTGCGTTGCGTGATTCTACTGTTTTTTTTTCACCTGAATAGGTGGACTCTTCTCATGGCTATTATTGCTACCTTTTAAAGCATGTTCAAAACATTAAAGGGGTTGTTTTGGTACGCCGGTAAGGTGAGATATTTCAGGATTAAGTTTGAAGTTAAAATTATACTCCGTTTGGTTGAAGATGTACATTTAGTCCAGGATAAATTCATATCTTCAATCAAACAAAGTATATGTTTGATCTCAATCTTGATCCTGGATATTCCGCCTTATCCCATCCAACTTGGTATTATTTTACCGCACCTCTCATGTGAGATAAATTAGTCTCGGGACTATAATTTTAGGCTAATTTTGCCCTCAGATCAAACAACTCCTAATCAAACAACTCCTAATGGAGTCTATTTTGTTAGTTTTTCGCTCGATGTTCGATACTTGCATTAGAGTCTGACTATTTTGAATTCACATCTGATATTCAAAGCTAAGTTATTTTGAGATCAACTTTTCATGTACTCAAATATTAATTATTTTAATTTACTTTTTGCCACTTTTGTTAGTCATTATTTTCATAGCAATACTAAATACTTTATTGTTATAAAATTAAATATTAAAATAAAATCTCTAAGTTAACAAATAATAAGTCTAGCATTTTGGCCAAATATTTAAAGTATTTATACATTACACCACTTTGACAAGAGAAATTACATTGCTACCCATTTTAATAATTAAAAAAAAAATTCCATTAAAAGATTTTTGCATATTTCTACTTCATTCTATAAAAGTTTTCCATCTTAGCTTTTTGATAAATTCATCTTAAATTAAAGTACTATTAACTACCAACAACAATTTGGTTGAGGAATAATAAGATCATTGGTATCCCATGAATATCCAACTAATTAAAAGTTTTCAAGAGAGAATGTGAATGTGTCAAATTCCTTATAGTATGAAAGTTATGAGATCGCGTAAATTCAGTAGCTTTAATTTATATTTATACCTGTATTAATATATTTATTAAAAAATGTATAAATTTTGATTGTGAATAGTTATATTATATATTAATCTTAAATCGTTATAAGGAAAAATCATAACTTTCAAATCTATAATCCGCGTCTCATTGACATCTCTTTCATCGATTCAATTATATTTTAGTTTTAGGTCAAAGTTTTATCCAACTAGATAAAGATAAAAGGGTTTTAATCCAAGTGATTAGTGCTACATTATTATTTGCACCATAGAAAGCGATGTGCATAGTGTGTTACACGTAAAGTCAAGGATTGAAATTTCTCCGCTCTTAATTAAAGATTTTAAACTCAAATTTTGAAGAAAAAAAAATGTTTTGATATCGAGTATTTTGCTCTTGCAATAAGTCTATTTGATCCAAATTTAAATTAGTAGCTTAATAAGCTAAATATAGAAAGTAGATGTGTGATAAATGAAATATCTCCGTCCTTAATTAAATATTGCAAATTCTGATAAATTGCGATTGATGTATTGCAAATTTTGCATACATCAATAGTGTACGATACACAAATTTCTATAATTGGTGCAATTTACTCTTTTACTGACATTATTTTTCATTTTATAATATCGGACCAAATATGAAGATTTTCATATTATTATCGATCGATTAAAATGTGTTTGCATAAAAATTCTTTATACCGTTAATATACCTAAAATAATTAAACTCGACTATAAATTAAAAAAAGTTATGGTTGGAAGGTGCACATTATATCTTTTCTTGACAAGTGCATGTATAAGGTCCATGGATTTTATAGTGTCACGGGTCCATAAATAAATAAAATGTCCACTATCCCATGCACAAATCTTAAAAGTCATAATTTTGATTTTTGACCAACAAAATCCAACACCAATATTGCAAGCATAATAATAATGCTAAAAGAAACTTCTCATTTCATTCTTTTGATCATTTTCTTGATCTCACTTCATAATCTAGCTTTTAACATCGATGGTGAAGACGGTGGAAGGGAGATGAGCTCGTCGGAGATATCTTCATCCCCTAGTAATGGTGAAAGTGGTGCAGCGCGTGGACCTAATTGGAATTATCACTGGGGTTGGGGTTCTAGCCCCGGAGGAGGATGGAGTTATGGCTCTGGTTCAGGTAGGTCTCCTGATGGGTTAGGTCGAGGTTGGGGGTTTGGTTTTGGGTCTGGGAGTCCAAATAATGCTGGTGGTTATGGAGCTGGAAATGATTATGGTGGTAGCTCAGGAGGAAGAGAGACGCCCTCGCCACAATCATCTTCATCCCCTAGTGAAGGAAGCGGTGCAACTCATGGTCCTAATTGGGATTATAACTGGGGTTGGGGTTCCAGCCCTGGAGGAGGATGGGGTTATGGCTCTGGCTCAGGTAGGTCTCCTGATGGGTTAGGCCGAGGCTGGGGGTTTGGTTTTGGGTCCGAGAGCAGTGGATCCTCTATTAGCAATGGATATGGTTTTGGTTTTGGTTCTGGTGGTGATAGTGATGGTAACAATAATAATGATGATGGCGGCTCAAGTGGCTATGGTAGCGATCCTGCACCATCAATTTCAAAGGAGAGAGATCATCGTGGGTAATTACACATATTGGATCAGTACTACTTAAGATATCTTATTATTATTTACGAAATATAAATCGAGTATTATGAACTACAATGGTTCATGTTATAATAGGGTTTGATATATATATATATATATATATGTTTGCAAGACATTTTGAGTTTGTATTCTAAGTAATAATCAATGTGTTTGGTGATGTTCTTCATGTTTGTACAGAGAATATATATGTAGCAAACATATGTGCAGTATATAATCAAAAATAATTTTCCCCATATATTAGCATAGTAGATATAATAATTATACTATTTATTCGAACTTATGTGTCTTACATTTTCTTTTCAATTTTCTTTTTAAAAAAAGTAACTTTTTATGCATTATTCTTCAATTTCAATATCCCGTCTGACATGTATATATAAGACCATATGCAAGATTCAAAATGATATTTTTAATACGTTACATTTATCTTTAATTTAAAATTATAAGATTTACAAGTGTTCTTCTTTTTTCTTAAACACATATTCAATCAAACTAAGACACCTAAATAAAATAGAAGCATAATATTATTTTCCATATAGATATTGATTTTCCATAATCCAATATTTTCCCTTGGCAATTTCAGATATAATTTAAAGTTTTCTTTTGGTGCCATAATTTAAAAGTTATATATATGTATTGACAGTGTAAATAATTTTTACACTATTAGCTGAATTTTAATCTATAATAATTGCCAATTTTATTAAATTACCTAAAGTAACATTTATCCAAAAAAATAAATAAATCAACCTATAATAATTACCTAACAAGTTTAACTTGTATAGATCGACAGTATAAATATTTTTTAAATATCCTATAAGGACCTAGTCCTCCACTCAAGATCCTACTTCTTCGATTTCGCCTTTCTTTACTCTCTCACTTTTTTTTCTTCTCCAATATTTACTCATTTCAAAATCAAACACATTTATAGCTTATCGTGCAAAATAAAAACAAAATAAAATAAAATAAAAGAATGTATAGATCCGCGAGCACAACTCGTGTCTCGGATGATAATTATTTCGCGAATTATTATTTATCGTCTCCTAATTCATCGAGCTCGTCGCAAAAGGTGTCTCCGACGCTACGAGCATTGTCTTTAGAAGGAAGTGAATTATTACCAATACATGCACCACTCTCTGATATTGCTAAAAGAGAAAAATGTCGAGCAAAATTTGCAGAAAATGCTGTTCATATAATACCTTTTGTGTTGTTATTTTGTGGATTTATTCTATGGTTTTTGTCTAATCCAGGTAATTTAATTTAATTATATTTATATTTATTTGCATTAATCTTGATTTGCTAGCCTTTTTTCTAAATGATTGGTGAAATGATCGAACGAAATCAAGGATTGATTTAGTATCGATAATGGTAGGGTTTTGTATTTTTTTTTTTTTGGGGGGGGGGGGGAGGGGGGAAAGAGAGGGTAAATTTCATAAATTGTCACTATCCTGTGTTGTCATTATTGGTCTTATATTTGTTACTTTTATCGTATATATATATTATCATTTGCTTTTCAGTTTTAGTCGTTTTTCATTTTTTTTTCATATCTAGTATCTTCTGCTTATAGGGCTTGATTTTTTAGACGAGGGTTTTCTGGAAAGAGCCTCTCTATCCCTATAAGGTAGTGGTAAGGTCTGCGTACATTCTTCCCTCCCTAGATCCTACACTAGGTATATATGTCGTCGTTGTTGCTGCTGTCACACTGCGACGACGATTCCTTTTTTTTTTTTTTTTTAATTATGTTTTCTATTAGAAAAATCATAAAACTTTGGGGAACTTATCTATATATATCATATTTAGAAAATATTTACCATTTATAGCAATATGATTTTTATTACATATATAATTCACTTTTAATATATAATAATGCAGAATTTTTTACCAAAATATAAGTTTAATATATTTTAAGACACTTATAATACATTTTTATAATTTTAATACATTTTTTATACATAATATAATTCATTCATATTGCATGTATAATTCATTTTTTAATATCTAGTGCAGTTTCTTAATCAAAATAATCATAATGCATTTTAATACATTTATAATACGTATATATTGCATATACAATTCACTTTTAATACATAATATAGTTGCTATAAAGGGTAAATATTTTTCAAATATGGAATATCTAGGTAATAAATAAAAAAAATTGTTTAAAACTAGTAAATATTTTATAAAAGACATTCAAAAAGGTAATTATTCCTACAACTTTCCCCCTACTAACTAAGTTAAGGTGTCAATTGGGCGAGTTGGATCAAATTTGAACGGGTCATAATGGGTCAAGATAACAAACAGGTCAAGACCCAATCCAACCCAAATTTACTTGGATCTAAATGGGTTGAGTAATAGGATATAGAGCGGGTCAAGACCCAATCCAACTCAACTTTGACTATACTTATTTTATTTATTTATTTTTAAATATTTTAATACTTAATTAAATTATATTTTTCTATATTGCGTCTATATAAAACATATCAAATTTTAAAAAAAAAGTGGTTTAAAAATATTTTGACAAGATCTCTCTCGAGTCAATTCCGGTTGCATATCAACTCAATTTCAAATCAACAGAGTTGAGATAGATTAAGCTAATAAATGAACGAATTATTAACCCGCCTAAACTTCAACGGGTTGAACGGAATTTTGCCACAAAGTCAGAATTGTTGGAAATACTAATCTTCTCATGAGTGAATATATTTTATAATGTACGTGTATTCATATGGTGAATGATTTATTTTTTGATTTTTTACTCATTGGAAGATCTAATTTTTTTTTACAATTGTGACTTTTTATGTTTGTATGATGAATGTTTGTGATTTTTCTATGGATAAACATAATTATGTGACTTTGGGCTAAAAAAGAAGTTACAATTATGTGATTATTTATGAAATTTCACTATTTGCGATCGAATCGTTGTTTCGTCATAAATTTATTACAAATATTTGCGATGGACTCGGTTTTCTTTTATAATAATAATAATAATAATTGATAATCATATGTGAAAGTAACGTACATGTTATGCATTTTTCTCTATTTACAAAAAATTGTGAATGTGTTTTGAATTATAAATTACTTATGATTTTTATGAAAAAACAGATGCTAATGTATCATTGAAAGGGGAAGGAATTGCTACAAGAATAGAAGGATTGACCCTAGATGGAGATCTCGATCCTGATGAAATTACTAATTTACCTCTAGAATTACAGGAAGACGATTTGATATTGCAAGATAAAAGTCTTCAAAATAGAGAAAAATGATTGTTCCATGAAATTATTTTAAATCCTTTTTTCTTCTCACTTGTGTTGATATTAAGTTCTTGATAATCACTCCAAAAAAAGTTCAAGGTAGAGTTCTAATTTATATATTGAAACAATGTAAAATTATCTGGGTGGGCTTACTACTTAGATGCTTTCAACAGTTATCCGCTCCGCACTTGGCTATCTAGCGTTTACCGCGAACACGATACTCACATTCCAATACTTTAGAAAAAGTCTTTTTTTTTTTTTTTGGGTATTTTGAAATAACAAGCTCTTTCTTTATTTGAGTTAATATTATAATGTAACGTGTGTTTAATAGATTAGGGGTCGGGCTGCATTCATTCAAGGATGGTTAGAGGAACACCCTTTGTCGGAAAACTTTTTCAAATATATAGGATAAATATAAATATTTTGATATATATCAATTATTGAATACTCTTGATACAAGGATCACTCATGCATGTTCTAAAAGTATGAACATCCTTGACAAAAATGTTTACTTCGCCACTATAATAGATAAAATAAACTAAAATATAAATTTTTGTTCAAAAATAAAATTTTATTAGAACTTTTCATACTCAATTCATCCTTCGAGATCATATCACATTCTAGATATGACGATATAGAATGAGTTGGGACGGTATTTTGTATGTACGTAATTATCTTGAATATGTTAACTAATTTTTTATCACTCGGAAGGCAAAAAAGAAATATCTTGTTATTTCTTCAATAATTCTAATCTTTAGTGGACCTATTAGTAAAATTCAAAATCAGTCGAAGTTCTTCTATCGGAGAAAAAAAAACAAATCAAGTAGAATTCTCAAAAAATTCTTTGATTTCTTTCAAAGATAAATAATTAATCATATATAACTTTTCACATTGCATCAAAAAATAGGACATTAAAAAATATTTATAATGATATTTCGAGAATCGACCTGATTCTAAAAATTTTCTCAATAAGGGTAAAAAGATGGAACAAATTTGTTTCATGAGCACAGATTTTTGGGCTTTTACAAGACTACCTAGCCCATTTATACCCATTTACACATCACAATTTTATACCTTGTATACCATGATGATATATATAGTACATAGTTGTATACATTAAAAATAATGATACGTAAATGTAACTCGTGGTTTAAATAACTATTCAATATTGCTAGATAAAGCTCCTCGTAATCATTGAAACATTCATTTTCAAAAATGACTCCTTTGCTTTTCAAATTGAATCATTCCATATTTTGTAGTTTTCTAATTGTTCAAAATCTATTAAGATGAACTAATCGAATTCGACTTTCATCGTTCTGTCTTGGAGTTCTTTCCACTCACTTGCAATTACTCAACTTCGGTTATTATTTTTTGTAAGCGAGAATAGGATTTTTTTCGAATCGTCCAATTATCCTTCCACACAATTCTGCATTCAAATAATATTCAAGATCCTGTGTTTTTTATTATTGAATAAAAAACTTAATCAAAGTAGATTTTATTAAGGGGGATTTTCATATATAGCTTAGGCTTGAAATTTAATATGGTCAAATAACTATATTTTACATAATTACACGGTATAGTCTCGACTATGTGACCTGGAGGAAAGGAGAGAGGCGAGCGAGATCAAGAGAGGGAGGAGAGAGGCGAGCGAGATCAAGAGAAGGAGGAGAGAGGCGAGCGAGATCAAGAGAGGGAGGAGAGAAGCGAATTGTATATGTATATTTGTCAAAATTGTATGTGTATATATGTCAAATAATTGTATATGTAGATATGTATTTGTATATCTGGCAAGCAAGATTGAGAGAGGGAGGAGAGAGGGCAGAGAGGCAAATTCTATATGTATATCTGTCGAATTGACTATGTAAATCTGTCAAATTAATTGTATATATGCAGCTTGTATACATGTGTAATTATATATCTAACAAGAAATTGCAGGGGGGGGGGGGGAGAGAGAGAGAGAGAGAGAGAGAGAGGAGAGGCGAGAGAAAGGAAGAGAGGAAAAAGAAAATAGCAACAAAAGCCTAACTATAATTATAAATTGTAATTTTTTCAAACTATACTTATATAACGCAAATACATATCATATATTTGTCTAATTACATTATTTTTCTTTCTTTTAATTACTTTACATAATTCTGTACTCCCTGATAAAAAAAAAATCATTTTTTTGACTCTCATGTCAAATCATTTTATAATTATTCCTATCAAATTTAACGATTAAAATTTGTTAAATGTATAACATATATGAGAGTTTAAAATTTAATCTTAATGAACTCAAGTTTTAATTTTTTTGCTTTTCTAGCTTAAATCTATTATATTTAATATTAAACAATCAAACATTACAATCTTTAATAAATTTATATTTTATATCAACAATAACAATAATAACATATTCAGTAAAATCTCACAAATGGAATCAGAAACAGATAAAGTTTACGTAGACCTTACTACTAGCTCATAGAAATAGAGAAATTATTTCCGAAAGACCAAACTAATTTCACACCACCATAATTATATCAACCTATGATTTGACAATGACCAAGCATTTTCATATTTGATATATATTTGAAGGACCATTTTGAATTTATCCAAACATAAGGGACCAATTTTATCATTTTTCTATTTAATTAATATAATATGTGGTCCAAATAATTCGATTTAATTAGAAGAAACCAATTTTTAGTTTCCCAAAAAATCATTCATTATATATATTTTTCCGCTTCCTTACATTTGATTTCTTTTTTTTTCACGCGCTGTCAACATTTTCCCTCGGCGATTTTCCGGCGACGATCCGATTTTCCGGCGATATACGGACGTACTGAACAGAAACGTTCCGGTTCCCTTCCCCTTTGGATCAGTCGGTTTCTTCGTTTTTCGGGCAAAATCATGAATCCCGAATAGTTAGTTCTTCTAAATGCCCTTTCTCCTTTGAATTACATTTCTAGTGTTCCTTTTCGTGCTGAAATATGCTATTGAAATGTTGATTTCTGATTTGATTGTGGCAATTTTATTGTGGAGTTTGTTGATTGTTCAATCGAATTGTGTTATTAATTGTTGTGCCCTTTAGATCCATGAAAGTTTTAAAATTGGCCATTTTTTTTCAATAATCGTGGTGTCCGGGCAAGTTTAATTCCACGGGTTCCAGATAATTCCAATGAGAATAAATCGTCTAGTGTTTTTGTCTCTGGAATTTGAACCAGAGATGCTCAAGCTATTTACTTTGATCTTATCTGATGATTTATGAGTTTGGTTGGTACTATTTTAGTTTTTAGTTTCTGCCTATTATCCAAATTAGTCCGGAAAAGGGGAAGAATGTGAGTTCTCTCTGTGCATTGATTTACCCTGCACTTGTGCTTGTTTTCTGTAGCAGGCTGCCCCATGGATTGTATTAGTCTAGGTACACACAAGTTGGACCAGACGCTACCATGATCAAAAGATTAAAAAATGGACTGGCTTGATCACTTTCTTGACTTAGTTGAGGTGCTCGTAGAGAACTTTTGTTGGATGTGATTTATAAGGATTGGGTTGCCGTGATCCTGTCAATGTGTACCCTATTCTTCCTTTTGATTTATAACTATGGTGTCCAGAGAAGCTTACATGAACCTTGACTAGTTGATGGGGTAGCTACCGGGTACCTATATACATAAAGGCTATAATAGATAGGGAGGGGCGGACCAAAGTGGGAGCAAATAGGATTCAACCGAAGCCCCTTAGGCTGAAAATTACACTATATATACAAGGTTAAAATTATTTGTTATGCATATATAATAAATGTCAAATCCCATTGGCTTCTTCATGTGCTGAGATAGGCCGTCAGTAGAATATGAACTTGGGTTCTCATCCCCTTCAGTTCAAGTGGAACTTAATGCCGTCACTTCTTATGCTTTCTGCAGTGACTACTTGTTCAAACTTCTGTTAATAGGAGATTCAGGTGTTGGAAAGTCATGTCTTCTCCTGAGATTTGCCGTAAGTATTTTCATCTCACTCAATTTTGTCCTACTTTTAATTACTAATGCATCTGAGCTGAATGTTACTTGCATGATTCTTATAATGGCTGATATAAGCAATGAAACTAGGAAACTGTCCATGTTGATATGTGCTAGCATATTTAGCTGTAGATATGAAAGTTGCCTCGTGTTGCTCAATGAGGTCATGCACATGCTTAGTCATGACTATCCTTGTGAATGCCACATTTCTAGTTTATTTGGCTTTTGTTTGATATCGAGGTCTGACCCTTCTGTCAAAATACATTTGGATAAGCTATTATGCTAAGAGTACGCTTAAAGCAGGAGCTGATGGTTGGAAAATGGAGAAAAAGAAGAGACCAACATGGAGAACTGTGCCTGCCAACATTTCTTGGTTATGTGGAAAGAACAGAATGAGAGATGTCTTAAGGATAAAAGTGCAGTCACGTTTTATTTCAAATGTAGATGTCTGCAGTTGTTAAAATCCTGCTGTAAATTGTCTTTTGATATTGATCTAAACTCTATTACTGATGCCATTTTCTTACGTTTAGCATTTGTGATGGGCACTGGATTTAATTGTTTTGGAAATTTCTTGCTTTGTGTCTGAACAAATGTTTTCTTGTACTTCGGTTATAGTATTACTTTGTTGTAGATACTCTTCCTTTTTTCAGAATGCTTTGTCATTCTATCTTTAGTATTTTGTCGCTGTTTCTTCTTCTGTTATATTTTTCCTGGGGCTTTATGTTTTTTCTTGAACCGAGGGTCTATCGGGAACCATCTCTCTACCTCCCAATGTAGGGGTAAGGTATGCGTACACACTACCCTCCCCACACCCACTTATTTGATTACACCGGGTATGATGTTGTTGTTGTGTCCGAACAAATGTGTTACACTTCTTGATCATTATATCTCATAAGTTGATTAACTTCTTCCTTATCTTGTGATGCAGGATGATTCTTATTTGGACAGCTACATCAGCACAATTGGTGTTGACTTTGTAAGCCAATATTAATAGTAGTGAATTACATGTATAACATAGTTACAGTTGGTGAAGTTCCTAATTTATGTTGCAGAAAATACGTACTGTGGAGCAAGATGGGAAGACTATTAAACTTCAAATTGTATGATTTTCTCATCTTACTTCCTTTTTTCTTTGAGAATTGACACCATTTATTCATGTTAATTTCTTTTGTAAGGTCAAGTGACTTCAAGATTAAAAAATTAGCTAGGTGATGAACACAACTTTATTTCTGTTAAAAATTAGCTAGGTGATGAACATATTGAGTTATGTTCCTTTACAAGTGAACATGATCTGAATTTATGCACCAGTTTTTGTTCCTGTCATTATGCATTTTCAAAGTGAAAAGTTAAAGTCCTCATCTGTGTAATATTTTCCAGTGGGACACTGCTGGACAAGAACGTTTCAGGACAATCACAAGTAGTTACTACCGTGGGGCACATGGCATTATAGTATGTTTCCCTGAGTCCTTTCTAAAGCAATCAATCAATTGATTTTTTTCTTTTCCGCTTGATGAAATCTTTTTCTCTCATACCTCCTTTTTGAATATTCTGGCAGATAGTTTATGATATAACTGATCAAGAAAGCTTCAACAACGTTAAGCAATGGTTGAGTGAAATTGATCGCTATGCAAGCGAAAATGTGAACAAGCTCTTGGTTGGAAATAAGTCTGACTTGAATGATAACCGAGCAGTGTCATATGATACAGCAAAGGTTAAAATCTAGCATTCTGTTCATTTCCTTTTTGGGTTTGTCCGTCTAGTATAATCTTCTCTATTGACTGAAATAGTTCTTGATTCACATACAAGGCGTTTGCTGATGAAATTGGCATACCATTTATGGAGGCAAGTGCAAAGAATGCCACTAATGTTGAACAAGCTTTCATGGCAATGGCAGCTGAAATAAAGAATAGGTATTTTCTGTTCATTATTCTCGTTCGGTGCCTATTTTTCAGGGACTGTCCGAACACAAACAGGTAGGTAGTCTATATATATTTTGCTAGTTGACGCTTTTTACTACTTGGTACAGGATGGCAAGTCAGCCAGCATCAAACAATGCAAAGCCACCTACCGTGCAGATACGGGGACAACCTGTTAACCAAAAAAGCGGTTGCTGTTCTTCTTAGATGTTGGATTCTGCTAGCTAGCATTGCTTTCAGAGTCATCATTCCAATCGCAATGCCTTGTTTCGAAGCACTGTGCCAGTTCCATTCTTTTCAAAGCTGTGACAAATCACAAGAATTGCTTTTCAAATATACGAGTCTTTCGCCCTCCCTCTGATATTTTCACTACGTTGGGTTTTCCATGTCTGTGTTGCAGTGTTTATTTCTGCAGTTTCAGGCATAATATATGTTTTAGAAGTTGGATTTTTTAGATGGGGATATGTAGTGATAGAACTGTAATGCTGTTGTACTTTACTCTCATTAACTTCAAATAAAATGCTCTGCCAAAATTTTCTTGTGAGATGCTTTAACTTCTCAAATCTAAACCATTTGGTATTTTGCTTTCTAGTGATCTTTTCTCTAATAAGTGATTATGCCATGTGATCTTGAACCAGCAACGATTAATTACTTTTGCTATAAAATTAGTTCATATGTTTATCTTGGCATGATATATATATGTGTCCTTTAATTTTACCTCAATTGATATTTATCTCCTCAAATTTTAGGTGTGCACAAATAAATACTTAAATTTGTATAAAGTTAAACAAGTAGACACACTTCATTTAAGAGAAGTCAAATCTTTTTTCTCAATGTCTCTGTCATTCGATTCAACAAGGCTCTCTCTTCGAAACCTCTCCACAAACTAATTTGGATGAGTTTTGAACCTACTTTTTTTTTTTTATAGATTTGGTGGCAAACAATGTAGAATTTTCAAATACTAACTTGTCCGAAACCCCAACACCTAAAAAATCTATGGGTGAGAAAATCACCTAATTCCTATTGCGAGACGCCTAAAAAATGCTCCAAAAAGCTTCGTGAAAACCTGGTGGGGCCTATTGGAATTATTCATGGTGTCATTACAAATGGTTCCATAAAGTTCTCTTGGAAAAATCGGTGTGTAGTCCTGACACCTAAAAAATTCGTGGAGAAAAACTGAGAAAATAGCCTAATTCCTGTTGCGTGGCTTCCTAAGTGCCATTAAAAGTAGGTTGGGCCTATTGGAATCATTTGCGGCATTCTTATGAATAGTTTTGTAAAGTTTTCTCAAAAAAATTAGCCTGGAACCTCGCCACTTAAAACAATCATGGGCTAACACACAATGAAAAACTGAGAAAACTACTTCATTCCTATTGTGAGGCCCCTAAAATGCTCCTAGATGTGTAAAAAGCAGGTCAGGCCTATTGGAATTAATATTTGCGTCATTACGAACGATTCTGTAAAGGTTTTTGAAAAAAATCAGCCCAGAGACGCGACACCTAAAAATTCATAGGCTAACACACACATGAAAAACTGCGAAAATTATCTAATAATTCTTATTGCGTGACACCTAAAAATGCTCCTAAATTCCATAAAAAGAAGGTTGGGCCTACAGGAATCATTTGCTGTGTCGTTGCATACGATTCCATAAAGTTTTCCTAGAAAAATCGGCCTGGAGCTCCGGCACCTAAAAACCTGTGGGCTAACATACAAGAAAAATTCAGAAAATTGTCTAACCCTAAAATGCTTCTTAATGCCGTAAAAAGCAGGTCAAGCCTACTGAAATTATTCACGACGTTGTTATGGACGGTTCAATAAAGTTTTCTCGAAAAAATCAGCCTGGAGACTAGCACCTAAAAGGTCTATGAGCTAACACACTCAAAAAACTGAAAAAGTTGTCTAATTCGTGTTGCGTCACCCATAAAATACTTCTAAATGCCATTAAAAGCAGTCCAGACCTACTAAAATTATTCATAGCGTCATTACAAACAATTCTATAAAGTTTTTTCAAAAAAATCAACCCGGAGCTCTGATATCTAAAAAAAAATGCAAAGGGGAAGAATATACATAATTAATCATGCCAAAAAGTGTTAGAAGTTGTTAATACAACTATCCTCTCTAAAATGATATCCAATTTACTAATTATCAGTTACTATCATACATCATATAAAAAAAGTATTTACAAGCTTTTCTCCTCAAGTTCATCCACCAACAAATCAGAAACCCAGGTGATGTTACAAAATTCTTGATCCTGTGACTCAAACTCTACAGGCCTTTTCCCCTTTTCATCATGCATTTTATTCACCTTTGCATGAAAAGTATTCCCAATTTCAAAATTTTTTAGCTCCTCAACTAAACTTGAATAGCTAGTTGAAAAAAGTGAAAAATCACCTTCATTTTGAACCGTCTGATTAATTTTTGGTTGGGATTGGAAAGAAGAAAGAGGAATTTGTTGAGAAGTAGATGAAGTTTCAAGTTCCGAGACAGCAGTACCATAATATTTATAATGTGAAGGTGGTGGCGGTGATGGCAGATGATGATTACCAGAAATAATCATCCAAGTACCCGTTGATTCATCTTCGATTAAAATGTCAGGGTAAGGTTGAATGTGCAAAGGGTACTGATACATATAACACCAATTGTATTGAGTCTCAAGACGAAGCTCTTCTAGTGTATGAGCAAAAAAACATATCCGCCTCTCACATGACGTGCCAGAATGGCATGGATAGGTCCTGTATTTTGCCGGGTGTAGCCAGTACTCAAAAACTCCATGACATAACTCACAATTATCGCCTTTTATGCATGATCCAAATTTATAGCCCAAACAAGGGATTGGTAAATAGTTATATTGTCTAGGGTCACGGCGACGTGCTTTCTCCCCTCGATGTGTAAAGGGGCAAGAAGTCCAGTCATGACTATGGAGATTTGGGCACCTTTTTATTTTGTACACGTATATACGAAATTCATCTGATTCATATAGAGCTTGATCGGTGAATTCTTGAAAATCGTCTTGATTTGTCTCTTGCCCCCCTGATTGTTGATGAAATGGCCGGGAAGGCGATGAACAGTAGTTGTCATCCATTTATAATTGTATGGTGGTGATACAGTCGAAGAAATGTAGAATGAAAATACAACCAAAAAAGTACTTAGCTTACATTTATAGAAAATCAATCATTAGAAACAAGAAGAAACCTCATTAAGAAAAAAGAGAGCTCTCGTCTAACAGGAAGAGTTTAAGAAAGCGAAGAGGGATTTCTCGATAACAAAAAAGCTAGAAACTTTGAAACTTTTCAAAGCAATTTCTAGTGGAGTAGGGATGGATGTGGAATTGATGGATGAAGAAAGGGGTTATTTATAGCTAGTAAAAGCAAATGTAACTGAAAAAAAAGATATATTAATATTTAACTATTGTTTTCTCCGTCCTAATATACATGGAGCACTTTTCGTTTTTTGTTTTTTTCTAAAAAGAATATCATTTTACATACACACTAGTTGCTCTATACGTGCGTGCGTTGCACGTATATGTTATGTCCATTTAAAAATCATATATAAATAGTAATTGCTAAAATAAATATAATATTTATGTAAACAAAATTAAATAAATATTATTATTAATTTGATAAAATAGTTTAATCTATTATATACCGACAAAGATGAGAAAATCAATTTAATTAGACCCCTACTGTTTGGATTTATATGAACAAAAAGTCATCAAATAGTCTTAAATGAGGTTGAAAAATAGGTCATAAAATGACATTTTTTAAACAACTACCTGCATGCAAAACTTCAGGTGTACTGTATCAGAAAAAATACAGGAAAAAAAAAGAGGGGAAAAAAAAACAAGTGTTAACTTTTGCTATATTTCAATTTATAATTTATAACTAATCAATGGGTTTTTTAAGTATGGACGCATTAAATATTTTTAGTATACATTCTATAATAAATTATATGAAATACACGTGTAATATACATGCGGAGAGACTTAAAAGTATGAATATCCTAATTTGAATGTTAAATTACTATAATACTCCCAACTAAAACACTCAGCCATATCTTTTTGAATAGCATATTTTCTCTTGAAAGGTTGTGATTTATTCAGAGGATCGCGAACATTTTTATGAGTTTGTGGCTTTTTCAAAGAGTTATAATTTTTTTCGATGAGTTGTGACTTTTTTTAAAGGATTATAACTTTTTCAATGAGTTATGACTTTTCGAATGATCACAAAATCTATAATATCGCACAATAAATGATTGTTCATATTATTCTTTATTGGCTATAAAAGGAGTTCTCTCTCATCATTCTTTTTCTCCACATTTGAACTTTTAATGCTCATTTCAAAGGTTCCAACGATATTCAATCATTTTGATCTTAAAAAATAAATCACCTTTATGATAATCTACACTGACCGTTCGCAAATACTTGTTATTTATTCTTTAAACTATAATTATTTATTAAAGAGTTTTATTTTAATAATAGTAATTTAATAATATTATGTAACATACTACAAGATTTGACACACACATGCAATGCACGTACCATAAAATTAATTGTGCCAAAAAGAGTTAGAAGTTGTTTAGATAAATATCCTCATTTAAAATGATATCCAATTTATTAATTATCAATTACTATCATACATTATATTGAAAATTATTTACAAACTTATATCCTTAAATTCATCTACCAACAAGTAAGAAATCCAATTGATGTTTTGAAATTAATTCTTGATCTAAAGTATCAAGAATTAATCTGAAATGGCTATTTGAAAAAAGTGAAAAAAAAGTCACTCGATTTTGAATCTTTTGATCAATACTTAAGTGAAATTGACAAGAAGAAAGAGGGAGAATTTATTGAGAAGTCGACAAAATTTCCATGTTCAGAGACAGTAGTATCGAAGCGTTGATAGATGGTGGTGACAATTGATGATTAGAAGGGATAACCGTCCAAATACCCATTGTTTATCTTCAATTAAAGTGGATGCATAAGGTTACACCAATTGTACTTGGTCTCAAGATGAAGCTCTTCAATCAATTATTGAAATTTTAATTTTTTATCTTATCGTCAATGATATTATTTCTAATTACACAAATACCTATGAAATAGTATATGAGTACTTACTCATGACTTTTTAGCTATAATAAAGTTGACCCTTCATTATGGAATAACTAATGTGTGTAATAGGAATAATTTATAAGAGTAACTAGAAGGGATCCTCGTACTATGCACGAGCTCAACAAAATATTATCGTAAATATTACTTTTTAAAATTTTGAAGGTAATTATAAAACTACACACATAAAACATTACAAAAAATCATTTTTTAGTAAAATGTGTATTAATTTATAAAAAAAGATAGATCACTCTTTTTTGAACGAAAAGAATATATACTAGTATACACGAATCAATAAACAAGTTTGATTTTTTTGTTGGAATTGAATCATAAAGTAAATAAACCTCATTAATATTTGTTGTATTCTACTTATAACTACTACCTACATAAAAATCTCCACGTGTTCTTAATATATCGGAAAAATCCCAAAAAAGAGAAAATAATTAAGAATTAACTTCTTTCCACATAGACTTGGGAGGTTACAACTTTTTTGTATCGATAAAGTTTGTATTTATATGAACAAAAAGTCATCAAATAATCTTAAACTGGTTTAGTGTGCGTGCGTTGCACGTGTATGTTGCGTTAATATTATTAAATTGAATACTATAAATATTTACTAATTATGTCTTTGTTGAGACTAAATCATATGCAGCAAAAGAAAAAGAAAACTTTTAAGATCTATAAATTAAAAAAATAATGGGCAAATAAAAATCTAACTCCAAAGGCAAAAGTAAAAATTTAAAAAATAAAGATTTGCTTAATAATATTACCTAAGGTGATGAACAACAAATACCGTCCTCCCCCCTCCCCCCCCCACCCCCCCCCCCCCCAAACCACCCTTTTTTTTCCATAATTAATTGACCAAAACTAATTAGTTTTGACATTCTATATTAAGAGAATAATTAAATAATAATAATTTTAAAAAAAATATAATAATTAAAAAAATGGTGAAAAGACGATTTTGTTTAAAAAGAAGTAAGTTTAAACTACATTAAATAATGGTTTTCACACTTTTAATATAGTATATAGATAAGGATGAAAAATAGATCATAAAACAAAGTGATTTTCTAATGGTTCAAACAACATTTCTAATGGTTTTCACACTTTTAAGTAACTATCTGGATCCAAAACTCCAAATATATATACTTTCGTCAGAAAAAAAAAAAAAAGTGGGAAAAGAAGAAGACTTCTAGATGGGGTTACAACTTTTTAATCAATTGAATTTGGAATTTTATTATTGGGGTTCAAAAAACCATCAAATAGCCTTAAATAATGATAATAAATTAGGTCATAAAATGACAATAAATAATTTATCATATTTTGCATGAAAATTGGCATGTATTGTAAAGGGAGGAAGCAAAACAACAAAAGTCATCTACTTAATAATTTATAATTTTTAAAAAAATATATCGCTGAGCGTATTTAACTTTCAATTAACCAGAAAGAAAAGGATAAATATACCCTTTAAGTTTGCAATTTCGAATGGATATGCCCTTCAATAAAAAAGTGATTGCATAGATTTCCTCATTTCTAGGAAATTGTGCATATACTTTTTTTATTAGCAAATTACTTATATTTAAGGGAAAAGGTGCAAATAAAATCGTTAACTTTGCAATTTAGAATGAAGATTTCGGAGACTTTGGACCAATTTTGTAAAAGTGGCCCAATAGGTCCATTTTGGGGAGGGGGGGGGGGGGGGGGGGGGGGGGGAGGAGGGGGAGTTTTTCAAACTTTAGTATCTAATTTTACTATTAATCCACAATTTTTGTTTAAAACTCTATAAAATCATACTTGAAATTTTAAAATCGAGTTTAGAAAAAGCTTTAATGGACCGACTCTTTCAATTGTAAGATCAAATATAGAGAATCATTGCGCTTTACGGTTAAAATAGAAATGGCAAACGAGAAGTGTCTCCTTATTGCCTAAGCTAAAAAGTAATAGGATTTATAATATTAATGTATCTAGTATGAAAAATATAAACACGATAATTCTTAATGGTTTATCCATTTGCTTAATAAAAAGAATTGAGTATTCCATGTTCACGATGATAAGCCATCTACTATAAAACTTTAATATGTTCACCAATTGTTAATTTGATAAACCAATAACAAAGTAAATTTATAATTACGATTCATTTTTGAACATCCCTACGTATTTCAAACTTACTAAACATCATCAATTGAATGGTCTGAAGGCTTTGATATGGAGCCCATATTCCAAATTAAAGGCTTTGTTTGGAAGCCCATATTACAAATTGAGATGGGCTTGAAATTCAGTTTGTTTTTCTTTTGCAAAACAAGAAAACAATTTATATCGGTTACTTTTTGATTTGATACGGAGTTTAAAAATGACTTTGAAATTTATTGTTTAAAATAAATCATAGATATTTGTATGACTAGAAATCATTTCATTAAGGGTAAAATAAATTTTTTAAAGTTAAATTGTTACTCCCTCCGTATAAAAAAAAGATCTGATTTGACTTGGACAAAAAAATTAAAAATTTGAAAATTTTTGAAAAGTAAATTTTTTACGGCTAGGGTCGGGATGGGGGCTAGGGTGGGGGTTGGGGAATGGAGGCGTGGGATGGAGTAAAAAATTTAAATTTTCAAAATTTAAATTTTTTATAAAAATAAGCTTTTCATTTCTTTTGTACGGGGATGGGAGGTGGGAGTGGGGGTGGGGGCGCAAAGTGGAGTAAAAAATGAAATTTTTTGTCAAAATAAATTTTTCATTTCTTTTGTATGGGGTGAGGGTGGGGGTTGGGGTGGGAGCGCAAGGTGGAATAAAAAATAAAAAATGAAAATCTAATTTGCGACTTCCATAACTTTCTATCGAAGATCGTGTCCCTGATAATATAAAAATGTGACATGTCCAAATGAGAAGAAATATCAAATGATCAAACAAAAAAATATTCATTGACTTTTAATTCCATTTCCACTATTTCATTTTACTTGAAAGTATATGATTAAACACAACATCTAAGATTAAAAAAAATTATACAAATTAAGTATATTTCAAGTACACCACAATTACATAAATGTGATGAAGTGTTACACTCCTTTTTTATTTTGTTCATCTCCTTATAAAACAAAAATGTCTTTTATATCAAGTGAGTCCTAATAGATCATGTCATTATGAAAAAATATTTTTTGGCAATTGATATGAATATTTTTTTGGGTATATGATAATTTGGTAATTGATATGATATTTGGATGTAAATTGCAAAATTTCGATGGTCGATATCAGTAATTTGATACTCTTTTTATTTAAAAAAGAATGATTTGATTTGGCTTGATACAGAGTTTAAGAAAATAAAAAAGATCTTTTTTCCATTTTGTGGTTCTAAATTAAAGGTTATGTCAAATATGTTAAATGTACCAGAATTTTTTTTAATTTGATGGCTTTAAACATATTATGTGAAAAGATGAAATTAAAATATTATCAGAAAAGAAAAAAGATCATTTTTTTTTAAAACGGAATAAAAAGAAAAGAAGGTCATTCTTACCTTCTTTTTTAAATGGATAGAGTAACTAATACTATAGAATGGATATAGTAAATAATTGCAAATAATATACTTCATCTGTCTGTTTTATGCGGCACTCTGTCCTTTTTGTTTTGTCGCAATAGTATCATCTTATTTTAATTAGAAATAATGTAACTTTAATACTCTTAATGAAATAATTCTCAGTCACATAAAATCTAAGAATTATTTTAAGTCATAAGTTTCAAAAGTTTTTAAAAAAAATATCATATCAAATTAAAGAGTATCACGTAAGATGAGATGAACGAAATAACATCTAACAAGTAGAAAACCAAAAACACATTTTGATTGGGACAAAAAAAGTAAGAATTTAAAAATGTGATTTTTTTTTTTTTACTTTGCCCAATGTTGCTTCGATGACATTTTTACATGTAAAATACAACTTTAGCTAAAGTGCTTTGTTTGTCCCACTTAAATAATTTGCCCTTTTCACTCAACAAACATGGTGAAATAGCATTTACCAGCCATTTTTAAATGAAATTTTTACACAAATAATAACTTTCACCCCAAAATTACACTTTAAAATTTATTTATCAAAATACCAAAAAAAACACACTCTTTTTCATTTTCCAACACTATTATATCATACCACACACCACAATAATCACACTCAAAACACTCTCTCTCCTAAATTTGTAAATAAAGTTGGTATTTTATATGGTATTTTTCAATGACTCGGTAGGGGCATGTAATTTTTATCCAAAAACTTGGTATTTTTGAAAACTCCCCTTTTTAAATCCATTATTATTATTATTATTATTATTATTATTATTATTATTATTATTATTATTATTATTATTATTATTATTGTTATTATTAAATCTTAAGTTATCATGAAATTTGAAATTTTATGATAGTAAATATTTTTTAAAAGTAGGATAGAAAGATAATTCAAGAACACTTTTTCTATGAATTAGACAAGCCAAAGTTATATGTCCCTTCATATTAAAGTATTGAACTTTACCTTTTTTTTTTATATTAAAATAATTCAATCTTATTCATAATAACAACAAAGTCATGTCGCATTTTCTATTTTCTGAATCAAACTATATAAATTTTTTAACTAACATTTATTATATTATTATAAAAAATCATGATCAATTATATTTTTTGTTACACTAAATTACCTAAACTTTACTTAATTTGCTTGTTACTTTAATGTCATGATCACAAAAATAATTTGTCATAAATAGTAAAATTCAGTTACTTAAATATAACAAAAATAATTTAGAATAGTCACTTAAAAATAATATTTCCTTCACATAATAGCAATGAAAACCAAACTGTACAACTTTGGAAAAACAAGATCATTTACTACTATAATTCTATCCGTTCGATTTTGATGCACAAAATATTTTACGTTGCGCAATTAAGTGACCAATAGTTGATGGCCACGTGTCAATTGTTCAATTTGGCAACCAACTTGCATAACACTTGATTTACTCTCAACTTCAACGTCACATTTCCGAACGGCTTTTCTTCTCCGTTTAGGTGAACCGTTTTCCGACGAGCTACTAGCCGGTTCAGGAGATGCTCGTCTTTTCGCCGTAACTCGAACCGGTTCCGGTTCATTCAAACCGATCCGGTGTGGGAAATTCAAATGAGCCTTTGAACCTCTCATTCTATAAGCCGCTTTATCGTAAGCAATTGCAGCTTCTTCAGCTGTTTCGTATGTTCCAAGCCAAACCCTAGCTCCATTCTTCGCCGGATCTCGAATCTCCGCCGCGAATTTCCCCCACGGCCGTTGTCTAACGCCTCTGTAATGTCTTCCCCTTGGTGGCGGAGCTGCCGTGGTCACCGCCGGAGAAGCTACAAATTCAGG
Source organism: Solanum rostratum (assembly GCA_029948455.1). Classification (NCBI taxonomy): domain Eukaryota; kingdom Viridiplantae; phylum Streptophyta; class Magnoliopsida; order Solanales; family Solanaceae; genus Solanum; species Solanum rostratum. Next base: position 66,576,672 of record CM057051.1, on the reverse strand, counting down.
CGCCGACTCAATTTCCTCTCTCGGCTCCGGTTTTACTTCGCCGGCGGTGAAATTAAACGGCGACCATCCGGCGCTGAGAGCGTCTTTTAATAGACCGTAAATTACCATATCTTCGGAATCGTCGACTTTTAGTGGTAAATCGCCCCATTTTTCAGTCAAACATGGGATTAGACGACTGAAGCTTGAGTTCCGGCGATACACCGGAAAATCTCCCGGAAAGTTTATCGGTGGTAACTCGGTGGAAATTGGTTGATCCATCTTGCTTCGAATTTTAAATTTTTATTGTGATTTATAGGGGTTTTGAGTTTATATTCTATAAGAGAAGAATGAGTGAGGAATTATATATAGGGAAGTGGAAAGAAATGAGATTCATGCACCTATGATGTTGTATGTATTTTTTAAAACAAATTCTCGATTTTCGATATTTATATTAAAATTTTATTATATTGATTTTTTTTTTTATATTTAGTATCTTTTGTTTATAGAGTTTGATTTTTGAGATAATTTTTTTTTGAAAATAGATTTTTTATCATTATGAGATAATGATAATATCTACGTGTACTTTGTATCCTTCCGAGACTTTACTTGTGGAATTCCACTAGATATGTTATTATTATATATTAAAATCTTATTGATTCAAATTCGTAAGGGTTTGTCTAGAAGGTACTCCCTTCGTTCCAAATCAATTAAATTTTTGAGATTCTTTTCAATGTTAAAATAGTTGAATTGTTCAAATTTCAACATGAGTGTTTGAAACTTTTTTCATATTTTTTCTTTCATTTATTGAAGTTTTATATTTTCTAGAAGATAAATTACACTAAATATTTATGATTTTATAAAGAGCAATAGTGAAAAATATAGTTTAAATTCTATCTGATATGTGTGTTGCCTCATAAATTCAATTAAAATAGAATAAAAATCATAATGCTTTTCGTAAAATTTGATCATATTAAAATTTTTAAGTTTATTAGGAACATTTGTATTACAATTAGACATAAAGTGCAAAGAAAAGATCGTCTTTCAAAATTTTATTCTCAAATTTTTATTTTTCGTTAAAGATGAAAGAGTATCTATCGTTCTTCCTCGATGATTTTTATTGGTAATATAATTTGTGAGTTAATGGAGATAAGGTGGTTCTTTGAAGTTTCCCTTGTGGGCAAGTGGACAAAATATTTTATTGCAATATTTGGTCACGTGGCCAATTAGTGATGTCATTGATTTCGCCATCTTTTATTTGTTAAAAAGATATTTGTTTGTTTGTTAAGCTCCTTAGAATTATTTGAATATTAATTATGCAAGAATCTATGTAATATTATTTTATATAATGATTAATTAGGTATAATTCATATATTAGTTATTTATGTACATTATTTATTTTGTCTATCAAACATTTAAATTTTCATGAACAAAAAATCATTATTATACTTGAAATACTTTTAAATAAGTTTTCAACTTTCAAATTGAGAGTTGAAATAACTAAGTGTTATCAAATATATATATTTTCAAATATTATTTCAAACAATAAAGAGGAATTTTAGCATATAGTCACTCAAAAATATTTTAATTATGCTCTATAGTTATAGTTTGAAATAATTACATTTCGTAATTATAAATATAGCAGCATTTGTATAATTCATGCAATATTGATATATGTTTGTATAATTCGCTATACAATTTGTAATTTTCGTATAACGTTTGTATATTTCGCTATAAATTCGTGCATAATATTTGTATAATTCGCTATATAATTTGCCGTGTTTGTATATTTCGCTATACAATTTGATTCGCGCACAATGTTTGCATAAAATCACGCTATTATACAAAACTCAGACTATAATTACAGCTAGATATTTACTGTGAGCCATAATTAATTCAAGCTATCGCTATGTTAACTAATTGACTAGTATATGTTTGCTTATTCACGTAATTTTTTCAATAAGAGAATAAACACCATTTTTTTAGTTGATTAAAGACAATTAAATATGTCCCAGTTCCATATTAGAACATTTGGCTAATTTAATTAATATTATCAAATATTTAAGTGTGATTATTTATGCTTGGCATGTGTTTATGTCGTTTGCTAATCTTCTAGAAAGATTTTGCATATATAATTTATCATTTCAAGATTTTTTATTACTAACAATTTTATTTATTTATTTATTTATTTATTTATTTATTTATTTATTCATTGATTGATTGGGTAAACAAAGACAAATTGATTAGATTCTTATAAAAATATTTATAATATATAGTATCATATAAGCTATTAGCTCCTGATTATGTAATATATAAATAATAAATCTGTTAACCTTTGACTAGTGGTTAACATTAAGATAAGTAACTTAAACATAAATCAAACACCTAATTAATTACTCTTAGTTTTTATATTAGCAACATAATTGAATGAGATTGTTTATTCAATTTTTTAAATTAAGCCTATTATATGCTGAAGATGTTGTTTAAGAAATTAATCTTTATATTGTTGATTGTTTGCAGTCTAATTTGTATCCTTTTTCCCAAAAGACCTTGACTATTGAAGCCCATCCTAATAATTATCGCAGATAGGGATGTACATAAATCGAGTTAGTTTGATTTATTTAAAAATATTTAAATTTATAAATTAAATTAAATTAATAAAATTTAAAATTTTCAACCTCGGGGTTTTTTGGGATTTTTCGCGCTTCTTGAATTTTTCTAATAAAGTATTCATATAAACATATAATTAACTTATGCGTGAAAAATCTCTATAGTCCTAGCTACTTAAATACAATTATTTAAGGTGTTTCTTAAGAAAATAACATAAAATATGATATGAGTGATGCACTAAAATATTCATTAAAAATAATAATTAAATCACATAAAATAAATAATACAAATAATTAAATCACAATTAAAATGATCATTATTTCAAAATACTAAATCACATTATTCGAGTTTTTGTCATTACAAAAGTTCAAATACTTCATTTTTTTGAGTAAGTGTCTCCAAAGTTATGGATAACGATAGTAAATTAGCTCGCAGACAAGCAATAACAATTAGTTAATAAAGTGTTGAACTCGCTCTATCTCTCTATATTCATCTTGCTGAATCATTAATCTGGTATCGACAGTTATTGGGCTAAGCCCATGAATAGTCAATATACATGCTATAAAATTATATATCGATTTTAAGTAAAATTCACATATCTTTTGGTCGAAAATTTTGAATTAACTTTATTTGCTTTACTTGCCCATGCAATAATAATATATTATTATACATGTCATAAGATCAATGCATGTAGTCTAATAGTGCCTATATTTCTCTTATTAAACTATATCTTGATTAACAAATAAGATTAATGGATGCGTGTTAAACACAATTTATGACACAATTAGACATCTAAATATTGTCATTACTTTAATTATTTTTCTTCAAAAGATCACATCATGCTTAAGTAAGAAGTTGGTTAATGTTTATCTCAAGCAAAAATTAAATAATTAACAATAGTTCATTAATCTTGTGGCATGTTTTCTTGATAAGTATTGAAATAAAAGGCATTTGATGTACACATCAAATTCCCATTGAAAAAGTAAGTCAAATATTATGAGATTTATCTTTAATAATTCGTTGAAATTGGTAATTTTATTAAATTCATTTCTAACTCCTTATATTGTGTCCCAGTATTTTTATTTAGAGACAAGTATTAAAAATACGTCTGAAATTAGTGCAAATTATTCATTTCGTTCTCGAACTGTTGTTAGTCTTAAAAATACATATCTACTTGACTAACTGAAATTAATATATCCTCAATGTGTCTTATGACATAGCAAGTAGTTTCAAATTTTTATAGGATTGTACGGATCTTAATAAAAAAAGCCGAGAGAATATTGAAAACACCCCTAAATCTGGTGAAAATTTAAGAATGTGTTTCACTCATATTGCAAGATTGGTAGGGATGGCAACAGGGCAGGGCGGGATGGGTTTAAAGCTATGCAGCAAGGGATAGGTTTAAAGTTATGTGGACCAGGGCGGGTATGGACGGGTTGGAGTAAGTATTTTTAAAACTAATGCACGGAAGGGGGGGAGGGAGGTTGCGGGTTTAAAAAATCAAGTAGGAATTCGAAGAAAATTAAATCTTTGTACAACAACATACCCAGTGGAAAAAAAATTAAATCTTTGTAATTAGTAAAAATCAAATATATAAACTTTTTATATTAAACATTGACTTCAATTTTATTTATTTTTTTCTAAAATTTAAACTAGACATGTACGGTAAATTTTTAGTTGTTAAAAGGTTAATTTGAAACTTTTAATTAATGATTAAGAAACAATTGTTGAAATGTCAACTAAAAATAGTCAATTAGTTGTTGAGATGTTAATCAGCGAATCTTTTTTAAAAAATATTATGAATTTTTATTTTTCATATTAAATTCAATTAAAAATAAAAGAACTTAATGTGACACCCGGTAAATTACCAAAATACCCCTAGAAGAGAGATATGCGCATAACGTATCTTCCCATGCTCCGATGGCAAATCCGAGGCCGGATATGCGATCAGCATGAAAAATTGGGTGGAAAAGTGGTTTCGGCTGATTTTTAGAGCAACCGCATCAAAAGATAATTTTTTGATGCGAAAATGATTTCCGGAATAAGTGCGCGATAGGTGTGCGACGCGCACCTGAAGTGGACTTACACTTAGATATGGTCCAAATATTTTCTACGAGATTAGAAAATTGATCGATAATTTCTTAAAAGAAAAAACACAGGTGGACGCGGACCTGATCCCCCGACCTGTTCCACCGAAGTTCAAACTTTTAAATCTTTCGAGGGGCATTCCAGACATTTTTTCACCCCCTTCTAAACTTAATCCACGACCAATTTAGGTCGATTTTGGCCTAAAAAGGGTTCCTAAACCCATTCTAAGGTATGTTGCGGTAGAACTAAAAGGAGACTGTGAGCGAAGAAGAGGAGAAAAAGCTAGGTCTTCAAGAGAATCGTGCGAGTTCTTCCAAGTTGTTCTGAAATCTAAATCTTCCAGGTATGTAAGGCCACCTAAAAATTTTATTTTCATAGTTATTCCATGTTCTTAGAAAGAAATCTAGCCAAGAACCAAGTACGTTTCATTCCTGTGAAGTTGTTTTGATATACTAAGGTTTTACCAGACAAATTTTATTGTAATTATCAATTCTTATTCTAAGAATTTCATTGTTGAGCATGTTTGTTTAAATCATGAAGTTTATTATAGTTACAAGAATCCTAATTGAGTTGAGAATTATTTCCCTAAGATGTTTTTACTTACATTGGAAAATGATTATTCTACTACAAGCACTTAACAAGACTTATGTACAGTTGAGATAAAAGATTCTCTTGAGATCGAGTTATGAAACAAGTTCAGAAGAGCTAGTTTAAAGAAAATATATAGAGCCAAGGCTCCAAGCAGCATATTTTCAATTTTCCCCTAAAGTAGGACATTTTTACGATTATTGAGCACAGTGCATGTTTTGGGAGTAGTATTAAGCACCAAGGTGGGTATGAGTTCAATAAATCCAACCCCAGAAACTACGTAGCCAGCGTAGCATAAGATTGTACCAGATGTACAACTCCTCATATGCCACTGAGATGACTCAGTTTATATGGATCCACAACACTTCATCCCTTACCCCGGGAGGGTATGGGATGGTCCTGACAACGTGGGCAGTACGTTGTATCATCACGAAGCTCATAGTGATGGTTGTCGGTTAGAGAAACTCCCCAAGTTATAGTATACAATATTTCAGGCACAGACAGAGTTGTGTCTATTTACGCATTAAATCAGATATTTTGCTATAATGCTTTACTTATGTTTTTAACTTATTTCTAAATTAAATCTGTGACTTGAGCCTTTTATCCTGAACTTTCCTGTTTTGGCTATTTTACATACTCGTACATTCCACGTACTGACGTCCTTTGGACTTGCATTATTTTACGATGCGGAAACAGGTGACAGAGCTCCTCAGTAGGCATATCCTGGGTGATTCAACATTTCTACTTAGCCAGTAGTGAGACCTCTTTGCAGCCAGAGGCTCGTTGATGTTATTTCTTTCAGTTTCAGTTACTTTCTTTTAGTTTGGGAGAGTCGTGGCCCCTCATGATACCCGTTCTCTAGTCATGACTAGTATAGGCTTCATAGACTGATGGACAGTGTTTTAGTATCTTTTTCAGATTGTTGACTTCTCGGTTGATCTGTTTCATTATAAAATCGGACATGAATTCAGCGGTTGTATTTATTTCTAGCTTTTTTTTTATTGTTTAAGTCTTTCGCTAAGTAAAGTAGCTAGACTAAGTGGTTCGCTTGGGACCAGCAACAGTTTCTGAATGCCGGTCACGTCTAGGATGTAGACTAAGGGCGTAACACTTAAAAATTTAAGTGGGCCGAGTTTATGCGAGGCGGGTCTATACGGGGTGGGGCGGGGCAAATTGAAAATGAAAAAAGTTATCATGCGGGGCAGCGCTATTTTAAAAAATTTGTGAGTTGAGCTCGGGCCACCTCGCACCCGCCCCATTGCCATCCCTAAAGATTGAAGTTGTATTTAAATTCAGTTAATCAAGATAAAAAATATTTTTAAGACTGTCAATAGTTAAAAAACGAAACTGGTAATTTGCACTAATTTTAAAAATGTTTTCAAATATTGCATATTAGTTGGGGATAAATGATGCTTAGAGGTAGTTCTAGAATTTTAATATAATAGGCTTAATTTTTAATGTTCTTCCGGTATTCATTTTGTTTTAAAATGTATGAGTGATATATCGAACAAAGAAGTATTATTCAAGATTATATAAAAAAATCATCGATCTCATTAATCATCGGTGTGAGATTTCTTCACAGTGAGAAATCTCTTCTTAGGGGCCGAGAATCAATTACGTGCCACGACCCTTTATATAATTTCCTTTCTTGTCTTTTATTCACTTAAATATATTTTTCTTAATACCCCATCCTCGCCCACGTGCGCATCTGCCTGTTTTCATGATTTAAGCATGTAAATATTCTTTCAATCTCAGAAGCTCTATTATCATGTTAGAAATATGTGATCATCTCATCTAAAATTTAAACCGTTAAATAAACTACACTACTTGCCAATTACTAAAAGGTATTTAATTTTGTCATTTTGCTAGGCAAACTATATGAGTATTTTCTATGTGGGAATGGGTGTTAAGTTAGCACAAATTTCCTTTGGTAATTAATTTAAGCAAATCTACTTGAATCTTAATGATATTGACATTGTCTCCCTTTGGAATTCTACATATTTAGTAAACAACATCTAAATGGTCAATTATATACGATCAATAAATAATTGAATATAATTGTATTAGAGTTTAATAATTTATTTGCCTAAGCTTTTGAAAAATTCAAATTATCATGTGCACAATAACCATGCATTAATATCACCAACCATTTCTATCGTCAATCACCAAAATCGATTGCATCTTCATCGTAATCACTTCTGCTATCCAACAAAAACCGTCATAACTAGCATTCATCGTACTCCGATGACCATCACCCATCTCTATTACTAGTGATATTTATAAATTCATTACACAATTTTATTATAGTTATCGTTCACAATTGGTATTAGTTATCAATAATTACTTATCGTCAATTGCCTAAATTGATTATCTTCACCATCAATCACCTCCGCCGTCCAATAAAAACCTCCATGACCAACTGTCATCGTACGACGTGACCATCACGTATCTCTTCTACTAACCATATTTATAAATTATCAGATCACATAATTAAAATGGCAGTCATTATTAACAATCACCATCAGTTATCATACGATCAGATAGTCGTTAACAACATATATAGCCAGAAAATAACACCTATAAATTTTAACTAATGAAAAATCATACACATTTAGATACATGCTTAGAAAATAAATAATCTCAATTTGATAATATCTTAGTAATTAAATAAGTATGTTATTATTTGTTTATTTATTTATTTATTTTAAGGATGTAACTATTGTGCCACCTTGATACAATATTAATGTACATATGCATGAATTATGAGTGGACCCAAAAATATTCTTCTTTTACCACCATTTTATATTCCAAAATATTGATTTGGTGAAAAGTAGAAAATTCATTTAAAAATAATTTTACTAAAAAAAAAATTCAATCAAAGCAAGTAAAATAATAATAAAAAATACTTTAAAAATAAAAAAATATAGGAAGAAAAGTCATTGCATCAGACAGTAGAGAATCATTTTCAACATTCAACGTTTGAAAAATTGACGATGATCCAATTTTTATTTAATTATTATTAGTCTTATATTTTGACTCTTGACTAATTCCTTTCAACTATCCCCTCGTGCACATTTTTTTTTTAAATTTTCGTTTGGTGTTTGATATTCGATTGAATTTTAAGTTAAAAGTTGGAATTTATCATTATGTCTTTTTTAGATAAATGTCAAACTATTTAAAGTAATATACAGGATGTCTTAGTGGAGTTATTTCTTTTTTAGAAAAAAATTACGTGGATAAGCAAATATATATTAGTTAATTAGTCAATATAACTATAATTTGAATTAATTACGACTCGCGGCAGACATCTAGCTGTAATTGCAGTTCGAGTTTTGTATAATTCGCACGATTTATACGAATGTTGTGCGTGATTATACGAAAGTTGTGTGTGAATCAAGTTGTATAGCGAAATATACAAACACTGTGAATTGTATAACGAATTATATAAAACTATGTGCACGAATTGGATAGCGAAATATACAAAAACTGCAAATTGTATAGCAAATTATACAAATGTATACAAATGCTACGCCAATTATACAAATATTGCTACAACTATAGTTACAGAATTACCATTGATATAATGTGTGTGTGTTTTGTGTATAGATCCAAAAGTATTCTCTAAATTCCACAAAAAGTTTACTAGTGGATTTTGCATGGTCCCACTTTTAATTAACGATTTCAAGTTCAAACATAATCTCTCGTCTTAATTTATATGCCATCTTTTAAATTTTAAGATTCAAGCAAATTAATCTATCTTTAATGACATATTTTCATATATATTTTATAAATATTTAAAATTATCAACTCTTGTAACTTCTAATTTTTTTTACATAGTTCATAAATATATAAATTTCATTTTTAAAAACTAAAAATTTTCTGCGCAAATTTTGATCAAACTTAACCTGTCCGCCTCTAGAAAAATAAAAAATACAACATAATTGAGACAGATAAAGTAAAATTTATTGACTATAAAGAAAATCTTAACTAAAAACTTCTCCAAATTTCACAATCCTACGTAATGTGAATTCAAATTAATTAATCTTTTTAATATAAATATCAAATATTGAAAAATAATAAATTAAAAAGGCTGAATTTTTTTAGAAACAAAATCAGACTTTGTTTGTATAATTCAATTATTATTATTATTGACTCCTCTCTTTTTCTCCTAGAATGATGGGATATGAAATCTGCATTTATCTCAAAAAGTCTGATTTTTTTAATTAAAAAATTGATCAAGTTGAATTTTACTAATTAATTAATAGAATAATTGCAGTTGATATTTCTACAGAAAACAATATTTTGCGGCTGGTTTTTATAATATATCCCCTCCCAAATATCTTTTCTTTTTCTTCTCAATAAAAATTCATGAAATTATATTGAATACGTTATAGTTATCGTTCCTTTAATATTTTTCTTAAATTATTTAGTTATAAATAAATTTATATTTGACGTTCAAAATCAATTATCAACAATTTAATCTTCAACAAAGATTAACTCTCAAATAATTTCATTTATGCATAAGAGTTAAGATAACTTTATTTAATGTATAGAAGATTTACGAAATTACTTTTTTTATTTAATTTATAAATGGTCATGATAAAAGTCAGAAGGTCATTTCCACTAATAAAGATAATTTCAGCAATTAATCTATTTCAGAACAATTTGATAGTTAATCTATCTCGCACTATTATTCAAAGCCTTCATAAATTCATCATCAGTTTCTATCGTAGTAGAGATTGTTGTGAGGAGATCGATCTATATCTGTCCCAACTTTCTTTCAATCAACATGAGAAAATTAAAGTTTTTTCTACTTAGTGTGTACATATAAATTCAGTGCAATATAATGAAAATTATTTTTGGAAAGTGAGAATATACAATAATTAAGCAAGTGGTCCAAGTCATAAAAGATAATAATTATTCCTATTTTTTTTTTTAAAAAAAATAATCATGTCGACTAAACATTCTTCCACACATATATAATAACTAAAAACAATAAGCAAAATTAAATAACAAAACATGCAGCTTTGTTTATTAGTTAAAATTAAAATAAGCGAAAACAAGAACAATATAATAAAAAAAAAATCGAGTTGTAGTATAGATATGTAAGTACGATAAAAAAAATACAAAAAAAATCCAATAATGACCAAAAGCACAAATGGCACGAGACCAAACTCCAAATTTGGTGTCACCTATCTATGAGCTACTAAGTATAGAAAAGCTAACTGTTAAAATACAAAAGATACAAACCATTACTAAGGAGGAAAAACAACAAGTCTCTGAACGCCAAAAGCTCATCATAATTCGGTGTCACCTATCTTTGAGCTCCTTAGTAATGGTTTGTATGTTTTCTATACTTAGTAGCTCATAGATAGGTGACACCAAATTTGGAGTTTGGTCTCGTGTTGATTGTGCTTTTGGTCATTATCGGATTTTTTTTGTATCCTTTTATCGTACTTACATATTTATACTAGGACTCAATTTTTGGTGTCACCTATCTATGTACAATACAAAACCATACAAACCTATCTTTGTACAACACAAAGAACTAACTGTTAAAATACAAAACATACAAGCCATTACCAAGGAGGAAAAGCAGCAAGTCTCTGAACGTCAAAAGCTCAGCATAATTCGAATCTGTCACAGCTATGGAAGATAAGTTAAGTATCCTTTGTCAAAATAAAAGAACATACTCTACATATAATATAACATATCATAGAGAGAAGTATTAAAAACACCTTTGAACTTGACACAAATTATTAATTTCATCCCCAAATTAAACTATTAACAGTCTTAAAAACACCACTCTACTTAACTAACTAAACGAAAAAAACACCCCCCCCCCCCCCCCCATTTATCATAGGTGTTAAAAACGCTCCTTAACTGGGCAAGAATTTAGGGGTGTACCTCACCTGTGTTGAAAGATCAGGGGTATATCTTAGTTCAGTTAGTCAAGTATAAGAGTGTTTTTAACACTATTAATAATTCGATTATAAAACTAATAATTCATGCCGAGTTTAAAAATATTTTTAATATTCTTCTAGAAAGCGACCAGATTCATCCCCTTAGGCCTCAATAAAAATAAATCAATTAAAAAAGAAAGAAAAAAGAAAAGGCAGCAACCTGGATAATTCCTAGGGCCAATTAACACCAAGTTGATGAAAATTAAAGCAACCAAAACAAAGAAAGTGACAATTAAATTTAATAACTTAAAAAAAGTAAAATTTTAAATAATATTTTAAATTTTAATTCAGTTTTCAGTGGGAAAGCTTGTTTGCCTTTGTTAGAGCTAATGTTGCATGCAAGTCATTAATTAAGTTTTAATAATAATAAAAAATATAATTAAAATATTAAAAAGTCGTTGAAAAGTTTGTATCAAAAGAGCCAATAAAGTCAAAATTATGTCATTTTTATAGATTTACGTGCCATATTTTGCTAGCTGAAAAACATTTTTTTTAAAATATATCTTTATCATGATTAGATAGGTCGTTTAATATACATGATAAAATAAATAAAAATATTTTTTAATAGAAATATTCCACAAAAAATTATCTTGTATTAAATAATTTATTGCTTAAAACAAGCACGATCATATTCCATTATGTCATACATTTTCAAAGTTTTCATTATCAACAAATATATATTTATGTACTTTTTATCGAAGGTTAAAAAATTTAAAGGAAAATGTACCAATATATATCATAATTAAAAAATATTTATCACTTATAGTTATATAATTTTAATATATGTAGAATTCATTTTTAATATATTATGCAACTTTTTTTTTTTGCCAAAATAACTTTTTATATATTTTAAGACTTTCTGTATTGCATGTAAAATTACTTTTATACATAGTGTAATTCATTTAAATTACATGCATGATTCGTTTGAATTATATGTATAATCTGTTTTAATATATAGTGTAATTTTGTAATCAAAATAAGTATAATGCATATATAATTAACTTTTTAATACATAATACAGTTGCTATAAATAATAAATAATTTTTAAATAAGGAATATTTAGGTAATAAATAAAAAATAAATTTAAAAATAGTAAATATTTTATAAAAGAAATTAAAACGGTTCGTTCACTCCTTCGATTTCTTACATTTTTTTTTTTAAAAAAAAATAGTATCTATAACATTTATACAAAAATATAAAAAGGAAATCCAATGCATAAATTTTCATCCATCAACAATAGTATGGTATGGGGATAAGAACCCTTTCATGAATTTTAATAAGAAATAAAAATTAAAAAAATCTTTTTAAAAGAAACGTGTGTTGTTTGTCATTAAAATTTTAATTTACTTAATATTTTATTCACTCAAAATTCAACTAATTATGTTAGTTTTACTAATTATATACCAAATTCATTCAAACTATCATTTTCATATGCTTCATTTCAATATCTACCAAAGTACTAGTGGATTATATTTTTGACTTAGAAAACTTAACTACAATTATCACACTAATCAATTATTTAATTAGTTTGCAAATGTGCTAATATGTGTCTAAGTATTGGAACAATAGTCAAACAATCGTAATTTAATGGATTCAGAATTTCAAGAAAATAGATATACTAACATAAATAAATAAATTTAATATTTAAATTTAATAAATTTAATTATTATCGTTGAACCTAAAACATCAGAATTGAACCCTCAAACATAATTGAAGATGCTCACTTGATAATCATGGTATCATAAGACTCTCTAAACTTAAGTAATATATATATATAGATAAATTTATCTGATTTTCTAAGGTTCGAATTAAAAACTTCTAATTAAAAAAAAAACTATATGTCCCACCATAATTCTTATTCTTAACCATTAATAAATAATAATAATAATAACATGAAGCTTCACTTTCACTTCTCGCAAATTTTTCTTTTTAATCTATTTATCAAGATTACAAATGAAAAATAAATAAAAGGACAATTCCTATAATATTAAGTTTATTGGAGTCGAGTATTTTATTGAAAACAATCTCTCTTTCTAATAAAATAGGAATAAAATTTTTTTTTATCAATAATAACTTCATCATTCTCTTCAAACCCACTCGTGAAATTTTACCATTTATTATTGTTATTATGTTTTCTTTAGTATGAATTTTCTTCATTCTTCATGTAAAAAAGTGAAAGTAGAACAACATACTCAGTGAAATTCCACAAATGGGGTATGGAGAGGGTAACATATACATGAATGTTTCCACTACCTTATAGAGATAGAGAGGTTATTTCCGAAAGACTCTCATCTCGAAAATATCATCATTAAAAGCAGAAAATACTAGATATGAAACAAAACAACTAAAGTGGAAAATAAATGATAATTTTTAAAGACAATAAAAATAACAAAACAAACGACATACAAGAACAACACAATATATAAAAACACGACTACCTCTACTAACCTAATATATCACAAAGTCAGACATCAACCTGCCCTTACTAATCGTTTAACCTTCTACCCTAATAGGCGATCTTCACTTCTTTCTATCTAAGGTCATGTCCTCCCAATACTTTGTCAATTTACCTCTACCCTTTCACGTAACCTCTAGATTCAACCTCTCGCACCTTCTAGCAAAAGTATCAACACTTCTTCTCTACACATGTCCTTCCAAACCATTGCAAATCTACCTTTCACTTTTTTTTTCAAGTAAAAAAGTGAAAGTAAAACAACTAAAAAAGTGGAGAAGCAACCTAGAAATAGGGGTCTATAGTTTGGAAAGATACATCACCTATGACAAAAAAAACATAAAAACCAACATCATCCATATTATTATTATTATTATTATTAAAGAATATCTTTAATCATTCATTATTTATTTATTATTAAAAATAATAACAAGTGGAAATGGATAAGCCCCACAAGAGGCTTTCCTTGAGCTAACCAAGAAAGCTCCATGAAACCTCCCTTGGACTCAAAATTTTCCACCCTTTATAATCTCCTTCATCACTCTTCATTTTCCACTCAATTCAATTCTTTCATATTTTCAACCAACTTTTCACTAAATTTTCCTTTCTAAAATGGAGTCATCTTCACTAGATTTGATAAGACAACATCTTCTTGATGATGTTATTTTCATACAAAATTATTGTTCTTCTTCTTCTTCTTCATTAGAAACCAATAGTACCCTTTATTCTCAAAGTTCATCCACTTCTGAATCCTTGGAATCATTAACCTCTGAGATCAAACTAGAAAATACCTTCTCTTTTTATCCTGATGTCATCATCAACACAGGTGATCAAAGTTCAAATCTTGAATCCGCCCGCGCGTTTAAGGACTCAACAACAATTGAATTCCAAGCAAAACCCCAAAAGAAAAGAAGTTTCAATGAAAGAAAGCCTTCTTTGAACATTTCAATTCCTTCTGTCAAGAAAACAGAGGAAGTAAAAACAGGGGAATTGAAAACAGAGTACTCTGTTCTTCAGAAAATGGGAGAAATTTCGGAGAAAAAGCGATACAGGGGAGTGAGGCAGAGGCCATGGGGGAAATTTGCAGCAGAGATTCGTGACCCGACTAGGAAGGGGACGAGGATTTGGCTAGGAACATTCGATACTGCAATTGATGCAGCTATGGCATATGACAGAGCAGCATTTAGGCTCAGAGGGAGCAAAGCAATCTTGAATTTCCCACTTGAAGTAAGCAATTTCAAGCAAGAAAATCATGAGATTGAGGAAAAAGTGATGAATTTGGATTCGTATTCTCATGGAAAAAGGGGAAGAGGAGAAATTGAGAACGACGACGAAGAAGAAAAAGTTGTGATGAAGAAAGAGGTGAAAAGAGAACAAATGGTGGCAACTCCATTAACACCTTCAAATTGGTCTTCAATTTGGGATTGTGGAAATGGAAAAGGTATTTTTGAAGTGCCACCTTTGTCACCATTATCACCACATCCAAATTTTGGTTACTCACAACTTTTGGTTTCATAATGTAATGACCAAAAAGTCTTACTTCAATATGTCATGGGATATTGTTATAGCAGAATGTTCTTGTTGCTACGATCCACTGAGATTGAGATTTAAGTCTTTAGTTGAGGTTTAGAAATATTGTAAACAAAGTATGAGATGATTTCAAAGTACATTAAGGTAAAAAGGATTACTTTATGGGAATTTGGATGAAAATATTTGAAGATTTAAGCATATTTTTAAAATCATGATGACAAGTGCAAATGAAGAAACATGAAGAGATGGGGAGAAAGGAAGTGGTTTGGATCATGCATATTTTTTAATATTTTGAATCATTTATTATGTTTTATTTCATGTAAATACGAAGTCAATCTAGAATTTTTATTCGATTTGTTTATTTAAGGAAGCGAATTCAAATATATTCCTATTATTAGCTATGCATTTTATATTTATCTTTCATTTACCTAGTAATTCGTGATATCTTCTATCGTCATCTTCTATTTTGAATGTATTCTTTCGATTAACAATCTTTTATCGCGATAAAATTGTTATCTCCTCCTATCTCAACAAGGATATATTCGAACATTTGTGATTTCAAGGGCATGCTTAAAATTATGCAAGAGTTTCAATGAGTCGATAGGTAAATGAATGACAAATGTAGGAAAGTTGAATATTTTAGGATAATTTAATATTTTTCCCTTGCTCAACTAATAACAATTTACCATATAATTTTAAAAATGAAATACAAAAAAGATTAAGTACATATAATTTTATCTCTATTTTTGTAAAAATAAAAAGTTTTTTTTTTTGGAATCCTAATGATTTACTAATGGTCCAAATTATTTTTATTCTTATATTTATCATATTTAGGTCTATTTCTTGTAAATATGAAATTAACCTAAGAAAGTTTGAAAACAATCAACAATAAAATCATGTGAACAAAGATGATACGTAATTGTAAAGAAAGGAAAATTATTATTATCATCATCATCATCATCATCATTATTATTATTATTATTATTATTATTATTATTATTATTATTATTTTCATCTAAATGTCAAATTTCAATTAATTCATACAGGGTAAAGTCAAATATCATCTTATGACAATTTACGTTTTAAAGTTGTAGACGTCATGGCTAAAAAGGTGCTACGAGAAAATAATATATGTATTAATTTTGATATTATTTAATTGATTATTTTTAATAATACTTTTAATTAATTATGTATAACTAATATATACATTAATAATATATATGTTCAGTACTCCTCTTATAAATAGTAAACTATGAAATTAACAATATTGAGTCGGTGACGGAGCTACTCTATAGTCATGGGGCATGGTGTGTATTCTTTGACAGAAAATTATATTATTTATATATAATTAAAATTAAATCAAATATCTATGTAAATACTGAACAATAAATAAAAATAATCAAATAATCAATTATGAAAGGTTATTTTATTTAAATTTTCATACATAATTTGATGCATAGAATTATGTATTATTACATGAAAATTTAACAAGTATATTATATCAGTGCACAAAATATAACTTTAAGAAGTATAGAATAATTTAAATATGTATTTCAAAATTGATATTCTAAAAATATAAATCATAACATTTAAATTTTGAATCCGACACATTGAGAAAGAGGTCTACTCCTAATTTCAACCCGTTGAAGAATGGGCAGGAAAGTAGAAGAAGAAACTATGTCAAGATGTGGACAAAATTGATATCTTTGTGTATAATGCAAGTTATCTGAAGAACCAGCTGCCAATGGATGGTATATGGTTTTGAAATAAATTAAATAGTTGAATATCATGACCTTTTCGTGTCGAAAGCGGAATCAGATTTTGAAATTTATAAATTTTTAATTTATTATTGTGAATTGCGTATCTATCGAAAATAATCTTTTTATCTATAAGGTAAAGTTAAGGTCTGTATTAGGGTTGGCATAATTATCGAGAAACCAAACCGAACCGATCCGAACTAATTCGGTTCTTCAGTTTTTTGGTTTGGTATCAGTGTTGTTTTTTCAAAAGTTTGGTTCTTTGGTTCGGTGTTTGGTGTAGGGGTGTCGAAATTTCGGTGCACTGAAGAACCGAACTTTTATTAAAAAAGAAAATTAAATAATTATACATATATTAGGCCAAAAAATAAAATTATATTTATATACATAAATCAATTAGCAATATAAATCATCCATGAAATAAGTCAAAGTAGCAACAAATTTATAATTTATATAGTTAACTTGAAATATTATTTTTCAAGATAAACACAAACATATTTTCGCCGATTATGTCATGTAAAGGATGTCTTCATACTTGTTTTCCTCAAGCAATAGTTGGAGGTACAAGTTCTTGGCAAAGATGAGTATAGTTTTTAAGCACAATAAGTATTCCATGGAAGCACACCATCACTTAACATGATTTTAAGTGTCTTATACTTTGATTTTGTCCTCATTTTATTTTTCATTAGTTTGCACTGAAAAATCATTTTAAAACACGGAATCGAACTTGAAAAAACTGAACCGAACAGAAATATTTTGATTTGGTATATGGTGCACACTTTTTCTAAACTGAAAACCAAAGAACCGAACCGAAATTTACTAAAATCAAACTGAAGAACCGAATGCCAACCCCTGGTCTGTATATGTTCTACTCCTTTTAAGACTTTATTTTGTGAGATTATACATACTCACTCTGTCCCATTTTATGTGACACGTTTTGTCTTTTTAGCCCGTCCCAAAAAGAATGTCACCTTACTATAATTAAAAATAATTTAACTTTAAATTTTTCTTCTTACCCTTAATGAAATAAATCTTAGCCACACAAATATCTAAGGATTGTTTTAGATCACACGTTCTAAAAATCTTTTTTTAATTCTTAAACATCGTGCTAAGTGAGAAGACACTACATAAAATAAAAAAAGAGAGTATATGTTATTTTTGTTACCACTAAACAATTAAATGCTCATAAATATATAATAAATTTTACCCTCCGAGGTGGCCCAATGATTTGCGCTTGAGACTTCCATGTTGGAGCTCTCAAGTTCAAAACCCCCTGACAACGAAAGTAAGAGGCTTACCTTCTCGGTTGAGCTCATTGCACCGGACTTGCTTAAATGCGGGTTACCTCTTCTATGTGATTTGCGAGCTATTGCATAGGAGCGGAAGTTTACCCAAGACGCAACCAAAGAATAATAACTACAGATTTTCCTTGTCATAAAAAATATTTAATAAATTTTTAAATATAATATATATAATCTAGATAAATATTATGGGTTCATTTCGACCAGTATTTTATATTATAAATTTGCCTCCTCCTTTGTGTTGGTATGGGGGTATAGGTAGGGCCTTTATTGTTAGCATGTCTATTTTTGTTCCAAAATACAGTTGTGGAATATTGGAAAATCTGAAATTCATTTAACCTTTTGCAACTTGGAAATTTGTCAGTTTATAGACAGTTTTTAAAATATTTTTTTTAATATAAAAACAAAAATAATTGATCAAGTTGACATTGAGTAGACTTTGTATATTTTGGTTAATTTAATGTGATGGGGACTTTGTTTTATTTTGGGTTCCAGATTAGTTGGTTGTTGATACTGAGCTGTAATTAGTCATCTCTTTAGAAAGTACAAAATCAATTGGATTAGCAAAATGGGAAATGTTCATACAACCTCCAACAATATTTAGTAATTAATTAGTTGAATTTCTTATTTCATTTTAATTACAATTCAGGTTGGATTGCAAGTTGCAAAATGGAAAAAGAATGATTGGAAAAATATTGGATAAAAAATGATTTGAAAAAATATTTTTTTTAAAAGGCTTTTTTATGGAATTGAAAATAAATTTAATGAATGATATTTTAAGCTTGTTGTCTGCTCTTTACTTCTGACGCTTCACTCCTTTTTGATAACCTTGTTTTTGATTGCAGGTCATTACTGAGCAAGTTGGAAGCATGGGAGCTACGTCACCCATTCAGGAAGCAGAACCAGGCAGCTGATTTGATGGCTAAGGAAGGGCTCAAGTACGATCATTTTGAGGGCAGAAGGGTTTATGTAGTTTCTCCATTGTTTGTACAAGAGATGATACGTGCAGACAATGCAGGAACTAGTTATGCTAGAAAAAAAATAAATTTCTAATATATTCTATTCGGGCCGGGATGTGACCTTAGGACAATGTTTTGATCACAACTTGATTGTCTGTATAGGTTGTTGGCATCCCAGCAATAGCCACGATATTATGCTAAGTTAGTATATATAATATGACATATCCTTTCATTGAAAACTGTAAAATTAGGTCTTGGGCCTAACTCACACCCCAAAAGCTAGCTCAAAGGAAGGAGGATTGCCCAAGCCTTATAAAGAGTCCACCCATCTCATTAACCACCAATGTGGGATTTTTGTTCTCCAACACCCCACCTCACGCCCAGTTCTTAGCATCTGGTGCGTGGGCAATTTTTAATTTTTTTCGGGGGCCCAACATTGGGTGAGATGGGTCCGGCTCTGATACCATGTAAAATTAGGTCTTGGGCCTAACTCACACCCCAAAAGCTAGCTCAAAGGAAGGAGGATTGCCCAAGCCTTATAAAGAGTCCACCCATCTCATTAACCACCAATGTGGGATTTTTGTTCTCCAACAAAAACAACAACAACCTATTTTGACCTGTGACTCTCATAGTATTTTTTGTATTACTTTACTACTATATAGAAGCTTGGCAAGAGGCTCAAGTGGCCCGGCGGCGGCGGGGGAGGTCTGGTAGAATTTTATGGGCCAAGGAACAGGAAACAGGCGATTTCGGCAGTTTTCTATGGGTGTTAACCCATGAATAATTGCGCTACAGGGGGCTCCGGCGCAACATTCCTTAAAAACCATACGAGTGGGTCTACAACGAGCCTGGTAAGAGGCCCAAGTGTCCCGGCGGGGGCAGGGGAGGCCTGGTAGGATCTTATAGGTCTAGGAACAGGAAACAGACAATTTCAGTAGTTTTCAGTGGGTGTTAGCCCATAGATTCTACCGCTGCAGGAGGCTCCAACGCAACTTTCTCAAAAACTTATACGAATGGGATCACAACGAGCCTAGGAAGAGGCCCAGGTGGCGCGGCGGTAGCGTGGAAGGCCTGCTAGGATTTTATGGGCCAAGAAATAGGAAATAGGAGATTTTGACAGTTTTCTGCGGGTGTCAGCCCACGGATTCTGGCGCTGAAGAGGGCTCCAGTGCAACTTTCCTGAAAAATCATACGAGTGGACCCGCAACGAGCCCGGCAAGAGGCCCAGGTGGCCTAACAGTGGCGAGGGAGGCTTGCTAGGATTTTATGGGCCAAGTAAAAGGAAACTGTCGATTCTAAAAGTTTTCTGTCAGTGTTAGCCTTCGCTATCTAGAGCTGCAGGGGGATTCAACACAACTTTCTCAAAAAATCATACGAGTGGGCCCGCAAAAAGTCAGGCAAGAGGCCTAGGTGGCTCGGCAGCAGCGAGGGAGGCCTGGTAGAATTTTATGGGCCAAGTAATAGGAGACAGGCGATTTCGGCAGTTTTCTGTGGGTCTTAGCCTACACATTCTGGCGCTGCAGGTGACTCCGGCGTAACTTTCCCAAAAAATCATACGAGTGGTCCGACAACGAGCCCAAGAAGAGGCCCAAGTGGCAGCGGGCGAGGCATAGTAGGATTTTATGGGCCAAGGAACTGGAAACAGGCGATTTCGGTAGTTTTTTATGGATGTTACCCCACGGATTCTAGCACTGCAGGGGGTTTCGGTGCAACTTTCTGTGAAAAATCATACGAATGGGTTCGCAACGAGCAAGGCAAGAGGTCTAGGTTGCCCGGCGACGGCGGGTAAAATCAGCTATTCTTTTTACAAAAACATTTTCATTTCTTACCAAACACACCCTTTATGTAAGGTTTCAATCTCACCAAAACCAAATGTTGTTTTTTCTTTCTTTCTGCATTTTCTTCCTCACTATTTATGTCCATTTTCACGTATAATTTATTTTAAAATGAATTTGATATTTCTAAAATTTTAATTATATGGTGTTTTTAGCTTGAACATTAAAATTCACTTATCTCATTAATGTAAGAGGTATTTTCATTAAATTATCTTAATTAAATATAAAAACTTATCTAAATTAATTAGATTTTCTGGTTTTGTAAAAACATACTTATCTAAATAAGAGTAAATTTAGAGAAAAGGAAATTAATACTTTTTTAATTATGTGAAATAATTATTTATTTTAGATTAAATATAAAAGCTAAAAACATCACATTAAATAAACTAGAAAGAGTACTAGCTAGTTGACCATAAATGCTAGTTATTAATCACCATGGAAGGTAGTTAGATAGTTGGACTTCCTTTATTATTAACTAAAAAATGTCAAACCAAAAAATAAAAACTTTCAATACAAATTGTAAAACTATTACTCCTAATTAATTTTTCATCGTGAATCAGAATTAATCGAATACTCATTCGAAAGAGATATATATTGGGGAAAAGATGTCGAGCAAGTGGAGGCAAATTTTTATCCGTTTTTCGCTCAAGTTCCATCAAAGGATGTGGAGCAGCGGATTGGACTGTTCTTCTCTTAATTAGAAATTTTGGGTTCGAGTTTTTGATATGAAAAAGTTATCGATACAAAGTGCTTTCTCAAGTAAATTCTACACCGTACGAATTCAAATTAATTAAATTCCAATATAAATATCAAACACCAAATAAAGAACAATGCGGAGAGGCCAAAGGAAACAACAAAGTAAAAGAGATTTAATCAATGATGTACAATATTACTACAAGTTATAATCAAGTCATTTTTGCAGGTCCACCCATGGTACTGTTGGGCACCCGCAACTTGCATTTATCAAGGAGTCGTTTGGTGTGAGATAGAATGTATAATAATTTCAGAACAAAATGTAGAATTATTTAATCTTACGTTTGAGTGGAGGTATAAGATAGTCATGAGATTATTTATTTCACTATTTATATCTTAGTAATGGAATAAGTTATCTCATATACATAGTCGAATTACTTATTCCGAAATAACTTTTCCTGAGATGGTTAATCCCAAGATAACTTACTCTCAACCATACAACTTTACTAATTTCTTCTACTTTTAGCATGCATTTGAATATGTGATATAAATTCATAATTGCTAATTAGCGTTTCAACGTTAACATATAATTTGAAATCATAAATCCAAATTTCAAATTCTCAAAAAAAAAAAAATTAGGACTTCAAATCATGATTTTAAAAGATCAAAAATACCTTTAAAGTATGCTAAACTAAATAAAAATATCTTTAATTAATAATTTAACATAAAAATATCTCTACGATCAATAATTTGATTCACAAATACCTCTATTATTATTTAATGAATAAAAAATTTCTTTTTTTCAAATGTAATTTTTTTTTTTTATTGAAAATGGTTCATTCACTTCTTCAAGACACAAGTCTTTGGATAAGACAACAACATCACGGTACAAAGTACTATTGACTTGTACAAAATTTAAAATAAAAATACTATTTAACTTTCTTGTTGACTTGGGAGGTGACCTTCTTTTTCTCTTATTTTATTATCTCTCATATAATATAATTAATATTTTTTTTATCCTATTTTATGTGATACTATTTTGGTCCGTATTAGAAAGGACATCATCTTATTATAATTTGAATTAATTTAACTTTTAATTTTTTTATTCTTGATGATTTTCAGCTACACAAATATCTAAGAATTGTTCTAAATCAAAAATTTTAAAAGTCTTCTTTTTTCCGCTTAAACAACAGTGCCAACTAACCTGCCAACATAATTCTATATTTAAGAAATTTGAATCGTACACTATAGAAACCTTTTAGGATTAGAGCTCCCAACATGATTCTCTCCATATTCAGGACTCGAACCCGATGCTTCTAATCAAGAATGGAGAAGTGTTCACCACTGCACCACAACTCATGTTGATGATTCTATGTTCTTCTAATATTTAAGGAAAGAATATCTTAGTTTATCATAAAATTGTAAAGTCATGTACACGTCCTATCTACCTTAATATGAATTATATTTAATACGTTCATATTTTCTATTATAATATAATATATATTTTTGAATATTAAGTTAACGTTCCGTTGAGTAGTAGTTGTAGACTCGTATTATGAAAGATCCTCCAATCTTTATAAACACATATATTACTTCCATGCACGCATATAAACAAACAATATTGAAGCCAATTAAAATACATGTAAATTATCAACCAACATACATATAAATTACGATTAACGGGATGATATAATATTATGAAAGAGAGAGAAAATATTATTACCTCTAAATTCTTCGGTGTATAAGCATGTTACTTTGACATGAATACAAATTTACTCCTTATATATATAGATAATATTTGTTTAAGTGTTATTGTCCAATTGGAATTAATATTGGATTGTAGAAGTTTATGTTTTGTGTTAGTTTGTTTTAATCCTAATCAGGTAAATTGTTTGTAGAAAAATTTAATCTTTTTTACATATTTTTTGGAAGTTTTTTTTTTTGGTTGGGGGGGGGGGGGGGAGCAATTAGAGTTTTTTTTTAAAAAAACTTATTTAAAATTAATGAAATTGAAATAAAATTGATTAGATTATTTTATTTATTCTTTTTGCAATTAAGGAAATTGAAGATAAAGTTGATTAGATTTTTTTTTTTTTTTGAATAGTATGAAGATGAGAACTTTCTATTTGAAATTATGAAGATAGAGTTGAAAACAGGTTATGTATAAAGTTGTTTCTAAAAATTTGATTTTGACTTCAAATTAAATTTGAAAATTTACGAGTCAAATATTAATTTATCCTTACATAAATCACATAATGAAAAGAGTTAATTATCATTTTTTCTATCCTTTTTCAATTTATAGAAGTTCCTTAAAAAACATGACAATTCGGATACATTAATTCAGTAATTTAGTTACATTAATTCAGTAGAAAAACTTAGAGTTTTTACGTATCAGCAGGTAACAATTAAAACATGATATATTGAACATAGAGATAATTTAAGAATCAGAATTTATGTATCTGAATTACTAAATTAATATATCTGGAGTATTGAATTAATATATCCAGATGGAAAAAAGAAATTTTCAAAATTTTTCAGAATGAGTGAAAATAATAATAAAAAAATAATAAATAAAAAAATATAATTAAATAAGTATTTTTATTTTATTCCAAGAAAAAGAATAATTCTCGTGATCAAACAGATCCTTACTATTTTGTTCCCTTTTATATATACGTGTTAAAAGAGTGTAAGAGTGATAATATGCATGCAAGTCAATATAAAAGCTAATATAATGAAGTTATTGTAAAGTAAAATGGTCCG
Source organism: Solanum rostratum (assembly GCA_029948455.1). Lineage (NCBI taxonomy): Eukaryota > Viridiplantae > Streptophyta > Magnoliopsida > Solanales > Solanaceae > Solanum > Solanum rostratum. Next base: position 66,552,160 of record CM057051.1, on the reverse strand, counting down.
TGATTTTTTAAAAAATTAAATAATTTATCTCATGGTTATCATATATTATAATAAAATCTTTTCACTTTTCTCATGAATTTTGTGTTGAATATTTTTAATTTGACTTTTGCTTAGGCCAAAAGATAATATGGCATGATCAATAAAGCATTGAATGTGAAGAGTGAATTAAGGGTGTGTTTGGGAGGATTCTTAATTTTTTTCATTATTGATTGATCAAATTTTTTAAATAGAAAAAATAAATTGAAGAAGACTCTATGAATATATGATAATTGTAAATACTGTTGGAATAGAACCCCGGCCTAACCATAATAAAGAGTTCTAGACTCGATTTGATTAGTTCAGATAGAATGGATCTTACCAACAATTAGATAAAATAGGGAATATATGTCGAATGACAGAGCCACATAGGTATTAAGGGTTCATCCGAATGTTCTCTGGCGAAATTTTTATGTATATATAGCAGATGTCGAACCCCCTTTGATTAGTTCATATGTCTGCCTCTTAAAATTTTGAACCTCTTTACAGAAAATCTTGACTCTGTCACTGCATATGTCTAATGAAGGTGACTCGTTTCTTAGTACCTATAAACTTATAGCATGAGTGCAGTGACCCTGATAAAAGAGACATGAGTACGTATACAACATGTACTCGTATGTAAGGTAAGCAAAATAAATTAGGACCTACGTTATAATGAAAATCAAATGAAAGGAACATCATGTAGAATCAACTTAAATGAACAAAATCAAATATGGGTAATCGAAACCACTTGATATGTATTTAATTTTATTTCTTTTAAACTTTGTATCGAATCATATTACATTACATAAATTTACCTCTCGCCCTACCCCACGTATTTATTTTTTATCTTTCTTCTTCTTCTTCACCTCTCGCCCTCCCCTCCCCTCCCCCCCCCCCTCTCTCCCTCCCTCCCTCACCCCATCCCTATGTTCAAGCTGAGGCCCTCGAGCTCCATTTTCTTTCTTTTTCTTTTTCTTTTTTTGCTTCTTCTCAATGAAATTTTTTTCTAAAGCAAATCATACTATTTTCTACACTTTGTTTAATTATTGATAACAAAACTAATTAAGCAAATTCAAAATTTTAAATGAATCAATTTATCTTCTTTTCATATAACTTTAAAATTAGAAATGATAATTTTGAAAGAATCAATAAATTTCCCAAATATTAAAAAAACATAATAGAAATTTGGATAAAAAAAGCTAGATAATACTTTTTAATCATCTCGAAATCTAATAGGTTCATTTAAATTGTTCGAAACATTAAAAGAAATATTCAGATAAGATTTTAAAATTGAAAAGAGGTAAACTAATAGTAGTAAAAGAAGGAAGGCAGAGTTATTATAAAAATAGTGACATTGAAAGTGAGGAGTTTCTGTAGAAGAAAAAAAAATAATAATAAAAAATAATAAGAGAGAAAAAAAATTAAAACACACACAAAAAATACATTTTATAACAAATTACGTGGGTGGTTGCAGCAGCAACAATAACATATTCAGTGAAATTCCATAAGTGAGGTCTGGGGGGAGTAAAATGTACGCAACCTTTACCCCTAACTCATAGAGATAGAGATAATATTTTCGAAAGATCTTCGTCCCAAAAATATTAAGCCCCAAAGCAGAACAAACCACATGTAAAAATAAATAATATATTCATTATTTTAGATTGCTCATACTCTTTGCAAGAATACATACACTCTCTATATTAAACAAATAAAAAATAATATAATAATTTAAATTTATTTAAAAAATAATTAAACACCAACATAATCAAAATATCTTTTTGAAAATTCACGACAACTTCAGATATCATTTTATTTTATTTTTTCTCTTATATTTATGAATGATAGGTGAGCCTACAACCTCCTCCCACTTGTAATAAAAGATAATTAGATTATTTTGTCTTGTTCCCATTTGGCTAATTATTAAATATGTAAACACCAACAAATCAATTCATCCTCTCCAACGTCACGGGACACAATTTGCATTTATTTCCATGCACCCCACGAGCTAATGGATAATTTTTACTTCATTTTGACTTTACATCGTGAGGTCGCAAGTTCAAAATTAATTTTTTTCGAAGTTGATTGACAAGTGTAAATGTGTGCATCCTCACATAGATGGGCGAGTTCGTCTCTATATGTAAAATATCATGCACGAGTACATTTAATATATCAATGTATTTTTATGCTGAATACATGAAATTAATACTGAATATACTAGTTTGAATATACACGAATATATTGAAATATTAAACATATTAGTGCATATTTAATAATGAATACACAGATACATATAATTATAAAATGTAGATAGAAAAAAGTTTTAAAAACAAAGACAGGCGAGAGAGAAGGGAGGCGAGATATATGTGCTAAATATAGTGTATTTAGAAATAACTTGAACAGGATACGTAATTTTTAAAACTTATATGAATTTGCATTAGAAAAATTTCTCCAAATATAACGATAGATCCATCTATGAGTGCGTCACTTCTGATTATTAAATAAGAAACTATTTTTATTGAAATTACTTTAAAATTTTGAATGTAATATCTCTGATTAATCATGTACAGAGGTGGTTCAACGGTGTTAAAAAAAAAAAAAAAGGCAAACGTCTTAAGCCTCAATTTTTATTTTAATAATACTAGGCTATAGATGTTCTTTCTTTTTTTCAAAAAAAGAAAATACTAATTAAATACTATTTATCGTAAATATTATTTATTTCATATTAAAAGAAAGAATCATTAAAATAAGTTTGACATATCTAAAATACGATTATATGATCAATTAAAAAGAATTACTAAATAAAATCAATTATAATTTTTTTAAATAATTCTGCATCTCAAAAAATACAACACGCAACGGATAACTCTTCCTAAAATTAAGTAGCTTTCTCTTATTTTCCAGCTAATTACAAACTCATTTTCAACACACATCAAAAAAAAAGTGTTTAAACCGTATCCTTAATGCCCTAGCCCCATCCCCTACTCCTCTCCTCACGTATATTCGTCTCGTTTTATATGACATTTTTTGTAATTCATATTAATTTGATTAAATTTAACAAAAATCTAACTTTATAATATATTTTTTCTATCTCATATTAATTTAATTTTTTTTGAGTTTATCCGTTGTTAAATATAATTGAATGGTTTAAAGTTTAAGATGAATGTTTGAAACTTTCTGTATTTGTTTTTTCGTTTATGAAGTTTTATATTTTCTTGAAAATAAATTATACTACTTGCAAAGTTACATTATGTTTGAAACTTAGGCCATACTTATTTTTTTTTTATTTGTTGAAGTTTTATATCTTCTGCGAGATAAATTATATTGCTTGCAAAGCTATATTTATGATCTCATAAAGAATAATAGCGAAAAGTATAATTTAAATTATGTTTTTAAATTTTTTTTTAATATATATATGCATTATCTCATAAATTAAGTTAATACGAAACAAAAAAAATTTACAATTACGTAAATATCTAAAACTTATCTTTTAACTCATAATTTTTTTTTTAAAAAAATAACTGAGTAGTAAATCGAAAAAAACACACGTAAAATGAGACGAAGAGAGTATATAATACAACATACTCCATATATATATATATATAGGGACTCGCATAAACACCTTCACTACAAAACTTTCAAACTCTCAGAGACATAAATACAAACACCTTCAGTGCAATTCTCAAATTGCTTCAAATGGCGAAACAAGATGAAGGATTAACGCTAGAACTCATACGAAAACATCTCCTTGAAGATTTCACAACTACAGAATCATTCATCAACAGTCTAAATTCTTGTTTTCCCGATGACATCTCCCCTGTTTTCACTTCAGTAAAAACAGAGCCATCTACATCCAATTCCCTCTCAGATTCACCCAATTCCTCATACCCAAACGAACCCAATTCACCAATTTCCCGTTACTTCAATCTCCACTCCGATTTCCCCGAATTCAAAATCGATTCAGATACCATCTTCACCCAAGTTTCAGACTGCTCAGCTGGTTCTAATGAAAGCGATAAGAAGAAGAAGAAGAATTACAGAGGGGTGAGGAGAAGGCCATGGGGGAAATTTGCGGCGGAGATTAGAGATCCAAGTAGAAAAGGATCGAGGATTTGGTTGGGTACTTTTGATACTGATATGGATGCTGCAAGAGCTTATGATTGTGCGGCGTTTAAGATGAGGGGAAGAAAAGCTATTCTGAATTTTCCGTTGGATGCCGGAAAAGCTGGTGCTCCGGCGAATATTGGCCGGAAAAGGAGAAGAGAGAACAAGATGGAGTTGATGAAGATGCTGAATGTGTAATTCGTATGAACTGTGAAGTATGTTAATTAATACTTATTACTTAATGACTATAATCAGTTTAATAATGAAATTGCGCGATGATACTCTGTACGCGAATCAAATTGTATAGCGAAATATACAAACGCTATAAAAAACTATGAATGGTATAGCAAATTATACTAACATATATAAATGTTGCGTGAAATACATAAACATTGTTATAATTATAGTTACGAAATGTGATTAATCAAACTATAGCTATAAAGTATAATTAAAATATTTTTGAGTGGCTATATGCGAAAATTCCTTATAGTTCAATAACTCAAACTCAATTAAAATTTATCGATTCTAAGGAAGCAATCGTTGAATTTAAGATTGTGGACTAAATCCTGAAGTAAAAGGCAGGAGAAAGGGAAAAAAAAAAAGAAAAAAAGCGACGACTAATCAACAATTTCAAGTACGACTAACTCTATCTATGCTGAACACACAGAATTTTATACCCACTCTATTCTTATACCCTATGCTTATTAACTTTTTTCATACATAAAAAGCTCTACTTAATACTAAAGAGTTTACATAATACATTAAAAAAGAATAGAGAAAAATGATAATGAACTCTTTACACAGTGATTTATGTAAACTCCACTTATCAAATTTAGTTAAAAGTATAATAACATATATTATACCATAATTTAAATTTTGAACAACTTAATTTGAATTCTTAAAAGTGATGAATGTTATATTAAATATTGTTGATTGGAGAAGGTTAATAGCTCAGTTACCTAAATTTTCATTTCGTTAGTGAATGTTTAATTCTAACCTTGTAATCTCCTTTTTTATTTCTCTTTTGGGTGCAAAGAGTTCAACCGATCTCTCTTCAACAAAAAATTATTTTGTATATTTAATGATAAATATTTTTTTATGTATATAGTGGTAGATAAACTGGGTATGTTATAGTTGTTGTTATGAATATTTTTAACTTTTTCGTATATTTACTTCTTTTCACATATCAGGTTAAATTGTCTCGTAGTTTGATTAATTATTTAATAAATAAATCTTATATTAAATCTTTAAAACTTAAATAAATTATATGAGTTACGACTAAATTGCGCCCTTATTGCCACAACTATACATAGAAGTTGAGAATAATATCTTGATGATCAACGATTAAAAATGTCGATGCTACAAAAAAATTATTTACATTATTGATATTAAAGACTAACAATATTAATTGTGCGATAAAATTAATTATATTATCAGTATATATAACTTAAATTTATAAATTATTAAAGTACCCTATTATTTGGTGAAAAGATTTACTGCCAAATTGAAGTGTTCTTACTAAGCATAAGTAGTAAAAAAGATTGATTAATGACTAGTTGTAAACATTTAATTACACATTACAAGTAAGTTTCAAAAGTTCTATGGCTACACAAATGCTATATCATATTTTAAATATTAAGTTTCAATTTTTTCTAATGATTATTATTATTAAAAGTACCCTTTCGAGCAATGTCATATAAATTGAGAAAGATGGCAATGACTAATTCAGAGCAAAATCTATTATTTAGACGAACTCAATAACTTTTGACCAGATATCATGTGTATACATTGAAAAATTCATGGAACATTTATAAATATTTGATTAAGTACTCAACTATTATTGTAAATAACTTCAAATTCTGAATTCGCTCGGCGAAAAGAAGGTGAACCAAGCAATACGGGAACAAAGAAGGAAAAATTACCTAAATACGCAATTTGATTTATCATATTCTCTGAAATTCCCCACCATTTGAAAAAATTTACGAAAATCCACTCTCTGATATTCTCAGAGACATCACTTATGCAATGTACGGATCGGATACATCACCTCACTCGATGTATCAGTCGAATACATCACTTCATGCAATATATCAAAATGTGCGCGATGTATCGAAATGTTTAGTGATGTGTTCGAAATCGAGATGTATTGGGATGTTGAGGGATATATTCAAAACCGAGATGTGATGCATCAAATATTTTGAGATGTATCTGAATTCCATCAAACTTAAACGATTTTTATAAATTGAAAAAGAGTATGAATAAAATGTAATTAGCTCCTTACATTATCAGTGCGCATATTGTAGCCCAACCATATCTAGATTCGTGTCGCGTAGAGCCCCTTTTGGAGGAAAGCACTCCTTACTTAGGATTTTTTTATTCTCAGGACTTGAGTACAAAACCTATAATTAAGAAAGAAGCAACCCCGTCCGGTGCATCACATCCTTTAATGGTAATAACTTCACACATTATGAACCAAATAGAGGACCATTTAACCAATGGACCCCAAAAATTTGGTTCATGCATTATTATTACTTACTACTATATGATAACAGTCTGAGGCACAGACAGACAATGACAAGTTGAAAAGATCACAACATAGTACAATATAAATATAACACAATGTATATAGACAAATTTTACAAATCTATGAAAACTATATATCACAAAAATCTACAAGATAAATTAACTACTTAATGTGCTACTTGCTAAGTGGCCCCTTTCCCTACATCTTTAATAACTAGTTGCTAAGCTTTTGTCTCAACATCCCAAACATGGACCACATACAATTTTTGTTTGGCAAAATCATCAAAGTCAAAATCAATGGGGATCACTTAGTTGTTCCTTTGCAACATTGGGCACATCTTCCACTTGAACAATGTGGGGTGGTTTGATTTTCGGACTAAGTTAATGCGAAATTATAATTTTTGAACTGATTTATAAAATTGTCTAATTATATTTCTTTATTTATCATTCTCATTCATTTTCAAAAATTTCAAAAATCCCTTTTCTCTACTGGAATACACTAATAATTCAGTAATCTAAATATGTTAATTCTGATTCTTAAATTATCTTTGTGCTATAAACGTCACCTAATGATATTTAAGAAAGCTTAATTTTTGTATCTAGAACTGGAGTAATGAATCCGAATTACTGAATTAATGTATTCAGATTGCCATATTTTTCAAATCGAAAAATGATTGGAAAAAATGGTAATTAACTCTATACACTATGTGATTTATGTAAATCTTCATTAATTTATCTCATTTGAAAGGTGAGATAGAATAGAGTTTGCTCTATTTTCACTTGATTTGACACAAAATTCAGAAAAAATGAAAAAGACTTTTGAATCTTATGATCTTGAGTTAAAAATATATCAAATTATTATGGTCTTAAATGTGTTATATAGAAAGAGTTGCTAATAAGAAAAAGAGACATTTCTTTTAAACAGACTAAAAAGGAAAATAAGTCAAATTAAAATGAAATACATCAAATAAAATGAGATATATCCAAGATCAAGTTCGAAATTAATTTTATATTTTATTTAATTAAAGATATAAATTTATTTTGGCTAAATTTACACCTTCAACTAAACAAAACATAAACTAATCTCAAACTTAATTTTAAGATATTTTATTCTTATCTCACGAACCAAACTATTTGTAATAGTGATAGAATTATTGGATATTTTCAAGCATTTATTGGACATATATCAAGTGGAAGCAGCCGCAAAAATCCAAAAGGCCCATAGCTTTCATACTATGGCCAATGGAGACCTACATGTGTGCACATATCCAGAAACTTTTAATAAATTTTATTTTATCTTATCCAATATATAAATTAATTTATATTTTTATATAACAACTATCCATTTTAACATTGCTACTGAAGTTGATGTAGACTATAAAATTATCGGGGATTCAAGATTTTTTGATCACTTATTAAATACTAAATAAATAAACTTTAAATTTTTGATATAAAAATAAAATCTCTTATAAATAAATATAAAATAATAAAAATATAAATAACCTATAAAATTAATTCTCCCATGTCTTACCAAAAAAAAATAAAAATACAAAAATTGTTTATGTATAGGGCAGGGCAGGGCAGACTTATATAGGTGTCAAGAGGTTTACTTAAATCTTCTCGACAAAAAATTACACTATATTTATATTTCTTTACATATACAAATTTTGAACTACATAAATAAAAAGAAGATATAGCCCGTGATACTATACTGCCCAACTTAGGTTGTAAATACAGTCCCCAAATCATAGGTTAGATTCTTACTAGGTGCGTAAGCTACTTAATTTTTTTAAAATTTTGTCTTTTCAAACAATGTAATTTCGTCGAGTGGTATTGTAAATATGCTTGAGAATAATGATCTCTTTTTTGAGTTTATACTTTGCACTCTAATTCACATATTTTTATTTTTTAAACTCACTAAATGAAAATCCCGAATTCACAATTGTTGATGTACATATAACATCTTCCTTCATTACCTGTGGGTTAACAACTTACTCCGATACATGGGGCAGATATACCATATAGTATGTGAGTTTAGTTGAATTTAATATCATTCAAATATTGTTTACGTGATAAGGGGAAAAAAAAAGAAGCTAAATAAGTACAAACTTAAGGTAGGAGCCACAGTTACAACCATGAATTCAATAATTTTACTTAAATTTGTATAAAGTGTTTTTGTTTAATATAAATAAATAATAAATAATCTATCAAAAACCCAATAAACAAAAAAAGATTGTGATAAAAAAAAACCCTATAAATTTAGAATTCTAAATCTTCATTTGTTTGATATGTGCTTTTTGTCATATCTAGTTTATTCAGTTTTTAAGACTAGAGTTCCCAAGAAACATCTCTGTTTCTATGAGATAGTGATAAAGTCCGCATACATTCTACCCTCCCCAGACCCTACTAGTGGAATTTCACTAGGTATGTTGTTGTTGTTAAATCTTCCTTCGTTTTGAACACAGAAAATCAAATGAACCATATGATACAAAAAATCTTGAATTCATAGAATCAAAATCTTGAATGTGCCTTTGGTTACACTAACGTCCAAAATCTAAAAAGGGTATATGCTAAAACTGAGTGTAACCTTACTAGATGTATACATTTAAGTGTTTCTTTTTTTTTCCCAAACATACTTCGAATTAAAAATAATGAGTTTAATCCAACCAATGACAAAACTTGTTCTAAATTTGTCTCTGCAAACCACATGACATGTCTCTTTCTTCTAATGACAAACAAATAATAAATCATAATAGAGCTGAATTCAATAAATTCATTAATTTCCCTCAGCCTTTATTTAAGCCATAAAACTATCTCATGGCAAATTCCATCGAGTATTTTCTGCTTTAGCAGTATTTATAAGATTATATGTCTAAATTCACACCGCATGGATTAGTTTGACCTTCATATTCCAAATCAAAAAGCAAGTTAAAACAAAGAGTACTATATATCACTGATGAATGGAACTGTGACCATGTATACTAGAGCACAATTGAGTTGAATAATATTCCTAATAAAAGTGGTCATACGAGGGCAAAGATAACCTTACCTGCAAGCTTAGAGGCGGATCCAAGATTTGAATTTGATGAGTTTCTGTAACAAACTCAAGTTAATACTATAATAATAACTGAGTTACACAATCATTTTATAGATATTTAACAATTTTTTAAATATATATATATATACACAGAGTTTGGGTTACATTCGTGGGCGCTAAATATAAACCCTATAGATCTGCTCCTCCCTGCAACCATAGATGAAAAGATCAAATTACTTTTCCAGCATTTCACAACAGCCTTCAATGCAAAACATTTTAAAAGTCTAGGATTGAAAAGGAAATAAGAGAGACTAATTGATTTAAATCATTGATCACCTTGAAAATTTCAGATTTGATTTGGCCTCTATACAATAAAATTATCGATCATATGTTGTATAACATCAGCACCTTCAGCATCCAGTTTTTTATCCTTCACCTGTAAACACAAGTATTGCAGTTTTAAGCACACACTACATGTAAACAAGGTCGAAAATGTGAAAATGCTACGGAAAAGGTCCAAATATGCTGTTAAAGTATTCGAAATTGAACAGCTATACCCTTTGTTAGCAGTTTAGCTCACATATGCTCTTACCGTTCAATAGTTGGTCCAAATATGCCCTTAACTTAACTAAAGCCATCACGCAACCTAATTAGCTGGTTAATGAGCCAAATATGCCCTTAAAGTATGCAAAATTGTGATATCATCCATAATTTCAACTTTAAAAAGGTTCAAGAAATATGAGGACAAATGATTAAAGATGCCAGGCCCCATCTAAAAAATTGCAAACAGCAAATATGAAAACCCAACAGTTCCCTTGGAAATTTGAAGACTGAAATTTTGCACAATACTGCTATATCAGATAATGAGCTTCCTTCTGGTCCGCTAACACCATAATCGTGCTGCAAAATCTTCATTTACTCTTATATACTTTTCATGGAATTTAGCTATAGCATTGAGTGTAACAAATTATATTTAGTTACAGAGTTTATGAAGTGAATGGGAAACGGCATCAAGTTACGGGGTCTTTTAAGTGAATGACAAACTGCATCTAGTCACAGGGTGTACAAAGTGAGTCACAGATACAACCCCAGGGAAGAGAACAGGAAGAGAAAATTGAAGAGTGTGACAAAAGTTGTGCAACTTCAGTTAATCTGCTTAAAATGAAAAATGGAAGGATACATTAGATAAACTATAAGCTCGAGGAAGGCATACTGCTCTGTTTTTACTTTCACCATCTTTTCAACTTTTACGTACTGTAAGCTCGAGGAAGGAATAGTCCTCTGTTTTTACTTTCACCATCTTTTCATCTTTTACGTACTGAAATGCATAGGAAAATTGTGAACTCTCTGCCTTTCATATCCTTCCTCTCTTTTCTAAACAAAACAGAAGAGAACATCAAAGTCCAATCACCAGTACCCCGCCAATTCCACATGCAATATTGCATTTCAATACCTACAAGAATTACTTTTATTTAACGCTTTGAATTGTACTCCCTCTGTCCCATTTTATTTGACGGTTTTTGACTGTGTAGGGAGTTTAACAATGAAAAAAGGAACTTTCGAAACTTGGGTCTAAAACATGCCATAGACATTTGATGACTTATAAATCAATCTCATTAAGTTAAATAGTTTTCAAATATAGAAAGCTGACATTTTTTGGGACAGACTAAAAAGGGAAGTGTGTTAATAATGCTTTCCTCCCAGCTGGCTTAAAAAGTGGACTACATGAACCACAGAATAGTGTAGAATATATCACTTTACAAGGGTGTCATATTACACTAGCTCTCCCTACCACTGCTACCACCACCACACCCACTTGGGCTATAACAATGTTTCGTTTTTTAGCACCACATAGTCCTCCACTATGTTATCTACATGTCTAAAGTGGCAATGTCTTAGATTAGCTCTCTCACCATTGATACCACCACCCCAACCACTTGGGCTATAATGATGTTCTCATTTTTTTAGCACCAGGCTCTCCTCCACTATATCATAACATGTCTAAAGTGGCAAAGTGGTCCAGAAAGAGACATCTTTTAAGCCAAAATCTCTCATTTTTCTACTAATGCAACTATGCAAGGTCAAATAGTGCAATACACAAGATGTATGCAAGAGAGTTAGGACAGATGGAATGGGAGAGTAATATCCCTGCTTCAAAAATGCAAATTGTAGGTCAATGGAGTTTCTCGCCAAAACTTGAACCTTGTTCCATCTGCATAACTAGTTCATATTTTTTGTCTTATTAATTCTTGAGGCTATAAAATAGGCAAGCACCAGGATACAACACATGAACACATAGGACAACGACACAAGTCCCATAAGTAGTTTTTCAGTTGTAAATCTATGAGGTAGATGAATGAAAGTTATCTTCTACTCATTAAACAAAATAGCGTATAGTTGATACTTCCATCAACATAATTAAATGAGACTTGACTGTGGTTCCAGGAGAACCACTAAAACATCTATAAATGCTCTGAGCAATCACTTAAGTAATTATCACTTATCAGTAGTCAGGAGAGGGAGAGACCTGAATAACACTGTGAGCAGCAAATCTACGCCTGCTCCTCTGAAAGCTAACGTCCACTTTATCCCACGACACTCTAGATAAACCAGTCACCAATTCTTCTGCATAAGAATTCAAACATGAGTATTGAAATATTTAGAGGCGAAGAAACTCTATACACACATACATACAATACAAAGGGAAAAATCAGAATTTCCAGTGGACCAAAACAAAATACCATCTCAAGTACTCCCTCCGTTTCAAAAAGAATGACCTAGTTTGACTTGACACGGAGTTTAAGAGAATAAAGAAGACTTTTCAATCTTGTGGCCCTAAATTAAAGTAATGTCAAACGTACCAAAATGCCCTTTAATCTTGTGAATTTTAAACATGCCACGTGGAAAGTTAAAATTAAAGTTTTGCCAGAAAAGGAAATGGGTCATTCTTTTTTAAACAGACCAAAAAGGAAAACAGGTCTTTTTTTTTTAAACAGAGGGAGTAATAAACACTCAAACCAAAGAGCACAGGGAAAGTTCGAAAAACGTGCAATGTTCAAAAAGGTTGAGGGCCTATCTTACATGTATTTGTTAGGGGCTATACGTTCAATGCACATGATGTAAATATTTGTATGACAGCACAAAAATTTTCTTTCTTCATAATTTTTAGTGTATTTTTATAAAATACTCATACCCAATGTGCACCAGTTTCCGTTCGACACAGATTCAATAAAGAAAAATGAAGGATTCATGTGACACAGAGGAGGGGTACGTATCATCTCAGTTTTACAAACTTAATGCTGCCCCCATTCCAATTTATTTAGTTTGTTTCAGAAAGAATGCCGCTTAGTCTCTATTTCCATTTTACCTTTATGACACTCCCTTATATGAATGACGAGGCATGTTTACACCCACAAGATTCAAAGGGCAATTTTGGTATGTTATACACAGAGACGAGGCATGTTTACAAACACAAGATTCAAAGGGTAATTTGGTATATTATACGCACCCTTTAGTTTACTACCGAAAAGTTCAAAAGTCTTTCTTTTTGTATTCTAAACTTCATGCCGCAGTCAGAGTAAGACGTATTAAATGAGATCGGGAGCAGCATAATATTTTAGGATCAAAACACATTGGTTATTTCTTTAAAGTGATATGTACTAGAAAAACTGATCCACAATTTAAGTCAGTCATGCATGCATGTACAAGAGAGCAGCATTACTAAATATATCAAAGACCCCAGAAGGGGAGAGGAGGATGGGGCTAAAAGAACCAAGAAACGATTTGACCTAAAGCCAACTTCTTTTCGTAAGGAAAGAGCAACAAACCTTCCAACTTGTCCAAAGAATCATCTTCCTTCACAACAGACTCACCCTGCTCACCATCACATGCCTTGCAATGTTCTTCATAGACAATGTGAGGATACTTTTCATTCAAGGAGTCTTCCCACTGTAAACACCAAAACAGTTTTTCACATAAGATCTGATAGGTGGCAGCTATAATACATACCACAGAAAGATTGTACCTTGGGTAGTTCATTATTGCGTCTAATAGATGACGTTCTCCAACCAACAATATCTAAAGAATTATTGTTAAAGAAAAATGGTATATTTCAGAAGTTAGGGTATCATAATTGCGGAAAGCCTGATTCAACAATGCAATCAGGATACGGTCATAGCCAACATTTGAATATGCAACTCGGCGTTTGAATGAACGCAATGCAGACCTATATACATGAATTTTACAACTAATCAGCATCAATATGTAGTAATATTTACTACAGGTCCCAATAAACACAGGACCAATCAATCCTATATGTACTTTATTATCTCTGAAACATACAAGAAGTGTAGTTCACCATCGTCTTCCACCATGCGTTTAAGTAATGGAGGCCTCCCTTCATCATTATCACAAAGAAAAAGGTGTCGCCCCGTTCTTTTAAATATCAAATGGATTACATGGAAAGCAGCTTTCTCTAAGGCAGTTACACCAAAAAGAAATGGAACCTGACAATACCTTGAAACATTTAGTATTACCAAAAGGTTCAACAACTGATGTAGCATATATTATATTAAGAAACCTCAAAATCTTACAAACATGAACACGCTTGAGAAACAGGAACAATGCACTTTGACATATATCAAGATATAGCAACAAATAGAATATGTTGAAGATAGGCAATCACCTCGATCCTTCCAAATAGTTTGATAAGAGAGCATAAATCGACGGTCATACAGCATGAATCTGGGATCAAATTCTATGTACGGCTAACCACTATCGCTCCCAAAAAGACTAATTCTAAGCTTTAGCAAAGTAAACCAAGCAGAATAAGTACAATGCAGAACCATCACTGACTTGCGATTCTCAAAGAACAACAGCTGTGGAAAAACAATGTTTATTACCAGGAAGTGCCAAGGTTAAATGAGTAGAGATCTTTTACGCTTTTAGAAACTCAGAAAATCCAAACCTAAATCACAACATACAAAGAGAGGCAGAGACCATTATGAGAAGATCTAAAAAGTTTGTCAGTATGCAGATTTATGATTTGATTAATGTGGCAGGATTAAAAGATTTTCACATTGGGCAGCATTTAGCACACTTGGACTAGTTCAACTTGAAAGTAGATAGAACTGCCCATGGATGGAGTTTGGATAAAGGTCTATACTCCCACCACATAAGCAGGCAAAAATACTTTATGGCACCCTCAAATGTAAATTGGAAGAAGGGCACTCTTTTTAATTCATGGCTGCTCTTCTTATTCCTTTATTCATGTCCATATGCTCTGCAAGCCCCTCCAATGCCACTTCATCTACCTTTGTCAAGTACGTCTTCAACCCCCCACCACTGAAAAATTGAAGCTCCTCTAACCAGGCACAAATGCTCTCCCCACCCTCTCTCTCTGACTCCCAAGAACCTTGCATCAACCCATCCTTCCACCCATGAGTCTATTTCCCCAACATCCTAACACACATCATCTCCCTCGACTCACCTCAAACCCAATTTGATCTGCTTTAACTGGCTCCTCCACATATCAGATGCTCTTCTTCAGCCCTATGTTGCTCGGACTCTTCGAAAGTGTCAGCGGGTGCATGTTGGATTCGCCAAAAATAGTGTATTTTCAAAGAATCTGACACGGGTGCAGCATTGAAAGTGAAGAGTCTGCGCAACTCAGCCGGACCATTTTTCCTACTTTGCTGCATTTTATCAGGCCGTTGTTGCTATAAAACCAAAGCTCCTCTATAGCGGTAACTTCTACAGATATAAACGCTTTTGCATGAAGATTGCATTGCAAATGAAAGCAGATGGTCCAGGAAAGTTTGTCTTCATTTTGAAATTAAAACCACCACTTTGTTTTCTTTCAGAAACCAGTACAGGAAAATTGACAAAAGAAAACGAAAAATTTAAATGTGTATCAAGGGTATTTAGCGATACAGGCTATTCCTAACTAGACCTGATAAACAGGAAGTTAACCCATCAAAAATCATGATAACGTAATGGATAGTAATCCAATCTACAAGGAGATTATATTGGCATGCCAGATGACCCTTAAAACTAACTAAACCTGGTCTCTAGAAGTATCAAAATGTGGAGGTGTGAATCTCTCTCTTCTGCTCATAAGCATCATTTACCGATAACGAGACAGAGGCATATTGAAAGATGATAAAAAACCATTTTTCTCAATCACAACTATATTACCTTCAAGTATTTAATAAAATTTGAATAATAGCGCTGGTACCTGCTTGTTACCCCTAGAACCAAGATGAGGTGTGGCAACGGTGATAAAATTAACTGGTTCCAAACCAGCTATTGTGCAACCCTTCAACCCTTCTACACATGCATTGGCTGATAAATCCTCAGTATTCTCTATTCTAGGAGGTCTATATAACCTCCCAATGGCATATCTTGCCACCAACCCTCCAACAGAGTGTGAGACAAAGGAAATTTTCTTCAGACCTGGCTTTCTCTTGATCACTTCAAGAACCTAAATCCATCTCCATATTGTTAGTAGACTTTGGTAGACATGCCAAGATCTGGAGCACATATTAGAAAAAGGATAGAATGGAAATGAAAAAAGCAACAGTATTAGAAGAAATTAACCTCCTCTGACAGTCTCTCACCCATTACATCCACACCATCCAATGTTAGTTTTCCTATATTACGTTCACTACCTGCAGAACAAATCATTTTCTTTAGTCCTCCTTTTGGTATTCCATTTTTCTGCACATATTGGATGCATGTGGAAACTGAAACAAGTATGCTACAAAAGTACAAATGCCCATACAATCTTGTGAGTAGCTCATTAGCACTAATCTCAAATGAAACTATAGAAAATGAGAGATAGTTGGTAATTTGACTAGAATTCGGCACACACAGTTTCCCACTCTTAATAAGAAAAAGGAGGGGGGAGAGTAAAGAAAACTTAGTAGCACCTTATCCTCATAGACAATGATTTTCACCATCTTATGAAGAAACAATACTTCTATAGAAGAAGTGAAAAGACTTTTGAATCTAATACCGCATGGAAAAGCAAAAATAGTTAGCACAACCAAAAAGCATTTACCAGCTATTATACACCTCTGTACCTAAACAAGCATGCCAAGACTCTTTTGTGGTGTCAAATTGACTTGTTACTCAAAAGGAAGTTTCGACATAATATAGAACTATTAATGAAAGTATCCCCTGTCTACAACTTAAACTTCTAGATGGGGCAGTTCATACACTTCAATATAGATAATAAAACAGGCAAATGTTTTGAATTTCAGCGTCACCGCCACTCATCAACAAAATATTTTCATGTACTTGGCTTAGAAAAAAGAAGAATGCCCGAACACGAGCCCAGTGACAGAGAGGGATTTTATATGTGTGGTATCTTTTCCCTTTTCTAACTAAAGGTAACAGTGTTAAATAATTTCTTAAGCACACGAGCTGTGCTGATAGCCAACTTTACAGTTTACAAGAAACAAACACATCCTAAAAGTAAATCGCTGTTCTTCTCACAAAGAATCCATAAAGCCTACTGGAGATACCATGTTATTTACAAAATCTCTTTACACCAAAAGTAAGACGAATACAAGTGGATTCAAAAAATACATGTCATTCTTCAGATTTTGAACTTGTCACTTAAAGCAACTTTTAAGCCCCCTTCACAACTACACTAGAATTTTCCTCTTTACATAGGATTCAACCATTTATATTCTCACAGTAATTTTTCGAAGTGAATCCATTAAGCCCCTTCCTTCTTACAAGCTACTCCACTTCATGAGGCAACGTGTTGTAGGCCTAAATGACATTAATTTACGTGTTTCATCTCTAAGTTAAAGAATAAGTTCCACCAAGCCAAACAAATGACTACTAAAAGGTTTTATCTAAGAAGCATAAATGATATTTCAATTTTCATATAACCAAACAAAGAGCAAGATTCAAATGAATAACTTGGGCCTATCACTATGAACAAAATAGCGTCAACTGACAATCTAATTTGCAATGAAAATTTGCTGGAACAGAATCAAATGTGAATGTGTACGAAAATGCAGTTCCTGTCGGGATGGTTATTTAATCCTTACACCTTGTTCTCATTTATATGCATTTTACTTGGACTAAGAACAGCTGATATACCATTAAGGACACAGGGTGCAACCACTTGTCACATATCAATGTAAAAGGCAGAGAATAACAAAAAGGGTACCTGATATTTATTGACAAAGAAGCAAAATGGTAAGAGGAGGGGGATGAAGTGTAGAGGAGTTGCAGTATGTGGAAACAAGCATGTGAAATCAGAAATGCCATTCCAGATAGATGCACTTACAATGAACAAAAACTTTGTCAGGAAACCTCCGAACAAACTGCTCAGCACCAAACTTCCAGTCTGTAGTGCTGTTGAAATATATGGATTACAAAACCAAGGTATAAGTACCTTTGCTTTAAGTGAAAACCGTAGGAATCAATAGAATATTGTTTCACGCAGTATGAATTTGAAATGCGAGCAACTAAGAATTGCAAGTGAAGATACCTCCACGGCTCCACCCACCAAACAAAAAAACTAATGAACACAAAACACAGGCTAAAAGCAGCTTTCTTTTTGGCATGGAAATTTTCATGATCTATCTATTGAATGACATATTCAATATGGTCATGTAAATAGCATTGAAGAATATGATCTAGTTAATCAATTATTGCATAACAGGTTCTGAAAATTTCCTAGATATTGAAGCAATGCAAACCACTCCAAAAAGTGCATAGCAAAATATGTAAAATAACAACTAATCCCTCCGTTTCAATTTATTTATCTTTCTATTTTAGTCCGTTCCAAAAAGAATGTCTCCTCCTTTTTTGACAACTTTTAAATTCAACTTCCTAGATGACATGCATAGGACCAAAGAGTGAAGATCATTTTGGTACATACCACAAATTCTTCCTAAACTCTGTGCCAAAATCAAAATCAGACAAACAAATCAAAGCGGAGTGAGTATTCACAAAAACTGAAACAAATATCCTCCATTTCCAGAGGAACTATAACAGGACTAGAGAAACTAAAAATATCAGACGACTAATTAGGAATCTCAAAAATCACTATCAAACAGTAGGAGCTAAGATTAAAAATTCTCCATTTGCCCTTTCTAATAGATCATAATACCTTCTAATTAGATCATAACACTTCACAGGGGACTAATTACGAGTCTCTAAATCAAAGTCAATCAGTAGGACCTAAGACTAAAAATTCTCCATTTCCCCCTTCTAATTAGATCATATACTTCAATTTCATCATCAACAACAAAATAAATTATTTCAACTTCGATATTCCGCAAATGAGTGGAAAAGGAATGTAAAAAGATGACAACTTTAACACACACACCTTCCGAGAATACCGTGGACCATAATTACAAGATGATCAACGGAAGAAGCATCGGAATTTTCACAACTGAAGACATCCTCGCCGCCGTCAACAGTTTCCGATGAGCAAACTCCTCCTCCTCTGTTTTCCATTTCGTTTTCTCCTCCTCCTTACTCAAATAAGTACTTCTTCAGTTCCAATAACTGAATTTTCGCATTCAGCACTAAAACTTTTCAGAAACGGAAGATCAAATTACGGGCAAAATGATCGGGAATTTAATACTTCGTCGGAGTTAGGTTAACCGCTTTACAGAAAGCCGGCCGGTAGCTATCGGAGTGAGGTGGTTAATTAAAGGAGATCATGATGTGGCGGGGAAATAGTATTATATAACAATATATCAGTGTTATATTATAAGTGAAGTTCCTAGAATATAAACAAATTTTATCACCATTTTATTGGAGAAAAAAAATTATTTTTCTCGTCTCAAAAATTCATAAACATATAATAAAAAAAATGAAAGAAAACAGAAAAAATAACGTGTCAATATGTAACACACATAACAGATACCTTATAGTATTATACTATACAAAATAAAACATTACAAATAGTTATGATAATCATTATGGATATTATTAAAAAATGTATTTAAATGTTGTCATTATAATTTTATGAGTAAGGAATAATTTTTTTTTTCACATTCATATATTTTCTATTTTTGTGATTAAATTAGTTGATAAATTTATTCCTTCTTTTTGATACACATAATTATCAAATTGACTAATTTTTGTATGTTTTAGTTTATAACAAGTAAATGAGATTTAAACGTCAAATAACAATATACATATATAATAATATCTCATTATAGCAATCATGAACTGTTTAGACAAATGAAACTATTATAGAAAGATTTGACTATATATAAACAAACACTCAAATGTGTTTTTAGCGGACAAGTAAACACTCCAATTTTGTCAATGTAGACACTTCAACATGTTCTTATCTGACAGCTAAACACTTCAATTCATTTTTACAGTATTTTGTGGATAAAAATCGAACTTCTTAATGGTAATTGTTTTATAATTCAAATTAATTGATTTTGAAAATATGGGAAGTTTGAAACATATATACATCAAAGAACAAGAAAAATAAAAGCACAATTGACAAGTTCTTCCAATATATATGTCAATCATAAATTCTTTACCTTGCATTAATGCAAAATTTCAAGTAGATAGAGACTCATACCAAATTCTTTATAATTAAAAATATCAAGAGATAAAAGAACTCAACACATCACAAGCAATACTAACAATTAAGAAATTGTATTAGCCTTTTCCATTTGACATGTCAATACATAAAAAATCTTGTTATCAAGTTTTAAGTGAAAATATCATGATTATTAGTTAGAATAAGATTATTCAATGCATGTTTAAACAATTGAATGTTAAAGAAAACACTAAGGGCCTTTGTGAATTATCAAGTCATGTGTATGGAATACATCAATGATGTAGTATAGGGGTAGTCATAAATATAGAAAAATTGAACCAAACCAAACTTATTCAGTTCTTCGATTTTTTTGTTCGGCGTCGATATTCTTTTTTCAAAAAATCAGTTATTCGATTCGGTGTTCGGCGTATCGGTTCCTCGACGAAAAATCTGATTAGTCGCAACCACGCTAGTTAGGAGCTCAAAAAGATCAAAATGCCTTAATAAAAATATGACGAAGCCGCTTCTAAGCCTAAAATCACCTCCTGAAACCAACAAAACCATCGAAATTTCGATCCGAGCATTCGAAACTCAAAACGTTGACCAAAGTCAAATCTTTATCAAATTCCAATCAAATTTGCAACTTAGGACCTCAAATCCACCAAGCAACACTAAGTCTAATTCGGACAACTCTCCTAGACCAATTTTCACATTCCGTAACTAATGAGACTGATGGAATTCCATTCCGAGACTCCAAACTCGAAAAGGTATCAAAATTCAATTTTTGAACAACTTAAGCCTTAAAACTCAAAAACTCTTATAACCCTCAACTCTTCGACGAAAAGCCAAAACAGGTTACACAAATGGACCAATTAAGACTCCGGACTACAAACGGGAGGGGTAAAATACTTTAAAAAAATCGATTTTTTGATTTTTTTTTTTAAAAAATACCTTCTCTTTTGAACACTTTGCCATCCTAGTATTACCTTCTCTGATTCTTTATTTCACAATGCCCCTTTCAGTTAGTTATATGTATAATGAATGAAATTTTCTCCTAGATTATACTAATGAATTATGAGGCTCCACTTCTTGTTGAAGTACAATGTACATGAATAAACTGAAAGAAAATATGAAAATGAGAATCCAATCATGTACATTTCTATGTTTATGTTAACCTCTAGTTAACATTTCAAGCATTTATTTGGTGATTCTTTAAAAAAATTCTTTACATTGTAGCTCATCAGTGAGCTGAATTTGCCGCAATTCTTTAATCTCCAATCAGTTGTTTAAAACACTGTAGAGGGCTTCTTGTGGGGCAACAATGCAAAATGAATGTATCTAGGGAGACTAATCTATCAACTAACACTAGTAATTGCATGTAATCTATCAACTAACACTAGTAATTGCATGTACAAGCTTAGAACTTCACGTCTCGAAGAAGCTCAAAGGTGTGTCAATGTTTCCCAGACTTCCACTCTTTGATAGCAGAGAGAAGTGCATAGTTTGGAAGCAGGTGCTTATGTAGTAATGGTAAATTTGTAACTGGTGAATTATCATTGTTCGCGAGCCATGACTCTATTGCCTTCCGGTCATAAGTGTATCCATCAGCGGCAACACAGGGGTCTTGAATCACTTCCTGTAGTAGAGTTTTCGTTTAGTAAATAAAGCAAAGAGCAGGAAGTAGGCTTTGCATACTATGCATAACAGCATCATGTAAGTTACTATGAAGTGCTTTGACGAAATAAGACGTGTTGCAAATTTATCATGACTGTACCTTGAGTATGGGGCATTTGAAGTGGCTAGGAGGTGGAGGTTGATTATATTTCAAATGTCGAGCTCTATCAGCAACCTCTTTCAATCTCTCTAAAATAGGGAGAACTTCATCTTTCAGGTCAGGTCTGTCTCTACGTCGAAGTTCAGTGCATTTTAGTGCAAGTACAGCTAATTCCTTTGTTTCTTCAAGAGGCCATTCACCGGCTTCTTGATCCAGTAAATCCACCAGTTTATCCTCTTCGGTAGCCATTTCTACCATGTGGGCTAAAGCTATGGCTCGTTTTGCAGTAAGCAACTGCAGTATGACCATCCCAAAAGCATAAACATCAGATTTTGTAGAGACTAGTCCTGTCCTTTGATACTCAGGGTCTATATAGCAAAGTGTGCCAACTGGGCTCGTGTCTTTATACGCGGTCATTGCTGAGGAAGAGTCGGACTGAACCATCGTTGAAAGACCAACATCTCCAATTTTGCTCACTAAGTTATGATCAAGGAGTATGTTAGCTGGCTTTAAATCACGGTGTATGATCGGTTTTGGCTTTGTGTTATGAAGAAAAACAAGAGCGGAAGCAACTTCCCAAGCTATACGAACCCTGTCAAACCATGTAAGTGGAGGTGTGTTGTTTTTCCTTGTCAACCTATCCTCCAAACTTCCATTCTCCATGTACTCATATACTAGGCAACCGCGTTCACAGCATGCACCGAGGAGAAATAACAAGTGAGGATGATGTATTTTGCTCAATACTTCAAGCTGTGGAAATAGCCAGACAGAGGATGTAGTTAGTTTAATTCAAAGCCAAATTTGAGTAGTAGCAGTGGAATCACATCTACAGTTGGCTGAAGTTAATACGCCACGTATGTTACTCAAAGCTTATTTTAGTTATTCCTGTTTACTTCTCTCTGTTCGGAATTTTGCATACCTCTTGTTGAAATTGCTTAGTTCTATGAGCTTCGGCAGAATGAAGAACTTTCACTGCTGCAGGTGTATGATGCAGATAGCACTTGTAGACCATTCCATATGATCCCATTCCTATCTTAAGATCCTTGGAGAATGATGAGGTAGCCGTCACAATCTCTTCCCACGTGAATTCCTGGTACTGATGCAAAGGTAATACCAATGATTTCTCCAGTTTTTCTTTTGTTCTAGCCTCTCGGCTAGCAATGCTCTCTGCTGCTCTTCTTTGCTGAGCTTCTCTTTCAACACATTCCATTGCATAGTCAGCTTCCTTCCTTGCTGCTTCACATTTTAACTTCCCTTGTTCTGCCAATTCTTTCGCTTCCTCTTCTTTAAGGTTTATCTGCTTAAGTTTATTTGCTTCCTCTACTCGAAGTTTTTGAAATTCATTCAGCTGAGAGAAAGCACGAGTATAAGCAAACTCGAAAGCAATGAGAACAGGAAGTCATATCATTAAGTTGCCACATGAGATCATAACAATTTTATGTACTCTCATACTGCTATGATTTATCACTAATTTACATTAGTTTTTAGGACAGTGCAACTACAAAGAAAGCAACTTTTATGTTTGTGCAATTCGGATACTTCCTCTTTTTACTGCTAGATGTTCAGTAATCCCTTGCGGAAATAGTTCATACTATCGCCCATGCCTATATTGCTATTTTTCCTAATGATGTATACTGCATGACAGAGGCAAGAATGCTTATTGATTTTGTTCTTTTAATAAAAAGAGGAATAGCATTTGGGATTACTATGTGCACAAATTCAGTTTTAAATGAAATTACCTTCCGAGAAGCGTCTATCGCCTCAGTTTGGGCTATTGCATACATTCCTTGAATATGTCTGAGCTCAATTCTCAGTTTTTCTAGGTCATAGTTGATGCTAACCTGCATATATGCAAAGATGTTTAGTAGCAATTCATGAAACTATGGCAATTTGTATGTAACTCCCACAGCATTATATGGTACGAAGAATTTTGAGTTTTTATGAGAAGATGTTTCAGCATGAAAAAAATGAAATGAAGGTAAAAACATCAAATCATGCTGAAGTTTCAAATTTGGTATCAATGTCCCTTATCTGTGAAGTTAGATTTCATGTAACTTCTATGGTCACAAAATTGGAAAATAGTTAACATCTTGTCAAAGTGTCTCTATTCATTCCAGGATAAACTTCTCAAAGCTCCTTCCGTAAACATGAGGTATAGTGTAAGCTTTATGTCAATTTTTAGGACTATGCATAAAACTGCGGAAGCAAGAAGCTCCTCGTATAAGCAAAGTGAATGTATCGCACTGCACGCTAGACGAAAGAAAAATATGATCACCTGACTTCCAGATGAAGAATCTGTTGGAACATCTGAGGTGGAAGACTGACTGGTTGACCATGATTGGTTGTCTACTTTTGCTTTTTTGAAACTTGAAGCATGTTTGTAGAGATCAGTAATTCCCGAGCTACTGAAATAGCAACTTTTTTCATCCTCAGCTTGTCCAATAGCAACAGACAGAGCTCTAGTATAAATGACTTCATCCAAATTTGCTCTTTTGTGCAAAGGAGTACTGCTTTTAATAGAAAGGGCTTGAAATGCATCTCCAATATCGACAGATGAACTTCTAGATTGGATGTTTTCGTTGAAATTTGTTCTTTTGTGGAGAAGTGTTTGGAGGGCCTGGTGAACTGGGGATTTAGCTTGATAACGTTGCGGTTGATTAGAAGGAGAGAGCAAATGAGAGTATGAAGCAGGTGAAGTTGAGCTGTGGTCCGTCCTCTCTGAGAATTGACGAACAAGATATTACAATTTTGGCAATGAAACAAGGGGGATATCCAGTCCTGCGTATACTTGTAAGTAACACTTCTTTCATTTGTTTCTTATGACATATATATTAATCATATTCAATTGCTTCTTGGTTCATCATTTGATCACCTTGTACTAATGTAGTTCATTGTATCCTTCGTTAACGTCTAGGAAAGTGAAGAAATGAAATATGTGAATAAGAAGTTTATACCTGCTTGTGAGTTAAAGCTGTGTCCTGTGGAATTGTTGGATGAACTGCTTGTATCACTGCTATCATCTATAAGGAATCTGTTGTTTTCTGTACTCGAGGGGCGCACTGATGACAATTTTCCCTTCGACACAGCATAGACTGTGCAAAAAGTTGGAGCTGTTTCTGAGATACTTGCAGATAAGTTTCTTCCCCTGTGGATCATTCAGTAAGTTATCACATCATCGTAACATTTAACAGTATGCAACAAAGAAATGTCATAATATCCAAATGGACAGAACCAAAAAAGTTCAACCAAGACATTTTATAAAAATCGGTAGCTTCTTTCATCCTCCGTAATGAGTTCAAGTGGCAAAGGTAGAGAAACTTGTGAACTAAGCCTGGTACTTGAGTGGAGAACGGTGGAGGGGCATGCCCATTATTCCTGATTTCCAAAGGCTGTAGTTGGTCCTAAAGGTTAGCCCCAGTCGAATTTCTCGACCATCAGAAGAGGAAAAAAAAACAGGTATGACATAGGAGGAGGCAAGTTTTTTCTACATGAAACATGATTGGTACCTTGAAAATAGGCCAGGAGTTGAAGTTCCAATAACAAGCTTGTTTATAGAACATTTAGATACTACCCCTGCAATTGCATTTATAACATCATTTGATTCAAGCTGAACAACTCCTACTTGGACCTGCATTTAGTTAAGAGAAAATGAACATTATTAACCAGAATGTAATTCCTTCAAATATTTCAGGCACATAGGATGTAACTCGAACCTGTCTCCGACTACACATTGTCTTGTAAGGAAGAAGCTTTTCACTTGCTTGCAACTCAACTTCCTTCCTGAAAGCATCCGCAACGTCCTCTCTTACTTGTGCTATAGGAATCAAGTTCCCCACTAGAACCAAAAAAAGTAAGAACTTGCAAGTTTAGACTAATTACAAGGCATGTAACAAACTAAACTTTCCAGGTCCAACTTTAGAAAAACTTATTCTTGACTCATGGCACGCGTTAGAGGTGTTGAACAACGATGTTTTTGAATTAGATTTGCCAGAATATCTGAAGGGATTTATACAGATATTGCTAACGCGCCTGTTCCCTTAACGTTTTGGATTGAATACTCGGATTCTTTAACTTCACAGCAACAATCCAGACATGTAGCAGAACTAGTTTCAACATAAGATTCAAAAACTTACTAGGAGTTGGAACCGCGGTGATCTCAGGGCGGACATGTAGCAACATGAAACGCGTTTCTCCCTCTGGAATAAATTTCTCCAATGCCCATTTCACCACATATCTGCTATTCTTGTTTCCAGTTATGGCTATTGCAACAACTGAAGAAATCGGAGACTGCATTGTTCCTTGCCCTTCCATTTTCGATATATCACTCTCCTCCATACTCTGCCACTCCTCTTCAGTAATGGAAGTTCTGCAACAATCACAAAAATGTATGATCAACTCGTGTATTAACAGAGGCGAGTTTTATGGTTCAAATGAACTCGTTGCATTCATCTCGAACTATGTATCCATATTAAAAAAAATAAAATGAAAATGTGCATTTTCACATATATATATGAGAAGATTATACTTATTCTGTACTTATCGACTCTAGATCATGGATTTACATCCACTCACACACCATACATTCTTGAAAATGCCAAGTACATGGGACAAGTTTTTATGGTTCAACTCGAATTAGGCATTCATATTAAAAAGACACATTTTGTACTGATTGACTCTAAATCATGGATTCACGTCTACAAACACATCATAAATTCTTGAAAATGACCAAGAACATAGGACAAGTTTTTATGGTTCGACTTGAACTATGTATTCATATCAAAAAAAAAAACTCATTCTATACTAGTTGACTCTAGATCATAGATTCACATCCACACGCATCATACATCCTTGAAAATGCCCCAAGAACAAGGAACGAGTTTTTTTGACCCAACTCGAACTATGTATTCATATTCAAGAAAGCATTCATTATGTAATAATTGACTCTAGATCATGGATTCACGTTTGCACAGACATCATACATTCTTGAAAATGCACAAAACATAGGACGAGTTTTTATGGTTCAACTCGAACTATGCATGCATATTTAAAAAACCACTTATTTCGTACCGATTGACTCCAGATCATGGATTTACCTCTACACACACCATATATCCTTGAAAATGCCCAAAAACATGGGACTATGTTTCAACTCGAATTATGTATTCATATTAAAAAAAAAATGTATTTTGTCTTGACCGACTCTAGATCATGAATTCACATCTACATACACACCATATATCCTTGAAAATGCCCAAGAACACGAAATGAGTTTTTATGGTTCAACTCAAACTATGCATTCATATTCAAGAAAAGCACTCATTCTGTACTGATCGACTCTAGATTATGGATTCACGACTACATGCATACATCATACATTCTTGAAAACACCCAAGAAAGCACAAAAAGGGAAACAAAAGAATACTAACTCTTTCCAACTTTGTACTTTCTTGATATATTTTGGACTTCTTTTGTAGTTAAAAGAAGGCATTAATTATGTACTTTAGACTACACAAAAACAAGTTTTTTTCCTTGTATTAAACTAAATAAGGAAGTAAACATGGTTAAATAGAAGTATCACAAAAACCTTTGACATGATCACAACATTGACTATTTCCTATCATTTTTTACAAAATGAAAATTATTTTTAATTAAAGATTAGCAAACATGCATTAGCACTAACCACAATTAAAGAATAGTAAATGTCTAAAATTAAGAAAATCTTGGTATATTCTTGTGATCATTGCATATGCAATATAAATTATTAGGCCAACTTCATGAATTTTATTTTTGACTTAATAATTTTCAATTGTTTGTTTAATGGGGTCATAATCAAGAAGCTGATTGGTCTAACATTTATCTTCAATGCACCTTTAATTATAAATAAAATTAGTAATTATATTATTTAATCTTTTGATTAAGCAAAAATAGAAATAGTTGCAGACACGTCCTATGAGGTAAAGTCTTCTAACTATACTAAATATAATGTTTGTTTTCGTTGTTACTTAAATTCCATTGTATTGTATCATTTTAATCTATCGTTAGGTAACGACGAACAAACAGATAAATATGACGATCAATTTGGTGTGATCGAGTCGTTACATTAAGATTTTCTTCTCATTTTTTTAACTTTATTTATTATTTAATAATTTTATTTTATCATTTGTTGTACCTTTTTATAGTAATTCTAGTATATATCCTACAATTTCTAATACAGCACAATAAAATATATTATGAAACAATGCATAACAACTATCCAAACGAAGTATAAAGGAACGTTACTTGATATTTGGCTTTTAAAAAAGAATCAGATGCTTAAACGTGTTAGGATATTCATTCAGGTATTCGAACTCAGCGTTGTTTCAACCAAACATACAACAACAACAACATACCCAATGGAGGGTAGAATGTACGCAGACTTTATCACTACCTCATAGAAGTAGAGAGGCTATTTCTTGAACCAAACATATTAACTCTAAATAAAATGTTCTAATTAGCCACTTCTAGTCCAAATCTTGGGAAAAAATATTGTGTTTGTTGTCATTCGTCTGCTAGATAGTTAAGTTAACCACATAAAATATGTCATTTTCTTTAGTTCAATATTATTAAAGCTATGATTTCACATGCAATAATCATATAATTGGTTTTTTAAAAAAAGACGCTTAAACTTGTTAGGATATTTCATTCGAATATTCGAACTAACCGTTGTTTCAATCAAACATATTACCTCTAAATAAATGTTCTTAAAAGATACTTTTGGTTCAAATTTTGGAATAATTTGTATTTGTTCTCATTCGTCTATTAGATCGTTAAGTTAATCATATAAAATATGTCAGCTTTTTTACTTCAATATTTTTAAAGCTATGACCTGTGCTAATCATATAATAAATGTTGTGAGAATTATAAATGGATTGTGACTTGTGAAAGATATAATAATCAATTTAATACTATCCAACATTACAAAAATAATCCATGTAGCATGATTTTGAGGGGAAGGTTTTACTCAATGGAAAAAATAAGACTTTGGTGCCACAATCTTTTTTAAAAAATACATATTGTAGGAATATCCAATATCTCCTAGGAATATGGAAGTTGACTCACACCAAGTCCAATTTTTTTTTCTTCCTCTTGGGATTAAATTAATATATGCTTGGCAACTTTACTATAGAATGCAATAACTCCACATATATGTTGAACAAAGTAATTGCATAATATATATATATATATATATATTTGATTAGCTTACATATCTCGACTAATTTCATGGATATATTTTATTTCTTATCAATACAAATATCAAGTAATTTTAAGCTCCACGTTAAGTGAGAACCACCTAATGTGGGAAGCTTTAAGCTCAACATTGATGGAGCAGTAAGGGATAATACTGGGGCAGGAGGTCTGAGAGGAGTCTTCAGAGACCACCTGGCACCTGGGTGTTCTAAGAATGATGCATGTGTTCAGGGGTAGAATACGGTAGTAAATGCCTTGGCAAAGGCAAGTGTACAGCAGAAAAACTTTGAAGATTCAACCATTTTGGAAGTTCCACCAATGTATGCGCAAGCAAACATTGCAAGAATTATTTTTGTTAGAAAAATTAATTCTGGAATTGTGTTATTCCAGGGTCGGGATGTGGCCGAAACTAATTCTAATTTCTGAACATCTGCCCTTGACAGAAGGGCTACTGGGTAACTTTAATATTAATGGCAGTACCCTTTCAACAAAAAAAATCAAGTAACTTTATCCGTTAAATACTTGAAAAGATAAAAGAACTACCTGATAATTTATTTCTAAGATCAATAGAAAAAAGATGTTAACTTGGAACCACGTGCATTTAAAGCACCTTTTATTAAGATCAATGTAGTTGTATGTAAACCAAGGGCAATAGCATGATGAACCAAAAAGTCTCCTGCAGGACCTATTGTTAAGAATAATGAATTACTATTTTTATTAACAATATTTAACCAACCCGGCAACCAGATGCTTCGACCCGCATTGAATGTTGGGCCACTCGTTGAAGATAAAAGTACATCAAACTCATATGAAGTTTTACCATGAACGGATTGTATATATCCATTGAGCAAATATAGGTTTAATCAAGATTTGCTTCTCCGAAGTGCCAAAGACAAGCATGACATCATTATGAACATAAAGTCCCAAGGTATGGAATCCCATCTCTGTCCCTTAATAAATGAGGGGATGTACAGAACATGAGAGCCAAACATCTTATATTTTCATTTAATTTCAGTTTCTTAATGTTTGAGAAATAAAATTATACATTTAAAAATTGCATAAAACTTCACTAAAGTAATACACATCACTGATATTTAGAAATCAACTGTGTATTTGATATGAAAGAATATATTTTTTATTAAAAATATATTTTTAAAAAATAAATAATTTTTTTAATTTATTTTCTTGTACTTGATAAAATAAATAAGTAAAAAATATTTATAAATCTAGGTAAGAGATAATTAGTCGGAACATCTGTAATATTTTATGTACCAGACACAATACACGGAATAGAATATCAATCTTGAAATAAAATGATAAACAATCATTCAATCAATATTCCTCAATTCTTTAATTTATATTATTACTGTAGCCCCTTGATATAAAGTCTTTTATTTAGAGAAATCAATATAGTTATGAGAATTAACTTTATGTCGTTATGTTATATTTAGTGGCAATAATAAATATAGTATTTATAACCAACATTATATAAATGCGGCTAAAGGCTTTAGCAACTCTGAATCCGATGACATCAACTCTATTTTCTTTAGATATTTTGTATAATTTGCCGCTGAAAAGAAAAAGGACAATACCAAATGTCTCTTTTGTTGTAGCGATACATTCTGATGTTGAATTTAAGTATATGCTTTAGTATCATATCATAGACCTTCACCCCAATGCTATCTTTCTTATCACCCCTTTTGTTATGAAAATTTGTCTGACAAAGTGTTTGTTCACAGAAATTATTATAGTTTTTAGGGTTAATATTTCACGTTTTTAATAGCATTTTTTTTTTCTAAATAAGCCATCAAACTTACTATTTTTAATTTCATTTAAAAAAGAATAAACGTGAATAAGTAACCATATACTAGTTAATTAGCTAATATAACTATAGTTTGAATTAATTACGGCTCACGGCAAACATCTAGTTATAATTATAGTTTGAATTTTATATAATTCACGTTATTTATACAAACATTATGCGCGATTATTCAAAAATTGTGGACAGATCAAATTGTATAGTGAAATATACAAATACTATGAATTGTATAGCGTATTATACCAACGTTGTGCACGAATTGTATAGCAAAACATACAAAAACCGTGAATTGTATAGTGAATCATACAAATGTATATAAATGCTAAACGAATTATACCAACATTGCTATAATTACAGTTACGAAATGTAATTACCCAAAATATAGTTATGGATCATAATTAAGGTATTTTGAGTGGCTATATACGAAAATTCCTCCTTTTATTTCCAGCGTGGTTCAAGGCAACTAACATAGTACTCTCTCCGTTTAAAAAAGAATGACATACAATGACCTCTTTTCTTTTTTGGTAACATGTTAATTTCAACTTTCCACGTGACATGTTTAAGGCTTCAAGATTAAAGAACATTTTGGTTCATTTGACACAATTTTAATTTACAACCACAAAATTAAAATAGTCTTCTTTATTTTCTTAAATTTTATGTCAACTCAAACTAGATTATTCTTTTTTAAACGAACTGAGCAATTTTTTTTTCTGCCCCCTTTTCATCTAGCTAGTTTAGGATAGAAGAGTTCAACTAAAAAAATATTATGAATTTCCTAATATTGTACACTAAATACCCATAGACCACAAAGTGTTAAAATTTACAAGTTTGGCTACTCCCAAGACAACTTCAATTATAGAAGTTGCAAAAAGTACCTAGAGTTGAAAAGTTACATACATAACTAAACTTCAATCACATATAGTTGAAATCACTCAAAGGATATTAAAATGAATGGATAGAAAATATAATGTAATAGAATCACTTTGAGGTCTCTTCTAAAATGAAGCATGAGAAAAAAAAAACAGAACAAAGGAAGCTTCTAGTTCATGTTGGTCATGATTTGAGAATGAGGATTTTTGAACTCTAAGAGGTCGAATTTTCTATTGTTCTTTAGTAGCTCAGTGATAGAGCGATCAGTTGTTAATCAATTGATCGCAGGTTCAGAATCCTATTTGAGGAAATTTCATCGATTCAAAACCTTTATCACATTCTGTTATGTGGGATTAGAAAATCACCATCTATACCTTGGTCTAGATTCGAGATAGTCCTTCGTTCCATCGCCCTAAAGCTATTTAAAGTAGCCAATTAAGAAATTTCGGAAGTTTAAAATAGGCCCAAAAAAGTAGGCCCAATTGGTTTTAAGTCCAATTTATCATATCCATCCCTTTTCAAGCCGCAGTATTATCCCCATAAACACACACACACACACAAAATCACGCGTATATTTTTATCCATATACAATTTCTCTCAGTTTTGTTCGATTCTCTTCCTCCGAAACTCATCAATGGATTCCCAATCTCAACCAGTTCAGGATCCATCGCAAACCCTAAATTCATACGAGCAGTATCAACACCCATCAGATTTGTACAATCAAAACCCTACACAAACCCTAGCTCAAGATCCCCCACCAGGTGTTTGTGAAAATGCCGAGCAGAATGGCTTAAATTCGAACTTTGTTGAAAACTCAGCTCAGGCAGGGGAAAATTCAGTTCAAAACAAACTTTCCGATTTGAATTCGAATCTAATGTTACAGAAGCCGTTGTTGTCGGGTAATGGGTTGACTAGCACTCAAAGTGGTGGTGCGGACCAATCAGGGGGAGAAGAAGAAACCACCAGTAGGAGGAAGAGGAGAAGCCGATGGGACCCACCTCCGACTGATTCGAGCAACGATGGTACTGGAGGAAATGATGGAAGTGGGACTGGACGAAAGAGGAAATCGAGGTGGGCAGATGATGAGCCGAAGCCGGTGATTCAGTTGCCTGATTTCATGAAGGATTTCGCCGGAGGTATTGAATTTGACCCTGAAGTACAAGCTCTTAATAGTAGACTGCTTGAAATTAGTAGGAAACTGCAATCTGGTTTGCCTTTAGATGATAGACCTGAAGGAGCTCGATCCCCTTCGCCGGAACCTATATATGATAATATGGGCGTGCGTATAAATACCAGGGAGTATCGTGCCCGAGAAAAACTAAATAGGGAGAGACAAGAGATTATATCACAGATAATAAAGAAAAATCCAGCTTTTAAGCCACCGGCAGATTATAGGCCTCCTAAGCTTCAAAAAAAGCTTTACATTCCGATGAAGGAGTACCCGGGTTATAATTTTATTGGACTTATAATTGGGCCGAGAGGGAATACTCAAAAGAGGATGGAAAAGGAGACGGGAGCGAAGATTGTAATTCGAGGTAAAGGGTCGGTTAAAGAAGGGAGGTTACAACAGAAAGGGAGTTTGAAACATGATCCGGCAGAGAATGAGGATTTACATGTGCTAGTGGAAGCTGATACTCAGGAGTCACTTGACGCTGCTGCAGCTATGTTGGAGAAGCTTTTGCAGCCTGTTGATGAAGTACTTAATGAGCATAAGAGGCAGCAGCTCAGGGAACTCGCAGCGTTGAATGGAACAATTAGAGATGAGGAGTTTTGTAGGCTTTGTGGTGAACCAGGGCATAGGCAGTATGCTTGTCCTTCTCGCACCACCACATTTAAAAGTGATGTGCTTTGCAAAATATGTGGTGATGGGGGACATCCCACTATAGATTGTCCAGTGAAAAATACTACTGGAAAGAAAATGGATGATGAGTATCAGAACTTCTTGGCAGAATTGGGAGGGACAGTTCCTGAATCCTCAATTAAGCAGAATGCAGCAACTCTTGCTCTTGGTCCTGGAAGCACAGGAAGTAATCCTCCTTGGGCCAGCAGTAATAATGCAACTGGTGGTGGTACCACTTCACACCCTGGATTAGGGTCAAGTATAATGAAGCCAAAAGAATTTGATGAGACAAACTTGTATATTGGTTACCTTCCTCCTACTCTGGATGATGATGGTTTGATTAATTTATTCTCTCCCTTTGGTACCATTGTGATGGCTAAAGTTATAAAGGATCGTCTGAGTGGTCTGAGTAAAGGTTATGGTTTTGTTAAGTATGCAGATGTTCAACAAGCTAATAGTGCTATTGCTGCCATGAATGGTCATTCTCTTGATGGGAGAACCATTGCCGTGAGAGTTGCCGGCAAACCCCCTCAGCCTACTGTGCCTCCAGGCCCTCCTGCTCCAGCAATGCCCCCATATCCTGTTTCTAACCAGGCTGCCGGAGTCTATCCATCTCAGCAGTATGCAACGGGTGGTCCCATTGGTCCCCCTGGTGGCTATTCTGGGACTCCAGTTCCGTGGGGACCACCTGTACCTCCACCATATGCCTCTTACCCACCTCCTGGCTCAACCATGTATGCTCCTCCTCCAGGTCAATTTGTACCTCCATATGGTGCACAGTATCCTCCACCAATGCCAACACCATCTTCTGGTGTCCCGACTCAGACAGTTTCTTCTGGCGAAAACCAGCAAAATTATACATCTTCTGGTGAGACACAACAAAGTTATCCTCCCGGAGTGCAATCTCATAATAGTGCACCTGTTCAATCTCTTCCCAGTTATGGCTATGGCAATTCTGCTGCTGCAATGCCACCCCATGCCCAATCTGCATATCCAACATCTTCATACAGCTATCCTTCTTATTATGGCATGACACCACCGCCACCTCTTCCTCCAACTGCATCACAGTCCAATGTAGACCATTCACATAGTATGGGCAATGTTCCCTGGGCCTCTAATCCACCAGAAACTGCAGCTGCACCTCCACCTCCACCTCCACCGCCACCATCCGCAGAGAAACCTCCCTATGGTACAGATGCAGAATATGAAAAGTTCATGTCGGAGATGAAATGATGATGCAATTAACTCTGTATTTGCATGTAGTACAGGTACGGAAATGTTACATTTGCAACTTTTTGTTTTGTGTACAACTTGGTTTGCACTTTTCATGCCTAATGTAGACACTCATACTCATGCTGTCACACACTGGGACAGCTTGATTGCTTAGCAACCTATGGTACCTGGGGCTGAAGGAGAATCATTTCTTATTACTAGCTGATAATAACTCAGTGTTTTCCACCTTTAGTCCCCCCTACAACACACACTCCCTCCTTTTTTTTGTGGGGTGGGGGTATAAAGCTCTTTCAGTGTAACCTTTTCAGCATCTTTTGTGACCATTTAACTCTTCCTCCACTTCCCTTAGCTTCCTGGGGAAAGTTAAAAGAATGCACGAGAGAAATTATAAGGTAGGTAAGCTAATTTCGTTAGGAATATGTTCATTTGTTCTGCCTGAACAAGTACCTATGTCTAGAATTTGGTCCTTCTGTTCCACTTGTTGGAATTTGACTTCTTTTGAGATTTCTTTTTCTTTTTCCACTAG
Source organism: Solanum rostratum (assembly GCA_029948455.1). Classification (NCBI taxonomy): domain Eukaryota; kingdom Viridiplantae; phylum Streptophyta; class Magnoliopsida; order Solanales; family Solanaceae; genus Solanum; species Solanum rostratum. The sequence goes on along the minus strand of CM057051.1, from coordinate 66,516,658 downwards.
TTTGAATTTTTTTTATTTTAATTTAGTTTAATGCAATTATAAAATGAGTGCATTGTTTGATGATTTGATCTTAACGTTTCTCCTTTGTTGATGTTGCCATGTTTTGACAGGCTGATTTGTTGGAGCACTTCACGTGATTTCTTACCTCTTGCCATGTCTTACTTGTTGGAAGTTTTGGGACTTACATCTTTAACCTTGCTGTACTATTATGATATTTGCAGAGAGATGATGAGTTCAGTCCACTCCTCATGTGTTGGTGCAGCTAATTAGGTGCCTTATGGATGGATATTGATAGTGCCGAACATTGGTCTTTTGTCATAGCTGCCTAGAATATGACTTCAAACTTATTTAATTATCCTATTGGATTTTCTTGATGACTGATCACTGACAGTTTGTGTTGTGTTTTTTTTTCATCTCGACTGACATTCTTTGCTTATTGATTTTGGTTTTCCTTGCTAACTGGTTTTCTCTCTTAGTTTTTAAAACTAATTTAACTATGAGTGAATATTCAGACAGCAGCCTGATGCTTGCCTTTGCTATTTCTCTCCAGAAGGTGATGCATCTTCAGGATGTGAAGGTCCTCAGGGTATGTGACTTGATAGTATGACTATTACGTTCACACGTCTCCGGATTATTTCTTTGTTATTTCATTCTGATATATTTTCCAGATGTCTTGTGACAGGAAAAGATTCTTGTAGTGCAATGGGCATTCCTGTTCTGGGCCGAGTTTTAAGAAATTTGCTTATCCTCATATATAGCTGTCTTAAATTTAACCTTTGTTGCCTTTACTTGGTTATTCTTTAGATCTAGATTTCAGCACCAAGAGAGATAATTTAGCTCATCAAACTGGGTGAGAAGAGAAGCCTAGGGAGACAGACAGATGGGCTGTATAGTTGCGTAGTACTTTTTCCCTTAGCAGTAATGGACTTAAGTTTTTCGTGCTGTAGTCTGAGGAAGGGGTTATGTATTATCATTTGATTTTAGCTATTTGTTAAGCGGGAAGAGAGTATTGTTGTAGGGAGCTAACATTAACTTAGAATGTGGATTGGTTGATGCTTTGAGATAGAATCGTGGTTGCGAAGTCCGAGAATATGCAGTGTGGCTAAGCAAGAGAGTTTATGTCAATACTATGTAGGAAAAGGTTAATAACATCCTTTGTTCTTCTATGCTCTTTTCTGTTTAATCTCTTTCAAAAAAGAACGACAAATTTTTATATCTCGACAACCTACACTTTTTTTACCTTTCTTTATAGCATGGTTTTATTGCCACAAACATGTCATGGCATGTTTGAGATCACAAGCTCCATTTTTGTCATGGCATGGTTTTATATGGGCTTTCTTTCGTAAAAGTTTTCCTAGTCCCAATTTTTTTTTTCCTTTTCCTTTCTGTGTATTTGTATTATTCCTGCCATGTTGCTATTGCCTCTTTTTATCGTTCTTTGAGCCGAGGGTCTATCTATCAAGAACAACCACTTCTATCTTCTTAAGGTTGGTAGGTGTAAGCTGTACGTATACTATACCCTCTCGAGATTTCACCTGTGGGATTATACTGAGTTCGTTATTGTAGATGTATGTGTTCGTCTGTGAAAATGCTCATAGATGAACATTTTCTTAGCCTACAACTGTTTTAAAGTGTGCTGCTTTTATCTTGAGAGAAGCTATGAAGTGTTCTACCTGAAGATCCCTCAAAAGTATAAAGCTGGCCAAACAGATGAAGATTCTTTGATGACTTTGGATAAAATGTAGTTGGAATGAAAAAGGGCCTAATATATTTGTTCAAACATGGCTACTAAGATACAGAAAAAAAAAATATACGAGACCTCAAGTTTTACCATTATCGTAAAGGATATAATTGACAATTCGAAGTTGCATTAATGAATGTTTATATTGCTATTTTTACTAGAATTTTCGTCTTTTATCAGAAAATGGATCAAGTTTTAAATGTCCGTCTTCATCTAGATTTAATAATAAAGATTAATTATAATGTGTAAATTGAAGCATATTACAAAAGTTAAAGATAGTTAAGGATTATGACTTCTATTATTTCATACACTCGTACAAATAAATTAACAAAAACTATCTTTAACAAATACCAAAACAATAGATTTATGATATTTCTCGATCTTTATCGATCAACTTATTGTTCATTAATGAAATATGTATGTTATAAAAATAACGTGATGTTGATATTGAACATAAATAATATAGTAAAACCCTTACCTTAGATAATTTTATGTCGTGGTAAGTCATTGCTTTGAAAGCGATTCAATTGGACTAGTTGTAAATTATTGAAGATGAATGCTCCCCAAAGTTATGCATCGTTAAAGCCGAACGCTCCTCAAAGTTATGCAATCACTTTTAAATACCTCTATTTGTGGTTAAAAATTTAGAGTTTGCACAAAATCATTGCTTAGAAAAGAAAAGGAGAAGAATAGCTTGTGAAGACGAGGAGATAATTTTTCAGTACGTTTTTTACCTATATATATAGGTAAAGATGACAATGTTCGATAGTACAAGTCAAGATTATAAGTGTAACGAATGTAACAATTAAATGTATTGATTAGCGTTTACCGTTGAAAATGAATCTAGACATAAGTTTGATAAGTGTGCATTTGGACATTGGATAAGCTCAAAATTACCCTAAAAGATTGTCAAATCAGATTTGGATTATGTCTCGCATATATCTCACGCAAACAAACTGGAAGTGGGCTAGGAAAAATAAATTTTTTCCTCGTTTTTTACGATCAAAGACAATCTAAATAAATAAAAGAGTTCTCTAACCCAATCAATAAAAAAAAGAACTTTTGCATTTCACATGAAACACAAAAGTGAGAGATGATAAGAAGCTTGGTGGTCGCACTTGGACCTCCTTTCTTAACAATGGTATTACCAACATTCTGCTGTTTCTTGTTCTTTGGGTATCAACTGTGTTTTTGTTACTTCGAATATCACATTATTTTATTGCCATGTTATTCATTCTTATGTATGTTATGTAGTGATCTTCATTTCACATTATTTTGTTATTGTTGTTACTGCTCTTACTCCTATTTATCCTTTTCCAAACTACCTGATACGCTTTATTTTAAATCGAGGGTCTATCAAAACTAGCTTTTCTATCTGTATGTGACAAGATTAATGTTGGAGTAAAGTACAGAGTACACTCTTCACTCTGCAAACTCTACTTACGAAATTTTATTAGGTATATTGTTATTGTAGGAAATCCCAAATCTCAAGCCCTGCCTGGCGCGAATCCAAATTAACCGTATTCCAATGCCTCGGACCAACTACCGATCATCGCCTTGATAAACTATTGCCTCATCAACTAACTAATCGGACTCGACCTCTTACTTGGGCAAATTCCTCCTTTTGCTCCTCAGCCTATGGGGTATTAGAAGCCATTTCCATTGTTCCACAGGAAATCAAAAAAAAGATAAATTAAATGAACAAGCTACAAATAATTCATTTTCCAGATGAAAGATTAAAGTTGCCTTTAGTTCTCGTGGTTCTTAGGTCATTTTCCTCGTTGAACGTCGAGGGTTCGAATCTAATCTTTTGCTTCTTTGTTTTTTTCCTCTTCTTCTCCATCATCGTCTTTTGCAATTCTGCGGTTAGATCCTTCGATTTCATACGTTTTTTGCCCAATTTAGCTACAAATTCTATATAGAATACCATGGATCCAGATTTACCTCTTCCTTCTTCGAGCACCCGAAAGGTTTTTTTGTTTTTTTTTTCCAAATTTCTAAATTGTTCCATTATCTTCCAGATCTCTTTCCTCTGCTACTAATTATTCATTTTCAACTGTTATTTTACAGGTGAAATTTGCTCCTAAAGGACCTCCCCGTCGAAAGAAGCAACATTCTATACAACCTAAAAAGTATAAATTACATTTGTTTGTTTTTTTTGCATTTACAGTGTATATTTTTTTTTTGTACTGATTTTTTTTCCTTTTTTTGCAGTGAAGCAGATGGAAATGAGGATAGGGATGATAACGAAGCTGCTGAAGCTCTTCTGCGCAAAGTCAATGTAAATTCATCCTCCATTTTTGCTTCATAGTTGTTATTGCTTGCTTCTATGTGTTTATTGTTTTACACCCTCCGATCCCTTACAGATGGTTATATATATATGTGTGTGTATATATATATACACTGTATACACATATATGTCGTTTCACAAAATCAATACATAAATAATATTATTCTTTCTATTTTACCCTTAATAGTTAATGGACTTTGGATAACCAATTAAAAGAACTAAAAAAGCAATTAGTAAAATTATTTTTTTTTCTAAATACAAGTGTAATCACATAAGGTGATATATAAAAGTGACAGAGGGAGTATTAATTTTAATACAATAGTCAGGAGATCATATAGTATAACTGAATACAAATGATATAGTATGTTAAAAAGGTATAATATTTGTTGTGTTTATTTTATTAACCTTTTTGTTTATTTAATTAGCTTCACTTTGTAGTATTGCAAAGCCATGTGCTTCATTATGGATTTCAACAGTTTTCCTTTTATATATGTGTGTATATATATATTCAAATAAATAGGTACTTAAAATGAGGACAATGAAATTCTTGATGGAATTAGGAAAAATGAAGTCTCCCATGTGACAAGGATTGTGAATTTTTCTCCCTCGAAAACATCTCATATTCACTCCTACCCCACCCTTCACCATTTGTCTAGATTATATACCAATATTTTTAGGATAATATTCTTTATTTGTATGTCAAACTCAAAAAATTCAGTAAGAACTCCGCTTTTCTTGATAACAATTTTCAAGAAAACATTATTTCTTTCATACCGAACACACCTTATGTCTCAAGCGCAAACTAATTGGAGTTGACAATATCAATCCTCATACATCTCTCTTGCTTGGGGCTCAAACTCTTCCTACCTAAGATTTTGCATAGCCAGTCTCACAACAATAACACACCCGGTGTAATTCCACAGGTGGGGCAGGAAAAAGTTGCAGTAGGATGATGGTGGTTATAAAAGTAGTTTGTGTTCCTTTGGGGGGCCTCCAACAAAATTATTAAGTAGTTGTGTCCAAAAATAAAGGTAGTTTTTTGAAATTCTGTTAGGCGGAGTGGCCCTGTGAAGATGGAAAGGGGGAGGAAGAAGAGGGAGAAACTATATTGGGAATTCAAATCAAAATGAATGAAGTCTAGAGTAGCGTTGCAATCAATAAAGTTGACGACATCCTGGAAAAAATGGTATTATGTGAAATACAACTAAGAAATAGGTAATTAAAGTGGAATTATAAGTGAATTTTATATGGCGTCTATAATTTGATTGAGGATATAAGTGGATATATTTCTTAGTTATTATGCTCATCCCATGCAAAACGGTCATAACACAAAAACGGAGACATACCAATACATTGCCCCATTTTAGTAAGTCCTTTTCCAATAACTATTCTCTTTTGTCTGATCAGGAGCGCTTGACTAGACAGAAACCTAAAACAGAGAAAAAAGGTAAGCTTTCTCGTCTCCTGGAATTATTAATTGATGCTTCAGTTTAATGTCACTCTTCAAGGTTTTATATGAGATACATTCTGATGAATATGTCAACCGTGCAAGTCTGGTTCTTGATAAGGGCAGAGGGAAGAAGGGAAAAGTCAGTGTCTTAGAGACCAGAAAATTTTTACGCCTGAAAGCACTATTGTCAACTAAAGCCAACACATTTTCTACTCTAGGAAATACAAACTTTACTTGATTATGAGCTATGCAATGTTGAAAGACTTGGTAGATGGATACTGAATTTTAGGGTCCTGTTAGTGGATGGAGTTGTTAACGTAAAATTATCTTAAAGAAGTGATACATCATTCATATAGGTGGGAAGAAGTTGTCATTTGATGGTTCATACGGAGAAATATACTAGTTTGATTGCATAAGGGTTGGGGAGGGGTGTTTAGTAGCAATGATTCTTAGAATTTCATGACATATGTAGAGCATATTATGTTAACTACCTAGAAGAGGAACCTGCGCATGTGTAAGTGACATAAGGTGAGATACACTTTTGAGAAAGTTTGGTATTAAATTTTCTAGAAAATCAAGAGATGGTGAGAACGTTGGAATGGAGAAATCAATGTTATTACCTCTTCTCTGGCTAGACATATACTCCTGGGCAGTTTATTCATCATATAAGTTATTGGGGGTTTTCTGATTTCTTATTGTTTATGGTCATCAATGATTATTATTTTTTCCCTTATGTAAATGTGTTAACATGCAAATGAAAGCTGCAGTTGAGGTAGCATTTTCTCATGGAGTAGCATCACCTACTTCCATTAGGACTTCTGGAAAGCCAAGGGAACTCACTGTCAATCGGGATGGTACTCTGAAAGACAATGAATCTTATGATAAGATGGACATTGATTTTGTGCCTACTTTACCTTCAAGTACTGGATCAGATCTTGCTGAAATGTCAGTCGATAATTCAGATTCTTTACTTAGAAGGAAGAAGAAAGAGTATGAAGAACCTTGGGTAATGGATTTTCCTGCCATCACTTCTCTTTAAGTGCCCAAGCCGACATCCATTAATTGACCCTTTTGCTTCTTGATGCTTTGGCAGGATTACCATCATAGCAACTATCCTGTAACTCTTCCTCTGAGAAGACCCTTTTCTGGAGATCCTGGTATTTCTGAATAAACTGGAATATTTTAAAGAAAAAATAACCCAACTCCCATTTCCCTTATTGACTTGTTTGCTTTCCTATGTGTTGCTCTAAAAGTATGTCAATTATCTTAAATTAGAGCTTGTCCCTATAATTTCCATTTCATATTACCATATGAAACTAACTTTTTGTCATTTTACCATAAAGTGTGTATCCATCAAAAAGTTAATTGTATATCCACCTTTAGATTTATTTTATAACCGAGAAATCCCGAGGGCCAATGGCCCACGGGTCGAAACTATACCTTCTCCACTTAAAAAACTAAGCTTTTGTCTGTGGCAGGATTCAAACCTGTGATGTGTTCCTTAGCCACACATCATGCGGTGTGCTCTTACCACTAGACCATAGCCCTGGGCCTATCCACTTTTAGACCTTTCTCCACTTTGAATATGAGCAACTTCAGTTTTTGCTAATATCAGTGCTTGGTGTAGTACACTTAATCTGGGGCGTTGTCAGAAGTATTTCTCCTTTTAATACTGTGCTATTGTCTTTCGCTGTGGTTTCCGACCACTTGCTGCAATTGGAAGAGCGTAGCTTAGGCCCTCTTGTCAGTTGTCAGTTGCTTTGAGGCATTTGACTTGTTTGAGTCAAGTATTTTATTTAGTGATGAATGATGATTAAGAAAGTTATTGTGGTTTAAGATGCAACAACTATTGCCTATTAGTATAAATGATAATAGTCATAAAGAAGATGCTGCAAGCCTGCAACTCTCGTGTTCGTTTCTCCTGTTTCATGCCATGATTTCGCATTATCAATTATTTGTTTTTGTTTTTTCTGGCTTGTAGAAATTTTAAATGAAGCTGAATTTGGAGAGGCTGCAAAAAATGCAGAGTATGATGAAAATAGTGTAAATCCTGCTTCAGAGCTTGGCTTACTGGTTGGTATCTGCTCTATGCCGTAAATTCTGAATACAAAAACATATTCATAGAAAAATAAGTTCTTCCCATAGATTACTAATATGGATATTTGGTTAACAGGAAAAGACAGATGATGTACAGATTCTTTTTCTTCAGCTTCCTACTAATTTACCCTTAAGCAAGCTGCAAGCTAGCACAGGAGGTAGAGATACTGCTGGCAGCTTGACGTTGCCAGGGGATAAAAGTGATAAAGCTGGAAAATTGTCATCATCTATGCTTGAGGGAAAAGAAATTGCTGGCAGTGCTCCCAGGCTTCTTGCCAGTGCAAAGGGGAAAGAGATAGTTGACAGCCCTACAATCTCCAGACGGCACAACAATACTACAAACAAAGCATGCAGTTTGCAAGAGTTGCCTGCGGGAAACATGGGGAAAATGCTGGTTTACAAGAGTGGAGCAGTTAAATTGAAGCTTGGAGACATCTTGTTCAATGTGAGTCACATCTTTCCTTTGCTTTTAAGACAAAAGTAAAATTTTCAGTTTGATGATAAACTAATCTTCTCAGTTTAAAGGTATTACACTTCCGTAAGATGGTTAAACTATTAGGACTTCAGAGTGTTTACTGTGAACTGTCCATGAATGAGCCAAACTTTAGCATTTTGGTTATGCAAAGAATCAAGTCATTAAGCAGAACAAGCGTCACATCTTTTTCAATATGTTTCTTTCCTTAATTCCACTGAGCTTTCTTCTCCTAATGTTAGCCTTTTTCTCAATAATGTTTGGTAGCTTGGTTAATGAATCCTTTTCATCTACCCCGCGTTTGAAGTTTGAGGTAGTAAAGTGATCTGTGCAACGGGAGTAGAAAATAGTCCTGCATTTCTCGCAAATACATTCATCATAATGTTCCTGTTGTTCAGATGATTGCCCTTTGGCTTTCAAAGCATTTTTCAGGTCTCCAGCATATACTTATCCGTTGGATACAGCAGCTTGCAATGTGTCTGTCATCTTAAAACTCCTCTAACATCAAGAAATTACTTGCAGGTTTCTCCTGGTGTTGAATGCTCTTTTGCTCAAGATGTTGTTGCAATCAATACTGCTGAGAAGCAGTGTTGTAAGCTGGGAGAACTCGGAAAGCGGGCAGTTGTCACTCCTGATGTTGATTCTCTCTTGGACAATCTGGTTTAGTTGAGCTAAGGTCACTTTTCTATATGTAAATTTGGACTAGGGTTTCTTCTGTTAGGGCTATGCTTAAGCAAAATATTTACTTCAATTTCTAAATTCAGAGGACCTTCTGATTTTCCTGTATAGATATGATATCTTGTGCATATCTGAGGACTTTGTGTGTTGGCCCAATAGATTTCCTAGTTTCTTAAGTCAATCTTTCAAGTTCATTGTCTTCTTTCATCCCCAATCCTGACCGACCATTTAACACCCCACCATCTCCAAAATTCCACTTCTCCCTCATCTCGTCCCCGCAGTGTTTCTTAGTTTTAGTTGGGTGGATTAATGATTCATTTATTTATTTGCTAATTATATTTTTATTCACTTAAATTTAGTTTAATTCGATTATTTGACCCACGTTTACGTGGTACATTTGATATAGTTTGTCACTAAATTATTTCACTTTAAAAATTCAAAATGAAATTTTTAGTAGTAATTGTTCTCAAAGAGTATAAATATCTCAATAAAATAAATATTTAATAAAAATACTATATTTTAAGATTTAAAAACAAAATATAAATTGAGACGAAAAAGTATTGATTGATTAGGGAAATTATCGTCCCTTTGTGTTGTATCACTTTTTGACTTATTATTTCCTCTTTTTTTTTTGGCTTAGCAACATTTAAAGGTATTTAGTTATTTAATTTCTAATTTCAATTAGTCTTATCTTTCCAAATTGGAATATTTCGTAATGGCCAAATACATATGCAGATTGTTAAATTTGTCATTAAATTTTATTTTAACGCTTCAAGTCAACCTTGTTCCATTTTAGTCTTTCAACTCCAATTTTCATATTTCATTTGACATTTTTGTACAAAAAAATTAATAAAATGAGGAGAATGTGCTTCACGCGTCATGACATGACACAAAAATTAATTAAATATACATACACAGCTCTTCTAATTTGCCCTCATTTTTTATTTCGAGAATCAAAATTTGAAATAATATGAAATATAATAGCTGGATAAAATGAGAGGATCAAAATTTGATAACACAATAACACTGCTCATAATAAATTAATTTTGTACATTATTTATAATTATTTTTTCGTAAATAGTTGAAAACATGTTTTACTAAAATAAGTCAACATATTTAGTAATTTAAAGCAAACTATTTACATTCATATACCCTTTTATATTTTATGCCCTCATACTATTAAAATTCGCCCACCTAATATTAAAATTCACATGCGACGTCATGCTGATGTCAGCACCCACCTTGCATGATATACCAATACGATATACATATATCGACAAAGTATCACATAGGATTAAGCTCGGTTCTATATGATACCACTATGGTATAAATATACCGATAGAGTATCACAAATAATATATTCTCTACTAATTAAGAATTTAATAAATAAGTTTGCAATTTTGATAATTTTCTCTTAATTATTTTATTTATTAAAAGAAGAGCTCAAAATTACATGATACCGATAGAGTACCAATATACCGATGGCGTATCACAAGAATATATTTTCTACTTATTTAGAATTTAATAAATAATTTTGTAACTTTAACAATTTTCTAGTCCTACACAATACCGATACGATATAAGTATACCTATGGAGTATCACAACGAATATATTTTCTACTAATTTAGAGTTTAATAATTTTATTTATTTATTTCTTAAAAAAACAACATAATCCTATATGATATTTGTATGGTATATATATACAGTCGAAATATATTTCATAGTATTTATATTGACATCAGCATGATGTCAGACCGAAATAAAAAGGGGTAAATGAGGTAAGAAGATAAATGATTTGGGTCATGGGTCCATGATAAATAGTTTGTAGTGGATTTATTAAGAACAAATCATTTTAAATTAGGTCAATTTTGTATACTTTTTCTAAATATTTTCTATCCGGTCCGATTTAATCGGGAATTCCTCACAATTAAACAAAAACCCCTTCCCCTTCGATTCCTCCAAATAAACCCGGTTCAAGTTCACATTATTTAAAATCGGAGCGGGCCGTAACAAAACCCAATTGCATTCATGTTGTTCGATCAAGCGACGCCATAGATAAAAGAAGAGAAATTAGTTTAAGCAATGTCCAAATCAAGTGAAAATGGTGACCGTCAGGCGAATCTATCTCACACATTCAAGTATTTGCTCGGTCAGTTGCTTATCTTCTCAGTTTCTCTCTGTTCAATTTCATATATATTTTTTGTTTGATCTCAGTAATGTGTTATACTTGTAGCTACTCAATTTTTATCAAGGGGAATACCGTTTATATTCAACACTTGGATCGTTCGGCACCTAACCGAAGAAGATTATGCGGTAATTTTTCTATTTTAATCCTTGCTCTATATCATTTCCGTTTATTGCTTTTAAAAATATTTATCGCTAATCATGAGGTCTCGTTGAGGAACTTGAGAATCATGAGGTATCAGGTTAATAGAAGTACTTGGTGATTGAGTTAGTTGATACTATTGCTGGTGGGAGGTGCCAGATTTTCAGTAAAATTAGTTGAGCTGCACAAAAGTTGGTTCGGCCATTATCCTAAAGATAATATTTCTCAGTAACTATCATCTTTCCATTCAGTATGTGGTCCAATTATAAGTTGTTTCAAAAATTTAAATGATAAATTAGTGAGCATTGGAATGAAATGAGCCCAAGAGAAGTGGACTTAATGTAGAGGATTCAGCTCCCAAAGTGTAGCATAGCAACAACAACAACAAAAAACCTAGTGTAATTGCACAGGTCTATCTTGTGAAGGCAGAAAAACTTTTTCCAATAGACCTTCGGTCAAAGTAAAATATAAAAACTCATGTATAAAAAGACAATAGACCCACGGCTAAAGAAAAATAGAAAAACTCATGTATGAAAGGAAAATATATTAATGAAGAAATCATGCTAAAGATAGGAGATAGTAGTTAATGAATTTGGTGAACCCTGATCCTTGCTAGTTGATTTTGTTCTCATTTGCATAAGCTTTAGTCAACATTGTTACCTGATAACTATGCTGGTGTGAGGTAGCAACTATACGGTTAAATAGTTGGGGTGGTCAACGCTAATCTTAGAAAGAAAATGAATTTAAGGATTCAAATAAGTGACCCCAAGTTCGTGACTGAGGCTATGTTGTTTTTATTCTTTTATGTATATGCATATAATTTTTTAAGTGCATATTTATCAATAAGTTGGTTTGCAGTTGTTTCGTCTCACTTGTTGTACTCTTCTTGGGGTGAGAATACAACATTTGGAAATAGTACTATAGGGAATGATAGAAAAGGGAAACCGTTTATCTTTTTGTGGTGTTCCATATTAAATTTGAATAGAGTTTTGTGGGTCCTAACAGCCAGCTGATCAAAGCTGATCAAAAGAAAGTATGAATTGGTCATATATCAAGTATTTCAGCTGTATTTTAAAATAGTCGTTAAAGTATGTTATAGTCTGTCAGAGAGATTCCACATTGAGTTTATTTAGGTATTAGCACTATTACTTTGCTGTTTATAGAAGATAGCAACCTCTGCATCTCCATGGACAGAAAGAAAATAGGGATCTCTCAACTAAATTAGCTGGATTGAATAGTGAGAAGAGCTCTCTCACCTATTCTTGCGGAAGTTTTGTGTTGTTTCTTTTCCTCTTTCTAGTATATACCTTTGTGGCTGACTGGTTGTAAACTAACCACATTTTTATGTACCCTATTGATTAACCATTATTTCTTTGATTTTTTTGTGTCGATTTAAGTTCCAGAAGTAGTGTTATCAACTCAGCTGCTTTACTATACTTCTCAACCTGATTTCTTGGTTTTATGTACAGGAAAATTTCTAACATCTTGTTTGTAAATCATGCAGTTGTATGCTGTACAATTTCACTTGTTCATTACTTGTGTGCTTTTTCTTAGTCGAGAGGGCTTCAGACGAGCATGCATGAGGGCAGACATTTATAGGTACTGTTGCATATTTACTATGATGCTACATTTAGTTTTGTTGTTTGCATTTCATTTCACAACTTCTTTTAGGTTCAATAGATAAAATTATCAATCAGCGGAAACATGTCGCAACTGTGTCTCATTATTGAGATTAAAGATTTCACTATTTATCTCATGTAGTAAGCATATTTTTCTTCAAGTTGTTATGGTCATAGTTAATAAGACAGGTTTTATACTTTTGTCGTGGCTGTTTTATGTGATTCATATCATACCTAATGATGCATGTTATTTTTTACTTTTTTTAAGAAAACATATTTTATTTGTACTTATTAAAGAAGTCGGCAGGTGTATCATCAAGGATTTTCATTTAATCTGCAAAGAGCTCAGGATTCTGTAATATCATCCACTTTTGCATTTTCAGATTTTCCTAAATTCTCCACAAAATCCACTGCTTTTCTAAGCATCGACATAAAAATGTAAAAGTTCTGTCTGGAGAAAGACTAACATTTTCCATTACAACATGGATAAGTATGTGGATATTTTTAGAGGTCTTTGACACAGACAAGAGCAGATATGTTGGCAAGGTTTTGAGTTCTCAGAACAAATATGCGAGGAAGGGAAGGAAAATAGAATATTTTCGGAAACCAAATGTCAGTTTTTTGACTGTTTAGATAGCTCTCCTAATATCAATTCCAAATAGCTCACAGATCCTAAAATTGAGCAAACAGAGGGTTTATTTCCATGGTATGACATTGTGATGAGTACATGTTGGTTCTTTTTTCTTCTGTTTTTGCCATCTTATATCTGCTTTGTGAATTTCATTGCAAATATTATTTTGGGTTATGTGTTTAATGTTTAAGGATGTCACTGTGTTTGAATTGCAGTGGTGGATCATCAGGGAGAGGAAATGCAGCAAAACTCTTGAAAGTAGCATGGATGACTCTTCCTTTGGGAATAATTATCACATTTGCAGGATGTATTTTCGTATTATGGTGGCAAGAACTAAGTTATTCTAGTCAATTTGCGCAGGCTATATGGATAAATGGTGAGCTTAAACTTTGGTATACAGTCTTCTAAAGCATTGTGTTTTGTGCTAATTCTACAAGCTGCTTATCAATGTGAGCCAGGAAAACGTAGCTTTCCATGGTTACTTAACTAAAATAAAATAAAGTAAAATTTGTTCTGTTTTCATGGTTGCATCTTTTATTACTTTTGAATTGTCACTGGTGAGAGTCTGAATTTAGACCCTTCTGAAATCGTTATTCATTGGGTGTGTGTATTTTTTTAATCAGTGAATGCTGTATTTCTTTGGCTTCGATGTGATTTTAATGTCATCCTGACCTTCTTAGAACCATTTCTTCTGCCTACATCTGGTTGGAGGTTCAAGACTTGATAGTAGCATGTATCAGACCGATTACCTTCCTCTGAAGTTGATTTTATGATTTATTGTTTACTAAAATTTCTGTTGTTTTGACATTTTTATTTTGGTTGGAATTTTATTTCCACTGAGCAGGTTTTGCGTGTATACTGGAGCTACTGGCTGAACCCCTTTACATCTTATCTCAGAATTTGCTTCTCCTTAAGTTGCGTCTGGTAGTTGAAAGTGCAGCTACCCTTTCACGTTGTATAACTACCTACATCCTCATTGTAAATCTACCTGGCATGGTAAACTACAACAACTTCATTATTCTTTTAGTTTTTTGTTTTAATGTATCTTTATTAACTGAAAGTTTAAGTAAGTTTACTGTAAGCTGCTCTTAGTCATGTTCATTTGTAACATGAATCACTGTCTTAAATTGTTTATGCAAAAGGTGGACTCTGTTGTTGCTCAATAGCATTATATACTTGTCCAGGATTGAAGATTAGAATTTCTTACTTTCAGGAGAAAGCAATTATATTTGCCTTGTCACAAGTTGCATTTGGAGCTTGTGTGTTCTTTGGCTACTGGGGTTACTTTCTTCTTTTTCACGTGTATAGCAGTTCTGATCTCTTCCCTTTTAGGTAAGAGTTCTAATATTTCATCATCCTCTCTATTGGCACATATACGTTATACGTTTCATATTTTCTTGATAAGTGATGTTTTTTTCCCACATAAAGTAACGCACAAGAAGGCGCTTGTTTTCTTGAGAGAGAGAGAGAGAGAGAACAAGTTTTTTTTTTTTAGAATGGATACCTAGCGAATCTTCTAATCTTTTCTTTCTATTCTATCAAGCAGCTCAACATCTAAAACCAAAAGAAAATATCTTTCTTAAAATTTAGAGAAACATATTCTGAAAACATTTAGCATACTCCATCCATAAAATCAAATATCTGGAAGAAAACATGATTACATCTGAACTCTAAATCTTTTACTCAACTACGTGTATGAAGTCTCTAAAGAATCTGGGTGGATTGCTCAGAATATAGCTCACAAGTAAAAGTTGAAGTCAAATGCAATGAACTCCATTATCTGGAATGGAGCTTACTGAGAATCTGTTGGAATGGGAGGAGCAACTAACTTATAGCGTGCCTGTCTAAATAATTTGTGCGTGTATTGACATAAGTCAATGTAGGTACCAAGAAAACTAAGGAACGTATGTACACCACAATGGTGCTCGTTGAATAAACAAATCCTCCTACTATAGCTGGAACAAGATTCTGAAAGAAGTATGAATGCATGACATGGCACAATTCTTAAAAAAAGCTGCTCATGAAGAATTTGAGATAAAGAACTCATATTTTGTTAACTTACTTTCTTTTTATGAAGATCTCTCTTTTTTTTTTCTGGGGACTATAAAGGGTTCTGACATGTTTACTTGTTCTGTATAAATCAAGGATGATCCTTGTATGATTGTCTCGGCTCTATCCTTGTGGTAACTCAATTCTTGATTCTAACATGCTCTCATTGTTATGCTTTACTAGGGCTATTCTTTATAGTGTATGATCAAGTATAAGGCATGAGTAGTTCTGAGGTACCATAACCCGCCAAAGGCTACTAAGCTCTCTCAGAGGTCTAGGGACTCTCAAAAATAGTTTTGAACAATTCTATAATCATGTAATTCAAGTCAACAATGATTGCTCTTAATTCTTATCAAACTAGTTCTATCAGATCATATGAAAGAAAAACTTCATCATTTCATAAAATCTGAAAAGGTATCCAATGCTTGGAATGCAATGATGGAACGGTTACTTGGACGAATAAACAGGATACTCATCCAAACACTTTTCTGCAATTCTAATGAATAATGTTAGCCCACTTGCTCCAATCAAAATCCACATCAATGTTCTATACAATTTAACAATATGTAACATGATTTTTGTAAGAAGACAATTATAGTAAAAGAATTGTCTCCGCTGTCCTCGATTCCTTCCATTTTAGCACAACCGTTTACTCCATCCTGAATGATCATTTCACCAAATCACTTCTACTCAATCAATTTAAAATCAATTCTAAAGTTTCATACTTTTCCCAATTTAGAAACCCTTCCTGGATTTTCCAAGTTTTTAGTGTTTGTAGTCATCCTAGGTTTTGTGGTTTCTAAGAATGAATCTAGAAGTAGTTTTTTCTAAGAATCGTAGTAGAAGTTGGGTTGGTGAAGTTGTCAATTGAATTTCACTTGTTCCTCAATGCTTGTTGGGTAATCTAGTTTAAGATGAAGTCCTGTTAGAATCATTGTTTGAGAGTAGTAATTTAACTTTAAACTATTTAATTACTTACCTTTGGTAGTAGAGAAACCTTGGGATCGAGAGAAAATGTCTTCCCTTTAAAAAAATGAAACCAATTTCTTTCTTCCCATTGTCTTTTATACTTAAATCTGGAACAGCCTGCATTGTGGCTCACAAGCCACACTCCTGCACTGCAGTGCAAATCTGTACCACAATTAGCAGTGTATCTGCTTAGTGTGCTGCAACAACAAATCTGCACTGCATTTCCTGAAGTATAAATCACCATAACTCTAGTTTTATGTTTTCAAATGATGAACAATTTGAAGCATCGAGACTAAAATTCAATGACTACTACTTTGCTTTATGAACCATGTTCCTACACCTTTGTGTGGGTCCATGTACCTCTGATCCACTTCAATAACTTCATGTACGTTCGAAATTGGTCAAAATTAAATCTAGAAACTTGTGGGGCTTTACCAAGCCTGCCTTTGGTTTGTGTTATCAGTTTAACGATGTTTACTAAATTGCTCTGCCCTTTCCTTTTGTGTTGACAATTCTATTAGAATGTTTGTGCTTTACCATTGCTTTTAGTTGACAGTTTATATCCTTTTAGTGTAGGAAGTGGAGGCATTGATGAGCAACTTTCAAAAATGTGTATGTTGTTTACCTTTCAATCTTTCCGCAAGTTGATTCTTCAAGAAGGAGAAAAATTGGTTCTTGTATGGTTGGACACACCATATAACCAAGCAGTATATGGGCTTGTAGATAAACTAGGTATTTTAGTTAGTTATTCTGGCTTCTACTTACCTCCTTTCTTAACAAAGTGGCATATTTTGCTTAAATGTGTCATATTTTTACCAGATACAAACGTATAATTGATTTTCAGGCAGCTTAGTGGTTAGGCTGGTGTTTCTCCCATTTGAAGAAAGTTCATATGCTACATTTGCAAGGTCTGCATCAGGTTTATCTCGCCTTCCTTTTAGGACTCTTGTTGGTCGTAAGCATCGTACTTTTTCTAATTTGTATGTTCTAAATAGTTGTTACCTTGGTGAGTAATGCTAATTTGGTTTTGAAAGGAGGGAGGGGCAAGGAGAGGGAAGTTCATCAATTTACCTCCTTAACAGAATTGTTCCTCATAAATTATGACACAAAACAAGAGAAGTAAAAGAGATATACTTCCTGCTTCACTCTAGATTTGATAGGTTAGATGACCCACTTTTACTTACCAATCAGGGAAATGACAAATAATCATCCTCCTATGTACCACTTTTTGCCCAAGCAGAACCTGTTCTTAACGGGATTGTTGATTGGCTTTTACGGAAGTTCAAAGACGAGACACAGATAGAATTGTAGTTTCTCAAGTAATGCCATGCCTATTAAAAATAATTTAAATTCTTTTAAACCAAAGTTATACTGGTATTTTTACTAGTTGGCATGTTTTACATTTCGACTTCGAACAGAAGCTAAGAAATAGAAAATGAGCTTATCTTTTCTTTAACCTTAACCACCCACATGAACTGTTTCCTTTGATTATTCTCTGATGCTACTTGGTGTATTTATTTCTTTGACAGGAATTTGCCTGATCTATTACTTCCATGAACACAGTTATGTTTTAACATCAACTGTATTCTGCACTTGTCATACTAACTCTTCCATCATCTCGATTGATAGGTCTTCAATCTGAATCTCTTCAGTACTACCTAAGCACTGTTTTTGTATATAATACACAGTTTCTCACAAAAAAAATAAAAAAATCTCAATCTATTCAAACAACTGGCATTAGAAGAGGAAGTGTCTTTGGCAGCAAAAGGCAAAATGCCATCTTTTCCCCTTGTTTTTCCCTAAAAAGCTTCTTTGATTTGATGATAGAAATAACACTGTATTTTCCTTGAGTTCTGATTTAGTGCACCAAAACCCAATGATTAGCTATATTCCATGCATGACTTACAGCTTGATATCCAAACTTGCAACTGTTAGAGTATCACATAGGTGGGAGAAGGGGTCCTTGGTCTACTTATATAGTCTTGGATGATCCTCCCCTCGTAGGCTAGCCTTGGGGGTTAAATCATGAGCTAGCGCTGGGGTTAAGTTAGGCCCAAGGTCCATTTCCTTGACATGGTACCCGAGTCAAGCCCATCACAATTCATTTATTCCAATGTTGGGCCCCTCATTCCTGAGGGTTGGAGTCCCACATCAGTGGGATAAAGGGTTCTTGGTCTCCTTAAATGGTCTTGGACAATCCTCCCTCTCATGAGCTAGCTTTTAGGGTTGAATTAGCCCCAAGATCCATTTCTTTAACAATACCCATTTACTTAATTT
The DNA here is from genome assembly GCA_029948455.1 of Solanum rostratum. Taxonomy (NCBI): domain Eukaryota; kingdom Viridiplantae; phylum Streptophyta; class Magnoliopsida; order Solanales; family Solanaceae; genus Solanum; species Solanum rostratum. The sequence continues at coordinate 66,498,058 of CM057051.1, read as the reverse complement.
AATTTATGATATTGCATTTTTGGTGTTTATCATTACTGCAAAGCTATAATAAAGAGTTAAACTTTATGCCAATTCTATTATGTTCATTCAATTTGAAGTGGGAATTTGATACCTAAACTGTTTCACTGTTTTGGCAGGTGAACATTCACAGAAGCAAAAGAAACTGGGAAAAAGTTTGACCGAGGCGTTGAAACTTATTTTACTAATAGGTGACTCTGACATTCTTTCGTAACTGTGGTTACCTACTTCTAATAATATCTTACTGGGTCATAAAATTAGGAACTTGTTACTGAATGAGTAAAACAAGAAACGAATGTTCATCTTCTAGTAGTTGAGCCAAGTCCTAATCTTTTCAGATCTGTTATCTTAGCAAACATGGGTTGAAATTCTAGGAGCCAGTTTTACCAATGATGTCATTTTTGGAACTTATTCTACTGTCAAACATTCCGGCTGCTGATCATTGACCTTCTGACTACTTATACAGTATGTGATATATTTTCTAACAGGAATTAACCTTGTTTTTCTGAATGTGAGTACTACTTAAAAATAAGAGTAAGAATAAAGAGAACTATGTGAAGTCTCTATTATGTCCTCTCTTTGCCTTGTTAATTACTGTTCTTGACACAATCCTGTATGATATACAGAAAACTGTGGAACATTTCTCCGTTTTGGATCATATGGGTGATCTGGAAAGAGAAATATGTGGTTTGAAGGATAAGTTTTATAGAGTTAAGCATATTACTTGGGCACTTATTGTGCAGATAGAGATATAAATTAATTAGACAATTTTTATGAATTAATTAAATGTGTCCTTTTATAACTTAAGTGGCCTTTTGCACGAGTGGAGTGGACTACTTAATCCTGAAGCTAATAAAGACCTGAATTAAAATTAGGAGAACTTGTATTTTTGGGCACACGTCTACTGTGGTGACAAATCCACATTCTACCTATGAAAAAAGTACTTGAAAGCCTCAAAAGATAGAGGCTTATGTGCATTATACTCAGCATTTGGGATGTTTTGATGCCTTTTTGGGGGGATAAAGATGGGATGTTGTCACTTAATGACTTCAAAAAGGTGTAGCAAACTGGTTTTCTGGCTGTCATTGAAATGAGAAGTTTCAATATATGTTCTTAAACTTGTTTTTTCATGGGCATTTTGCTTGGGTGTGTCAGCATCATTACCCTATGCTTCAATTATTTTCTTCATCGATTTGTTTCAAATAATTAACTGACACACAATATGTTCTACTCTCTGCTTGTATTCATTTCATGGAAAAAAACTTGGTGAACTTTTATTTTAGCTATTAGGTGCTTAATTGTGTACGATGTTCTAATTATGACACTAGATGTTGGTATTGTTCCTTCCGTGTCAGCTTTACATTGCTTTCGTATTTTTTTTCCGTTACTTTCTTCTTCTTTTACTTGAGTTTGATGCTCTTGAGCTAAGGGTCTTTCAGAAACAACTTCTTTACCTTTATTATTAAGTGCTTAGAACAAATTGAGACTCCAGATAGCTAATCATCATTCTCAAAACTGCTTTTCTTGTAGGTTTGGTAGTCATGGCCTTTGGCCCTAGCTACTCCTACAGTCTCATTAGGTTGCTGTATGGCCGCAAGTGGAGTGATGGAGAAGCCTCAACAGCCCTACGATACTATTGCCTCTATGTAATTCTGTTGGCCATGAATGGTAAGATCTTGTCTGGTTTCCGTAATAGTAAACAATTATAATCTCTTAGAAAAGCTATTAGTGAATAATTAGTTTGAAAATAATGACTTCCATGAAAATCTTATGCCGTTATTACTTAACAATGTCTTCTCATATAATAACTAAACCCATTTCGGATTAGTGAAATAAATCCAATGGGAATACTGATTAAACAAGATTAAATGGTCCCCAATAGACCAAGTCCCTCCTTTCTGGAGTGATCCATGAAAAATTCTTCTCAAGAGTGTAGTCAGAAAAGGAAAGAATGACTGTTTGAGTAGCCTTTTTTTTTTGAATAGCTATTTTTACTGTATGGTTCATTTGTATTATCATGAGATAATTTCACTGGGCTCTGATGGGGATACTGACCATGACCTAGACTCAAAGGTTCTTTCACAATTTTATAGTGAGCAAGGCTACATGATTCGTCCTTCCATATCCTGATCTTGTGGCTTACAGTGAAAAGCTTTTGATCATGAAATATTGCAGGCTTTGACTTCTTCTCAACTATTTAGATTTTAGAATGGGGCCTCAGCCCATGGATTGAACTGTTTGATAATAATTAGTAACCTTGGGCCTCAGACCATGACTTGGAGCTGATTATGCCTCTTATACTGTCAGATGTGATACTTGGTGTCTAATCAACCTGAAGTCTCAGTAAATAAGGCCAGAAAATGTCAAAACATTGCATAAAACTAGTTTATTTTTTTAATAACTGGATTATCTTATGAAACAAGAAGCACAGTATATGATGATAATTAAGCAGGTCCTATGAAACTTCAAATCTAGTAACTAATGATGTCAAAACAAAGCTGTTTGTATATAGGAAAAAAGGTTATTAAGAGTGGAATTCACAACTTTATCTTCTATGTTGATGCCTTTTGAGTTTGTAATTTAATTGTGCAGCAGCAACCTTTATGTCAGAGATTACTTAAGAGTTCTGTTCATGATTGAAATTTCTGTGAATGATGTAATTCTTCTGTTTTCTAATAAGTTTCGGAAAAGCGCTGCTAACTGGGGGTTATAAAATAAAAACATGCTCTTAACTGGAATCTGGCCAGGTTCATTCATGAGTCATTTTTGTTGTTCATTGTTGCTGAGCTGCTGCAACCTTGATGCATGTTTTTGAAATTGGTGACTTTTATCTTACATTTCTGGTAGAGATGGAACTATTGGCAGTTTTTTTTTTTTTGTCTTGTTACATTATGTGAATTTTTTCAGGTAGAAGGCTAAACTTTTAGAGAGTTTACAACTTTAGATATTTAGTTAATTATGACGTGCTAGCCTGATAATTTTAATACGGACCAAGCATGTCAATATAATTTTCATTATGGATGACGGTGACTCTTGAAATCACTATACCATGTGAAATTGTGTGGATCACCATCTGAAAACTTTTTTTGTTACAGAGGGGACATTTTAATTTATTTAGTTATGTCTTAACATGCTTTAAGTCCCACTGATGGACACCTCTTTTGCATGGTGCGTGGAGAGTCCGAAAACTTGCTTATTGTACATTTGCTTAGCCTGAATAACGACTTGGTGATTTTTCCTCTGCGTGATGGTTTAAGTTCGTTTGTATTTTTCGGATACTATATAAATGGGTGGCTTCATGAAGCGACGCCTTACCCAGCCAGTCATCTTATGCGAAGTTGAATTTGGTATATTTTAGGAATAAGCCATCTTTTGTGCTTTAGTCCCTAATTATCAGGGGTCATGTACTAACGCGGACAGGGCACAGTTTAGTGTTGTCAAAAGTGTGCTTAGGGCCTGAAATGAGGCTTGAACATGTTGAGCGCGTCGCCTTGCTTAATGTGCGCTTTAATGTCATCTTCAAGGCTCTAAGACATACTTTTCCTTTGACCTTTCCTAAAGGGGTTGCACTAACAATTGAGATTTCATTTATCATAATCTTTCAATTTTGTTGCCAATATATTTGTTATTCATGCTTATAATTATTAGTCTTGGACTAAACTATGTGTGTGTGTGTGTGTGTGTGTATTTGTACTTTTTTTCCATTTGCTCCTTTTCTCATTAAAGACCCACACTTCATTTGCACTTAAATCCCCAATAGACTGTAGAACTTTTTTGCACTTCTCACTTTTGATAACACTGGCAGAGTCTTCCTGCATCTTTCAGCCAAAATACAGAATATACCTCTATGATAAAACAAAAGATCCCAATATCCATGATCTTTTCTATACTTGTTCTTAACTTTTTACCAATTCAGAAAAAATCCAGAAGTCATTGCAGTGCGTTGCAGCTTTTAGTATGCTAATATGACATTGCTAGCAATTGCTTTTACAAATTATTATAGGAGGTTTTAGTTTTTCTCCTTAGAAATTTTATTTTATTAGTATGATCATTTACGAATCTATTTGTTCCTTTTACATTTTCTGATAATGTTGCTTTAAATAACTTTTAGAAAGCTTGTTTATTCTATTTCAAGTAACTGAAATCCACAATCAAGTGTGTTCTGTTCTGCTGTAACCTGCATCATTAATTGCAATGATGTGACCTAAAGATTTTGCCACTAATTTGCTCTGTGGTTGTTTAAGCTTGGGAAGATGATACGTTGAATTTACCCTGGCAACTAGTCTACAGATCTATTGTGAATACCGTTGACTTTTTCTTTCTCTTTGGTGCAGGAACATCAGAATCATTTTTGCATGCGGTCGCTAATGAGATTCAACTCAAGCGCTCAAATGATTCCTTGCTTGTATTCTCATTGATTTATCTGGTGTTGAATGTTTCTCTTATACATTCAGCCGGTGCAATTGGGTTGATTTTAGCTAATTCTTTGAGTATCCTTTCATGACATATTAAAGGTCTATATTTTTTCTTTTCTTGAACTTTGAAGTGTTTGCTTTTGTTCTAAAAGAATTGATGATTGTTGTTCTCACTGAAGATCTTGGTTCAGAAATAAGGCAAGGTCTTGCAGTTAAGTGCTGTCTTGACGATGGTTAATATTCATGTTGCACCATACATAGGGTTGCATATTTTATTTTCAGCATCTTTCACGTTACAAGGTCATAATCAATCATTTTATAAAAGAACGATTTTCAGGAACACTTCTAATATGTACAAGTAGGCTAAATGAAGCATGCTTTTCACTATGCTGATGTCTGGAAGCTTTATTGCATGAGGAGAAGGTAGGGTTTACCTGATGATCGCTGTTGAGTTTTAGAGTTAGTAACAAAGGTGCAGCAGTAGTAGTGTTGCAAACATTTTTAATTGTATCTTGTGGCTGACTGCTTAAACTGAAATGGTTATTTGCCAAGTTTGTCAAGGCAATAAGCGGGTGTTGTCGCCCTTTTCACAAGTACAGGAATTTGCTAATAGTGAAATAGTTTCTAATATGATTTGTGCTTACTCTCCTATTGCACTTGCATCTGTATACAGAACTGGAAGCCCATGAGTGGCCCTCAATGTTGCGAGGTGCAAACCATGTTGTAGGTTGTTCTTAAGGATATCTAAAATTTGTAGCCACTAGTTCCTTGACTTTTAAAAGATATGGCTCTTAGGATCACTTACTCAGCAGTATTCATCAGGAACTATTTCCAGGTATTTTTCCCGATTCTTTTTAATTTTGGACGTGTAAGGATTTGGGAAGTCGGTATTTCCTTGGATTCTGATGATGATATATTCTTTGGATTTTTTTCAGGATTCATCCTCATTTTCCTTTCGCAGATGCCTGCCCTCTGGTTGGGCCTTTCTACTTTTTTCTGGAATAGTCACTCTAGTTTCAGAAAAGATATTTCTGGATCCGGATGACTTCTGGAGAACATTTGGCATTCACTTCTTAGTGGGCATAACCACTTTCATGCTAGCAGCCTTTATCATGTAAGTAGAGGATTTGAATCTCTATATACCCATGAACTATTTGAAACTTGTCTAGGTTATTTGTAAAGCACTCTTGACTCCCTGTCAGGCGACCTTTCAGCCTTTCGTTGTTTGACTTCCTCTGTCTCTCTCTCTCTCTCATACACGCAGAAAAATGTGTGCACACGCGCACATAAATTTTTTTTCAGAAGGAATTGTGGTGAGCTTATGAATATTGTCAAGTTATCCTACATTGTTTTGAGGGATGAGTTGTTTGTCTCCTTAGATGATTGGGATAATCCTCACCTCATGAGATAGATGAAGGTCCACTTATTAACATTGCATAGCCAAGCAACAACAACGACAACATACCCACCCACTGCATAGCCTAAGCTGTCCCTATTATTATGTGTCCCAATGTTGGCCCGCATATTATTTGACCACACACCAGTTGGCAGGCCTGGCCATGCTCCAGGAGGGTGTGTGTGTATTAAATTGTCCAGCATTGGTTGTGGGTTCGGTTGTTTGTCTTCTTGTATGGTCTTTAGCAATTCTCACCTTTTGAGCTAGTTTTTGTTCTTGTGGGATTTGACCGAGTATGTTGTTGTTGCTGAGCTAGTTTTTGTTGTTGAGTTAAGCCAATCTTTACAAAAATTACTCTTGTTAAACGACTTTGGCAGAGCTAACATTTTGTAGTCTAATGCACTGTGGACTAAAAGTGTGGTAAAGTGTTAAACTTGGCTTAAATAACAACCAAATTTAACTGTTATAATTTAAGTCCTTCAACTAGATTGTATTCTGAAGGTATTATGTATATATTCGTGAGTCTTATCTATCCTAATCTTCAGCTATCGTCGCGAGAGGACCTTTATCAGTAATATCATACATTTCCGGGAGCATGCTGACTGAAGAAAGTCCCACTCCAGTGAGTATTTATTTGCCCAAATCTTTAATTCTCAAAATTCTGCTATGTTTTAAGGTTGACGTTCACCTAAACCGATGCCTATGGATGCAGGTCAAAGCAAGAACCTTACTATCGATTATCTTATGGAGAAGAAGATAGCATTTAGATCTTCAATGCATATCGAATTGCATCTCAAAGCCAAAGTCAATACTTTTACTAGGTATGAAGGAACTCTCTTTTGATGTTACCATGAACTGGTTCATGTTCTTTTAGTTTGGCCAAAATAATTGGGCTGATGCTGCAAGCATGTGTATTTGCTTGTCAGGTTTCCACATTGAATCCAAGTGGTGTTGGCATCTCAGAATTGTACTTGTTCAAATCATTGACCTGAATTTTCCAGTTGTAAAAGGATGAGAAAGTTATTAAGAGACCACATTCTTTTTAGAACTATTAAAAGACATCAACATTATAAGATGTTTCTGAAGATCACTAATTAATTTGTTTGTTTTACAATGTTCTTTTTCTTTTTATTTTCAATTTCCAGCGGTGGGTTGATGTCTGATTCTGCTCTTCACTTGGCAAGATGCCTACTTTATTACACTTCAATGGCATTAAGCAAGTTCCTTCTTCTTACTATTTCCTTTTTATAAGTTCTACAGACTGATGCCGGATCAATCAGGAACAAGAACAGCTGATAATACAAAGTGATTGAATGTCTCATTGCTAAGTATTTAATGAATTTACAACTTAGTGATTGCCACCTTTTCTCCTCATAGTTATTTCCATCCCTGTGCAGGTTCATAAATTAGTCGACTTATCTTATGCAGTTATATTTTGTTTCATCTTTGCTCTTGCATTTGATGCTCTTGACCCAAGCGATGTAAGGGGTAAGAGGGATGTAAGGGGTAAGAGGTATCATTGCTTCACTGCTTTCACCTTTATGCTTTTCTTTCAAACATTTGATTTAATTGGAGAACTGATGCAGAGGCAATAACATTGATGCCATTACTATGTTGTGCATGTGTAGCATTATTGTCCTATCATTCCTTTGGTTTCTTTCCCCCGCCTTTTTACTAGGCTCAAATTATGTTGGTCTATGAAGTGAGTTGAGAATCATGGGGTATCATGTTAAAATCCCAACACATATAAAAACCCCATTTGTCCTAGCTTTGGTGGGTAGAGCTACCTGGTATCTCTTGGAATTAGTTGATGTGTGCGTAAGTGGGCCTGAACACCACAATTATCAAAAATATAAATTTGTTTAGAAGCTTTACTATTCCATCACCTTCAAACCTTCTTTTCAGCCTTCTAGTACTTTATGTACACATAGGTTCATCTTGATTAATAGAGAAATCATGAATTTATCATAACAATTCTCTTGTCGCAGCCCTTGGATTGGCCCAGCTGCAGTAAAACTTGTAAAATCATTTTAGTTTGGTTCCCCCTATAGGATAGTATCTAATTCTTGCCTTTTGCAAATCGATAAGTGATTTCATATAGCAATCATGAATAGCCAAAATAGATAAGATAGAGTTTTCCGTAGGTCCTCGAAAAGAAAAGAAGCCGAGTGATGGATCGGACCGATGGTGTGGTCTACTGGTCAATGAAGTAACATATATACTAGGTGATTTTTTTCATTGTCCTAGTCTTTGTGAATAGAAGTATTAGGTACTTGTGTAAGTGAAACCAAAGAGCTTTCGCATAATTTACGAATTCTGCTTAGTAGGGAGATCGCAAATACTTTGTGGAATTAATTAAGATGTGTGCAAGCTGGCGAGGATGCCTTTTTTTAATCAAAAAAGATAATGAGCAGAATGATGGATGACAAAGGCAAAGAAAACAAAGTGATCATAGAAACCTTTTAGGGATGAATGGGTTGTCTTCCAATGTCCATACAAGTGACCAGTAATATTAGAGCTTGGTAATTATAAGCATTGAGAACTTGGGTAAAAAGGTTGTCAAAGTGGGGGAATGAAGCCTATGATGATTAACTAGACTAGGCCTTAAAATAAGTGAGTAGTATTCATAATAAAAGGGGTGGGGGTGGGGGTGACGGTGGGGGTGAGGGTGCGGGTGAATTGGACAAAGTCGAAACATTCTAATGCATCATGATTATCTTTTTTGATTTTTTGCTTGAAAGGTTCGACTCTTTAATGGAATTAGTACCTTTCTCCATTGCTTCAAATTCCAGAAATTAGATGGACAGATACCTAGGGACTAGGGTATAATTGTGTCTTATAATTTGTAAATCTATATTTGGAGAAGATAAATCCCTGTAAAATCTGAATAGAGAAGTAGTTACAAAAGACTTCTTTTAACCACAAAACCTTGTTACTACTATGACCTGATCCAATTTAGGATATACCTATATTTGAATTGATTGAAAAAAGAGAAAAGCTTAAAGGTGGAGAGAAGCACTAGTAGAAAAGGAGTTAAGCACCACCAAAGGGGTGGTGCAGTGGATGGGGCTGCTTCTTCCTTAATTAGAGGTCTCAGGTTCGAGCCCTGGGAATGAAAAAATCCTTGGTAGGGAGTGCTTCTCCTCAAATGAGGCCCTACGTAGGCACAAATCCGAACATACGGACTTCAGTGAGGGTAGCGGACATCGGTGGGAAACCAAAAGAAAAAATGAAAAAGGAGTTAAGTTTTCTTTTGAGAACTAGCTTAACAATAAGTGCATTTAGCCAAAATTTGATCATCTGCTAAATGCAAGCTTTAGAATATTTAAGTTTTTGCACCTGATGTTCACACCAAACCTTACAAAATTTACTAATAATTAAAGTGAGAATGTGTATTAGTTAATCATGGTTTAGTGATAAGCGTGTGGTAAAACATATCTTGTATTTAATTTTTCCTGGTAGTAAGTTTTTTTTTTTTTTTTTTACCTTCATTTTCATCTTCACCACCAATAGGGTTGAATTTTGATCTATTATTCCACTCTATTTTCACCTAGGTTAATATAAGTTTCTTTAATCATCTATCTTCACCATTTGTATTCAATTGTTATAAGTAGAGGTAAAAGAACAGCTGTTACAAATGGCACAATAATATATCCAAAGTAGTCTCATAAGTTATGCTTGTTCATTCGGGATTCTTCTATCTATATTTAGAACTACTGAATCAATTACTCCGGCTTTTAGCCTTTGGGACCTGTGGAACCCTAAAGTCACTCGTCCGTTCAAACTCTTTTGTTCATCCCATCTAAAACCCTTGAATCAGTGAATTCGGGGACAGAGACCTAGCCCCTGCTTTATTTAAACAGCTAAGATAAGGTCTAAGACCGTCTCTTCTTTTCACATCCTCATTCCTCCTTCTTTCCGGATAGAGTCTGGAAAGAATAGAACATATGCAGATTGTTTTGCATATGGTTACACAGAGTAGTTAGACAAAAAGACTACTCAAGTGTCTTGGACAAGGTCTTGTATATCTTGCTGGAAATGAATATAAAGAGAAATAAGAGCATTGTGATACTTCTCTTGCAACTTAGCACATAGTTTTAGTAATTCCTAAATCCTAACTACATTCTCAATATAATTTCTATTCCTTTTTAACTAATCTACACCAATGGTGAATAAAAAAATTGTCAAAAAACTTACTCTTTTTCTCATGGAATAGATTTTTTTTTTCTTTTTAAGTGATTTCGCCCAATCTGCTATCTCAAAAAAAAAAAGGAATGACTTAGCTATCCAAATGTTCCTGCTGCAATATGATGAAAGGCTATTCCTCTTAAAGTAAAAGGATCAAAACCTTCGGTCTCAAAGAGTGAATTGGTGTTTTATTACCAACCACAAGTTTCATGTTCGACACATTATTCATATAAGAAATTATGATCAAAGAGTTCTTTATCAATCACTATCCACTTTGGAGATTCCTATGATTTTTTTTTAAAATACAAAAATTCAATATCTTGTGCCGAATTAGTGAATTAGATAGGATTCTTTTGTCCGGAATAAGAAGTGGTGGGTCAATTTTCATAAATCTAATCGTAAATGTGAAATTCTTATACAAATCACGTTCACTTTCAAAAAAACATATATACACCAATTGTGTTGAACTTTCATTTTTGAAATAGTTACGGAAAATATAATTTGTCCAACTTCCTCAATAATTTATTAATTCAGTTCATTCACTAACTTAGCCAATTTCGAACGATTCCTCTCTGCCACCCCAATTTAGTATATTTAAAAGATGAATTGATATATATTATATATAGTCATAATTTTTAAAACGTTAATTATATAAATATAAATAGTTTATACAAAAAAACAACTAATGAAATTAAAACAATTATTTACTAAATTTATTTTAACTCATCCAAAGTCAATTTAATTTGACACTCCTATGTACATACTTTAGAAGGCATAAATCATTTTGTTTATTAAATGATTGTTGGTGGGACATAATACTCGTAAATTCTCACTTTAAAGCAAACTTCATTTATGAATTGCAATCATATAATATATGGGACCTTCTTTGAAATAAAATTCCTTTTTTTCTCAATCTCACATTATTTTCAATTTTTCTAATGTTACCGATAAGGGTTGTGGTGGAGCGGTAAGTATTCTTTCATCGTTATTTAAAGTCTCGAGTTTGAGTTTGGATATAGAGTCCTTTTTGTTAGGAAGTGTTTTGCTCTCAATGTAGAATTTTCTGATGTAAATTCGAATTAATCGGACTTTAATATGAATATCGGATACTGAATGAAATTTTTTTAAAAAAATTCATATGTTTAGCTATCTAATCACCAAAAACATCAGCTTATTTTCAAATGCTTCATTATGAAACAAAGGTTTGATTGCTCTTACAAAATTAGTAAAATCTATTTATGGCCAAGATTTTAAAACTTATTTTTAAAAGTATTTTTTACCAAAATATTTTTGATGGAAAATAGTTTATGTTTGATCAATAAATTTTAAAAACACTTTTGAACAACAATTATTGTTTGCCTAATTTTTTAAAAATGTTTCAAAGCGTATATTTCTCTAAAGTATTCTTAGTAATTTCTTTTTCTTCTTAAAAATCGCTTCTATTATTTTTTAAAGATATTTATTTTCTCTCAAAAGTTTGGCCAAATATGTTATTAATTTCTCTTGTAGATTAGGTCATGTTTGTGACAACCCCTAATTTCTAAACCTGATAAAATTTGGTTCTCAGGAAACAACCTCTCTACTTCTATGAGATAGTGGTAAGGTTTGCGTACATTATAATCCCTCAGACCTCATTTGTGGGATTCCACTGATTATGTTATTGTTGTTGATGATAAAATTGGGCGAATGATTAGTTAAATACCATTTGAAAAGTAATAGGAAAATAGCCATCCTTTAAGAAGGAAATAAAATTTGGATAAAATATACCTCTTTAGAATATGAAAGAATTTTCAATTTAATGCATTTTTATCTAAAACTTTCTCCTCGTCAAAAAAGTGGTTAAATGTGTAATAGCTGTTAAAATAGCGGTTAACATTAGTGGTTAAATGTGTAATAGCTTTTAAAATAATGGTTAACATTAGTGGTTAAATGTGTAATAGCTTTTAAAATAATGATTAACATTTGATAACAAGTTTTAAAAGTGACTATTTACCTCCTCCCTCCTAAATGATATAATAAACTTGAAAGATGTAATTTATATGCACTAATAATGTAAAAAACATTTTACTATCAATAAATACTATTAATTATTATTTTTATCTTCTTTGTTTTTAATGGATAGGGATCGATTCACAGGATGCATTAGAAAAAATAATGCAGTATGAGCTTTGTGTATTATTAATTTTTTATTTAATACACTTTTTAGTATATTTATGCGTTTTATTTGATGTTATGCTATGTATAACTAATATATTAAAAATCATAATTTTAACAATGTACGAAATTTTAATACATGCATGGACATAATTAAAGATATAATTGTCTCTCAAAAAAATTTCACATTCTATTCATCATATTTTTGAAGGATATTTTGTAAATAAATAATTTTTTTATATAAATTATGTAATGTATGTTATATTTAATATATCAAATCAAACATTATATAATAAATAATCTCAATATAGTTTATATAAGTATACTTAATACTAATATTACTAATATCAATGTTGCTACCATGTGACTAGGAGGTCATGAGTTTAAGCCTTGGAAATAAGCTCGAGCAGAAATACAAGGTAAGATTATACACAATAGATTCTTGTGGTTGGACTTTTCCTCAGACCCTATACATAGTGAGAATTTTAGTGCACGAAAATTACCCTTTTTTTATTATTAATATCAATATTATTCTGATACATCCTACCTAACCATCCCTTTTAGGGCATAAACTATAAAACTCTACTTGGAAAAGGCCTTAAATATTTTTTTAAAGGGAATGTTTTGTTGACTAGAGATGGGACTTTCACATGCCATTTCAATCTCCTCCAAAGCCTAATGATTTTGTCCTCCACTAAGGTAAAGAAAAAAAAAAGTCATTATGTGGTAAATGAAATATCCTTTTCTCCTACTAGGTTAGATATGTAAGAGAACCCCACCCCACCCCACCCCACCTCACCTACCCATAATTAAAATAAATAATTTTTTACTTTCACATGGAATAATGAAAATATTAGAGTTATTAAAAGCTTAACTATTAAGTGTTTTTTATACAATTAAAATATCTATTTAAAGATTTCTATTAAGATGACAAATTATTACTATTTCATCACTAATTAACTATGATCGTCCATCATGTACGGTCATCACTATTGCTGATCACCACACTCTATAGATATTATTATTAATCATTATTTATGATCATCATCATTAATCATCAATTACTATCGATAATCACCATTATACATATTGTCGAACAGTGCATTATCATCTTTAGAGTCACGTCCACCACAACTATTATTTGTCACCATCAACTATCACAATCAACACCATTGTTGATCACTACTGTCAGCCATCATCAACTCTAGCAACCGCGCTCATCTAACACAATCCCTAACTGTCACTCACAACCACCACACCGTTTGCCATTATATACATTGAACTTTCTTTGACTTTTTGGTGTATTTACTTTTCATATTTGTATACTATAGTGAAAATTCGGATTTCATCACTAGTTAAATGCAATTTTTTCTTTCTTCGCTGGTTCTATATATATATATATATATATATATATATATATATATATATATATATATATATATATATATATATATGTATATGATATTGAACTTTCTCTGATTTTTCTTATGTGTGTTTATTATTCATATTTAAATCCTATAATGAAAAGTCGGATTCCGACGCTAATTAGGATCGTTTATTCGTCTCTTTTTTTTCTTTGCTAGTTATATATATATGTATAAGATATTAAACTTTCTTTGACTTCCTTTTTTATTTATTTTTCATATTTTAAATTTTTTAGTAAAAATTCTAATTCCGCACCTGATTAATATCATCTTGTTTTTCTTTCTTTGCTAGTTTAGTGTTTTTATTGGATGTCAACTTTGAGCTGCTTTCTCAGCTTCTATTGATTTTTACTGTGTGCTCAGTAAATTTCAAGATTGTATAACGGTAAAAGGGTGAAAATGGGAAGAAAGTAACAAAACTTTAATTTTTAGTCTTGACAAGAAAAGTAGAGACAATAACCTGTTAAAAATGTACCCACACGATATCCGGATAATATTAATTATTATTTTTAATTATTTTAAATTATGCTATCTTATTTAAACATGTTAAATTATAATATTTTTAATTATTATATTATTTTTCAATAAAATGTACTCCAATTATATATATAGATTTTAAAGTTGAAATTTTTAAAATTTGAAGTTTGTTGGTAAAAATCTCAAAAATTAGTTAGAGTTATTTTTTGCGAGCTTAAAAATATTTAAAGATTGAATTTTTAAGATTTAATAAAATTTTATAGTTCAACAGGTATTTGATAATAGATTTTTAAAAATTACTCTCAAAATCTATGGCAAGACGTTAGCTAAACTTTGTTTATAAGCATGAAGTCGTGCCGAAATATTTAAGATTGAATTTTCAAGATTTAATAAAATTTTATAGTTCACATATTTATTGAAATTATCTTTGAAATTCATAAGTAGATATGTAGTATTGAATCGAATCAAACTATTAGCACCTCTATCTAAATGAGATTAGTATTGCTATAAAAAAAAGTCAGCTCGTGATAAAAATAATTATAAGCTATAAATTTTATCACAATAATAAATTTGGGTCTAAGTCATTTTGTCCTGACAAATTATTATAATTATTATTATTAAGCTAACAATTGCCCCAATTTTTCATACTGAACGCAAAAATATCTATTTAGTTTTAATTCTTTATTTTCAATAACCTTTTCATGGCTAAACCATCATTACTGCTACAATAAAATTTGATATATAAAAAAAGTGATTAGCTACAAAATCTTATTGCAGCACAAATTCTATAGCTATATTATTTAACTACAGTACCAAATTTTTATAACTTTAAGAAAATATATTTGATTAGCCATAATATTTTGTTTTAAATCATTTATTATAGCTAAAACATCAATATTACTATAATAAATTAATTTAACTCATGGCAAAAACTAATAATCAAAATTTTATTATAGTAGAGAAGGCGTGACTATATCATTTAACCAGTGCCACGATTTTTTATAATTTCAAGCAAAAAATAATTATTTGGCTATAATATTTTGCTCAAATAGTTTTTATGGCTAAAAGGTTATTATTGCAACAATAACTTTTATCGTGTGGCAAGAAATTATAATCAGCTACAATATTTAGTGTAGCAATAAATTTTTGGCTATTTAGACAATTATTGTCACGGTTATTAGTAATTGTAGCAAAAATGAGAAATTAGCTTTGCTAGTTTGATTTTCGTGGCTAAATATATTTTATGAAATTATAAATAGCTATAAAATTTTAATTTCATGGCTACTAATAAGAAACAGCTACCATTTTTAAATTCATAGCTTAAATTTCATAGCTATAGATGCATTTTGTTGTAGTGGTATCTTCTTATCATACAATACTCAGAGGCAAACCTTCATTTCGTCCATGCTGCTCCTATACGATGCGTGATATCATCGTCGATATTGCCACTACTCTGGATGATGGACCCCAAGATATTAAAAGCTTTATCTCTTGGGAATAGATTGGGCAGCAAGCTTCACTTCATATCTACTTCATCCCTCGTAACACTGAATTTGCACTCCAAATACTTTTAATATCATTCCTATTATCACGTCCCGGGAGGATACCCTAGTCGTGGCCGGCACTCAGAGACTATTGCTAGTCTGCAAGCAAACTACTTGACCTCATCACATTCATTCATTCAATAAACTCTATAAAATTAGTGGAAGTCTAAACATAGCAATAGGCAATCTAGTCTCAAGATAATATAAATAAAATGGCTAGTAGAAAGAAAATTAGTTCAATATGTCTCAACATCAATGCTCAACTCTAGTCTATGAAGTCTCTATCACTATCAGACAGTGTTAATGACAGATCCATGACTACCTCAAATCAAAAGTAAAGCTAACTCAAGATTAACTCTAATAAGCAAGATGAAAATAAAACAATGATACTCCGAAGTAAGGGAAGCTCACTAACTCAGCTGAATGCTCAAATCCTCAACAATGCATCTGTTGACGATATCTATCACCTACCTCTGCATCATAAAACAATGCATTCCAAAGGAGGCGTCAGTACGCGGAATGTACGAATATGTAAAATGGCGGAATGAAATAGAAACAAGTAGAATAATATAGAAATAACATCAATTCAGAATATACTCAATCAGAATGCCAAATGTCTATCTAAAGCAAACATAAAGAGTAGATAAGTGACCCATCAACCAATCAAACCTCATCAATCAACACAACTCAACTCAATTCAATGGAACTCAACTCGATTCAGATTACTCAATGTGGGAACTTTTCTAGGAGTTTCTCTTATCCAACAACATTCGCTTATGAGCCAATGATTGTACAACAATCCCGCTGATGTTGCCACAGTCGTTTCGTACTTGCCAGGTAAAGAACGCCTCGGGTCCACTCGTGATCTAGCCTCAACAAGTCCTCTATTGCTTTCAGAGACTTTAACTCAAGAGGGAACCTCAATGTAATGGTTCTAATCTTCACCTACGCTTGGCGACATAGTTAATGAGTGTGAGTGGGACTCACTTTTACCCATTTTAGTGCTTGATACTCCTCCCAACACTCAATGCTCATAAGACTCCTCCTCATCTCAATCGATTATCTCGAATAACCCTATAGAGGCACTCATCATCTCAGTAACTTAAACTCTAAAGTCCTCTATTGCTTTCAAGGACTTTGACTCATCTCGATTAACTCAATTCTCATTTAAGAACTCAAGGACTCAGATCATCATTTAGAGGAAGTCATTTAGACAGAACTCAAAACTCAATTTTGAAGACTCATACAATCATCAAGCTCAATTAACTCAACCTCATACTCACATCAGGATTTTAATCAACATACTCATGTCAAGGCTCTAGACTCTATCCCTAGGTTCATTCATGCATGCTTTCACAAATTATTGTATGGGGTTTATACAATATCTCATGAAAAGTATCAATTCAAGAAAACAAGTTATGGTGATCATCAACATATGAAAATACATGTACTAGATATAATTTTCAAGAAAGTATTTCAAGAAACATGTATGGGGACTCATGGACTCTCAACTCCTCTATTACCATCAATGGGGCATATGGGAGAACAATCACATGCTTTAGTTTAGCTTTACATACCTGGGGTGAAGCTTTTGGACAATCAACCTCAAAGAATTCTCCTCGAACTCCTCAATTCCTCGCTCCTCTTCTCTCCTCTTTATCCCTAGTCTTTTCTAAGAACTTAGAATGGGGTTTAAACCTTTTTTACGCTCAAACGATCCATTTAGATCGTGGTTTGATTTTAGGAGGGGTTGGAAAAGGTCTGGAATGCCCTTCACGAAATTTGAAAAAAGATTCGCCTCGAAAACATAGGGTCTGCGACGTGGACCTTGTCCATTTTGGGTATTTTTCGTCGAAAATTCTCCAAACGAGTTTTTAAATCCTGTAGAAAATTTTTGGACAAAATTTAAGTGTTGGTCCATGGTAGGTGCGCATCGCACACGTGTCGCGCACCCTCACTTGAATTCATTTTCGTATCGAAAAATTATCTTTTGATCTGGTTGCTCTAAAAATCAACCGAGACCATTTTCGCACTTAATTTTTCATGTTGATCGCATATCCAGCCTCGAATTTGCCATCAGAGCATGGGAAGACATGTTATGCGCACATCTCTTCTCTAAAAATATTTTGATAATTTTACCGATTGTTACACCTTTACACTCTACCTAACAATACGTAACTATTATCGTGGGAGGATTTGTTGTTTAGTCATACTCAATCATCTCTTTTCAACTTTTCTTTTTTATATTCTTTTAGAGTTATAAATTAAATTTAATATTTCTAAAACTTTTTATAAATTTAAAATTCACTATCATGAAAAGAAACAAATGACAACCTTATATGCTGATGATCACGACGTTTCATTGGCTTCGGCTTCCATGGAAATTGACTCATTTAGGATTTTGAATTATTTTATATTTTATTTTCATTCGATATCTGATATTTATATTATTCTTAATTAAATTTATATTGGTATATTGTAAGATTTATTTTTGATAGTGACATTAAAAAAAAAAACTATTTACGAAAGTTTGAATTCAAAAATTTTGATTAAACTTTTTTTTTACAATTATAAATCATTCAATTTGGGGCTTAAATACTACTTTGGGTTGTCTCAACTATAAAGAAAAAAATAGGAGTTAATAAAATATTTTTCAATGGCGAAATAATGAAATATATAAGAAAATATTTTTTTCTAGAAAAATAAATTCTTTAATATACATATATGGTAGAAAAAACAAGTTATATTTCGAATTCACAATACGCTTCTTCACCCATCGAACTATGCCAATTACCCCCATCTTATGACCATCCACCTAGGGGCGGAGCTACACTATCTCGAGGGAGCTCATTCGAATCTCCTTTGACAGAAAAATATATTATTCATATATGATTAAAATAATTTTTTTTATATATATAATGGATGTCGAATCTCCTTTGACTTATTCGTGTGCGGTGTGTCTGCTTTTTTATATATTAAACATCTTTGTGAAAATTCTAGCTCTGTCACTGCATCCAACAACCCCATCCAAAATTCCTGAGCCCTTAATATTTTTCTAAATTATATATAAATTTATTTTAAGAATATTATATTTTTTTTAACTTGCCAAACATTAGAATATGAATTAAAAAACTCATTTATTTTCTAGAAAAATATTTTTCATGAACACATTTTTTTCCTGCCAAACACACCCTAAAAATCAGGCCCAAAAAAAGGGATGGGGCCCAATGAGCAGATTGTGGGGCCATAGCCAGTCACGCGAGTAAAGCGTGAGGAGCCACGTATGATGCCAAAAAGTAAATAAATGGGTTGTTTTTGTAATAATGGACATATCCTGTTTTGGTGGCCCATTAAAGTGGGCCCAACACCTTTCCCTAAGATGGGCTTTACCCTTTTGGTCTTCAATTTTGACCCGACCCGACCCGACCCTGAAGTAACTGCCTGTTGAGTGTTGACCAAAGGTGTAGACAAATATGATTATTTAAAAAAATCTATACAATATTACAAAGTATTTTAGAATATTTGATATTATTTTCCTTATACTACATTATTTTAAGATTTTTAAAACTGTTAATGTCAAAAATATATATGAACTATCGTGTTTTCGGGAATTTCATGCCTCTACTAGATCAATTGTCTCTTTTCTAACTGAATTGTCGTCGTCGTTCATATAGGAAAACGGAACAACTGATAATTTGAGATGATCAGTTCAGACAAGAAAATGGAACAACTAATAGTTAAAGTATAAAACTCGCAAAAAAAAATATAATGGTTCAGATATACTTTTAACAATCATTTTATTTTAAAATGGTTCAGATATACTTTTAACAATCATTTTATTAAAATAAAATGTCATAAGGATTACCGCTCAAATTCAAATTCGAGAAAATACCGACATAATTAATCATATATTATTAATACATACATAAGTCTAATCAGGAATATAATCGAACTATCCACCCACCCACCCCAATCAATGACTAAATTGTCAATCTTATAATCATCATTAATAGTAGAAAGTAATAACATCATCATAAAAATTAAAAAAAAAACTTTAAAAAAAGTCAATCTTTTGATAGATAACAGTTGGTATTTAATACATTCACTTTAATTTCTTCTAAATGTTTTTAAAACATCTTACTACATTTTGGACATTTTCAAGAACTTAGGATAATATCTAAGTACTAGGAAATATTTTCCACTTGAAAGAAAATATTAATTGCCTTGCAGATACAGTACAATGATTAATATTAATAATTAAATTGTGATGTACTAAAAAAATTTAAATAAAAATTGTATCATAAGTAATTATGGGGTAGCAGTCAAAAATATTTTGGATAATATTGTGAACTAGTATAATAAATGTGATTCAATATCTTACAATAATAATAAAGTACTTGAACAGAATGGCTATCATGTGTATACTTCAATTAATTTTATGGGATATTATTCACTTTCAATCGATAATAAATATCATCATATAACTTTATCCACTAAGAATAGAACAGATAAAAAAAGTTATCTATCGTTTCTGATTTTGATGAAATTTAAATCTATTAGAGGAGGTCAATTATACTTTATGTCGTATATTATTTAATTTTTCATTGAATTTGAATTCTCTAAAAACTTCAATATACAGAGATGCACTTGTTAGGAGGAATCAAATAAAGGGGAAATGAAGAGTCATTTCTCTTTTATTGGTAGAATATTGGAAAAATTTTGTCTTTATATTAGGAAACTCCTCCTCTAACTTTTAAAGAGTCTCACATCGTCGTCATCATTGCTCGCTTGACTTTGGCTTAATTCCTAAATTATTTATTAATTAAATTAATTCGCGGGATTAATTAGTTTAATAGAAATACTCTCTGCATTTTTCAGATATCGAATTTTTTCTTTTCTTCTGCATACATTCTCTTACAAATAAAAAGTTGAGTCTATGTGCAAATCAAACTCAAAACTACAAAAGTTTGAGGTATCGCTACTTTTGTGACAGTTTGTATATTTTATCCTGCGAAGAAATAACCCACAACCTCTAGGTACAGTGAGGGAATTAAATTTCTTAAGAACACTTAATGAATTATATGGAGTCAGATAGTTTTATAATTTCATTTTTGTTATTTACTGTTTAAATACAGAGGAATAACAGCTCTTGAATTTATGATATCATGGTTCAAATTGTAACATCTTAATCACTAAGTTATTAATTCCTTTGGAATAAATATTTTTGTTTTAGTAATTCAAAGAAGAAAATATACTCAAAAAAGGAAAGAAGTGAAAAGAAAAAGAGACCAATAAAATTTTTTTTAAAAAAAAATAAAATTATGTGGGAAATGGAAAAAAAGTTTCTTGGATCCTGAGACTACTATTGCCAAAAAAATAAAAATAATAATATCAATCTGTTGGGATTATTAAAGAAAAAGCAAACTAGGAATGATGAAAAAGTAATGCTTTGGATAAAAACAAAAATTTTAAAATAAATACTTAGGGAAATAAAGAAAAGAGACACACAAAAAGCAAAAGAAGACACAAAAATAAAATAAAATAAAATAAAAACAGACAAATTATCTTTATCAAATGGGGGTGATGAATTGTGTGAGTAGAAGCATGGAAGTTATACAATTTGAAGTAACAACAAAAAAGCTAAAGAGGAAGAAGAAAAATTGGTATTGTACATGTATTGGAATTTGAGTTTTAATTATTTTAAATAGTCGTTTATCTGACCGCTTAAATAAAAAAAATCCAACCGATATATAATATATTCAAAAGCCGTATATAATTAGTATCTTCTGTTTTTGGGGTCTGATATTTTTTAGCTGAGGATCTTTCGAAAATAACATTTCTATCTTTATGAGGTAGTGATAAGGTCTGCCTACATTTTATCCTCCCCAAACACTACTTGTGGAATTCCACTGGGTATGTTGTTGTATATTTGCATATTAACTTAGAAAAAGTAAATAGAAAATATGATCTTCAGGTATCTGTTTGACCATGAAATTTAATCAGATATTGAAAAGTCAAGTAAAATGCATGTCTAAACATAACTTCAAAATTTACAGTCAAATTGGAGCTAAAAGTAAATGTATATTTTAAAGTTATTTTCTATATATTAGTTAAAATTTAAGTTTTTTGACTTTCGATAAGTAAAACTAGTGTATAATTTATGTATATTAACTAGAAAAAAGTAAAGTGAAAATATGATCAAGTTTTTAGTTTTTAAATTTTCTTCTCATAGAACTTCAAAAAGAAGAAAAGTAAAAATGTATATCTAAACGCAACTTCAAACTAGAACTATAAGTATTTTAAAATTATTTTCTATAAGTTAGTTAAAAGATACTTTGAACTAGTGGAGTATAAGTTAAATTCTTTTCTTAAGGGATTATAAATAAAAAATTTAATTTTTTTTAATTCTCGATAAATAAAACATAACAGATATTCTGAAATAATGGGAGTATAAGTTAAATCCCTTTTTTAAGGGATTATACATGTGAATTTTTTTGTTTTCTTTTCCCTTTTTTCTATCTCTTCACACCAAAAACAAAACCAAAACAAAACAAGAAATTAATCATCATAAAAAGAAAAGCAAATTCTAACCATCAAAACCTTCACTTAAATTTACAATTCATCTTTACACACTCTATTTTCATCAAATCAAAAATTTTTACTAACAATCCCATAAGCATGAACCATTTCTTTCCCCTCTTTCTTAGTATAATTTTCTTCTTTCTCACCAAAAATTCACTTGTTTTAACTAGTTCAAATTATCCTCTTCAACTCACTTCACTTTTATCTTTGAAATCTTCATTTCAAGATCCAAACAACACATTTCAAGATTGGAATCCTACAAAAACTTCCTCAAATTTTGGTTCACAACCCTTTTGGTGTTCATGGTCAGGCATCAAATGTGACAACAAAACTAGCCAAATTACATCACTTAACCTCTCAAGAAGGAATCTTTCTGGTAAAATACCACAAGATATTAGATTCTTGGTACACTTACATCACTTGAATTTAAGTGGAAATTCATTTGATGGACCTTTACAATCCATCATTTTTGAATTTCCATTTCTTAGGACACTTGACATTAGTCACAACTTTTTCAATTCATCTTTCCCTCCCGGGATAACGAATCTCAAGAGTTTAGTAAACTTGAATGCCTATAGCAACAGCTTCACAGGCGCGTTGCCTGTTGAAGTTGTTGGCCTACAGAATCTTGAGTACTTGAATCTTGGTGGCAGCTACTTCTCTGGTGAAATCCCGGTGAGTTATGGGAATTTCAAGAAGTTGAAGTTCCTACACTTGGCTGGAAATTCACTCTCTGGTGAAATTCCAGGGGAATTGAGTTCCTTAGAGCAACTCGGTCATCTTGAAATTGGATACAACAATTATACTGGAAATGTTCCTGCTGGTTTTTCGAGTCTCTCGAATTTGACCTATCTTGACATCTCACAAGCTAATCTTTCTGGTGAAATTCCAATTCAGCTTGGGAATTTAACAAAGCTTGAATCTTTATTTCTTTTCAAGAACCATTTTATCGGTGAAATTCCTTTGAGTTTTTCCAAGCTTACATTGCTGAAATCACTGGATTTATCGGATAATCGTCTCTCAGGCTCAATTCCATCAGGATTTTCAGAGTTAAAAGAGCTGAACATGTTGTATCTGATGAACAACAACTTAACAGGTGAAATCCCTGAAGGGATTGGTGAGTTACCAAATCTCGAATTGTTAGCTCTTTGGAACAATTCACTTAATGGCAATTTACCGCGAAAGTTAGGATCAAATGCGAAGTTACAAAAATTTGATGTCTCCTCAAACAAATTATCAGGTCCAATCCCAACAAATCTCTGCCTCAGCAACAATTTAGTTAAACTCATCCTGTTTTCGAACGAGTTTACTGGTGGGATTCCTTCATCCTTAACGAACTGCAATGCTCTATCCAGGTTGAGAATCCAAAACAACAAACTCAACGGTTCAATTCCATCAGGATTCGGGCTTTTACCAAATTTCACCTACATGGACATCAGCAAGAACAATTTTTCAGGTCCAATTCCAAAAGATCTCGGAAATGCCACGAAGATGATGTATTTGAACATTTCAGAGAACTTTTTTGGTAGTAAATTGCCTGAAAATATCTGGAACGCCTCGAATTTACAGATTTTTTCAGCAAGTTACAGTGGCCTTATTGGAAATCTCCCTGGTTTCAATGGATGTCAAAATTTGTACAAAATCGAACTTGAAGGAAACCATCTCAATGGCAGCATTCCATGGAACATTGGACATTGTGTAAAGCTAATTTCATTGAATCTTCGACGAAATTCATTTACAGGAATCATTCCATGGGAAATATCAGCAATTCCTTCTATAACAGATGTCGATTTGTCTCATAATTTTCTCACAGGATCAATTCCTTCAAATTTCGAAAAGTCTAGCACGTTGGAACATTTCAACGTTTCATATAATCAGCTCACTGGTCCATTGCCTTCTTCAGGCTCCATGTTTTCAACGTTCCATCCTTCGTCCTTCGCGGGAAATCAAGGCCTTTGTGGTACTATCATACATAATCCATGTAACATAGATGAACTCCAAGATGGAAAAGTAAATTTCTCGAATCATTCCAAGAAAAGAGATGGTGCATTGATAGTATGGATCGCGTCTGCATCATTCGGAGTAGTGATAATCATCCTCATTGTTGTAATTCGATGTTTCCACTCGAATTACAACAGAAGATTTCCATGTGACAAGGAAATCGGACCGTGGAAGTTGACAGCATTCAAGAGGCTAAATTTTACTGCAGATGATGTCCTCGAAAGCATAAAAATCACAGACAAAATCATTGGAATGGGGTCTGCAGGTATTGAACGAATCTATATTTAGTTATGAATTCAGTTGAACCCGCAATTTTTCATTAAATATATGGTGAGAGAAGATCATATAAACTAGGTGTACATATTTTTTTAAAAGAGTAGCTAACATCCCCTAGACAAGTTGGCATTGTGGCGTTTATAATAAAAATCTCAAATAGAGCTAGAAGTATAAGGCGGACTAGAACTTATCTTAAAATTATTATAAAAATTAAAATTTTGAACTCACTTCAAATAACTCCAACCTTAAATCCATTAAGATTATATTCTAGATCTGCCTCTGTCGATAAATGTAATGTACGATTTTCCTCTTGAACTCAGAATGGGGTCCGCACGCATGTAGTGGATGATCTATAGTGTTGGTGAATTTGAACATGGAGAAATGTGCTAAATCTCTTAAACATTAGTAGTATAAATATTATATTTTATTCACATTTGCAAAAAAAAATTGAATATTGAATACTAAGATAATATTTTAGATATGCCTCTGTCTATAGATATAATATAGGATCTCCTGTTGAAACTCAAAATGGGGTTTGCAACTAGTGAATAATTTATAGTGTGAGTGAAGTCGAACATAGAGAAATTTGCAAAATCTCTTAAATATTAGTAATTTCAAAGAAGTCTGAATCTTAAATGCTAAAATTATATTCTGGATATGCCTCTGTCTATAGATAAAATATACAATTTTTGGTTGAAACTCAAAATAGGGTCCACCACTAGTGAATGATCTATAGTGTTAGTGAAGTCGAACATCAAGAAATTTGCAGAATCTCTTAAACATTAGTAATTTCAAAGAAGTTTGAATCTTGAATACTACGATTATATTTCTGAAAATGCATCTGTCTATAGATATAATGTAGGATCTCCAGCTGAAATTAAAAATGGGGTCCGCAACTAGTGAATGATCTATAGTGTTAGTGAAGTCGAACATAGAGAAATTTGCGAAATCTCTTAAACATTAGTAATTTCAAAGAAGTCTGAATCTTGAATGCTAAGATTATATTCTGCATATGCCTCGGTCTATAGATATAATATACAATTTTTGGTTGAAACTCAAAATGGGGTCCGCCACTAGTGAATGATCTATAGTGTTAGTGAAGTCAAACATCGAGAAATTTGCAGAATCTCTTA
The DNA here is from genome assembly GCA_029948455.1 of Solanum rostratum. NCBI lineage: Eukaryota > Viridiplantae > Streptophyta > Magnoliopsida > Solanales > Solanaceae > Solanum > Solanum rostratum. The sequence continues at coordinate 66,472,450 of CM057051.1, read as the reverse complement.
AATATTAGTAATTTTAAAGAAGTTTGAATCTTGAATACTACGATTATATTCTGGAAATGCATCTGTCTATAGATATAATGTAGGATCTCCAGCTGAAACTCAAAATGGGGTCCACTACTAGTGAATGATCTATAGTGTTAGTGAAGTCGAACATAGAGAAATTTGCGAAATCTCTTAAACATTAGTAATTTCAAAGAAGTCTGAATCTTGAATGCTAAGATTATATTCTGGATATGCCTCTGTCTATAGATATAATATACAATTTTTGGTTGAAACTCAAAATGGGGTCCGCAACTAGTGAATGATCTTTAGTGTTAGTGAAGTCGAACATAGAGAAATTTGCAGAATCTCTTAAACATTAGTAATTTCAAAGAAGTTTGAATCTTGAATAATATGATTACATTCTTGAAATGCATCTGTCTATAGATATAATGTAGGATCACCAACTGAAACTCAAAATGGGGTCCGCAATTAGTGAATGATCTATAGTGTTAGTGAAGTCGAACATAGAGAAATTTGCAAAATCTCTTAAATATTAGTAATTTCAAAGAAGTCTGAATCTTGAATGCTAAGATTATATTCTGGATATGCCTCTGCCTATAGATACAATATACAATTTTTGGTTGAAACTCAAAATGGGGTCCGCCACTAGTGAATGATCTACAGTGTTAGTGGAGTCTAAATAGAGAAATTTGCAAAATCTCTTAAATATTTGTAATTTTAAAGAAGTCTGAATCTTGAATACTAAGACTATATTCTGGATATGCCTTTGTCTACATATATAATATACAATTTCCTACTGAAACTCAAAATGGGATCCGCAACTGGTGGATGATGATCTGTAGTGTTAGTAAAGTCGAACATAGAGAAATCATATGCAAAATCTCTTCAATATTAGTAACTTTGAAAGAAAGACTGAATCTTGAATACTAGGGTTTACATTCTGTATTCGCTTCTTTGTGTGTGTTTATAGGTACAGTGTACAAAGCGGAAATGCCAAGTGGCGATATCATAGCGGTGAAGAAGCTATGGCCCGGGAAGCAATACAAGGAGACAACAAGGAGACGACGTGGCGTCTTGGCAGAGGTTGATGTGTTGGGCAATGTAAGACATAGGAACATAGTGAGACTACTAGGTTGTTGTAGCAACAATGAATGTACAATGTTGTTGTATGAGTACATGCCAAATGGTAGCCTTGATAACTTGTTACATGACAAGAACAAAGATGCAAATTTGGTGGGTGATTGGTTTACTAGGTACAAAATTGCACTTGGTGTTGCACAAGGGATATGTTATCTTCATCATGATTGTGACCCTGTCATTGTTCATCGTGACCTTAAACCTAGCAACATTCTTCTTGATGGTGAAATGGAAGCTAGGGTTGCTGATTTTGGGGTTGCTAAATTGATCGACTGCGACGAATCGATGTCCATCATTGCGGGATCCTATGGCTACATTGCACCCGGTAAGTAATTTCGAATCTTGAAATTAATTTTCAAATTGATTTAATAGTCAAGAGGATATATACAATTTGAATTGACACATGCATGAATTCGAAGTTAATCTAATAGTTTCATGTTGTGTTCTACTCCATCTGTTCACTTTTATTTGTTTTTTGAGGTCAACTTGACTAAACTTCAAAGCTAAAGTACAACAACAACAACAACAACAACAACAACAACAATAACATACCCAGTGAAATCCCACAAGTGAGGTCTGGGAAGGGTAGAATGTACGCAGACCTTATCACTACCTCATAGCAGTAGAAAGGTTGTTTCCTTGAAACCCTCGTCACAAAAACCCATGAGCAGAATAAGCTAGATATGATAAACATGAAAGAAAAGAAAGTGCACAGGAAGTAAATACAGGACAATTAATATCCAAAAGGCAGGTATATAACATAAAAAAGGCCTGCAATTAAAAAAACTCCTTCCTATTTAACCTAGCCCGCTACTCTAATTCGCGATCTCCACCCTCTCCTATCTAAGGTCATGTCCTCAGTGAAATCAAGTTTCACCAGATCTTGCCTAATCACCTCCCCCAGTATTTCTTTGGTCTACCTCTACCGCGAATAGTGACAAGTAAAAGTGAACGGAGTATATATATACCATAGACTTTGATATTTGAATCAAGATTTCCATAAAAAATTTAAAAATATTGACTTTCATCACTTTTATATGTACATAGTGGAAATTTTTGCCCTATAGGGTCTTATAGTCCACCAAACTTCTTGTCAATAAAATTGCTACTTTCTATGGCAACCCCTAAGATATTACATTTAGTGACTACTTTTGAGGTTGCCTTGAAAAAAAACACTAAAATCACGTTTCCTATAATCATTTTTTTTAATTATCTTAATATTTAATTTCATATTACTTGCTCAACTTACACTTTACACATTATTATCATTATCTTTAACACTAAAATGAAATCATCAAAATGTTTCATATTTGTCAATATCAGTAACAATAACAATATATTCGATAAAATTTCACAAGTGGAATTTGAGAATAATGACATATGCAGAGTCTTATTCCTACATTAGGAACATAGAGAGATCCTTTCCAATAAATTTGTCAATATGAGGCCCCTAGGGACTAGCTCAACTCTATGTAAAGCGAAAACTGATATTTAAGTGGAGAAAGGTAGAGAGGCAGGTCCATTATTCATTGAGTTTAGAAGGCTATGATTTAGCCACATATGCATTTATCGTTTATTTAAAAAATTTAATATTAGGCCCAATTTATATAAATTAAAACAAAAAAATGACATAGATATGGTTCTTTGATATATAATTTTTTTGAAAAATATAAGGTTTATTTCTTTTCTTTTTTATGTGGTGTTATGTTTATCCAAAGATGTTACGTCATCCTGTCGGTTTAGTCCGTTGGGTAGGGTGACGAAAAGGGTCTCTTGGTGTCCTTTATAATGTGTCCACTTACTTTGTGAAAAGTAATGGATGTGGATTTTCGAAAAATTAATTGGAAATTTTCATAAATAATTTTTGAAACTTAATAAGGTTATATAACTATATTTTATATAATTACGCGATGTAATTTTGGCTATGTGACCTGGAGGGGAGGAGAGAGGCGAGCGAGATCGGGTGAGGGAGGAGATGAGCGAATTGTGGATTTATATTCGTCAAATTGTTTGTGTATATCCGTCAAATAATTGTATATGTATAACTAATATATGTATGTATTTGTATATCTGGCTAACGAGATTGTGAGAGAGAGGAGAGAGGTGAGTGAGAGAGGGTAGAGAGTAGAGAGAGGCGAATTGTATATGTATATCAGTCGAATCAACTATGTATATTTCTCAAAATAATTGTATATATGCAGTTGGTATACTTATATCTGCAAAAAATTGCAACGAGAGAGGAGAGAGGAGAGAGGCGAGAGAAAACATAGCAACAAAACCCTAACTGTAGTAACAAAATCCTTACTATAGTAACAAAAGCCTAACTATAGTTATAAATTATAATTTTTTCAAACTATAGTGACATAATGTAAATACATATCATATATTTGCTTAATCATATAACTTTTCCAAAATTAATACTAATATGTATATGGATTTTTTTATACTTGTATTAAAAAATTTCAATATATATATATATACATACATACATATATACACAACACAATTTGGTATTTATTAATAGCATGTGTTATTAGTCTAGTGGCAGAAAAGGAACAGTAACTATCACGTAGATTCTCTTTTCTTTAATTCGAGAAGAGTGAAACGATAAACTTCAAATTCTATATTCACTTTCGTATGTATACGAGTATTTTTGCTTTTTTCTATGTGATTTACTACTATAGTATATATTTTTTTCGCTTTTTAGGGGGCCATGGCCACTATTGCGCATGAGTTGGCCCCTTGGCTCTTAGGCTTTTTATTTTCACTTTTATGTTATTTCTTTGGACCTACAAAGATTTTCCCAAGGTATTATATATGAGTGGTCATGATTATAAACCCCTTTAATTTATTGGTCCTGGTGTTATATTCTTTTACATTTAATATAAATTCAAAAGTCAAAATACTTTGGGCTATAAAAGCCAACATGTCATGATAACTCAAATTCTTATGCATGATGGTCTTGGTCTCACTTAATTATCTTACTTGCTAGTGATAGTTGTAACTCGTAAATCAAATCACATCAAATATAGTCTTATCAATTGTGTTTTAAGATTTAACTTTTATATATGGTATATAATAGCAGATGATTTATTTTATTTTTTAGATCATTAAACTAACTTTATATGTGTGTGTGTGTTTTTGTAAGAAGAGATTTTTCATTTACCAAAAATGATACATTATGAGAATAGCAGGTATGGACGATTGACCTCCATCCTTACTCTTCACAACTAATCTATCAAAGCTACAACGCGAAAACCATATTTAAACTATTAAGCTTGTTAGCAAATCTACTATGCCAGCAAATCTGCTATGTCTAGTTCCTCTTCCATATATCTCTTGAATGATATTGTGAATGAGTATTCCCGTTGTTTGTTGCCTTTGTTGGAAGATTCTTCTATTAGGTTCCAACCAAATATTATAGATTGTGCTTGTGAGGGCCATTTTATATATATGTGCCTTAACACTTGTCCCTTTCATGTATTGGATTGCCCACTGTACCTCTTCATTCCAGCTTGTTGAGGATCGATTAACTCCTTGTCATGTCAATATGATATTCCATATCTCAGTTGCAAAAGAACAATTGAAAAAATATGTGATCTACATCTTCATCATTGGCTTCACATAATGGGCGTGTTAGTGATTGTATCATACTCCATTTAGCTAGTCTGTCTTTAGTTGCTAGCCATCTACGCACTGCCAAGTATAGAATAAAGATCCACTTAGGATCCCCATAGTTTTTCTATACTACAGGACTCCAATCTACCTTTTCCACTGTACCCATTAGTTGCTTATACATTCTGCCTATAGAGTATCTTGGAATGCCTCTTACAGTTTCTTCAATGTACCCAAGTTCTTCAAAATATGTTGTAGCTTTAAGAATTTTTTGTACCAAACAAGATGTTTGTTTTGCTTGTATGTTCCATATACCTTGTTGCCCATAATAGCTGTGAGTTCATACTACCCAGAGTTTTTCCTTATTTCGACAAACATTCCACAATAGCTTTCCTATAACAGCCTTGTTCCACATTGTCATGTTAGGGAAAACTTTTTATGTTGAATATGTATATTTAATGGTGCAGAATATGCGTACACGTTGCAAGTGGATGAAAAGAGTGACATTTATAGCTATGGGGTGGTGCTAATGGAAATTTTGTCAGGAAAAAGATCAGTAGATTCAGAATTTGGCGATGGAAATAGCATTGTAGATTGGGTGAGGTCTAAGATGAAGAATAGGAACGGTATAAATGATATTTTGGATAAAAATATTGGTGCTTCATGTCCTCGAGTGAGAGAGGAAATGATGTTGATGCTTAGGGTGGCGTTGCTATGTACTAGCCAAAACCCGGGTGACCGGCCTTCCATGAGGGATGTTGTGTCCATGTTGCAAGAGGCCAAGCCCAAGAGGAAGTTGCCCGGAAGTGGTGGTGACAATTCAATTGGTGTTGTTTCTTTGGCACAAAAGGCCAATGTGGAGTGTTAATATAATCGGAGTTTTGGGGTTTTTTTTGTTTAGTTTTTTGTATTTTCTTTTCGATTGTGGGGGATTGATATAGTTGTATAGGATATATAAGTCAATGTTTTTTTAAATTTGAATTAGTAAAATTTCAGATATTTTAATTTTTGAGTAATTATCTGTGAAATTATTTTGTAACTGTTATAAACTTGTGAACTAACAAATAGGTATTGATATTGGGGATTACAAAATATAGCAAAAATATAATGATACAAAGTAGATCTCAAAAATGTGTTTTGTCTAGGGGACAAAAGATCTTTATGATTAAGCTCCTTCCCATCTTGTTGTCCTCTCCTTAGCCAATTGGATACAATGTACTCTCAAGGTTTCTTCTTCTACCTACACATACAAAGAGATCAATGGATTTGGAAAAATATGTACCACCGCCCCCCCCCCCCCAACCCAACCCCACACACCACATATGGCGATTCAAAAAACGCGAAAAAAAGGCTAGCCGTTGAAATTTTATAGTGACAATATTGTATTGTTACAAAAAGTCATTTTTTAGTGACTGTTATCATCACAAAAACAAATAGATTAAGGTCACCACAAAAAAAAAAATCTCGAAGCCACATCGTTAGCTTCGAAGGTTATGAGTTATATAATGGACGTTGATTACTAATGCTTCTAATTTAAAACTGAACATGGAACATTGGTTTAAGTCAGCTCCTTTAAGGAGATACATAAGTCAATTTATAAATCTAAGATGTGAATACAATTCGAAGAAAAAACAAAATATATATGCACATTACACTAGATAGATATCATATTCATGAAATGCGATTCAGTTTAAAGATGCCTTAATGCATGTTGAAATGAGTGGATATGTAAAACTCAAAATCTCGTACTAAAGAGAACGACGGTCCGAATTTTCCTCTACACAAAGATCATTGACCATATATTCAATGAATTTGAAAATTTTAATTCTATATTCAATACTCCATGAAAATCCATGACAAATTTTATAGTCACAAAGAATTAAAAATAAATTAATAAAAACTCTAACCTCTAAAGAATTAACTGTTTTTATATGATTCTCTAGCTCCTCCAAGAACTCTTCCTCTTGCTTTAAAATTACTATAAGTTGTGTGAGCAAATAACATGACTGCTCAACCTGGAAAAATAATCACAAAAAAGAAAAAATTAATTTTTTCCATGATTCTAGTCACTACTAAAAAAACGCGAATAATTTCAACAGAAATTGGCTCATCAAAAATATCTTAACGATGAGTCTATTTCCCAGTAAAGTATTTTAAGAATTAAGTATCGAAAAAACATTAAAATTATAATTTTTTGTGAGTTTCATATTTCGACTATGTATTGTTCCCTTTATCTATCAACAAAAGGCATGTGAAGGCTAACGCAAAGTCAAAGTATGTTTTAATATAAAAAGTGAGTGGTAGTTTAGACAGATATATGAAATAATGGATAGTTATTATTAGAGCTGTCAAAATGAGTTAACTCATCCCCACGCAGTCCAAACCTGGCAGGCCAAGAAATTTAAAGGGCTAGAATGGGTCAGACCTTCATTTGAAAGGGTCTTGAAATGGCCAATCCAACTCATCCCTAGTAGCGCAATGGGCTGGGGCAGGCTAGCCCCTTTTTTTCATAATATTCTTTTCTTTTCTATCGGAATTCAAATTTAAAATTCTATCAATATATCAAGTTTTTAACATGTCTAACAAAATTATATGAAAAAACATTTACAATCACAATATGCATTATACATATGATTAGTGATGTTTTCAATTAAAATCTCATATCTGAAATATATAACATCAAGAAATGAAAAGTTCTTCAAAAAATACTAGATATGAAACCAAACGACTAGAATGGAAAGCAAATGATACTTAGTAAAGACAATACAAGTAACAGAATGAATGACGGACAATAACAACACAATATATAAAGACACAACTACCTTTATTAACCTACTAAATCAAAATTGAAAAAACAAACTCGTAAATTAAAGAACAATTATACCTTATAACTTTAGTTACTTTGGTTCAAATTAAATAATATTATGACCCACGGTCAGATCCCGGCCCAGCCTTGATCAAGCCAGAAGCCTCAAGGGCTTAGTCGGGTGCTTATAAGCTTTAGTTCTAAATGGACTTAAAAAATCATATTTCAACTTTACTCCAATAACAGATGGAGTTTATTGGCTCACGATATGAAACTCACAAAAAGTTATAATGAATATATATAAACATACAAATTTTTGTAATATAATTTATTTATTTTTGTAATTACCTGCCATTGCATATTCATAATAAAATCCTGGATACCATCCATAACTTCCTCTGCTGAGATCATAGCATCATAAATGGACATAATTTTTGCCTGTCCAAATAGTAGAAAATTAATCTTCTCACATATATTAATCTTTATGCTTTAATTAGTTAAATTATTCCCATTTATTATTGATTAATACTGAATGCTGCATTTATATAATTAAATGCTCACTAAATGTAAATAAATTTTGAAGACAAGAAATGATATAAATAAAGAACTTGTGATTGTTTATATTTAATTAAGAGAACAACCAAAAAGAGAAACTAATGAATAAATGGTGTGTTTCTCTGACACCACTTATTAAAATAACGGGGGAATCTTAGTAGCTTAGTTGGTTGATCATCTGAACTCGTACTTTGCTGGTGAGAGTTTAATTTCTCACATCGTAATCTCCCTTTCGTTTCCCCTTCCCCTAACCCTAATTAAAATAAAAAAAGAACCTTATTAAAATAATAAATGAATATCTTTTTGATAAAATAGTTTCTCCATATTAAATTATCCGTCGTGATTTTGAAAAATGATTATTTTAAATTACTTATTATTTAAGAAATTTAAAATAAAAATAATGACAATTTTTCACTTTATCCTTAATAGTAATTGTTTTTGAAGATCACTATCAGAAATAAAGATTTTTTTCACCTTAAATTAATAAAACTTTTGTGCTATCGGATTAGGTCACTAGATAAATACATGATAGAAAATAGTTCTCACTAATATAACGGAAACCTTCCTATTTTTTTTTATGAAAATATTACTATTTTTTCTTTTCTCATCGGTGCAATCAATATGTTTATAAATATAACCATCGAACATTTTTAATGAGAAAATAATAATTTCTTAGTAGCGACTAGAGAAACCTTAATAGAGCAATTACATCTTAAAACATATAACCATCGAACATTTTTTGATGAGAAAATAATGATGTTTTAATCGTAACTATAGAAACCTTAATAGAGCAATTACATCTTAAGACATATAACCATGGAACATTTTTTAATGAAAAAATAATGATTTTTTAATCGTGATTATAGAAACCTTAATAGAGTAATTACATCTTAAGACATGTAACCATCAAATATTTTTTAATGAGAAAATAATAATTTTTAATAGTGACTAGAGAAACCTTAATAGAGCAATTACATCTTAAAACATATAACCATCGAACATTTTTTTTAATGAGAAATTAATAATTTTTAAATAATGAATAGAGAAACCTTAATAGAGCAATTACATCTTAAAACATATAACTACCGCACATTTTTTAATGAAAAAATAACGATTTTATAATCGTGACTTGAAAAACCTTAATAGAGTAATTACAACTTATGAGACATATAACCATTGAACATTTTTTGATGAGAAAATAAATATTCTTTTAATGTGACTACAGAAACCTTAATAAAGTAATTACATCTTAAGACATATAACCATTGAACATTTTTTAATGAGAAAATAATAATTTTTAAATAGTGACTAGAGAAACCTTAATAGAGCAATTACATCTTAAGACATATAACCATCGAATATTTTTTAATGAGAAAATAATATTTTTTTAATTGTGACTATAGAAACCTTAATAGAGTAGTTACATCTTAAGACATATAACCATCGTCTCTTTTAACAGTTCTTTTAAAAGAGACCTACATTTTAACAGTTTTTTAACGAGAAAATAACGATTTTTTAATCATGACTACAAAAACCTTAATAGAGCAATTACATCTTTAAGACAAATAAGAAAAAATAATAAAAATATCTTTTTAATTAATTTATAAAAAACGTGTAAAAGGGAAATACGACAGACCGACAGATAGAGAAAGAATTAAATACCTCAGCTCCATGAACAAGTGGAAGACAAAGAGAAATTGCTGATAATTTTCTTGCTACCCTTCCAACAGCTTCAGAATTTTTCAACTCTAATCTTTGCCACTCTCTAAGTAAACAATATTGAGACTTCATTATCTTATTTATTTTTATATCATGTTTCATTTTTTGGACTTCAATTTTCTTCTCAGCTGTGAAATTTCTCATAATTGAGATTCTTAACCATACATTGAACATCTTCTTCTGTTTTCATCATCAAGAAAAATTAAAAAATAAAAATAAAAACATGCATTAAAGAATATGAAATAAATAAAAAATAGATAACGTTCGTTCAATTGAACTGAACGTTAATATTGAACACTAAACTAGAATTACAAAACTCTCCAACATTTAATTGGTCCAACTGAATCAATCTCATTCATCATTAGCTTGGTTCACAACATATTACATGGTTAAATTTCATATATAAGACATCCAACCTTAATTAAGTTTATTGCATCAAAATTGTAAAACTAAATTTAATAAAAAAAAAATAACTCAATATTCATACACATTACAAGAAAAAAAATTAAAAAATGTAAAATTCGATCTCGAAAAGATATGTAGGTCATTGTCATTTCAGAATTCTCCCTTATATAATATTCGCGTTACACTACTTAAAAAGATGAAGAAAAACATGTTTCAACCCACTTAAGATAGAGAAAAGACTATAATATTTGTCACGTATGATAAAAATGCGAAATTCAATTTCGAGCCGTTATTATTTCACCAACTCCCTTACACCACTTAAAAAGTAAAGGAAAAAAAATGAAGAAAAACATGTTTCAAACCACTTAAAATGGGGGGAAATTATGATATATATGACATACGATAAAAGACATCGAATTTTAATTAGGTTTTTAAAATTTATAAATGGTGTCACATGAATATAATTATGTAAAGTGAGTTGATGGCACCTACTTGTGTTTTCTATGACTAGATTTAACATTTTAGTCTTTTTTTATTATTATTTTTCGAATTTATGTATATTATCTTTTAGTTATTATTTAATTTTGTGATTTTAGTACAATAAATTAAAATAATAAATGATCATACTTAAAATAAGAACTAAATTCTTAATAAATTTTACCTGTGCAACCCTCTTGATTGCAGCCATAGAAGCCTCAACACGAGCATTGGCAAATCTCCATTGTACTAACCTATTATTCATAAGACGATATTGATGAAAATCTTCTTCCAGTATTGGCGAAATCTTTTTCTGTTTAAAATACTTTAAAACACCAGCAACACCACCACCATGACTACCACCACTATCATTACCATTGACGTCCTTAGACGTGTCTATTTTCAACTTTCTTGAGCTAGGTGACTTAGGGACTATAGGCAAAGGACGCCCCGGTGACAATGCCCAAGCGGATCGCGAATTATTATTAGTACTAACACACGTAGTTGATGAGGATCGCGATCCATTATCGCGTTTTTGTAAGAATTTTGCAAAAGTACTATGGTTATGATGATCTCCATTCTCTTGAAACTTTTTGTTGTTCTTGATCATCGTCAATGGGCTAATATTTTCTTCTCCTCTACTATAAGATCGCATTTTCGTGGTTGATTTTGACCGGTTGACTAGTTTTGATGGAGCAGAGTCAGCTGTGTGAATTTCTGGAAGTGACATTCCACTCTTGCTTCTTAGTAAGCGAGGAGAATTGGCTGGTAATCGAAGAATAGTATTGTTGCGACCGCAATTTTTCTCCATCTCCATTGATAAAATTGATATTAATGTTTTAGGAGTTTGTTTGTATTTTTGGGAGAAAGATTTTAATGTGTGTAACAACAACTAGTAAAAGAGAAATTAAGAAATTTAGGTGTGGAGAAACTATACATTATAATAATTAAGAGAATATTTGGCTAGTAGTTGAGAGCACGTTAATTTTTAAATATATTAATGGTCCTACCAAATAGTAGTTTGAGGCTAACACGAAAATTGGTCAACCCAATGAGAATGACTTTTTTTGAAACTAGCCTGATTAATTTGAATTCACGATACATAAATTAAAATTCAAACTCATTATACAAATTTTTTTATTAGGACGTTTATTATTTTTATGACTTGAATTTGAAAAATCCTTTATATTTGTACATGTGGTAAATTCATATAGAGGTTAATTTTTACATACTAATTAATCGTTACAATATTAAGTTACACAAGAAATATCAACAAGTATTTCTCTATAAAGTGAATTTGTAATTTTGAAAATAAGATAAGTTATCTTCTATAGGATAACCTCTATATGAATTTAACACACGTACAAAGATATGGGGAGGTGATTAGACAAGATATGACGAAATTATATCTCACCAAGGACATGACTTAGATAGAAAGGAGTGGAGGTCGCGTATTAGGGTAGAATGCTAATAGGCTAGTAAGGGTAAATTGATGTATGTTCTTATAATATAGTAGGTTAGTAGGAGTAGTTGGGTCTATACATTCTGTGTTGTCATTAATCATCTTATATTTGTCACTTTTATTGTATTTACATACTATCATTTGCTTTTCATTGTTGATCATTTTCCTTTTTCTTCTTTTCTTTTTACTTTTTTCCATATCTAGTATTTTCTGTTTATGGAGCTTGATTTTTTAGACGATGTTTTTTTCAGAAACAACCTCTCTATCTCTATGAGGTAGTGGTAAGATTTGCGTACATTTTATTCTCCCCAGACCCCACTTGTGAGATTCCACTGGATATGTTGTTGTCGTCGTCATTTTGTTTACCCCACCATACGAGATGCCTATCTCTACTACCCTTCCGATTTTGGTTCAATGGTAGAGGTCGAGTCTAGATTTGAGGGTCAAAAGTCAAGTTAGGTCCTGATTAGAAAGTTGGATCCTGCATCGAGTGTCAAATTTTAATTTAGAAGTTGAGTATTGATTCGAATGTCAGGGTCAGATTCCAAATTGATCAATCGTGTCCAGATCTGAATGTTGGGTTCAAGTCCCGAGTTGAGTTTTGAAAGTGAATTTTGAATTGATTATTGGGTTGAGGTTCCAATTCGAGTGTCGAGATCAGATCCTAGATCGATTTTCAAGTTAGAAACTCTTTTTTTAAAAATATTTTTTACTCTCTAGACGAAAATAAAATATAAGATATTTTCCAAAAAAAAAATCATTCACCAACCAAATAATAGAAAATATTTTTCATTCACCAACCAAATAATAGAAAATATTTTTCATTCACCAACCAAACATAAAAAAATATAAGCCGGAAACCAACTTACTTTCCAAGAAAATATTTTTCTTCGTACCAAATGCACCTTGTGTTTCTTATAAAGAAATGCGATGTGACGAGCCACTTAAATTACAAACATATATCAGCAGCAAAAGCAAAGAGTCACATCACTAATGTGTAATATAGATAATACATAATTACAGTTTTTTAATTGAACATAAAATCAATACTTATCATTTCATTTAAAGAAAGATCATAAATAAAACCCAGTAAAAATCATCCACCATATCATCCTTTTGTTCTACAATTTTTGTTACGTAATTCGAATAACATCAAAATTTGTAAATTTTGTGTGGGTGAAATAATATTTTGTGTGATACATTTCTTTAATTTATGTAAATATAATTAATAAATGAAAAATCATGATATAATTATTAATATTATTTTGTTTGATATATTTTTCAATTTATGTAGAACTAATGCAGGTTATGTGCGATAAATACATAAGTAACTATTATATTAGCAATATAAGGAGTTTAAATACACATTATCATGACTAAAGACATATTATCACTTAAAATCTTTTTCGCATTCTTTTCACTGTATTTGTGAAGGATGTTTTTACAAATAAATACTTTTTTTTTAGAAATCATGTGATACACGTTATTTTAACTCAACAAATTAAATAATGCACAAAAAATAATCTCAATATAATTAATTTAAACACAATTATTTACTAAGCGGTTATTTGATAGAGTGTAAGAGGTCGTTTGGTAGAGTGTATTAGTAAAAATAATACATATATTAGCTTGATGTATTAATAATACCTTGTTTGGCAAGCTTTTTCATGCTCTGTATAACTGCTCTCTATTGTGTATTAAGGTATGTATTACTGATACAATAGATTTTCATGTATTAGTAATGAAATGTTTTTATTGCATGCATTAACATGATTAAAAAAAACTCAATTGCCCCTCAATTTTTTTTCCACGTCTTTTCCACTATAACTATGGAGGGTATTTTTGTAACTAATTTTTTTATCCAATGCATGTTATTTTTAATGCATTAAACCAAACAATGTATAAAAATATCATGAATTTCTAGATATTAGTAATGCAAAAATTCTAGGTATTAGTAATGTTAGGGGATCTAATACATTAATATGGTCAAAAACTCCACTCCACTACCCCTCAATTTTTTTTTCTCTATATTTGTAGAGAATATCTTTATAAATAAATATATCTTTAAATAACAATATAATAGATGCTATTTTTTACACACCAAACAATACAATGCATAAAAATTATCTACTCCTAATTAATGCAAGCATAATCAATACAAACACTACTAATGCAGAGCATCATTCTCATACATCATACCAAACGACCTCTAACATTACTAGTGCTAGCATAATTATCAAGACATTATTTTTAATACTATTTTTATATATCCTAAAATTACTTCGTATATATATTAAATTATTTTGATATGATAATTTTAGGATCATGGATCATAATCTCTGTTGGTAAAAGATGGAATATCACATAATTAAAATTTACGATTAAAGCTATAAAATATTTAATTGACGATATAAATTTAACACGAGATACAATTATATCGTTGTAATTAAATAGAATAGGCCAAATGCATCAAGAGGCACCTAAACTTGTCTTTATTTTCCACTTAGACACCTAAACTAAGACAAGTTCCTAATAGACCCCTCAACTGCTCAAATTTGATCCCATTAAACACTTTTATCCTACTTGGCACTCTCCGGTACTTTTTTTTAATTTTTCAGCCAAAAATAAATAGTTGCGGTCCAAAAAATTTTTTTTCATAAAAGTAGATTCTCAAAATAATTTTTTTTTGCACGTGGTTAACTGAGAATTTTGAGAATCTACTTTTATGGAAAAATTTCTTTTTTTGGACCGCAACTATTTATTTTTGATTGAAAAATTAAAAAAACAGTATCGGAGAGTGCCAAGTAGGATAAAAGTGTTTAATGGGATCAAATTTGAGCACTTGAGGTGTCTATTAGGAACTTGTCTTAGTGTAGGTGTCTAAGTGAAAAATAAGGACAAGTTTAGGTGTCTCTTTATGTATTTGGCCATTAATATAAATCTAATTCTGAAATATTACACATCCAAACATGCCTTTCGCGCCATATGTTCCCTAGACCCTAGGCCTTCGCGCTAAGAGAGAGAGAGAGAGAGAGAGAGACAGTACAATTAAACTTCGTTGCCGTATGATTTTCAATCGCCGGTGGAATCGTCGACTGAACCCTCCTCCCTCAGGTAACCGGAGAAAATGGCGGATAGGGTTTCGACGGGGAGACCGAAGCGTCTAGAAGCTGGTATTATTTCGAAAATTCGATTGGAAAATTTCATGTGCCATAGTAATCTCGAGATCGAATTCGGTGATTGGGTTAATTTCATTACTGGACAGAACGGAAGTAAGTTCTCTGTTCCTTTTTTGTATTCTCGTTAGCATACTGTGTCTAAGCTCCGTTGTTATCTTTGTTTGCTCCTTTAACCATCCACAGAGATGGATCCAAACTTTGAAGTTTATGATTTCGTAATGCTAATCAACCAGCTGATCATTTGAGTTAGTGGTTTCGGACTTTAATTATATATATATATATTTAGTAGGTTCCTTAACCACGCATAAAGGGTTTGAGCTAAAGCTATAAGATTTGGATGAACCGGTAGCTTTAATTGTGCATCTACTCAATTCTATGTGGGAATGCAGCTTACCTACTATTTGAGGTGTATAGGTTCGGAGTGCCACTGAACCGGCTGATCATTTGAGTCAGCGGGTTTGAATTTCAGTTCTATATATTTAGTAGACTTCTTAACAGACATATATGGATTGAGCTAAAACTACTGGGTTTAGCTGAACACATAGCTTTGTTGTGCCTCCTCTGCTGTCTACCACTAGTCCAATGTCAGAATGCAACTTATTTAGGATTTTGAATTTTATGGGTTTGGAATGCCACGAGCTGGCTGATCTATTGAGTCAGTGGGATTCAACTTTAGTACTACTATATATTTAGTAGGTTTCTTAAGACATTTATATGGTTTTAGTCTTTTAGCAAAAATTACTGGGTTTGGCTGAACTCAAAGCTTTAATTGTGCATCTGCCCCTGCTCACCTACTAGTTCTATGTGACAATGCAACTTTCTGAAAAAATAAATTCTCTATGAGAATGCACGCAGACTTAGTATGAATATGCCTTTGAATTTATCATCTATATGTATAAGGTAGAACCAATCAAGATTTCTTTTTTGATTTATCATATTTCAGAATTAAAGGCCAGTGGGTATACCCTGCTATTGAGTGGGCACTTTGTAAAAATTTGAACTTATTTCCTTTGTAAAGCAAGAGTACAGGTGGTAGAACTTGTCTTAGTGCTTACAAGTACAACGTCGCCAAATTCATTTTCCCTAGTGTGTCTGCAGAACTTATTGAAAATGCGCTCGTATTTGTCTGCTCTACTTGTATAGGAATTGCAGATAGGTGATTCACTCTCAATAAGTGGATTAGAATGGCACTTTGTGATGCACAACCGTGGAAATCTTTCTATCCCCCTTTAGTAATATGACTTGGGATCAAATAACTTGGTTATTTTGGTTAAGTTTTAAACCTTTAGTACTATGTATGTATGAATCATTGACTAAGTTGGTGCATGCTTTTATCTTCTCCACAATGTGGCTTGAGATGAACTATTTTTTGTTCGTTTATTGGTTTTTTTGATTGGTGTAGGTGGGAAAAGTGCTATACTTACAGCATTATGTGTGGCATTTGGGAGTCGTGCTAGAGGCACACAGAGGGCCAATACACTAAAGGACTTTATAAAGACTAGCTGCAGGTTTATTATTTTTTGATTATCCTTATCTGTTTCTATTTATCAAAGAAGCATTTATTGTCCTCTATTTTGTGGATTGTTTTCAAGTCCTGTTTTTGCTGAAAGATTAGTTGTGAGTTATCATACTAATTCGTTCCCTCTCCACCTAACCCCCGCCCCACATCGCATTTTATCTTTGTTTCCCTTGGGTGTGGAGAGGGTGAATTGCAAGATGGTGTTTGGAATTTCTTGACTTTAAACTCACTTCACGGAGAGCTGAGTGTATTGCACATGTTAGATGAACAGGGTAATGAAACTAAAGATGATGCCATGGTTTTTCAGTTGAGCCATATGTTAGTAATATATTCTTTTCGGTTAGGTTACCCTTAAAGTTAACGACATGATAAACTACTCTTAAGTTTTATAATATGCAAGCCAAATTAATCCAATTAGGAAGCAAATTTGCTCGATTGTCTTTTATATCTTTATGCTCAATTCTGGTGGAAGTAGTTGGTTGCTGAGTTGTTAGCAACATGGAGCATGATGCATTAATCTAATCTATTAGCGGGTGTCCCAAACTAAAAATCTAGTTGAGCCCCGACCTTGCATGATTAAGTGTGTACGTAAATGATAGTGACACTTGGGGACCTCCTTGCTGTCATAATTAAGGGCTAGTAGTTCGTTATCTACCTTGCAGTTCATATAATTCTACATAAAACAACAACATAGCCAATGAAGATCCCACAAGTGGGGTCTGGGGAGGGAAAAATGTATGCAGACCTTACTACTACCTCATAGAGATAGAGAGGTTGTTTCCGAGAGACCCTCATCTCAAAAATCATCCCCAATATCAAAAAATACTAGATATAAAACGACTAGAATGGACAACAAATGCAAACATATAACGACAATAAAGTAACAAAATAAATGATGTACAATAACAATACAATATATAACGACACGACTACTAACCTACTATAACCCAAGGCTTCTAACCTCCCCCTAATACTTTTTCGGTCTACCTTTATCCTACTGCGTAACCCCTTAATCCATACTCTCGCACCTTCTGATGGTAGCATCAACACTTCTTCTCCGCACATGTCCGGACCATTGCAGTCACGCTTCTCTCATTTTGTCTACTACAGAGGCCACCCCTAACTTCCCCTGAATGATCTCATTCCTAATCTTATCTCTTTGGTGTGTCCATACATCCATCTCAACATTTTCATCTCTGCGACCTGCATCTCCTGAACATGAGTTTTTAATTGGCCAGCACTCTGCCCCATATAGCAGAGACGGTCTAATCACCATTCTGTAAAACTTGTCTTTAAGTTTAGGTGGTATCTTTTTATCACAATATTCCAGAGGCAAGCCTCCATTTCGTCCATGCTGCTTCAATACGATGTGTGACATCATCGTCGATTTCACCACTGCTCCAGATGATGGACCCAAGATACTTAAAGTTTTCTCTCTTTGGAATAAATTGAGTGGCAAGCATCTCTTCAAAGTCTGCTTCATCTCTCGCAACACTGAATTTGCACTCCAAGTATTTTGTTTTAATCCTGCTCAGTTTGAACCCTTTAGATTCCAAAGTATATCTCCAAACCTCGACCATTAACTTTAGCTCGAGTCTCATCAATCAGTAGTATGTCATTTGCAAATAGCATACGCCATGGACCTCCTCCTTGTCAGCTCATCTATTACTAAGGTAAAAAGAAAATGGCTCAACACACACACACACACATAGTGGCTAAAGAAGCTTTTGAGTTTTTGTTCCATTTTAAAAAAAAATCCTGTTAGAACAAGTAAAAAAGAACAAACAAATTTCTGTTACAACTAATGAAGAAAAGCTTTAGAGGAATAAGGGGAAAAGTTTGGGCAAACAATGCTCCCACACACTAGTTCTGGGATACTTTCTGAAGTTCTTTCGAGACTTTGGACAAAGTCAACCAGAATACCATTCTCTTATCCTTTTCTTTCTCTTCCCTTCTGGATTGCTCTTTTTGATGGACAATAAAGTATATTTTAGATCTGGGGGAAATCTTTCGACATCACAGTGTCAAGGTCGAAAAGCTGAAGTTTGGTTTGATTGGGTTGAAAGTGCTAGGCAGTAGGCACCATATGCGGAGAATGCTTCTTTGCAGGGAAGCTCTTGGTTAGGCATTCAAGAGGCTAGTAGAAGCATCAGAGATCAGAAGGAGAGTCTCCAAGTCATGGAGAAGCATGGATTTCTTTATGTCTCTGAAATTAAATCTGAATGGTAGATACATATGCTTAACTTCAGTGAAAGGCAATGAGAAAGCAGTTATTATAATAAAAGAAAATGCATTCAATGAGGGCTGGGAGAAGTTTGCAAGTAAAATAGTCCTCCATTAAATTATCCAAAAAAAAGAAGTCCTTCATTAATAGAGGCACAAACCATTAAATACAGGGGAAAGGCAAACACAGTTGCTAACAAGGGGAAAAGGAGCTATCGGGACTCATTGCAAAAAAAATAAATGGACTCAGATAGAAACTGAAATAGCAAAATCAGACAGTGGCAATAGGTTGAAGTCTCAAGTCAAGCTCAAGGGGATGGTTCATAGTTGGTGGAGTGAGTTTGTTGTGGAAGGCTGCCTTGATTACAAGCTCAGTATGAAATTGAAGTTGTTGAAACAGAAACACGAAGAATGAAGTAAGCAAGTGTGGATCTGGCAGAAGATTCAAGACATTTGACAGAGGATGAACTGGTGGTGACGGCTACAGTTTTGGTAGAGTTGTAGGAATTGGCAAAAATTGAGGAGTCTACATGGAGACAGATCTCCAGGATCTTATGGTTGAAACAGAGAGACAACAATACCATGTTTTTCCGGAGTACGGCTACTTGGTCATAAGAAATATAACAATATAGATAGGCTGATAATCAGAGAAAAGGAAATCAAAGAGCCAGAAGCTATTAAGGTGAAAATGATTAAGTTCTTTAAAAAAAGTATATACTGAAACAGAGTTCTGAGGTCCTGTTTTGAGTATGTTAACTGTCCTAGAATCTCCCAGGAGGAACAAGAGTGGTTGCTAAGGACTTTCACTGAAGATGAAGTGCTAAGGATATCAAACAACGTGATGGTGATACGGCCCTGGGCCCTGATGGATTCACCGGTGAGTTTCTTCAAAGTTTGCTGGGAGACTTTGAAGGAGGAGTTTATGCAGATAATTCATAATTTCCATCAAAAGGAAACCTTTGAGAAATCATTTAATGCCACTTGTGTAGCTTTAATTCCTAAAAAGCATGGAACTGAAGAGTTGAAGGATTTCAAACCAGTAAGTTTGATTGGTGGACCTTACAAAATCATAGCCAAGCTTCTCACAGAAAGAATGAAGAAGGTCATGGGGTTTTTGGTGGATGAACACCAAACGACTTTTCTTAAAGGAAGACAGATAATGGATGCATCAATGTTGGCAAATTGGACTGAAAGGTGAAGCAGAAGCTATCAGGAGTCTTATGCGAGCTGGACATTGAGAAGGTCTATGACCATGTAAATTGGTCCTTCCTCCTGAAGATTTTGAGAGATATGGATTTTGGAAATGAATGGATCAACCGGATAATGCTTGTATATCTACTGTATAGTTTTCCTTTATTATTAATGGTAATCCTGAAGGTTTTTTCCAGCCACAAAGAGGTTTGGGACAAGGTGACCCCATGTCACCATTCATGTTTATCTTAGCTATGGGTCTCAACTCCATGATCAAGAAAGCAAGTGAAAATAGGTAGTTGTAGGGTTCATGTGCAAATATAAACAGGGGAGATGTTATGAAGATCTCACACTTGTTATATGTAGATGGCTCGGTTTTCTATGGAGCAAAAGTTAATCAAATAACACACCTGAGGGCCATTAACCATCTTTGAGGGCTTATCAGGACTCCATGTCAATTGGTACAAAACTTGTGTATACCCGGTTAACTAGGTTGGTAATATGCAGGTGCTTGTTGAGAACTTAGGATGTCAGGTGGCCTTGCTCCCAACAAAGTACTTCGGAATGCCTCTTGGTGCGAAAAACGAGGAGGTGGAAGTTTGGAATGAAGTACTGAAAAGATGTGAGAGGAAGCTGACAAAATGGAAAAACCAATGTCTATTCTGGGAGGCAGAATGACTCGTATCAAATCAATGATGGATGCACTCCCTTCCTATATGATGAGCTTATTCCAATACAAAGAAGTATAGAGAAGAAAATCAACAAATCAAGAAGGCTTGTCCTGTAGCAGGGTAAATGGGATGTAGTGATACTTACCAAAACTTAGGATTATCCTCGGGCCAGAACTAAAAAATTTAGTTGAGCCCTAAACTTTCATGATCAAATGTATCTATGAATAATGGTGACATTGGGGACCTCCTTGCTGTCATTGTTAAGGGTTAGTAGTTAGTTGACCGTCATAAAAGAGTTGCTCTCAACCTTGCTAATTTCATGATCAAATGTATCTATGAATAATGGTGACATTGGGGACCTCCTTGCTGTCATTGTTAAGGGTTAGTAGTTAGTTGACCGTCATAAAAGAGTTGCTCTCAACCTTGCTAATCATAATCTTCTGATATGTATATCTAATCAAAGTTCATAATAGTGGCTAACGAAGCTCCTGAGTTTATCTTCTATTTCTTTTTAAATTCTGTCAGAACATTAGAAAAAGAACATAGAAATTTCTGTTAGAATTGATGAAGAAAAGCTTTAGAGTAAATGCTCGTCTGACATGATTCATGTCTAAAAAGAAAGTTAAATATGGATTAATGTTGTCAGTATATATCCATGTTATTTAGGCATGAAAGGCAAATACCATTCTTCTTTCCTTAATTTTTCCTAAAAGAGAAAGGAGGATTTTTAATGTGTAGACACAAACATTTCTCTTCTTTTCATAATGTATGCAACAACAATAATATCCGGTGCAATCCCACAGGTGAGGTTTGAGAAGGGAATCCTCGGGGGTTGGCCCGGTAGTAATAGAATTGAGCCTTGGGGTTTGCTCCCGTTCAAGGTCTCAAGATCGAAACCCACTGGGTGCAAACAAGAGGGCCGTCGGACTGGGTAAAACCTGAATTAACCATGGTGCACTTGTGGGAAACTCCTTGCCGAGGGCCTGTGCATCCCCGGGATTAGTCGGACTCCAAGAGACTCGGACACCCGGGGCAAATTAAAAAAAAGTGAGGTTTGAGAAGGGTAACGATGTATGCAAATCTTACCCACTTTTATGGGGGTAGAGATATTTTTGGCAGACTGTTGGCTCAAAAGACTAAGAATTCAAAGCACGATTACAAGAAAATGAGACCATAATAAAACAAGATACAAAGCAACTAAAGCAATTGGCAATAATAAATGCAGATGAACAAAAAACAACTACATGCTTCCTAAATATATTTATTACTAATAAGGAGATGCAGAGAGGAGGCTTGCCCCATGCCCTTCTACATGAAGTGCAACAACACTTGCTACCTACTAACCTTCTATTCTAATCCTTGACATCCATACCTTACTATGTAGGGTCATGTCCTCTGGAAGCTAAAGGTGTGGCATCTCATGTCTAATCACCTCCCTCCAGCTCTTTTTTTTTCTTTTTGGAGGATTAGTACCGTAGTATTCTTCAGCTTTAGGAACGTTGGCTACAATAAAAAACATGTTAAAGAGGAGTGATATTCAAATCTAAACTTTACAAAGTACCTAGGAAATCAACCAACTTCTCTACTTCCTCCATACAGTTCTATTTACACCAAAAAATAAGGTTACTGGCAATTCCATTTCACATCATGAATGGACCCGACCTTGTCTTCAAAGCACCTTCCATTTCTCTCCTTCCAAATTGTCCACCATATGCATGAGGGTATTGTCCTCTACCATTTTTCCTTACTCTTGCTTCCCTCTCTTCAATCCAATAGCTCATGAGATCGGATGTATGGCATTGTCCATATTGTCTTTGTGAGACTGAAAAAAGTTTCCACACTTGAGTAGTGAACATACAGTGTAGGAGCAGGTTATTATTTGTCTCTCCTGTTTCATTGCACAACACCACTACTCTCCCCTTCTTTTGTAGTACTTCATGAGTAAGACATGCCTTCTTAACTACTAGCCAAGTGAAGCATCTTACCTTAGTAAGAGCTATATTCTTCCATATCCTTAGCTCTTCCTCCTGCATAAGACTATTCTCCCTCTTGTACAAATTTTTAACAGAGAAACTTCCTTCTGCAGTTCTTCTTCGGTCTACTTATATCCTTCCTAACTTCTGTTATAGCCAACCTTTCACACCTCCTTACTGGTGCACCCACACACTTCCTCTTCACATGCCCAAGCCACCTCAACATTGCTTCACTCATCTTGTCTGCTACAAATAATTGCTGCCACTTTCCCCCCCTAATGTATAAAAAAGAGAAAACAAACAAATGGATGCATAATCTTTTGAATATAACCAAGAAATTCTCTTATTTTCTTAATGAAGAAGGAAATATATTCAGTATTTGCAGTAGCTACAGATATCTGAAATATGTTCCTCTTAATTTTCTGGATTCTACTGGGTCATGCCCCAAAATGATAAAAGAAGCTTATGAGTGTTGGAGTTGTTGGTAAGCCAGCAAATCCATCAGGAATATCTTGCAGACAATGCCAGCTTGTTTTTTTGGCGTGTTTAGATGGGAAGAAACTGCAGATGCTTTGATGGTATATCAACTCCAAATCACTCCGGTAAAGGCTAGGTTTACCACATGTATTTTGGGTTTTGCCATCTCCCTATCCTTAGCGTAATACCTTTCTAATGGAGCTGTTAACCTCTTCTTTTCCGCTCTTTGGATTTGTTCTAATGCATCTTCTTGATGCCGCCACTAAGAAAACTAATCACTTCATTAAAAAAGCACTCTTCAATATGAAATCCATCTCGTTAATCACCTTTCCTTTTAGCAAGACAATCTAAGTTGAATTCTGTGTTTGAATTTCTGTTAATTTGTTTATAAGGTGATGTTAATTTGTATCTATTCACAGCCATGCCCTTGTTCACGTGGAAATGAAAAATCGAGGAGAGGATGCTTTCAAGGCTGAAACTTATGGTGACCTCATAATGATAGAGCGCAGGATTTCAGAGTCTGCTAGTTCTATCGTACTAAAGAATTACCAAGGTCTCCTATAGTGATTTCAATAGCTCTTTCTATTTAATAGATTATGCTAGCATCTGTGGCATATAGAATATGTAAAGGAAAGCAATCTAGACTTATGAGATATATGATTATATCTTGATTTTTACTGAAGATAGCTGTTACTGTATATGCCAGTCTTGTGTGTGTGCTTATTTTTTGTTTCCTGAGATGTTTAATTGAGAAATTCTTTAATCTCTACAGAACTGATGTCTTTCGTAGTTAATTGTTGATTTTCAAAAATTTCCTGGTAAAACAACACCTTTTCCATAAACCTTCATGCCCAAAGTCCAGCTGAACCTTGTCTTCTTCCTTTTTTAAAAAAAATTATTTTCTCTCTTTCTGGATTTGGTTTGGCTGTTTTTAGGGTCTTCTTAAAGTACCTTGATATGGAAATCTCTCTTTGGACTTCACTTTACCTATGCTCAATTAAGTTTGAGAGTAATTTGGGTCAATATTGGTTGTGTGGCCTGATTAATTTACAATAGAGTAGTACCTTTTTCTCTTTCTATCTGCCTGTTCCTCCTCCAAGTTCCCAACTTTAAGAGTATAGTCCTATTCTTCTGAAATTTAATGACTAAGTCGGAGATTGGGCTGTGCAGCATCTATGCATCATATACTCAGTTTCAAGTTTGCATTCTAAATCATTGCTTCATGTCACAATTGATGATTCGGTAAATATTCAATACCAAGAAACAAATATAAAAGAAAAGTTCTTCAAGCTTCCAATTTATGCTCGTTTATATCAGTGCTCAACTAAACTAAATTACCTTGCTTGTTTTGTTATCTCTTGTTCTCACCGAGGACATGACCTTAGATAGGAAAGAGTGGAGGTCACGAATTAGAGTAGCAGGCTAATAGGTTAGATAGGAAGGAGTTGTTAATTGTATGCCTTTATATATGTTATTTATCTGCCTTTTATATGATAATTGTCCTGTAGTTACTTATTACCATGTGTTTTTTGATATCAATTGCTCTTTCTGTGCACTTTTTCTTTCTCTTTCTTTCCTGTTTTATCATATCTAGCTATGCTGCTCATGGGTTTTTGTGACGAGGGTTCCCAGGAACCAACCTCTCTACCGCATGAGGTAGTGGTAAGGTCTGCGTACATTCTACCCTCTCCAGACCCCACTTGTGGGATTCCACTGGGTATGTTGTTGTTGTTGTTGTTTTGTTATCTCTTGTCTTATGGGGTAGGACCCTATAGATTTCCGCTTGGATCTTCTTGTTTTTCCTTGTCTTTTTTCCTTCTTCTAATTGACATTTAACAGGTAAAAAAGTGGCTGCCAAAAGAGAGGAACTCCAAGAGCTGATAGTACATTTTAATGTGAGTGCCTGCCTAAACAGGAAATTGTTCTTAATTTTACTGATGAAGTTTGAGCTTTACTTTGCCAAGACTGGTAAGACTTTTTATTCCTTGAGAAGCACAAATGAGCAAGTGAGGGCATCATTGGCTTCTTCTTTATGCCACTACAGAAACAGGGTTTTCTAGATGGTTTTCATTTTTGATTATGCAGATTGATGTGGAAAATCCATGTGTAATAATGAGTCAAGACAAAAGCAGAGAGTTCTTACATTCAGGAAATTCAAAGGACAAGTTCAAGGTGGGGTGCTTAATTGCTAACTTTATTAGGTGATGGTGGTGTTATTTGATCTTCCACTTGGTAGCCCATTTTCCTGCTTTATTCATATTTCATTTGGAGATTGGCCAGCTTTATTTGGTGAAGTTTATGTCTTTTTCTGTTTCATATTTTAGTTTATCAATGACAATTGCTTCGTGGAGGGAGGTCCTATTTAGTGATTAATCTGCCACTACCATCATCCATTGCAGTTCTTTTTCAAGGCAACACTACTTCAGCAAGTGGAAGATCTTCTGATTAGTATTGAGATTCAATTGAAAAACGCAAATGAACTAGTTGCTGAACTGGAGAATTCGATAAATCCCATTGTGAAAGAGCTTGATGAGTTGCAAGGAAAGATTAGAAGCATGGAACATATAGAGGAGATTTCTAATCAGGTAGACTTGTTGAAGAAGAAATTGGCATGGGCATGGGTTTACAGTGTAGATAAGCAGTTACAAGATAAAAGCAAACGGATCGAGGAGCTGAAAGGCCGGATCCCCATTTGTCAATCTCGGATTGATCAGCATATTGTAAGTGCTCCGGTTTTCCCTGATGAAAGTTTTGCTAAGAGTAAGAATGCCTTTGCTGGAACCATTCTTACAAGTTTTCTTTTCTTCCACGTATGCTAATGGTGACTTCTTCATTGCCTTGATGTAATGTTTATTAGTATGTCAATCCTGTCTTTGTTAGAAGCGGTTGTGCTTGCGGCCTTTTGGGAGATGGTGCTAGTTTTATAAAAAAAGAAGTGGGTGATAAAAAGTGCCCCCTCCCTTCAAATTTATGTTCCGTAATTTGACTCGCCATAGAGTTTAAGAGACGAAGACTTCTGAAACTTGTGGTCTTAAACATATTTGTGTCAATAAAAGCTTCTCAGTATGTGTAAAATAGGAAGTTCATAGTTAAATTGCTTCCAAATATAGAAACATGTCTTTCTTTTTGGAACTCATTAATCGGTAAAAGGTGTCGCATAAAATGGAACACAATGAGTTGAATGTTATTGCTCTTGTTATATTATCAAATGAGAATGAACATCAGTAAATAGACTATGGAGGTGATTTTTTTTCTTTGATAATTGTGGTGTTCGGACCAGCTTTCGTGCACCTCTACAATTCCATGAGATATCTCCCTCACCGCCAATAAGTACTGGGTAACTTTGTCAATGGCTAGGGCAATGGAAAGAAATCACCTAGTATTTTTTTATCTCTCTTAGGATTTGAGCATGAGACCTCATGGTTCTTAGCGCACTTTATTGACCACTAGGCCATACCCTTGGGTGCGTGGAGGTAAGATTTTCTTCAACCAATCACATATCCTAAGCGTAAATATGAATTTAAATAACCTACCAATTGTTCATTTTGCTACCATCAAACTTCTGTTTCTTTCTTACTGCAGATTGCTAGTGTAACTAATGTTCCCCTTCCTCATATAAGGTGTATTCTGGTCTGCCAAAAAATAGCATTGAATTTTTGGAAAAGAAAGAAGACCTACTCTATCTTCACTTGTAACCTCCTCCTTTGTAGGAAAATTTATTTGTCGTCAACTTTCTTTTCTTCCCTGGTCTCTCCTACTTAAAAAATCCACGGTAAGTAGCGCTATGACCATTCCCAGCCATTTTGTTCTGCTTGACCTAACTGTCTTCAATGGCCGCTTCAACTGTCTTTGTTCTGTCAGGCAGATGGAGCAGAAAGGTTATGTTTACTCTTGGGATTAGGACTTCCAATGGCCCTTATTTGATTTTCTTGTTGTTTGGTTTATCCAAACTGCCCAGGCTGGTTCTCTTTTCTTAGTGCTGCCTTTGAATGGCCTTTTGTGCTGAAAGCTTGTTTTATTTTATTCATTTTGGACCTAACTAGCTTTTGCCTGTGCCTATGTACCTGCTCCATTGTATTTTGGTACAGTATGTCATCCTCCCTCTTAAGTCTTAACCATCTGACTTTCTCATCATTGCCTTGCCTGTGTGACCATCTTCACCGAAAATGGCTTCCTAAGGGTTTTTCTGATGGCTTCCTGCAACCAGCTTTCTGTCCTGCATAGAGCCTTGGTCTCCCATCATGATATTGTTGTGGTTTATGTGGGCTCCACCAACAACTGAACTCTAAGAAAAAACACACTGTTGGTTATTATAACAAACATAGACTGGCTCATCTGTTCCAAATAAGTGGTTTCACTCTCTTGACGTGTCCTCTCTTTTGGCGTGGAATTAGAACATTACAACATCTAGAGAAACTATTGCTTGGGATGTGACGTCCCATTACCGTTATTACTATAAAGATATGGCACTTGAGCCTAACTCAATCCCAAAAGCTAGCTCATGAGGGGAAGATCGCCCAAGTCCATATAAGCAGACCACCGGTTTATTCTCCAACCAATGTGGGACTCCAAACTACTCTAACACCCCCTTCAACCCCAGGCCCAACTGAAGCGTGGACAGAGCTCAAACCGAAATGAACTTTGACACCATGCAAAGATATGGCACCTGGACCTAACTCAACCCCGAAAGTTAGCTCATGAGGGGAGGATTGCCCAAGTTCAGATAAGCAGACCACCGGTCCATTCCCCAACCAATGTGGGAACACTTACATTTGGCTCATAAATCCTACTGCCTGTTGATGTTCTAACTAGACTTGCTTTAAGAACTTTCTCCCTTCTACTTCTGCTCTAAATAATGAGAATTTGAAGGTGTTTAGACAATATTTTTGTTGAAGTTGAAAGGAACATTTGAAATTGAAAGAGAGTTTGTGGAAGTTGAAGTTGTGTTGGACATGAAAGTCACTTAAAAATAAGTTGATGATTTATGTGTGGAAACCATTATTTCACTTGAGCTACTTCCCAAATCAACATTTTAATATTCCAAATGTATAAGTTCATCACTTGCTAATACTGATGGCCGATCAGTATTTTCAAATATCAAAGACCGTAATCATCATTCGTTTTTTCACTCTGCGTTTTTCAAGAAAGAGTTCACCGTGCTGCCATATCTCTGTACAAAGTATCTGTGGCATTTTCTAACCAGATTCTTATTTAATAGTTTCTCCTTTTTTGCCCCTTCTTTTTTCTTTCAAAAATGAAAGATCTTTGTAGCTTGAAGGAAGTAGGCAATAGATTCTCTCTCTCTCTCTCTCTGCAGATTTAACTCTCTTGAAGGAAGTAGGGCATACATATAATATTGTTGCTATACTTTTTCTGTACCAACCCAAATTGCTTGGGATTGAGGCGCAGTTGGTTCTCTTATTGTACGGAAGTCATACAAGTTTTAGGCATGTTGCTAGGACATGGTAATGTTACTCAAAACCAGAAGAGAACATTGATAATTTGTCCTTGTGTATTCTGTGGTGAAACTTTGGTTTGTCGCCCTATCGTCTATCCTTTTCATTCTCTCTTCTTGCGTATATCAGGTGTCACATTGCTTGATGTGGTGTCTTATTCCTAGAACGATGTAACACACTAAGCAAACTTGTTTGGTTTTCAGAGGAAGATGGAGGAATTGAATGATCAGTTAACCAAGAAGAAAGCTCGAATAGCTCATATGATGGAAAAGACATCAGAAGTGAGGAGGATGACAGAAGAGTTGAAGCAGAGTCTTTCTTTGGTATGTGTGCAATTTCATATGTTTTGTTTCTGATTTGGATGGTGTTATTTGATATGTATGATGATGAGATGATGGTCTCATTGATCCTAGTTTGAGTTGTAGCTGATGCCCAGTTCTGCTACTCTTGTTCTATATGAATCCTCACTATTCCTGATGCTTCTTCTAACCCATTCTTTGTATTTAATTTTTTTCTTCTCATTTTCTTTGTCTCCTTACTTCTTCCACATGTCCATCTAGAGTTAGCAAATAAGTTGGCTGCATGCATATGTTGATCATCTTCAGTGGTGATCTATTAGTTCAAAAATAAACTTACAATACTTGCCATGTTTTGCTCCTTCGGCTGTATTTCCTTCTCAAGATGACTGAACACTGCATACATTCAAATGCTCTTTCTCTAGCTTTTATCTTTATCTCCAACACTTCTCTGATCTATGTGAATTTCTTTTGCTAGGCTACAAAGGAAAAACTTGAGCTGGAAGAGGAGCGGGGTCGTAGATCTAATTACATCCAAAAGATGGCAAAGCGGGTCAAGATACTTGAACAACAAATACGCGATATGGATGAGCAGAATGTTCGAAATTCCCAGGTCCTCTACACAGGTTTTCTTTACCTCGATGAATTGGAGTTCTGTGTAATTAGTTGTCAGTATACCTTGACATTACAACCCTTAGAATCAAATTATGCTTCTTTTTCTTACTTCAGATATTCTCTTCAAGCTTTTCTTAATGTTATGTGGTTCCCAATTTTACTGTAGCATTCCGGTATTTAAGCTAACAGTAGTAAGTCAACTGTCAATTTGGAACTTTTCCGTTACTATTTCATAAAGCAGGGATGGGTGAGGTTTTCTGATGTTATTTGTTAATTTGAGGGTAGCTTGTAATAATGACATAAATCTCCTTTGCGATCACCCAGCAAGATCGTGTTCCATAGATGAGGTTAATGCGGGAGCTATAAATTGTAGGCATTTCTAGTTTTAGGGTTGAAACTTTTGCAATCTTGAAATGATTTTGACCTCAATAGATCTCATTTTCTATGAGTAGCATAGCCTTGTGATTAAAATATGATACTCCGGCGTCTTTCTAGCCGTAGTGAATAAGGTAGGATTTCAGATAAGTGTCTATGCCTCTACTTAAAAACTTCTTCTATCAGGCGGAGCTCCAATATTAAGTGTGGTTTGGGATGAACCTAGTAAGTTTTGCTTACCATTAGGAAATACATTAAATATGTATAAATATGTAGGAAACAACTAGAGAGGTGTATGGTGTCTCGAGAGGTCGATCTAGTAGGCATAGAGAGGACTGATGGTGGAATGGAGAAGTACAAGGGAAGGTGGCATACACAAAATTGGTAGGAATGAGGGAGAGGAAGGTCGTGATAGTCTCCGAGAACTAGTTTGGATTTATGCTAGGACACTTGACTACAGAAGCCATTATCTTGTAAAAGACTGGTGGAGCAGTATAAGGAGAGAAAGGAGGACTACTCATGGTGTTCTTTGACCTAGAAAAAGCTTACGACAAAGTCCCTAGGGAGATTCTATAGAGGTGTGTGGAAGCTAGTGGTGTACTCGTGGCGTACACTAGGTCGACTAAGGACATGTATGATGGAGCCAAGACCTGAGTATGAAAGGTGGAAAGAGACTTACTGCACTTTCCTTTGTTGATAGGGTTGTATTATGGTTGAACCTTAGCCCATATTTATTTGCCTTGGTGATGGATGTGTTGACGCAACATATTTAAGGTGAGGTGCCATGATGTTTGTTATTTGCGGATGACGTAGTTTTGATTGATTAGACTCGCAATGGAGTAAACAATAAGTTAGAGGTCTGGAGATTGACTCTGGAGCCTAGAAGGCCGAGTAAGATCAAGACTGAATACTTGGAATGCATGTTTAGTAATGTGACACATGAGGCAAGGGTGGAGCTACACTATACTAACAGTGCGAGGCAGACATCTCGTCGGAAAATTATGCTGTATATATAAGTAAAATGATACTTTAAATAATTAAATAAGCCTTTTGGACATCCTTAAAACAACAATGTTGCGTAGCCAAGTGGTTCTGGACGCTCAGGGAAAGGCGGAAAGCTGAGGTTTCAGCGACCCTCGCGCACATGGGTTTTATTCTCCGGCCGCACATTCTTTTTTACAATTTTAAAAGAGCCCCTGTAAATAAATCTGATATTTTTGAAATAATCCAAAATTAATATTAACTATCAAATAGTCTTAAATTAGAGATTTCTCCAGGTTTTGAACAGTTTCCCAGGTATAGCCACTAATGCAGACAAGCCAATTTGGTCACTGCACAACAAAGGGGTCTTCACAGTGAAGTCTTGCTATTGGTGGAAGAACAATAATCAAGTCAGCACAGAAGTATGACCCTGGAAGCTAATTTGGAAGGTTAAAAGCCCTTTAGAAGTAGCTTCTTTTAATTGGTTGGTGCTAAGACAAGCTTGCCTAACACATGAGGTGTTTCAAGGAAGAGGTTTCCAGATTTGCTCTAGGTCTTATATGTGCAATCAAGAAGCAGAGGTAAACAACATTGTGGAACACATGTTCCTCTGTATCCTTGGAGTTAGTTGGGTAATGCCTAAGTCTACTACGGGTTTACTCAACTGCTCGAAAGGTGTTGGCAGCAAAGGAGCCACTGAAGATTGGTGGAGATCCATTCCAGCTTGTGTCAGGTGGACATTGTGGAAGGAGAGAAATTCAAGATGTTCTGTAGGCAAAGGGACCAACAGCCAGAAGATTAGAATCCTTCTTAGTTTACTTTATTTTTGGTGTAAACATGATATGTTAGGTAGACATAGTTGACTTCATAGGTAACTTGTAAAGTTTTGTTTTGTTGCGTAGTCCTCACTGTGGAAGGGGACACCATGTGTGGATTGTAAAATGTTCTGCATCATCTGTTGTGGATGAGCCTTTTGTGAATACAAAGTTACCTTAACTAAAAAAAATTAGAGATTTGCAACATAAAAGTTTAAGGGGAAAAATGTTTAATATAGCCAGTTGAATTTTTAATTGATTCTTTTGACTCTTTTTTTTGTTTCATGACAATTTTAAGATTGTTTAAAAGTAATTATGTAATTTAAATTCTATTTTTGTATAAAGCTACTAAAGGTGAAAAAGTCTCCATATGAATTTCTTTTGGAAAAGACTGTTTGATTCTACTCTCTTTTTCATGTCTCGTTATTGTTATCGTCACCGGAGGTTGGTGAAAGCTTGAAGCATAAAAGTGATTTCAATCTAAGCTGAATTTTCTCTCCTTTTTTTTTTCTGAGTTTGTTCACTTCCTATTAAATTAAACATGAACATTAAAGCTAAATGTTATGTAGTTTGCTTTTAAAATTTTTGGTGGATTCATTAATTAAACAATTAATTATTAATGTTACGTAGTTTGATTTACAAACATTTAGTGCACCCATTCGCCAACTTTTTTTTACCTATATCCTTCGTGAAATTTCTGGCTCTGCCAATGACATGAGGCTGATGTGGAAGCTAGGCTTGATATACAGGTCAGCCAAAAGAGAGGGAGTTTCAAGTATTTTGGATTGATTATCCTAGAAAATGGAGAGATTGAAAAGGATGTCATCCACTGTATTGGTGCAGGGTGGGTAAAATGGAGGCTCGTATCAAGAGTCTTGTGTGATAAGAAGGTGCCACTAGAATTAAAGTTTTACAGGGTTGTTAGTTAAACTATATTGTATAGTGCAGAGTAACCAAGAGCTCTCACGTTTAAAAGATGAAAGTAGTGGAGATGCGGATGTTGCAATGGACGTATGGATATACTAGGCAAAATAGAATTTAAAATGAGGATGCACGAGACAAGTTGGAGGTGACTTCGGTGGAGGATAAGATGTGGGAAGTGAGGTTGGGATGGTTCAAGCATATGATGGGGAATGCACGGATGTCCCAGTGTGGATGTGTGAGATGTTGGTTATGGATGGATTCAGAAAACGTAGAGGTAGACCTAAGAAGTATTAGGGAGAGGTGATTAGACAAGATATGTCGTAGTTGCAACTTACCAAGAATATGACCTTTGACAAGGTGTGGAGGACTCAAATTAAGGTAAAGGTTAGTAGGTAGTAGTGTGTCCATACTAGTAGGTAGGAATGCTTTGTCTTATTGCACTTAGTAGTAGTCGTAGGACGACTCTTGCGGTTACTTGTTTGTCGATTTCTATGACTATTATTTCATCTGGTTTGGCTGTAGTAGTATTTTGTTGTAGTAGTATTACGTTCCTATCTGCTGTTTTATTACTATCTATTATAGATTGTACTTTCATTATGTCTTTCCTAGACTGTTTTTGCCTTGAGCTGAGGTTCTAAACAACCTCTCTCCCTCATCTCTGAAGTAGAGGTAAGGGCTGCATACACTCTACCCTCCCTGGACCCCACTTTGTGGGAATATACTGGATACGTTGTTGTTGTTAAATATTTAATTGTGAACCCAATAACTAAAACGAGCCTCGAGTTCAGAGGCAAGTTCATAACCCATAATATCCAAGTCCTGGCTCCACCTTTGGTTATTGTAGTTTGAGGTTCAATTGTTTGAAAACTGAAAAGATTAAAACCAGTCATCTAGGAAAAATGCGTGTGTGGCTGAACTCAATTCTTGAGCTGACTAAGTGTGGGCTAAGTGTGATTTACATGCTTCTACCTTCCAATTTACTGCAGGCTGAAGAACTTGATATAGAGGTGAAACTGAAGGAGTTCCAAGCTGAGATTGACAGTGCTAATGTTGTATTTCAAAGGTCAAAGAATATTATGTTCTAGAAATATTTGTGTTACTGTTTGACTCCGTCATGTGTAATGTTTGTTTTTTAAGAAATTACTCTCTTGATCCAGCTGAAGTTTTGAAGCTGTAATATGGCAGGTTGAGGAATGAAGAAGATGCCTTAGTAGATAAAATTAATCAGGCGAAGGATCAGATGAGCAAAATTTTGCATGAGGTATGAAGATATTAGTGAGTTTCCACTGTTCAACCAGCATGACATAGTATGCGGAAAGCTCTCCTGACTTTTATAACCTTTTTGATTGGTGCCGTGTTCATTTTTTTCCTTGTCAAGATCCAAAATTGGGTGAGCTGTGACTTGCACTTACTGAGCCATCACCCACTAAGTAAACCCTTGATCACTTTACTGGACTAATATGTGAAATCATTTAACTCAAAGAACAGTCATATATTGCGTAATACAATAAAGAATCACAGTTGTAAGACAGTGTCCAAAGTAATCAACAGTCATCCTCAATCCTTTATCACCATGGAGTTTCTAAAGAATGCACAGTCAAATAAAGTTGAGATGCAGCCCAAAGAAACGTAACATTATAAAGTAAACAGAAGCTACTGCCTCCCAGAAAATGGAAGGCTCACAGTGACAGATGAAAGTATTGCTAATACTCAGACGTCCATCGCAGGGAATGCTCAAGTTGTGTACACATAAATACAAGGGTCCAGTCAGATAGATCCAGTAAGCATCCTTGATCTGTTCCTAACGATTCGGGATGAGTCTTCTAAAAGAGCTATGCAATACATCCTGTGGTGCAACTGTATGCTGACTGGGTTGACCAAGTCTATTATCATGTGCCTGAAGGTCTGATCATATTGGTCTCTGTGCATACGCTGATGCAACGGCATGTACTAACAGTACTGTATCAGATTGAACTGGGTCTCTCTGGCCAGATATGGTACTGGAGTTGGATCTGGCTCCCTAAGAGCTTGAATGGCTATACATGCTAATGCGGAACTATGCACTCAAAGTGCAGACAATCTCTATGTAAAAATGCAATTGTGAGCATGACACTAGGGAGCGTTCCTTTTACACAACAACGTACGTTGGCGTCAACCACGACCTATGTTGCTTGGATCTTCCAAAAATGCCACCACACCAGTTTTTTGGAGGATTTCACACTGATACAGCAACATTTTAGGGGGATCTTGAATGTTTCCAAGAATTTTTTTTGGATAATTAGTATTGTTGTATTCTTCAGCATTAAGGAATGCTGGTCTCCTCCAAAAAAATTACATGGTAGTAAGGTTAGACTCTAAGCTTTACAGAGCACGTAAGAAATCTACCAGCTCATCTACTTCCTCTATACAAGTTCCTTCCTCTATACAATTTCCTTTGCACCATGAGAATAAAAACAGTAGACAACTCCATTTCACATCTTGTATAGACTTGATCTTGTCTTTAAAACATCTCCCATTTCTTTCTTTCCAACTGTCCACCATATACATGAAGGAATTATCCTCCCTTTTTTCTGGCTCTTGCTACCCCCTCTTTTCATCCAGCAGCTAATCAAGTCAGTAGTATGCTCAGGCATTGTTCACTCAGTCTTTTGAGGCCGAGGAACAGGTTCCACAGTTGTGAAGTTAACTTGCAATGTAAAAAAAGATGTGTTTGTCTCCCCAATCTCATTGCCCAGAAAACATTTTAGTCACTACTATCCTCCCCTTCTTCTGTAGAACCTGTCAGGCATGTTCTCTTCACCACTAGCCAAGTGAAGTATTTAACCTTGGTGGGGGCAATGCTCTTCCAGATACTTGAGCACTCACTTTGCATCACACTATTATTCCTCTTGTACGTTTTATTCAGAGTGAAAATGCCATCCCCTGAAAGATTCCATCTTAGTGTGTCAAATTGCATATTTTCCACTTCACTCAAAAAAGTTGTCAACCTATCAACCTCCCAGTCATTTAGATGCCTTCTAAAGTTAAGATTCCACCCTTAGTTTGACCAGTTCTCAGCAATGTTGCTTCAGGATTACTGTGTAGATCAAGATAAACTTCCTGTAAAGGAGCTTGCCCTATCCAAATATCCTTCCAAAACAGGGTGTTGATGCCATCTCCAACCATGATTCTGGAGTTTCCCTGTAGCTTTGGCCATAATGATCTGATGGTCCTCCAAACCCGCATCCCACAAGTGCAAATCACCTCATTGGAGCACCATGGACTAGATTGTCCAAACTTGTGGGAAATGACCTCCTCCATAGAGATTTATGAAGCATCTACAGAGAGAGTTTTCATTAATTTTGGTGGAGTGGGGATAGATGTCAACAACAAATTATAGACATGCTGGACTTTTCAAAAGGAGATGCCTTTAGGTATTCAGAGGTGCTGTTAAATCCTAAAACTATATGTTGTTCATGTTGGGACAACTAAGTTTAGAATACAGTTATGTCTTGTTCTGAATCCAAACCCTTTGGTCTCAAATATTTGTCTTACCTAATAAAGTTGTGAAAATGTGGAAGACATGTAGGAGATGACTGAGGGACATGTTGAAGTAACTAAAAAAGCTCTGTTAGCCTGGGATAAAATCTACTTGCCCAAAGCTGTTGGAAATTTGAACATCTTGGACATTAAAATATGGAATAGAGCTGCTGTTAGCAAACTATGGAACCTCTCTAGAAAGAAAAATAAACTAGGGTGAAATGGATGCATGCCTGCTACTTCAAAGGGAAAAAGTCTGAAATACGGTACCAAAGCCGGCTTCTTGTATAATGCAAAAAGGTTTGAACATCAAGGAAAATGACCTAATGAAACATGAAAAGGTTCCCCTGTTAAAATAATGTATCTCATGATGACAGGGAAGTTAACTAAGGTACCACAGAGGGACATTAGCGTGCAAACACTATGGATCTCCTAAATTGATTTTCATCCTAAGACTTGTAGCACATGACAACAATTTTATACGGGATAGGTTGGTCACTAGTTTATGATTAGTAATCAGGTTCTAAGTTGTGCGGACGCTTCTTTTTCAATGCTGCAGCTGTGTCGGATTCTCCAAAAGTACACTAGTTCTGGCGAATCCGACCTGCACCTGCTGGCACTTTGAGCCATCCATCTTCAATTTATTTTTTTCTCCTTTTCATTTTGTTTATATAAGTTGCTTGAACTTGGCATATTAGCACAACACAGGTTTCGTATATAAACTTCTTAGGCATTTTTCGGCTTGTTGATTTTATCGTTAGTTGTAATTTGTTATTATTGTTGGGATTATTACTGCTAATACTGCTGCTGTGGCACCGCTAGTATTGTTTTTTTGTTTTAACTTTTGCTGAAAAAGGATAGAATTGGAAAGAAATGCAATGTTGATTATGTAATTCTATTCCAAGGAAATGTTCAAATTTAGCTCTTGTATTTTTTCTTATAGAACTTAAAAGCCACAGGAGAGTAAAAGGACTCTTGAGTAATCTCCTAATATATTTCATTTTGCCCTTAATTTCACTTTTTAGGTGCCATTCATTTGCTTCGGAACTAATGGATTTATACTTTTTTTTTCTTTTTGGTTCTTTAAGATCGAGGAGTATGACAAGAGGGATCGTGACATTCGCTCTCGCATTCGTGAGCTTCAACTTCATCAAAGCAACAAGGTATCTTATCTCTAGTATCTCAACAGTTGTATCGAAGATCACTTGTTAGAATTGTATTTTGGTTATCAAGAGCTCAAATATGGAGATATACAATAAATAAGAGAATATTTAAACATGAGATACTATATATCTCAATTACATATAATGCCATTTTCTGCAATCATCCTTTGTTTTTGTTTTTATTTTTGTTGAGTGAATGCAAAGAGTAACTCAATCTTTTCCCTGGTTCTTATGCCTTTTCTGGTATGGATTTACCTCTGTTCTATGACATATTATAGAGATTAGCTATGTTTTTGTCAAAAGAAAAAAGAAATTTGGGAATGAATTGCTTGATTATTGCCTCAAGTATGCTGGGGTTAAAGAATGTTCACAAAATAGTCCGAGTGTTGTTCAGTTGATTAGACCAAGGCTTGGCATGATTCTTGGCAGAGCTATCCTGCAGATTTTGGGTTGTCCGGGTCAGCCTTGTGTGGATTTTTGATTCATTTGTGTATTAATGTACACTAGAAGTTCTGTATTCCATATGAGGATATTCCGGGGGGTGGGTGGGTTTAAAGACGAATCTCCCTCTGTCCCATTTTATGAGTTAATTTGACTTAGCATGGAGTTTAAGAAAGAAAGACTTTTGAAATTTGTGGTCTAAAATAAGTGATTAAATGTTTGTATGCCTTAAAAATCATTTCATTAAGAGTAAAATGAATATTTCAAAGATAAATTATTACTAAATATAGAAATATGTCATTTCTTTTTGAAATTGACTAAAAAGGAAAGTGAGTCACATAAACTGGGACAAAGGGAGAGTATTAAACAATTGAATCTTATTGTAATTTTCATCTGGTTTGTATTTTTCCCCCGTTAGCATAAGAATTCGTATTACAATTTACACACAAATTGACCGAT
Organism: Solanum rostratum; assembly: GCA_029948455.1. NCBI lineage: Eukaryota > Viridiplantae > Streptophyta > Magnoliopsida > Solanales > Solanaceae > Solanum > Solanum rostratum. The sequence goes on along the minus strand of CM057051.1, from coordinate 66,433,994 downwards.
TTATTTGCATTTTCTAAGTGATTATTTAGTCTTTTGTTCTCTTCAAACCTTGCTATTTGGTACTGATTTTCTTTTTCTCAGGTTACGGCCTTTGGAGGAGGTAGAGTGATGAACCTCTTGGAGGTGATTGAAAGACAACATAGGAAGTTCAACAGGGCGCCAATCGGTCCAATAGGTGCTCATGTGGTATGGGATAGAGAACTCATTGTACATTAGTGTAGTATATCTTGTCCTGCTTTTTTCCCTGAGCTTACAAGCTAATTTGTGAAGTGCGTGACCACGTCGTCTAAAAGGTTAAGCTGTTAGAGAGAGCGCACTCTTGATTACTTAATTATGTCTTCAACATGCCTGCTCTCGTGTGCCCATGATATTTTTTCATGGGCTAAGCATGCAGAATTTCTTTTTAATAATGGATGGGGGTCACTCGAGCCTGATGCCTCTGTCTGCTTGATACTACTATATACTAACAGAATCTTCAAGTCCTGCTTGCAACTTATGATTGCTCTCAATAGGCAATCTGCTAGTTTGTAACTCAACCTACAAGATTCTTTCCCGAGATCCAAAAATTTTTCGCTCGGAGATGAAGATTCCTTTTTGTGATCTGGCTACTTCAATTCTGAAGAAATATTGCAGCTTCCGTAGATCCATGATATCAAACTCCTGAGCCAAGAGCTTCTTCAGTTGAGCCATCTCTTGTTATCACTGTCATCAATGTCAATTGTAGAAAGAGTGATTACCTTTGTGATGTCTTATAAAAAGAGAGTGATCTACCTTGCTTTGTTTATAACTGAAAAAGATCATGGTTTTGCTGTATCTCTAGGAGACTGTTTTAACCCATATAGAAGTTTTTTTTCGATCTACACAGCTTTCCTCGAGTTGTCTTATCATCAAATCCCGGATGAATTTTCATATATATACTTCTTTCAAGTTTTCTTGCTGGAGTGCAATTTTGAGATCAAATAACAGCTATTCCTGGCCAAGGTTGGCTGCACAGAATTACAAGATTCTGTTTGTTTGTTTTTGCAGCAGAAGCAAACGTTTGCTGGTTGTCTACTTCATATGTATGAGCGAATCCCTAAGCTATCAATGCGGCTTTGAACTTCTCAATCAAACCATAGGATTTCACAGTGAACATCCACTTGCAGGCATTTCTTGTATAGTGGATGAGTAACTAATCCCAAACTCTTTTTTTCTGCCAGAGCTTTCTTTCCTTGACCAAAGCTTTTCATTCCTCGAGCAAAGCTTCTTTCCACTTTCGATTTTGAGCGTTTTCCTCTAATTTGGATTGCACTAAAGTAAGGTTCCGATTTTATAAAAGTAACATTCATACTAACAAAAAACTTCTTTGATGGTGGATGTTAGTACCAACAACCTTTTGGGTATGGTACCCGTTGAACACACATCTAAGGGTCCTTTAGAATTGCATCCCCTAGTAAAATTTTGGTGGATTCACGGTGAACTTACATGATTTAGCAACTTCCAAGACATGTCTATTTTAAATTTTAGTCACTCCATTTTTTGGCATTAGTTAAGGACAACTAGCTTGCTGGATGATCACATTAGCCTCCAAAATCGATCATTTTTTTTGCTTTTCTCAGATACCCTAATTGCATTTGCAATTAACACATTTAGCTTTCCTGCTTGTTTAACTTTTGAGAGCTCACGCAAAACATTTATCAATATGTTGTTGCAGACCTTGGTTGATGGTGACAAGTGGGGTACTGCAATTGAATGTGCCGTTGGCAAGGTGCTTAATGCTTTCATTGTAACTGATCATAAAGATTCCCTTTTATTAAGAGCATGCGCAAAGGAAGCGAACTACAATCACTTACAGATTATCATTTACGAGTTCTCTAGACCAAGGTAATGATCTTTTTGTATGTGTTTGACGTTTTTGTGTGTGTGTGTTGATAGGGATAGATACTTGTCTAGTTTATTTCTGATAAAATGGATTATTTGTTTATCAAGCTTTTGCTTATATTTTTGGTGTAGGTTGCATATTCCCGATCACATGCTTCCCCAGACTCATCATCCAACAGCAATTTCTGTACTACGTTCTGACAATCCTACTGTACTAAATGTCTTGATTGATGTGGTAAAGTTGCTATTTCTATGGCAATTTTTATTCCTGATAATTACCAAAGCTAAGCTATTCTCTAGTTCTGTAGCTTCTTACTGATCATAATTAGTTTTGAATTTGTATTTAATTTTAGGCATACGATGACAAATTTGCAGTAAACACTCCTTATTGTCATATCGATTTATAATTATGGTAGTTTGGCTTATTCCTTGCAGTCCCACAATTCCATGTTTCTTTAGTTCTCCTCACTTCTGCTTTCTCTAAGTTAGTTCCGATTGGGTTTCTTATTTGTTGCCATGAGCTTCAGACAGTTTTGCAGTCTCTTGTGTTGATCTTTAATCACTGTTACATCCGTATTTTACTATGGTTTAGGTTAGTTGTGTTGATTATGCCTTGATATTTACCGTGTCTTGTTAGGGTAATGCTGAGAGGCAAGTGCTAGTTAAAGACTATGATGCTGGGAAAACAGTTGCTTTTGAGCAAAGGATTTCCAATCTTAAGGAGGTTTACACTTCTGACGGGTACAAAATGTAAGATTATGTAGTTTCTCCTATGCCGCTTGATTTTTTATCTCTAACAACAACAACATACCCAGTGGAATTCCACGAGTGGGGTCTGGGGAGAGTAAAATGTACGTTGACCTTATCACTACCTCACAGAGGTAGAGAGGCTGTTTCATGGAAACCCTCGTCTTAAAAACCTATAGGCAGAATAAACTAGATATGGAAAAAAAGGAACAGGAAAAGAAAAGGAAAAAAGGGAAGAACGACTAATAACGAAAGGCTGATTTTTTGTAATCTCTATGCTAAGTTATTTTCTGTTATCCCATGAGTGACTCGCCGTATGAGTCAGGTCAACTTGTTGGCTAAGTTGCACATGGTTTGCTAGTACTTGGTGGACAAAGTATTCGCCAATTGGCTTTTGATTTATTCCGGATAGAATTAGATCTATAAATTGCCTTCCATCGGCATTTTCTGTGGTTTTAGGATGACTACACTGATGCTCTGCCAATGGAAACAAGTCTAAGAATAGTTTGTTTATTACAAGAGAACATCCTCCTCTTTAACCATCATGTTAATTCAAGATGGCTTAAAACTTATAATTATGTTTTTGGAACCTTAACTAATGTAATTCACTCTTTTTGCATTTCTTATTTTAGTCTTGGCTTAGATAGAACAGTTCATTTTGTACCGACATGATTGACATTCCAAAACTTCCTAGGTTTTCTCGGGGTGCTGTCCAAACTATTCTTCCACCAATGAGGAACATGAGAGGTGGGCGTCTTTCTGGTTCATATGACAATAAAATTAAAACTCTAGAAAGCGAAGCATTTGAGGCACAGAACAAAGCTCGACAAAGCAAAAGTATGAAGAGGAGTATCGATGAAGAGCTTCAAGGACTCCATGATAATCTGCAAAGCGCGAAGGTACTTGTTTATGTTCAATGCAGTCTCCGCCAGAGTAACAGCTTATGCTCCTTTTCTGAGGCTGTTGCAGGTTTCACTTTGGTTTTACTTTATCAGAAGTAAAGTGGTTTTTCTTTCTTCTTTCTCCATCTCACTTTTGGTGACACTTTTGGTGAAGGGATATCATCTCAGTGTTATCTTTGCTTTCTGGTCATTATGCATATTTCATTACTTTATTGTGTATGAAATTATGAATACTCGATACACACAATCCTCAACACCGTTTCTGGATAATGATTAGTCTATCCATCAATTGCATCATACTTCTGATGTTCCATCCTATGTGAAAGAGCATCAAGCCTCATGGACTGTTTGCTCTGACCAGAAAGTTGAAGATTGGGAGCAAGAACAAATTAATGTGTAGCCACTAAGCCCAAACCTTTGAACATCAAATTATAAGCTGGGCTTGCAAATTTTTATTAGGATCCTTTAAAGATCATTCTGCGGAAAGAATGCTTCTGGCTTGCCTGATTACCATAATAGTTTCATGTGACTGATCATTTTGCTGACAAAACGGCTAACATTTAGAAAATGATAGATTGAAGTAACGTGTGGACCAAGTAGGATTAACTTCTCTCTTTGATTTCATTAGCTGTTCATTTGTATGCTTTATTTATATCTTTAGATTGTCTGGACAGTGCCTCTTCGTCTGGTTTTTTAAAAACATCTATGTCCACATATATCTGGGAAAAATGTGACTTTACTACCCAGAAACAAAGAAATGGTATATATTTATCACAGCCATATTTGGTAAAAAATTTGGGAATGCAATGACCACCGGAGGAGAAAGAGCATCCATTGCTAAGATTGTTATATGCTTTTTCATGGATGGTTCTTTCTTGAAGAATCATACAACTGCTTTCTAGTTACGAGAAGAAACCTTGACTTGCTGTCACTTTTCTTCTTACGGAGGTTTGCTGTCTCATGAGATTGAAGCAATGCTAAATCTTCTAAAAAGAAACGAAACGAAAAGGTAATGCACTTGTACTGCGGAGAAGTTGGTGCTACCCTTATTTAATAGGGTGCATTATTCTTTCTGGAGCATCATTTGTATGGTCAAGACAAAGGAGTGTTTTTGGTAGTCTAAGCGACTGTTATCCATTTTCCTTTAAATTTTGATCCTTATGCTTCCAGAGTGAATTGCTATTACAAAATCTCCTTTAATGAGTTTCGATAAAACAGTAATTCAGGCTGATATATATGAGTGGGTTTTCCTAAGCATTGAATGAAATGAACAACTATTGATATAACCATTAGTTCCTCTGTTCCTGTAGAAGAGGCGCCATGATGCGGAGCGAGTTTTGAGGTCCAAGGAGTTTCGCTTGCAAGATTTTAAAAAGTCATATGTTGCAGAATCTAGCTCCAGCGCTGTATCAACAGTGGATGAGCTTCATGTAGAGCTATCGGTTTGTTCCTCATTCGTCCACCCATGTTTCACTTCCATTTCCAGGGCTTCAGTTGTAAATTCAGTGTTTTCCTGATCTCTTAGAAGGCATTCCGCTATAGTTTTATTTTCTTGAAAACAATGTACAGAAAATCCGTGATGAGATGCATGAAAAAGAAAATTCGTTGGAAAAGCTTCAAGTGAGTTGGAAAGAAGCAGACAACAAAGCTAATGATGTCAAAATATCCTTTGAAAATTTGTGCGGTATGCATGTTTTGCTTCTTTGTTAGGTTCAAAATCCTCCAAGTATATTTCCTGCTATACATGCCCTTTTCATAAATTCTATTCCATTTTGAAATTGTAGAATCCGCAAAAGTGGAAATTGGTGCATTGGAAGAAGCAGAACGTGAGCTAATGATGATTGATAAAGATCTAAAATATGCTGAATTGGTTCAGTCCGACTTTTAGTTGACACTTCATAATTTTTTTTAACCTGTTGTGATGTTTATTGAAATTTATGGTATGTGTTGCAATTTTAACTCTTATTTCAGAAGAAGAATCATTATGAAGAGGTAATGAGTACGAAAGTTCTTTTCCAACTCAAAGGAGCAGAAGAAGAGTATCGGGACCTTGAGCACAACCGTAGGGTATGAATAATTGCTTATTTTCATATATTCTGTGAGCTTTAACTGGGATTGATTAGGATATTTATTGTACTACCTACCCAAACAAAAATTATTTATGATAATGCATTATCTGCTTAGCTGGTGAAGTTCAACTAGTTAAATATTAGCCCTCAAATGGTCTTAATTAATTAGAATATTTTTTTGTATACTGATTGAGACTTTTGACTTTCCTAGTCCGTTTCCTATTGTAAATGCATTTTCATTTGAGTTTGTGATGTTTTCAATGTTCTATCACTCTTTTGTTGTTGGGCATATACTTTTGATTTCTCTACTGAAATAAAATCTAGTTACTATTAGGAAAAGCATTTATTGGTTTCCGGCAAATTATACTCTTCAGTAAAAGTCAGTGGCAGTTATTCATGCAATTGAAAGAAACATCATCTTTAGTTTCTCCTATTGTGTTTAAGCTCTTGGTATTTCTTTCCAGAAATTATTCGTCTTATATTGTGAGTATCATGAAATGTTTGGAAACATTCCAATAAAGATAGCTGTGCAATTAACGAGAAGTATACTTTTGCCAAGCTACTGTATTTAGAGAGTGACTTTTAGAGGTATAATTCATTTACTGGTCGACCTATTGGCTCACTGCCTTGTTCCCCTTCTCCATGGTCTACCTTATTGGTGGATATATGCTTCTCTCTCTCCCTCTCTTTCTCTACTTTAGTTCTCATATCATGTCAGAGATAGCATCTCACGTTACCTTGCTTTAACTGTACCCCTGGCTGCAGGAGAGCTACAAAAAAGCTTCAATCATTTGTCCTGAAAGTGAAATTGAGGCTGTAGGAGGCTGTGATGGAAGCACTCCTGAGCAATTAAGTGCCCATTTAACTAGGCTAAGTCAAAGACTTCAGCAAGAGAGTCGGAGGTAAGGATTTGATTATGGTTGATCCTTTACCTGTTCATACTCATTTTGAAACTTACATGCAGACATCCAGAGTCCATTGAGGATCTTCGTTTGTTGTACAACAAAAAAGAACGCAAAATTTTAAGAAAGCAGCAAACCTATAAAGCATTTCGTGAGAAATTAGGTGTAAGTTACCTCCTTTATGGTTATTGTCCACTCTCCTCCATCTGGAAAATGTATCATTTGTTTTTTCCCAATTCATAGAAAATGGTAATGAAGGACTTCTTGTGGTTACAGGGGATCAGCAAGTCCTTTCTAGGTGCTTTATATGTGAAAACTGATCTGTTTTTGCTTTGTCATCGGAAGAGTGCCTAGATGTTAAATTTTGTTTTGTGAATAAAAATATATTCTTCTTATTGATATAAATGACTTGTTCCTCACGGTTACTTGGTGCTTTATCCTAGTAAGGAAAGCTTTCTTGGAAGCTGCTTCACATTTTCTTGTAGGTTTTGCAATATTGATACCACATATCTTTGCCTGAAGAAGGTACAGATAGATGTTGGGGGCAATAAATCTTACCATAGTTGTGTAATCTTCCTCAGAAGAAGCCAGTTTGCTTAAAATCTCCAGTATTTTCAATCAATATCATAAATTATAGGAGGAACTTCTTATGGATTTGGATAGTATTAAGAGGTTTCCGCATTGATTTAAGGAATATGATGTTGTCTCCTTATATGGCCCTTGTCAATTTGCAGTCAAGAACTATAGCATGGGGTTGAGTTAGACACAAGGTTCATTATCTTACCATAGTGACAGTGCCAGACTCATACCTATTCTTGGTTTGTCAAATGTAGGGCCAATATATGTTGTCCATGGTGTAGATGTCTAACCCTGAGCATTGAGGGGTGTTAAAATTTTCCACATTAGTTGGGGGAATAGATGGTTGTCTTGTTAAATGGTCTTGGTCAATCCTTATAACAGTATGTAGCTTTTGAGTTGAGTTAGTCTAAGATCTTTTTTTGTTAAAATCATGTCAAAGTTGAAGAAACTTGTCATTGATTTGATAAAATAAGAATGTACTAGAGATGCTCCTAATGTAGGAGCCCTAGTCTACCAATAATATGATAGGTAATCAATCTCTATGATAACAAGGTAGTTTATATATAATTAAATACACAATGAATTTAGACTTGTATTCTCTTGATATTCTAAGAGGCTTCCTCAAATCCAAAGTGGGAAACCAACTTGAATTTTTCTTTCTTTTTTTTTGTTGAAACTATAGAAAGTTTATGCCAAATCTTGCTCGATAGTGCGCAATTACCAAAAAAGGCAATGTTTGAACTCTTCCTAGTGGGAATTGTTGGTAACTGCTCAATGTAAGAAAGTGATTCTAGTACTGCACATGAAAATAAATCTATTTTTGAGCACCGAAAAGAGATGCAATGTAGCAAGTTTGATGAACAATATTGGTTTAACTTGAACTGATGACAAAAGTTCAAGGTTTCGATGAAGGTGCCGGGTCTCTTAGAAAATAGTGATTTTGGCTGTCGAAGAGATAGTGGTATTGGAATGGTTGCCAGACAGATGAGCAGTGATTAGACAATCCTTGAAGAGCGATGCTTGAAAGGTTGTCATACAAGCCATGCATGAATAGTTTCCAAAGTGGAGCTGCGCTCGTATGATCGTCCTGAGAGTAATGGCAACGGTTGTTAGAGAGAGGAGTCATGCCGTACAATGAAAGGAAGAACCAAAGAAACTTTGGCAGGATTGGAATTACATGCCAGTGCAGAAGCTATTTGAGTATCACCAAGATCGTAGAGGCTCTTATCCAAATCAAATTAGAAGAGATTTCTCATTGATTTGATTAAATAAAATGTATAAGAGGTATGCCTTATATAATAGTCATAGAATACGTATAGTTTGATAGGTAATTAATTTCTATGCTAATAAAGAATATACTCTCTCTGTCATATTTTATGTGGCACCCTTTCCTTTTTGGTCCGTCTTGGAAAGAATGTCACCTTACTCTAATTGGAAATAATTTAACCTTAAAATTTCCTGTTTGTCCTTAATGAAATGATTCTCAGCCACACAAATATCTAAGAATTATTTTAGACCATAAGTCTTAAAAGTCTTCCTTTTTTCTTAAACACCGTGCCAAGTCGAATGATGCCACATAAAATGGGACGGAGGAATTATTATACTTAAATGAAATATTCTAAAGTATTTTATAGAGTATTCTACATCTAAAGTAGGTGTTAGGTCTGTGTGTACCTTCCCCTAACCCCATTTTGTGGGGTTACACTAGGTATGTTGTTGTATTCTGTAAAATAGCACCATCGGAAAATTTTGGAGGATGATACCTCCTGCTACTTTTTGGAGTAACTAGAATGAAGGGAACAAAAGATTTTTTGTTGGAGTATCTCTGTACTTGCAAATCCCTAAAAGCTAGATGTCTTGTGTATCTATTTAGTTGTGCTTCTTTATCTCCTACGATGGATGTGTGGACATACTAGGGGTGACAAGATTAGGAATGAGATCATTCGGGAGAAGTTAGGGGTGACCTCTGTGGCAGCAAGATGAAAGAAGCGAGATTACCATGGTTTGGGCTTGTATGGAGAAGAAGTGTTGACACTGCTGTTTGGAGGTGCGAGAGGTTAGAGTTAGGAGATACGTGGAGGGATAGAGGTAGATCGAAAAAGTATTGGGGGAGGTGATTAGACAGGGCATGGCACAACTTCGTATCACCAAGAACATGACTTTAGATAGAAAGGAATGGAGGTCGCGTATTAGGGTAGAATGCTAGTAGGCTTAGTAGGGGTAGGATGTTGTCTTGCCTTGTGATATAGTAGGATTGTAGGATTAGTCGTGTTATTATATATTGTGTTGTTATTGGCCATCATCTATTTGCTACCCATGTTGTATTTATGAGTTTCCAATTGCTTTCTACTATAGTTCGTTTTTGTATCTAGTTGCTTTTTGGGCTGATATATTTGTGTTAGGGTCTTCTGGAAATCTCCTCTCTATCTCTATGAGGTAGTGATAAGGTCTGCGTATACCCTCTCCAGACCTCACTTGTGGGATTTCACTAGGTAAGTTGTTGTTCTTTATCTCCTATAGACTCCTCTAATGGCATTTTATGAATTTTGTTTGTGCCCTAGTTCTTATGAACATATGCATTGGAGCTAGCAATCATCCTTTTTTTGCTGTACCCCTTGCGTAACTATTTTGCATCTTCTTGATGCCTACAATGAAAACAATTTACTTAATATAAAAAGAAGATTTCCCTTTGTCAAACACAATGATCTGGACTTATATTCACACATGTTCTATTGACATTCTAACAATTAGTCAAGGAAAAAGGAAGAATTCTGCACCTAATAAGATGGAAAAGGTAATAAAGTTGATACAAAATATTGATTTGTGTGTAAATAATTTAAAATCATAAAACAAAGCCACCTTGGAAACTAGGTGTAGAGATATTGCAATGAAAGACAAAGGGTGTGGAGAAATCTGAAGTGGGCAAGTATGGACAAAATAAATGAATTGAAGCTCTAAGCTAATCCCTCCTTCCTACTAGGTATGTCTGGGAGCAGATAAATAGGTATTGATACAATTCCTCTGAAATATTTAGCTTTAAAGTGAGGTATGGGAGAAAAATCTGATTCTGGTCTGGATCAATGGATCATGCGCCACTTAAGAAAGTGTTCACAGTTTTACACTAATATGTGATAATTATGAGGGGATAAAAGCCTCATACAGAATTGTCAATCTCATTGCTGAACATCAAGTGCAGAAGGCAACACAATGATTTGGTGATGGGCCATAAGGACCATCTTCTTACCATGTTTCAAAAACATTCCACTATGCTGACACCAAGGTGAAATGTTATGAAATGGCTCGAGAAATGGTAGCTAAGCTAGGTCCTCCTATTATCTTGTTCTCGGTCAGAAGACACATGAAGTACCTTTTCCATGGAAAGCCATTTGGCAGACAAAAGTCCCTCCTGGAAGTTGTCTTTTCTTTTTGATGGAATGAAATAACTCGAGTTGGGAATAACTTGAGCTATTGATTACCTGAAGGTAAGGGCAGTAAATAAATAATAACACTTACAAAAAGAGGAAACACTGAAACAGTAAGTTACCTCTTCCTATATCATCATATTGCTGGATTCTTGTGGAACATTTTACTGGTTATTTTCATGCCAAGCACAAACTTTGGGACGTGATCATGGGCAGATCACTCAATTCAGAGGAAGCTCAAGCAGCTACAAGAAGTATTCCCTTTATTTATTGCATGGAATTACAAAAAGAAATGAATAGAAGTGCTTTGAGAAAAGATGTCCCTATTTAATCTGAAGCACAGCTGTCTCAGAAACTGTTTTTTGTAGTTTAATCAAACTGATGTATTTAACTTAGAGATTTTTGCATAGAACTCTTGAGCTCTTTTGAGAGTTAGTCATGTAAAGAATTATGTTGCATCAAGTCTGCTTTTTAAATGTTAATAAATACTTTTCCCATTGAAGAAAGTCTCCCTTGCATTCCATTCTGTATTTATACATGAGCTGGGAGCCCAAACTTTTACGATAAAATATTTTCGCTGACAAAACCGAAAGTTCATTGACTTGATGGTTCTAGATTGATAACATATTGACTGTCTATTATGGCTGCTGTCAATTCTCAATTATTAGAATCTTTTTAAAAGGCAAACATAAAGCAAGGATATTGGTTTTTTATTTGGGAGGGAAAGGAAGAATATTTATGCTAGGGCCTAAAATGTACCAATAACGTAAGAAAACATTATGGGATCATTTGGTCATATACTAGTTATAGAAGAGTTCTATAATACAGGGATTGCTTTACATAGAACAATAATATCCATATACCTTGTACTTATATTTGCTATGTGCTCTTGTATCAAGTATAAGATGATTGCTAAATATTGGAGTGACAAGTATCCCATGAGTTAGTCGAGGTGTATACAAGCTGATCCGTATACCAAGGTCATAAAAAAATGATACATATATTGATCTACGCGAAGTTATACTGGAAAGAAAAACAAACCGTACCAAATTTGTACTGGGATTATTTTTCCTGATCCCTCCTCCATTCAAAGGACCCTACAGGTTGTTTTGATTTTCATACAGTGGAGTTTTATCATATAGGTCAACATTCAATACTTTCTGAATTTTGGCCTGTACTCATCTTTGTTTAATTTTTTTCCTTTTATGCTAGAGTAAGACAGACAATTGTTGGTGTTATATATAGATTATGAGCTGCTATCTCCAACTACCTAGTATTTGATTACCTTCTAAGTGATTGTTCAATATTAAATAGTGAAAATTGCACATCTGATTTCTCAGTTTCTGTACCCATTTTGAGTTGTTTGGAATGACCTGAAAAGCTAATCATCTTAAAATCACGAAGCTTGACCAGCGGCTTTACTCAAGTTTGGTTCACAGCAAAGTTAGTGAGGCACTGCCTCCTTAAGCTGTGTGTTTTAGTTGTTTGCAATTCAGCCAATATTTATGGCATTTGGGGAATCGTTCTATATCAAGTCAGTCTTTTGTTCCTAATGCTTTTTTGGATTTCTTATTGTGTTTCCTCACTTTCATTTTGATTCTTTTACCTATTCTATTAGTGCTAATTTATCCATCTTGTTTCTTGCTCTTTTGTTTTTTAAACATTAGCTAATATATTAATCTTCCTAAACATATTGTCAGGCATGTCATAAAGCCCTTGAGCTACGGTGGAGCAAATTCCAGAGAAATGCTACTCTTTTGAAGCGCCAGTTAACATGGCAGTAAGATCTCTATCATTTACATATCCATATTATGTGGGTTCCTTACTTGGTAGTTCCTTCATATCTCAATTTTCTTGATTGCCAATTTTGCATTAGATTTAATGGCCATTTGGGTAAGAAAGGAATCAGTGGGCATATCAAAGTTAGTTATGAAGAGAAGACGCTTTCAATAGAGGTGATTTGAATAAGCTTGACATGGTTCTGTTTGTCTAAGCTAGTAGTCCATTATTAGTTATGTGGACTGGTTCTTTAAATTTTGTTTCCCCTATCTATTTATTTGTTCTGCTGAAATATTCCTCAGGTAAAAATGCCCCAAGATGCATCAAGCAGCAGTGTTCGTGACACGCGAGGACTTTCAGGTTTTTTCTCATTCTTTATAAATACTTGGAAAGTGAATGCAAGAAACAATGGATGACGCCCTAGCGTGGAAAATTTGGATGTAAAATCCCTTTTTTTGCTCAAATTTATATAGATCCTTGCACCATAATCAATCAACTAAGCCATAATCCATAAATAGTTGGGTCAGCACTGTGATCACATGTGGGAATGGTGTGGGGACGAAAAGTATTGTTAAACATCTTGAAATCAACTTTTAGATCATTTAAATTGGGAAGTGAGACTAGTTCATTGCTGCAACTACCAGACGGCCAAAAATCTTTTTCTGTCTAGAAAGCGTTGCGGATACTATATGAATAAATGTGCACACATGAAGAATATAATGAGTTGCAATTGATTCTTTGGTCATGATTCATATTTTATGTAAGCCTGATAAATGATATGTCCTGATTCTCAATGTAAACTTAACTTTTGGCTGAGGGTTCAGTCACTTTCTGATGAGGACAGTTCCTCCTATGTTAAAATCCTTATGGGGAGGGGCCTGGCCAATCTCCTGACCTCTAATCCCTAAGATCTGTTGGTTAGGGGGTAGTCCAGTCTTTTTAACTTTTTTTTTCCCTACAACAAATAAATTTTCTTGCAAATTGTCTTCATTTTTTTTACTCAACTACAGCATACCAAGTGAAATCCCACTACTCGGGGTTTGGGGAAGTTAGCATTTGTTTATTTTATTCCTCACTGTAACATTATATGTTTAAGATATAAAAATATAAATGTAATAGGTGCAAAATTGGATAAATTCCATAAGAGAGTATGTTCTATTTATAATTTAAAAGAAAAAGTAATTAGAAGCTTAGGGCTATAGGTTGTGAAAGATTGGAACTAAAAGTGGATCTAAGTTTGTGCTTGTGTTTTTGTTTTCTACGATTTTTTTAATTCAAGTATTTTTTTTTAGATTGAACTCTGAGAACAATCAAATATGGTTTAACTTTGAACATAACATCTTTTTTTCTTACATCCAAAATCCTAAAAGAATCAACTGCCATTACTGGTATCCAGTTTAGTTTTATATTTCTTGTATCTAATGATATCAATTTTGATTTACTTCTTGTATACGGGCATGTTGCCAAACTTTCAATCAACTTATTTACTTTATAAAAAATCTTTTTTATTTGTAATATAATTATTCTGTGTTATAACTTAAAATTCATTGGGTTTAATATAGTGATTAAGTTGTTCATATTTTTAGTGTATTCTTTTACAAAGAGCTTTGTATACATAGTTGGTTATTGCTTTAAACTTGGAATGCAAGGTCAAGGATTCAAAGTTTTGCTGGTAATTAGGGGTGGATCTATTAAGAGGGAGGGGATGCCATGACATCACCACCATCAATCAAAACTATGTGTATATATAAGAAATATGATAAATATGTAAAGTGGCATGCACCCATACTAATAAATGGTCATTTGGTGCCACTAGCTAATTGCTAAAATTTTCTTCCCACAGGGCACGAGATTGAGCCCAGCCTGCAACACTTCCAGAGAACTAATTTGTCTTCTGCATTTAAGGGGTGTTTGGATTAGCTTTTTTAAAAAGTAGCTTATAAGCTTAAAGTCATAAGTTGGTCATACCCAACTTTTGACTTTTAGATTATTTTTGTACTTTTTTGACCTAAAGTATTCGTGCTTAAAAACAGTTTTTATCTTTCCTAAACACCTCCAAAAATTAAAAAACCTTAAAAGTCATAAGCTTCAACCTAAGTACCCTCTTAATAAGCTTATAGCCTCAAGAGAAGATTAGTTCTCCTTTTTGCTTCCTTTCTCTGTTTTGCTACTTCTTTTCTTTCTGTTTCTTGTTTCTTCTTTACTTTCTTTTTCTTGATACTTTGTTGATTCCTTTTTCCATATGAGTTCCTATTAGTTTTAAATTTTTTAATTTCTTTTTTCTTTCTTCTGTTTTAAGTTCATAGAGTTCACTGAGCTTTTTCTTTGAGCATTTAAATATGCATTTATAGTGAGTCTAGTTCTAGACGTCCATCCTTGAGTTGACAGCTCCAAAATATGAAAATTCATCGAGGACAGTTACAAATTCATAATATGTTTTTGTTGATATTAGTAATATTATTGAACTTCTATGCTTCGTTTAAGATTGTCGTAATTATTAAATTATTAAGTTCGATCGGCTTGTCTATATAAACCAAAAACATGGATAATCCGAACCGAAGACCAAAATAAATCAAGTCAAAAAATAGTGTGCTATTTGGAATCTCAAAATTTTGGATCCGCCTTTGCCGATAATCTTCCTAGAAAATATATTTGACTTGATTAGTCAGGAAGGGATTTGGGCCTGTTTGGCCAATGACCCCAATATCGATCTTATCTCTGGTCAGGCGGGGATCTGGGAAGGTAGGACTATCCCTAACACCTTGGAGCTTGGGCTAGCTTCAACCCGTTACAGTAGGGGCCATGCAGTTAGGTAGTAGGTTGACCTGGGCTACTTTTCTGGTCAACCAGGCCTACTTGCCATGTATAAATATATGTAGGCCTCTATATGTGCTGGTCAATAGGTTTGACTGATACTTATAGATGATAATACACTAGGACGAAATAAACTTAAAATTTTATAGATGGACATCATCTTAAAATACTCACGATCTCCTGAATCATTGTGGGCTTACTTAAAATGTAATACAATGGATGCAAAATCTGTATGGTGCGGTAGCCCAATGCATTTGCAATCCCTAGAGTCCCTTTTGTAAATATGGTTTTAGTACTACCTAAGTACTATTGTGGATATAATTCAAAATTACTGCTTAGAAAAAAACATCTTAGCTGAGATTGCAACCTATTAAACACCTAGTTTGTATCTAAAATGTGCCTTTTGAACACGTCACTATGATGTGGATAATAAGTGATTTTCAAGTTTAGCACGTGAATTGAAATGTAATTTGTTTTAATTTTCTTTTTCAAAGAATTTTTTCTTTCTTCTTCCTCCATATCCTTCTGCCGCCACCATCTGTCCAGTGTCCACTATCATTTTAGACAGACTATCAACTACAATGACCCTCCGTGTCCTTCCATTTGCACTAAGAGAACAGCCATTATGGAAAAGACCAAGACTGTTCGAAGGCCAGAACACCGTGGCTGAAAAGAAACCAACTTCTGCTACTACTACACCCCATGATCATCATCCATTCACTCCACCATTCCAGCCCAAAAATTTGGTTGTTTTCAGTTTCAATCAGAAGTCATCACACCCACCTCCATATCACGATCAGCACTAAATCCAATATGAAGAACCTAACAAAGCCTCCTAAACTAAATAGAACTTGAACATCGAAAAAGACAATCTCAAAAGTAAAGTATCTGCTCAACTTTCTCTTTCCTCGAAATACATTTGGAAAAATCATCGGAAAATAAAGAAAAACAGCCGACTGTTGTGTCCTGATGGACCCAGATTGATGCAGCAAACTCTGGATCCTTCTCTCTAGAATATGATGATTGCGAGGGGTTGCTTCTTCTATTGTCCAGCCCTCGGCCTTTTCAGTTGCATCCCCTTGCATGGTTCTTCAAGTAATGTCTCTTTATGCATAATAATAAATGGACCATATCGTTGTGTAGGTTCATGTTGAATTTTTCCTTTTTTTGGATTAAGGGTTCAAGTTGAATTTTTTATTAATATTGAAATCTTTTAGGAATTATTTGTTTATATTTTTAATTATTAGAATTTGTTATGTTGGAAGTAGTTGTGAATATAAATTTGTTGTTAGACTAATGAAAAAGAGTAACAATTGTCTATTACGGAAAACATTTCCACATAAGGATATTTCAGTAGATGACAAATTCATCCATTTGTACAATCATGCTAAATGTACATTAACTTTCGGAAAAGCTTATCTATAAATTACAATTCTAATAAAGTGGAATGTTGAAATTTGTATTTCATGTGCTGAGCAATTGTTATTTTTTCTGCTAAAAAGTGATAAACAAGAAAACCAAACTGAAGCAAATATAGTTGGTTTGGTTTCTTATTTCATAAAAATCGAACCCTCATTGCCCTTATTCTCCATTTTCAAACCGTGTAAACTTTTTTCCTTTTAGTAAAAGAATAAAATACAAACTGAATCTTTCCACAAACTTTTTTTTTTAAAAAAAAAATTGGCGTAGGGGGAAGGGGATTACAGTGTGGGGAATCGAACCCTCACCGACAAGGTGGGAGTTTAGGTAGTCAACCAACTGAGCTACTAAGATTCCCCTTTCCACAAATTTCAATCACTGGTTGAGAGATTAAGAATTGAGAGATTTGAGGGGATATTGAGTGATAAGAAAGCATAGTGAGCTTTGTGTGAAAGAATGTAACTGAGAAGGAACATATTTAGGTTAAAATAGTGACGAAATGAATTAGCCAAAA
Organism: Solanum rostratum; assembly: GCA_029948455.1. NCBI lineage: Eukaryota > Viridiplantae > Streptophyta > Magnoliopsida > Solanales > Solanaceae > Solanum > Solanum rostratum. The sequence goes on along the minus strand of CM057051.1, from coordinate 66,416,987 downwards.
AAAAGAAGAGCAGGGTTTTACAGTAGTGAACAGTTGTCATATCCCTGATTGTTGAAGACTTTGAGCTTTTGCTTTTTTTTTTCAACTATATTTTGTTATACTGGACTGGTTTCATTCGAAATGAGTTTGGCTCCAGTGAAGCCGGTCTTTGAAAGGGAGAACCAATTCCAGTCCTTCTAGGAGGCGTGCCTGCTCAGAGTCCTCAAGCATGGGCTGTGGCTGGTTCCAGCCTCCTTTTGGTTGGGGGGGAGGGGGGGAGCTGAATTGGTTAAGAGAAAATCTGAATGAGTTGACTTGTATGAAGCTGTGAAAAATATTGGAAAAGAATATTATTGAATTGTGCATCTAAATTATTACATTGAGACCCTGTTTATATGTACTATATTAGACTTCTTTTCTAACTAGGATACTATAATACAATCCTTTTCCAAGTGGAATTCTATATGCTATTGTTATTTCTATTCCTATTCTAAGTAGGATTGTATTTACCAATTCTTGTTCTAGCACTCCCCCTCAAGCTAGTACATACATGTCATACGTACCTAGCTTGTTACAAATGTAACTAATACGAGGATCGATGAAGAATTTGGTTAGATATCTACAAGTTGATCACTCGACTTCACAAAATTGACAATCAATCTCAGCGCGCTTAGTCTTCTCATGAAATACTGAATTTGATGCACAATGTCGATAAAACACAATGTGATAAGTTCCTGAATTACAGTGTTGAACTTCCTAAACCAAGTTTAGAAGACTATTTCATACCATAGAGTGACTTATACAAACAACATCCAAGGCTGCCAAATGACATACAAGGCTACCAAACTCCCCCTGAGCAACAAAATCAGGCGGTTTCTCCATATAGAGTTCTTCCTCGAAATCATCATGGAGAAAAACATTCTTAATGCACAACTGATTAAAAGGTCAATGGAGAATGACAATATGGATCATGTCAAAATGTTCCAAGAAAGTCACTTTAAAACTGGTCGGAACTTGCTCATGCAACAAGTTATTTGATTTGATTGCTGAAAGTGGTCATAAATTGAAAAATAAAATTGTATGAGTAAGGTCGTAATGATGACATGACCCTTCTGAAAAAGAGAATTATATGGGTAGGGTCGGAGTGATGGCACGACCCTATTGGAAAATAACAATTATATAGATAGGATCATTCTAGTGCTACACAAATTGAATATGAAAAAAGTAGTCATCGGAAAGATGACCGGTGCTGCACAAATTGAATATGAAGAAGTAGTCACTGAAAAGATGCATGGTGCTACACAAATTAGATATGAGAATTATATGGATAGGGTCTGAAGGATGGCACGACCCAATACAAATAAGAAAGTAGTCACCGGAAAGATGGCACAATGCTACACAAATTGAATATGAAAAAATTAGTCATCGGAAAGATGACACGGTGCTACACAAATTGAATATGAAGAAGTAGTCACTGAAAAGATGCATGGTGCTACACAAATTCGATATGAGAAAATAGCCACCAGAGAGATACACGGTGATCTTTTTTTTTTTTTGGCTAACATAATCATTGGTAAGACGGGCGGCATATATGGGTCATAGTCTCCCGCCGGCAGCGGGAGCTCTTTGATTTTCTACCAGGACCGTAGAAGCTCTGGTACCATGTGAGAAATATTGGAAAATAATATTATTGAATTGTGTATATACATTATTACATTGAGACCCTATTTATAGATACTATATTAGACTTCTTTTCCAACTAGAACTATATTACAATCCTTTTCTAAGTTATACTATTGTTATTCCTATTCCTATTCTAAGTAGAACTGTATTTACCCATTCCTATTCTAACAGAAGCCATGTGCTAATAACAATGTAAAGATAAATACACCCTTTGTTCAATTTGTTTCTCTAATTTTGATTTTGCTCGGAGTTTAAGAAAGTAAGAAAGGTTTTTAAATCATGTGGTTTTAAATATAAGATATGTAGAATGTTCCAAAATATCCTTTGATCTTGCAGTCTTAATTATGTCGTGTGGAAAGTTGAAATTCAAGAGTTGCCGAAAAACGAAAGAAACATTCTTCTAGAAACAGACTAAAAAAAAGAGTATAAAAAAGAAACTAAAATAGAGGCAGTATTGATATTGATTGTAATGGCTCAATGTTGCTCCCATCTTATTGCAATTAATGATTACTGCTATTTTTGGTAAAGAAAAAAGGCAGGGTTCTTAATGAGTTATCAGTTAAACAAGTGAGGAGTATGAACTGTGCTGCTTGCATTTAACATATGAGTTTGAGTCTCAGATTGTTTTGCTGGACTCGAATTTTCAAATTCTCTCTCCTTTCCCCCTTTTTTTCCACTTGAAGGTTTGAGGGAGGGGATGTGCTTTTCCAATTCTCATTTCCCGAGGCTTATATATGTATTATGATGTTTGCAATTTCAGGGGCCATGACCAGTTGTATCTAATTTGCTTGTTAATTGCATGCTTTATTTGTACCTCTTTAGCTATTATCTTTGACCGTGAATTCTTTCTCCTGGGACTATGTATGGGTGCCTTCTTTGAGCATCCTAGTTTCTTTAATCTGATGTGAATCTATATTGGTTTTGTTCTCTTGTAAAATCAGGGGGAGAACGCTCTTTTTCAACTTTGTGCTTTGCACTTGCTCTTCATGAGATGACTGAAGCTCCGTTTAGAGCAATGGATGAATTTGATGTATTTATGGTGAGTTTTACAACTTGGCTTTGTATTTTAACTTTCTTGGAAAATGCTTTTCCTACTATTGGGATATAACATTTTGGGGAGCTGTCATTTTTTCTCCGCATTTGGGAGAAAATTGCAGTTTTGGTCCTTCGTTATTGCTTTATTCCTGTTAGTTCAATTAGGCAAAATGTCACGACCCGAAAATGGACGTGATGGCACTCACCTAACCCACCAAGGCGAGTCAGCCCAATACCTACTGATCCAAACATAACAATAATAGCGGAAGAGAAAATATTCTAATATGATAAATAACCATAGGAAAACCAAACTACAACCATCCCAGAACTGGTGTCACATGTACAAGCCTCTAAATACATAGTACTCGAATAAAATAAATGTCTCAAATGTCTAGTCCTCAAATAGAACGTAACATAATAATGGATTCCTTGAAGGTCCACTGGTGACATAAGCAGCTACCTTAAGGATAATCCGGAAGCTCGGTCTTGCAATGAGAAAATTCTAACTAGAGGGACCGGGCCCGCAACCTACAAAATGTAGCAAGGGGTGAGTACCAAAACAACGCAGTACTCAGCAAATGGAACTAATCTAGAGTAAAACAATGAGGAACCAAGTAACTCCTTCACACCCAACCACATACCGCCGAACTACAAACCTGCACTCTGAAAAGTCTCAGCCCAGCAACACATAATACACCATAAAGATAGTTTTTCAGTTTATCACAATTATCAAATCACAAGCCATAACTCACCAGTGATAACATAATCAATCACATGAATAACACCAATGTCGTGCAATGCAAGGTGGTATCAAGACCGTCGCACAACCTTTCACGTATATACCCCCGTCGAGCTAAGGCTCCAAGACTAAGGGGACCCATGGGGACCTCGCAGGCCATATACCTCAATCACAATATATCAACTACCTTGCCACCCAAGTGCTCGTGGTCAAGGACTCATGATAAGAATCTCGATGTATCAACTACCTTGCCACCCAAGTGCTCGTGGTCAAGGACTCATGATAAGAATCTCGAGGTATCAACTACCTTGCCACCCAGGTGCTCGTGGTCAAGGACTCATGATACGAATCTCAATGTATCAACTACCTTGCCACCCAAGTGCTCGTGGTCAAGGACTCATGATACGAATCACCATTAACAACTTCTCAAAATGTCATGAGTATGAGGATGCATGCAATCAAGACACAATTATAGGAGCAATGTTCCTCTCAATAAGTACAATAAATATCAAAGTTCTCAATGTTTAGCAATTATAATATTCACCCTCTTGTATACATATTTGGGTACAATTCTCTTTTAAGATATTTCACCCCATTTTAGTAACTTTATTTCCTCAAACAACCCATGATCCTCAGTATATATCACGATTATCTCCCTTTCTCATCACGTCATATTCACACTATTCTCAATTTAGGATTCACATGCTCTCGAAGCAACACATAGACAATTAAAGCCCTCACACTGGCATCACGATAAGAATTATCAACCCAACACATGATACGATCTCACCTCATAGATTACAACATAAGGAAGCATACGAGGTTCAACATATTTAACAAAAGTTTAGAAATCCACTTGCCTCAATTAATAGAATAACACCCCAAATCTTGAGTCTTTCGTAACGCTTTCAGATGATCAAAATCTGTTCAAATACATAATCTACATAAGAATACGAATCCAATGACACCCATATTGCTACATTTATTTTTGGCTCAAAAATCGGGTCAAAAAGTCACCCCGAGCCCTTAAATCCGAATCTGGAAATTTCTTTTAGATTATGTTTACCCATAATAAACTAAACTCATACGTCAAATTTCAGCTAAAACGGATTGTTATTCGACCCCAAATCAAAATTTTATTCTAAGAATCCTAGGGCTATATTTTCTTAATTTAATATAAATTATACACGTTTCTACCCTAAATTGTTATTCATAATCTCATGAAAACTAGATAGAAAGGATGAGAATAATTACCTTTATGTTTTGGGATGAAAATTATAATTTTTCTTCTCCTCTTTTTCTTTCTTTTTCTTCCCGCGTTTCTTTTCTTTTCCTCCCCACTACGTTCGTAAAGCAGGCTTCTTTTGTTTGCACGCACAGGGCTGCTGCGCAGCCCTTCAATTTAACCTTTCTCTCTATCCTTTTTTTTTTCTTTATTATTATTATTATTATTATTATTATTATTATTAGTGATAAATCCCATTAACCTATTTTGATAAATATGGGATATATAATATAGGATATCAATTAAAATATTATTTTAATTCACCAACTAAATTAATTATCTAAAATTATCCGTCAACTAAATGACCGTAATTATCGAATAGTTCCAAATTTTCAATTTAAATTTACGAAAAGAATCTTTTATGAAAGAGAGAGTATTTATTTTCTAAAATGACCTAACGGGTCATTACATTATCCACCACTAAAAATCATGTTCGTCCTCGAACATAAAGAAGGAGAGAGAAGATAAATAAGTTCCTCCTTAAGACCATGCAACCAAAATTCACTATTAAGAACTGAATTTTTCGAATCAAACCTTGAAAGATTTTCAAATCGATAGTGATTGTTAGACCACAAGCTAACCCATGAACTCGATTTAGATAACCACCCACTAGTCCATAACTCAATAATTAGGAGGAATCTTTTCTCATATAACCACGTTAAAATTTTTAATTCAATACCGATCATAGTAAAAAGCGAATCTAAAGAAATCATCCCGCACTCCTAATGCACAAACCATCATGGATCTTGTTAAGATTTCATCCTCATAATCAATTTTTCCCACAATCTTAAGTTATAAAATGTGATCTTTAGACATTGGATATTCATCATAGACAACCGGATTTTTTTTTTGACTCAATGGAGAAATGATTTAAGTAACCACTTAGCGAATGATACACCAAAACAAACAGATTTTATAACAACACTGTTGAAAATACTAGATCAATAGTTGTGACTATAATAACCCTTAAGAGTGAATAAGCTAGACCCAACATGCCTCATATTCAATCATACATAGCCAGAACACAACCTCAATGACGAGATGAATCTTAATACTGCTGGGCATCTATAAGTATTCATGGTAGCTCTTCTATAAATTCACATAAGCAAAGTTGTGTGTAGAACCACTTGTATACTTCAACTATCCCAAATAATACTAAATATGTCAACGTTAAAATAATCAAGTCTGCATAAGCATCCTATCTTTCTAAGAGGAAATTGTAGGATCGGTTCACCCGATCCACCACTAAGGATCCGTCTACCAAGGTAAACACACGAGTGGAAATAGGAAATGCGTAATACTCTAAAATATGCTCTTAATGAGGTAGTTATTTAATTGTACCTAAAGTCAATTTCATGCAATCTTTCACATACCGAATTTCAACTACCATTCAAAACATCATATACCTCATGCCAAAACTTAGAGAGATTCAATCACCTTAACCATTCTGCATACCATAAGCACCTAACCTCTAGTCATCATCAAATGTCTATGTAACGCCTCACAATAATCTATGTAGTCCCATTAATAAAGTAATTTCAACCCCCTCAATATCCTCGATAAGCGTGTAGAGCTATAGGGCTATATCGCAGCGCCCTCGTAAGTCATTTATCATAGTTGGACAATCTAGACCAATAAAAAAAATATAGCATTCTTCCAACAACATTATTCATCACTCGAATTCAAAACTTAGTCTTCATAAAAGTCACGAGTACATCCTGGAAAATCTGTGGTAAACAAGTACGCATCACATTATCACGTTTGAGCTCAAAGGCAAAATAAGTAAAACCTTTAATTTCGAACCAAGGGTCCATACATGAGATCTTATTTCTTCACTTTCTTAAATTCTTCTTATTACACAAATTCCAGATATCCTGAACTCTTCAATATATTAGATTCTCATTCCTTCACTAACTCACTTATCAACTTTATTCTCTGACCAACAACACATGACATTTTCCCTCATGTTAAGCTAAAATTTTTAAGTGGAGCACTTCTTTAGGTCCTTCAACAATAAAAAAATAAACTAAATTTATGACCCAAATCACATGCAGGTTCTTCCAAATGTTGAATACTCATTGCTATCTATTATTTCTTATCTTATCAATTCATATCTTGACAAAATATACTACCCAAAATGTAAACTAACAATTAAAAACTTGAATCTTTATTTTTTAACTTGTACCTCAATTCCTTTATCGATCGGTATTAGCTCATAGCTTGAGATCTTTATGAATTCATGTATCCTAACTTAATATTGATCACCTCTTTATCGACTTTACCATATCCTTTATAAAAATTTCAATGTACTAATTACCATACTCAAAATCACAAAAGAGATTATCACCATATTCAAGCCCAATATTGTAGATTTTTTTTTTTTTCAAATATTATCCAACAGTTTTCTAGCCAAGATCAATGATACTTAATACGATCACCATAACCAAAGCAAAATAAAACTGAGTAGCTTTAAATTCAATTCTCTACTCTCTCGAAAGATATATCTTTGATCTATACCATCAGAGTGAATATCCCTACATCTCGCTAATTTATTCATTTATGACTCTAGCTCATTTCAATTGTATTGAGGCAGTATCTCAACACATTTTACATCTTTCTTATGATCACGTTACTCATCAAATAGTAGCGAGCATAACTTTTGATACCTGCAGATTGTGTTTACCATACTGAATTCACCCAATAAAAAATTCTCATCATATGATTGCATCTTGATCATAATCTATCACAAACTTTTATTACCATTATGCTCTATAGCCATTGTCATCATCTCAAGGTTACCCTCATCATTGATATAACACCAAAACTATATCGGTTAAATATAAAGAACTAACTCCCTTGGATCTTATTATGGAGTAATAGTCCTCATTTAGAATCCCCCGAATACACCTCACAACTTAAATACAATAATTGTACCAAAGATCCACCACTAAAATTTTCCTTATAAATAATACTTAACCCAAGCATCTAGAGTAGCAAACTAGTTGATTTCTCGAATATGAGTACAACATTAAACATTATTAAATGAGCCCATGATACACTAATAATTTCTAAAATAGTTTGTATTGACGCTTGACAATGGACATATCCATTTTCATATGTCACTAGTATTATATCGTGAAGTCCATTAGATCCACCACTAGAACATATCATACCTATCAAGAAGGTAGCACCAAACTAGCCCGCATGCTTCTACCTTTCCTTTTAACATCCCACCTTAAATTGTTGAACTATATTCGATATCATATATACCCCATTAATATTGTTTGTGTTACTGGATAACTAACCCAAAAAAGGATAACACATTCATAAAATCCCTCAATCCACTGTTTGACCTTATCACTCCAACATCCTCAAAGTGTATAATCAAGTCATCACCTTACTCAACCTGTTTTAATCATTGAATCTTTTAAATATAACCACACATCCTTCTTACAGGTATGCCACTTACACTTTGATACTAGATCTAACATTCAAGTCTATACACAACCCACTAACTACTCATATAACGACTCACGCACGAATCATCTCTATAAGTGAGAGGGAATGGAATAAAGCAGTAAGAATCACACCGAATCACGGACGCGCGATAGAGAAGGAATAAAGAAAAGAAAGTTTCCTAACAGTCTTCATAGCCTCTCGAAGATAAGTATAGACGTCTCCATACCGATCCTCGAGACTCTACTAGACTCGGCTTGTACACACGTGAGACCTATGAACCTAGTGCTCTGATACCAACTGTCACGACCCGAAAATGGACGTGATGGCACTCACCTAACCCACCAAGGCGAGTCAGCCCAATACCTACTGATCCAAACATAACAATAATAGCGGAAGAGAAAATATTCTAATATGATAAATAACCATAGGAAAACCAAACTACAACCATCCCAGAACTGGTGTCACATGTACAAGCCTCTAAATACATAGTACTCGAATAAAATAAATGTCTCAAATGTCTAGTCCTCAAATAGAACGTAACATAATAATGGATTCCTTGAAGGTCCACTGGTGACATAAGCAGCTACCTTAAGGATAATCCGGAAGCTCGGTCTTGCAATGAGAAAATTCTAACTAGAGGGACCAGGCCGGCAACCTACAAAATGTAGCAAGGGGTGAGTACCAAAACAACGCGGTACTCAGCAAATGGAACTAATCTAGAGTAAAACAATGAGGAACCAAGTAACTCCTTCACACCCAACCACATACCGCCGAACTACAAACCTGCACTCTGAAAAGTCTCAGCCCAGCAACACATAATACACCATAAAGATAGTTTTTCAGTTTATCACAATTATCAAATCACAAGCCATAACTCACCAGTGATAACATAATCAATCACATGAATAACACCAATGTCGTGCAATGCAAGGTGGTATCAAGACCGTCGCACAGCCTTTCGTATATACCCCCGTCGAGCTAAGGCTCCAAGACTAAGGGGACCCATGGGGACCTCGCAGGCCATATACCTCAATCACAATATATCAACTACCTTGCCACCCAAGTGCTCGTGGTCAAGGACTCATGATAAGAATCTCGATGTATCAACTACCTTGCCACCCAAGTGCTCGTGGTCAAGGACTCATGATAAGAATCTCGAGGTATCAACTACCTTGCCACCCAGGTGCTCGTGGTCAAGGACTCATGATACGAATCCCAATGTATCAACTACCTTGCCACCCAAGTGCTCGTGGTCAAGGACTCATGATACGAATCACCATTAACAACTTCTCAAAATGTCATGAGTATGAGGATGCATGCAATCAAGACACAATTATAGGAGCAATGTTCCTCTCAATAAGTACAATAAATATCAAAGTTCTCAATGTTTAGCAATTATAATATTCACCCTCTTGTATACATATTTGGGTACAATTCTCTTTTAAGATATTTCACCCCATTTTAGTAACTTTATTTCCTCAAACAACCCATGATCCTCAGTATATATCACGATTATCTCCCTTTCTCATCACGTCATATTCACACTATTCTCAATTTAGGATTCACATGCTCTCGAAGCAACACATAGACAATTAAAGCCCTCACACTGGCATCACGATAAGAATTATCAACCCAACACATGATACGATCTCATCTCATAGATTACAACATAAGGAAGCATACGAGGTTCAACATATTTAACAAAAGTTTAGAAATCCACTTGCCTCAATTAATAGAATAACACCCCAAATCTTGAGTCTTTCGTAACGCTTTCAGATGATCAAAATCTGTTCAAATACATAATCTACATAAGAATACGAATCCAATGACACCCATATTGCTACATTTATTTTTGGCTCAAAAATCGGGTCAAAAAGTCACCCCGAGCCCTTAAATCCGAATCTGGAAATTTCTTTTAGATTATGTTTACCCATAATAAACTAAACTCATACGTCAAATTTCAGCTAAAACGGATTGTTATTCGACCCCAAATCAAAATTTTATTCTAAGAATCCTAGGGCTATATTTTCTTAATTTAATATAAATTATACACGTTTCTACCCTAAATTGTTATTCATAATCTCATGAAAACTAAATAGAAAGGATGAGAATAATTACCTTGATGTTTTGGGATGAAAATTATAATTTTTCTTCTCCTCTTTTTCTTTCTTTTTCTTCCCGCGTTTCTTTTCTTTTCCTCCCCACTACGTTCGTAAAGCAGGCTTCTTTTGTTTGCACGCACAGGGCTGCTGCGCAGCCCTTCAATTTAACCTTTCTCTCTATCCTTTTTTTTTTCTTTATTATTATTATTATTATTATTATTATTATTATTATTATTAGTGATAAATCCCATTAACCTATTTTGATAAATATGGGATATATAATATAGGATATCAATTAAAATATTATTTTAATTCACCAACTAAATTAATTATCTAAAATTATCCGTCAACTAAATGACCGTAATTATCGAATAGTTCCAAATTTTCAATTTAAATTTACGAAAAGAATCTTTTATGAAAGAGAGAGTATTTATTTTCTAAAATGACCTAACGGGTCATTACACAAAATGATCGATTTTAGCCCATCTCACATTGCAACCATTTTTTCTCTTCCAATGGACATCAACTTGGGCAGTTCCTAATGGTGATTTCGACCTGAAGATAAAGGAATCTGAAATGTACTTCCAATCATCATCATGCCAATCTTTTATATATATATATATATCATTGTTGTTTACATCACTTTCTATTAGATTTCTTCTACTACCTCCAAATATATATCCAAATGACTTAGAGACTGTAATGTCCTTCAAGGGCAACTGTGGACTGTTTCCACAAGCAGGATGCAAAATCAGATTAGTCCTTTGGTACACTCCATTTTCAGTACAAGGCCACCATCAGTGTGATAAACCCATTTTCCTCCTTTGCTCTCTGTCTCTAAGTGAACATGGAGCTGAACATGATAATACAGGTTGGAGACTTGTGTATACATCTGATTTATGTTGTTGATTGATATATTAATTGCAATCCGAAGGAGGGAAACAAATGAAACCTAAGTATTAAAGAGCTTGGTCAGAAGAAAATTCAGAATAATGACTTTGAAGAAGCTCACAAAGCTGCTCTGAAAGCTGAAGGATTTCACTCGAGTAGAGAATATATATCAAGTTCTCAACTTGTTTGTAATGATCAGATGGTAGAGTAGCAAAACATTCATAACCATATATCTGCTGAAAGCTAAGTCATGGGCTCATGGCTAGGACACAAGTTGTGTTCTGGTTATTTCTTTATTTTATTGTCCTCTGTACCCTCAAATTAATGCCTATTCCTTCATTAACAAAAGGTAATAAGAAGTCTCCTCTGTTAGATAAATGAATGAAACCACTTAGCTGTATGCTTTGCTTTTCACAATTTGTTCACTATAACTGCCATCATCAGGGATCAAGATTTCTGGATGAGATTATTATTTACGTTATTTTGATGATTTAAATGTTAGCTCAAATGGAGTAATGCAGATGCTGCAAAGAATTGTGACACTTATGGTGTTGTCTTTTAGATCATATCCTCATAGATTAATGCCACCCCCATGTATCTGGATGGATGGATCTTTTGATGCAAGCATGGTGTGGTGAACTTTCGTAATGGGAGATTGGTTTAGTCATCTGGTCCTAGTCATGGATAAGAATTGAAATTTACTAATCTGTCAGGCATCTTATACATCCTTTTCTGTGGATTGCACAGGAACAAGTTTAGTTGCATCAAACATCATAGAGAAACAGTCAATTGGTTGCAATCTGAACTTTCTGTTAATGTACAGGATGCAGTTAGCAGAAAAATCAGCCTAGACACTGTTGTAGATTTTGCATTGGCCCAAGGATCACAGTGGATATTTATTACCCCTCATGACATCAGGTAATCTGAAAACACGAACCATAAGTTATCTATCAATCTGAATGCCTTGACTTGTTATTGATAGATGGATGGATCATGCACTTACTAAACATCCTATCTTTTAATTTTTGAGTATGCCTCTCTTCAATTGTTGCTTTCTATCTTTTAAATCTGCAAAGTCAGTTTCTACAACACTGACAAATCGGCACCCAACAAATAATAATGCTTATTTTTCCATAGGCTCATCTACCTCCCCTTTAAAAGATCCTTTTTTGGTATTAGCCAAAAGAAAAGCTTTAATCTGGACTAATTGTGTCCTTTTTACAAAGGGAAAGGAAAAAAAGAGTTGGGTAATGGTTGTTATCATGTACTAAGTTGAATTGAACTCGTCAATTAGTGTAATATGGCAAGCATTTATGAAAGGGTTAGTTACACATTTGGCCGCTCAGCCAAAAACTATTTGCATCTGCCTGCTATTTTCTCAGTGGCCTACTATTTATGTCAATTTCTTCTTTCTCTATCTATGCTTCTTGAACGTTGATCTGTTAAACACTCGTTTGTATTCAGTATGGTGAAGCAGGATGAAAGAGTAAAGAAGCAGCAAATGGCAGCTCCTCGTTCCTGATTGCTTTTGTGTTTTCTCTTTATGAGATATGATTATTTTGGGGGGTTAAAGAGTCTTCTGGCTTACATGTCCCAAATAATTTCAGAATTAACTTAGTCCTTTTGGATAGGTAAACTACTGCCATTGGAAATTCTTGTGAAATGTCAATTAGAAGGTGAATTGCTTTATAATTTTAATGTCATAATGTCATAATGTCATGTCATTGTCTTAAAGAGTGTATTACATAGCTTTATTAAAGAAAGCCATCTCAAAACATAGCGTTATCTCAAGATCAGAATACAAGTAGATTGGGCTCTCCCACAATATACTATTCCTTCCGTCTCAAATTATATTATGTTTTTCTTTTATACGTTTTAAAAAAAATATTAGGTAGAAAGATCTTAATAGTTTTGTCCTCATTTATGTCTTGAAATATAGTATCTTAATTAAATATTTACTCTATTGAGTTGTTCTTAGAAGATTAATACTCAGACAAATTGAAAAAAAAATTGTTTTGAATTTTGTTAAATAATTTGAGACTAACTATTTTAAAAAAAAAATTATACATAATTTGAGGTAGAGCAAGTTGAAAATCACTTTCAAGTATTTGTTGGGTACGTATCATGTTATCTTGGATTATAGAGCTTTACATATTATATGAATAAAATTCAACATATATGATAATAAAGTTATCTCTGTATACAACTTAGTCATCGCATATACTTAATTGGGTTAGTATTACTTAGTGACCTTGAGGGACATAGTGATTCATTTTTTTGGGTGATGGTAGATGGATGGTAAAGCTATCTTTAACATGCTTGGATTTGTCTAAGGGACTCGAAGGAGATTCAACATTATTGAAACTCATTATGGCATTGTAAATCGAGCGTGATTGTGAGGTGCATGTAAGTTGGTCAATGCAACGCAATCACAAGGGGTAGGCACAAAATTGTGAAGCATTTCTAACCATCAATCAGTAAAACAAATGTCAATTTATCTCTACATTTATAAGATCATGTTACTATAAGTTTTATTGCTCTAGTTTTGTGAGATATTTTATCTGCATATTTACTCATCCAAAATATCATTCATCTTTTTGATATTTATAATTGCTCCAGATAACAATTATAGTATCTACATGATTGCCAACAAATTTTCCAAATTAATATACAGTATAGAGTTCGGAGTCAAAAGGATCACTTTTCCCAAGAAAAATATGGGACACTTATTTTCCCATATAACCAAAGCGGACAAGTCGTTGGTCTTTGAGCAACTTGTCCAAATTTATAGCGACTTGTAATCAATTTATGTTAGGAAGGACTTATTTTATAGTTCTCAAATACTTTCCAGCTTAATGTAAAATTATTAAAGTGAAATCTATTTGGATTGTTTTTGTATTGGTAAAGATAATTATTCTAATATTGGGCAATTAGAAGTTAACCTAATTTTTCATTAATTTATTTTTGACAAGAAGTTCATATTTCTTGCCGTTACAGATTTGAGTCTATCGTAGCAAGTTAAAGTCGTCTCTAATAGTTTTGTGGCGACCTTTGTCATCGCCTTTTACGAAGTAAGATAAACAAATTGAAATGGAGGGAGTATTAAAAAGTAAATTCTGAACACAAAAAATCAAAATGGATGGGTAAAATTGGTAACTCGAAACCATAAAATTCAAATTTTGAATCCGAATGAGGAATCTATAGGATACATACTGCAAATTGTTACTCATCTGCAGTCAGACATTTTTTTTTTTTGTATAACTTAGCTCCAACAGGTGACTGCGCCAGCAGAAATACCGATACACACGAAAACTTTTTGAACTGTAATGTGACATACTGAAATGAAGAGTATATACTACCTGACATACTAAATCGAATATGTTGTAGAATAGAGGAGTTATCATAGAGCTTGTATCTCGAGTTTGGTTTGTTCGGAGTTATTTGCTGAGGAAGGTACAGATTCATGGTTGTCGCTTGCAGCAGCATTCATCTCCTGGATAGGGGGAGGATTGACGATTGTCATCGGCATGGCAGAATTGTCTGACAGACGATTCTTCATCTCTCTATGCTCCTGGCACAAGGCACACCAGTGCAAGCAGCAATGTGCTAGGCAAGGGTCACAGGGGGAATTCTGCATCATTTCAAAAAGTGTTTATACAACCATAAGGTAAAATCTGACAAAGAATCAAGCAAAATATTAACTGTAAACATGAAGTCCCACTCTAATCTCTTTTTTGACGTCTGGACCAGTTTATGTGCACCTTAACTAATCAAAATCGGGTACATGTTACCTTCAGCAGCATTGATATTGAGTAACTCTTTCTTACAAGACTTAAGACATCTAGGATAAAAGTACCTAGTATTTCTTTGCGTCTACTAGGATTTGAATACACTGATCTCCGATGGTTCATTCAAGTTTCTTTCACTGCTATGTCAACACTACGTAGCTAAAGTCCCGCTGTCAACTCCCAACAGTTAACTTTAAGGCAACCACATAGATGACAGGCAAAATTGCATTGTACGATAAAAGAACACGAACTTTCTTTATTGAAAAAATAATTTTAAAAGGGCAATATGTGCAATGAATATCCCGCATTCATGCAGGGGGAGGGCCACAACCGTACATCACACCCCGAAGCAACCATTAGGCTGATTCCACAGCTTGAACCAGTGACCTATATATCACATGGAGATAACTTAATAAATGTTTGAAATGATCTCCGTCCGCTAGATGATGCGGAGCCTAGGCTAAACCGTTAAGATTTGCAGTGCTTTCAAGAAGACAGTAAATAAAATTGATCAAGGACAAAGGATTTGATCTTAGTTATGCATAAATAAAACATAAGAATACAAAAAGATGACGCTACCTTGAGATGATACTTCTTCTGCAGCGACTGCCGGAAAAGGCCAGTATATATTCCACACATCCACCAACCAAATAGTAAGCCTTCACCGATGAGGAAGGATGTACCTGGATCAATACCATGACATACTGCTGTTGCAACTGCAAGAGCAATGCCACCCTCAACAAAAATGGCATGACAAACACAAGGGGTAGTCCAAGGAGTGTCATCTCTCAGGCTCTCGACATTACGACCAAACAAAACACACGGGCAGAAAAGTCCTGTCCAACCTATAGAGGTAAGATATAAAAACCAGGTTAAAAGAAGAAGCAATAGTGGAACAGAGACCACATTCAAGAATATGATAAGGAGGTTCTTTACTGAGATGGAAGGATCCCAGAAATCGAACCAGAGTAATAACAACCTAACAAAGTGATACACGTCTGTTTTTCACAAATTGAATAAGGACTGACTATTTGTTGATTACCAATATACTTGATGAATAGAGAGCTTATTCTTCCATCTCCTACATTTTTGTATAGATCTTAATATTCTCTTTTGCAGGATATGAAACCGCAACCAAAGACTAATCTATGTTCCCTCATAAGTGTCAGAATAATGAGATGCCGGTTACACAGTTTTTTTATCACCTCCCATTGGTTTCAGCAGAAAATATTTACTTGGCCAAGACTGTAAGGAGCAAATCTTTTCACTTGGTTAGTCTGAAGATCAAAGAGGTCTATATGGTAACATAGAGACTAAAGGTTTCACTTTCTATGTTAAAGCTACAATATACTATTCTCATAGTTCAAGTGCTTTATGCCACAACAGGATAAGGGTAATCGAAAATGATAAACAGCAGTGTTAAATTTGTAATTTTAGACAAGCAGACCTCAGTCCCTTTTACATAATGTATAAAATGATTACTTAGCTTATCCTGAGAGATCTAAGTCCTTCCAAATTAATAGTGGCGTGAGCTATCTTCACTAAAAAAAGGTGAAAGAGAAAAATGAAACGCTTTTGTTAAATTCTTGGTGTGCTGTTCTTCAAACACACTGGTAGCATATGGATAAACGCAAGGATCAAACCAAAGTGGAGCAAGGAAAAACATGGAGGCTAGATGCTCATAAATAAGAATGTCATCTGCAAACTATTTAGACAGTGTATGAGGAACATACGCAAAGTGATTATAAGCATTATGCACATGATGTAAACAGAGCACTTACAACTATCTTTGTCCTCTGCACATCCAAAAATCCCACTTGTCCAAGGCTCATCTGCAGGAGGCTCAAAACTTTCAGGTAAAACTTGTCCACATTCGTTGCACTTGTGAACGACTAGCTGCTCAATTAGACATGAAATTTGTGATAGAACAAAAACGTAGAGAACAACCAAACCTAGTACAAAAGTAAAACCAATCAAGAACATACTACTATATGATATATATAATGGAATCAAAGTAATATCCTTTTCGGCAATTTCAATAATTAAGTCAGCTAAACGCTACACCATGTAATGAGTGACAGATAAAAGTTCTATAAGGAAATGCTCGTTGCATTCTTCAAGAACCTCATCCAGTCAAGCATGTAACTGCTTGCAGTACACTCTTTGTAGAGTAGTTGCCATCAGTCTGCAGTGATACATTTCAAAACAAGCCCCTGATTATATGTTTTTTATGACAATATTTATTCAGTATTTTTACCTTTTTTGGAGGATAGTTGTTAGTGTGCAGCGATGCATGTAGAAACAAGACGTGACTATATGTTTGTTATGACGATATCTATGGAGTGAGTCAGATCAGTGTCTTATGATTCAACAATGAATCTAGTGCCCTACATACTATCCTTGATAATCTTCAATTTATTTCGTAGCAACAAATCCAAGATGGGGATGACATTCAACCTAGATGATGACATACTAGCTTTCCCCGGGTTCAGCTATTGTTTTTGCCAGCGTCTTCAGTAAAGCCAGTGACGGATTAAAACAGAATTCTGCTCAATCTTCCTAGGTCCTCTTATGCTCGGCATTATTGTCCTATAAGTATAGACCTTATAAAATTTGACAGGTATTCCTTAGCCAGTCTATCTATCTTATGGAAGCCCATATAGACTTGTAACATGAGTCATAAAATACTATCCTGCCCAAACACACTCAACTTTGGAGTTCAGAGTTTTGACAGTTTCTAGTCACCTGGAGGATCTAATTAATATACCTATTAGGAAATATACAAAGTTTTTGTCTAGCAAGAAATCAAGAAGCAAATATTCACACTTCGACTAATTCCATGGGGTACATGCCCCTTCCCACCCGTGCAAGTATCACGTAACTTCATCCTGATCTAGTGTTTCTCCTCTGCTCAGATGTGAATCTACGACCTCATAATTCTCAATACATTTCATTGATCCATTACGCTACCCCCTTAGGTGCAATATACATACTTTTCTTTTTTAAACAGTGTAATTGGAAATACTGCTAATAACATGAATCAAAAAGATTTATTTTCAAGACCTTTACACCATTAGCAGATAAATTGACTAGAACAATTTATTCAAAAACATTAATTCCACACCCACCAGTAAGCAGGGCAGATATTGGAATATGAACTTTGTATTTATCTAATGGGATCCCAAAAAAATGAATTACTCTTCATTTTTACTTGTCCACTATTCCAAAAATAGATTCACTTTTACTTGTCAATTTTAACAAAAGGACACATATTTTTCCATGCTTTATCGCTAGCATTAATTACTTATTCTCCAAATCATTTTTCAAAACCAAATACGAAAAAATTAATTAAAAGGGGTAGTATAATAAAATAGACATGTTAATCATTGTTTCTTAACGCGTGTGCCAAGTCCAAGTGTGACAAATAAAATTGAACGCAGGAAGTAATACCCTAAAACCCCTAAAGAATTCAAGTTTTATTAGTTTACTACTTAAATTATGGGGTATTGTTGTTAACCCCCCTCAACTATAACATTCCATCTAAAACCTCCTACAATGCCAAGTGGCATGGAGAGTGATCTCACCGTCTTTATAGCGCGTGGAAGCTAGACAATAGGCCAAAAAGAATCTATGTGGCATTTTCATTTTTTTTAAAAAATGTTTCTTTATTTATTATTCATATCTTCTTTTTTAAATCTCTAATAACAGCGGATTAATTGAAACCTGTAACCTTAAAATAGTGTGGTAGAAAAAACATCTAGTTAAAAATCATGGCTGAATTTTATCATAGCATTAAACTCAATTAAAAAAAAAAGATAACTCTAAAATTACAATAATACAAAAAAATTAACAAAAAAAAAAATCAACATTGTACCATTAAAGTGTAAAACAATATTTTCCCTATTTGTTATTTCTTCTTGACTTATATTAAAAAAATCATTAAAGCTAGTTTATTGACTTATCTAAATTGAAGGATTTCTTTTTCTTCTTCTTCAAAATCTAATATATTTATTTGCTAATAGTAAATTCCCTTTAAGTATTACCCTGACAAAATGTGAATCGTTTAGGGGAACTTTGAGGTATTAACTCTAAGAAAGAAATACTAGAATATAATAATTGGAATTTACGCAAGTTTAGAAACTCCTTTACCACTAAATTAGAATTTTCACTCACATTAAGGGGATTCGACAACTCACATAACGAACAAATTTTATATTTATACTCCTTTTTAAATAGTATAATTTTTCGACAAAGAGGATTCAGTTAAATCCCCTTCCCTCTTACTTACCCTGCCCCAGTCTACTACTCTCACCAGCACATATAATACGCAAAATTACAAAACAACAATATATCCAATGTATTCCACAAGTGGGGCCTTAAAAGGGTAGGATATACCAAACTTTACACCTTCCTTTGTAAGGTAAAGAGTTTGTTTCCAATAGAAGCCACGTAATTTATTCAAAGAACTTCAACGTATTTATTTACCACATCTCCAAGAAATCCCTAAAGTTGAACGAACTTGACGTGCTCCTTTAGTTTAGGGCTATAGAGTTTCCTCTAATGGCAGACTCATGGGAGATTCATCACTCCACTCCGAACCAAATTACAAAACACTCGACTATAAGATGACAATCCTACACTCCGGAAGGGTAGATTCCACACCAGCAAGACCTCCAATGCTAGAATCCGCTCATTTCTCTCAAAAGAAATGTATCCAGCACAGGAGGTATTGGGTGAAATTACATTATCTTATAATCAAACCTACTAAGGGAATGTACAGAGTTTCTGTCTAGCAAGCAATCAAGAAGCTAATATCCCTACTTTTTTTTTCACACAGAGTAATCCAAAAGATCCAATTTTTCAGATTCATACACAATTAGCCAAGAAAATAAATTGACTAAAAAAACATTTCATCCCACACTCATCAGCAATCATAGGCAGATCTAGTAAAAACACATTAAGCAAATGCAACCCCACAACCCCACTACAAAAAAATTCAAATTTTGAATTCACCTCTACGAAAGCAAATCAAAAACAGATCAAATCTTGAATTCGCCTCTACGAAAGCAAAAAAAAAAATGACTTTACATGTAAAGTAAATGCAACCCCACTACCAAAAATAAGTTCAAATCTCAAATTCATTCACCTGAGGGACATGAATAGGCTGATTGAGCTCTCCAGGCTTGATGTCTTCTTCAAGAGGTGCTTGATCTTTTGTTAATTTTACATACTTTGACTGAGCTCCTCCTTCTGCCATTTCAATCTGCTCATAAACAATCAATCAATCAACAAAACAAAATTATAACCCAAAACATAAACAGAATTAAAGTCAACTGAAATTTGTTTGGAAAATTTGAGGATTCTTCATCGTACCTTGTTGTAATCGATGGAAAATTTAGAACTCAAATGTAGTAACTGCAAAATAGGAGTATTTATTTATTACCACGCGGAAATCGTAGATTGCCTCCGAGAGTTGAGGGCTTTTGTTTCGTCAAGTATCCACTACTCAATATTCCTTGTAATAATTTGGATCGTTTGGTACGCGGAATAAAGTTGATAGATATTGAGATTAAGTTTGAAATTATATTTATATTTTATTTATATAATATTAAACGTGTGAAGCTCTTAATAATATTGTTTATATTTTTTGCTTTTCATTAAAGGACTTATATTTAGACATAATCATCTTGTCATTTTTTAAATTTTATGTTATTATTTTAATAATATTAACTGTAATAAAAAAATTAAATAGAGCATATTTCCTTATTATGATTTAATTTCCATATAAAGAATTTTTTTTAATTAAAATAGACTTGATAAAAAAAATAGTCAAAAGATTTTCAAAATAATAGAAGAAAAAAGGTTTTAAAAGTTCTAGAAAAGTAGGCAAAATAATAGGCAAAACACGTAAATAAAAATTAGTAAGAAAAGTCCAAAAATAGGCAAAATTTTCCTATGAAGTCCAAAAAAAAAAAAGGCAAAGCAATAGTGAAAAAAAATCAAAAAATAGTTTGAAAAAACGTCCAAAAAGGGTTCCAAAAATAGATAAAAAATTTCTATAGACAAGTCCAATAATGTTTAGGTTTTAACTAATAATATTGTCATTAAATATTTTTTTTTTTTTTTAGGTTTAGGACTTACATAAGACTTAGGATACTTTTAGATAGCTATTGAAAATATTGAAAATAAATACATGCTTTTTCTCTGTTTTGGTCTAGTTTAATTTTAGGACTATAACTTGTCATGAAACTTTGGATTGAGATGAGTAGTTTACTTAATATCACATATGTTTCTTTTATTGATGAGTTTATTTACTAAACAATTGGTGAATTTATGTAGTAATTCTTGTGTTGTGATTGTTTTATTGAAGATTAATATCTTGCTGATGATGATTATATAATTTCTTTTGTTTTTTCGTTGCCATATGTTTTACTCCATTTTCTTATATTCGATTTTAAGACGATACTATATCGCACCACCATTATGTATATATAGTGATTCCTATCAATTCTGTTGTTGCTCTTTCTCTATGAGAAGAATTTTTTAATTAACTTTTTATTGAAAATTATATTTAGATTTACTTTTTGGTATGTATATTTTCAATTTTCGTCTAACATCCTGAAGTTTCTCTTCATAATATTAATCGTTTTGGGGTTAATGTTCTCAATTTGTACAATGTCTTAAGGGAAGCCGATTGTCTTAAGGGAAGTTGCAGAAGCACAAAGAGATTGATCATTGTGTTACTCTTCGATAATGAAATTGATATTACAAATAGCAGGTAAATTTGCTTCTATTTTTGTTATTTTATTTGCTTAGATTTTGATCAAAATATTCTTCTTCTCATAGATCTGTTGTAGAGTAGCATGTTCCTTTTTAAAAAAAATAATAAAAAAATTAGTTATTGGATCATTCTTTATTTAAACTATACATGAAATTTAATATATAGGCGCTCAAGATTTATTAAAAAATTACTTTATTTTCTTTCAATGATTGAATTATTTGTAGTTTCCAACTAATTCTCTTTCTTCTTTTTAAAATTAAAATAATAGAATTATAAATATATGTTATTGAAAATTATTCATAATGTAGAAAAGACTTCTAAATCTACGAGTAGATTTTTAGACCTACAAAATATATGTTCTCACGGTGTAACCATAAGATTCAAATTGATCGATCCCTACATCCCATTCCTTTCACTCCACTCCTTTCATTGTATATATCATATAAGTGCGATTAGGGTTAATATATACATCTATTTAGGGTTAATATCAAACTTTGTCTTAATTATATATATGTTCGTTGATAACTTTACTTATTATATAGGTACGTTTGGAAGTTGGAAGTGGGTGGTGTTGATTTAAGAATTGAAATGTAAGGGACACTAAATGAAATACAACTCTAACTGAGGTTGTAAATAATATATAACGGTCATGTGCTTCCTCTTATATTCGAGATTATTTTGATCGAGCTAAATTTATTTATTTATTACAATAGGAGGATGTTTGAAGAGCAAGATATTAGTATATTAATTAGTGGTTGACATCAATTTATGATATTCTACCTAATATATTTACTTTTATACAATAAAATATCAATATTAATTATAAATACACTATAACTAAATTCATCATATTTATGCATTTAAAAAATATTGAGATTTAATGATTGCATCAATATAATCACACTCATTGTCAGATTATTTAACAAATATTGCATTTAGTGTAAGGTTAATATTCTTTTTAGGTGTGTTTTTCTTCATTCATTTTATATCGATTGATGTAATGCACACATGCAAAGCACATACGCTAAACTATTTTGATTAATAGTATAAAAGAATTATATTGTTGATCAAACATAATATAAATATGCTTTAAAATTTAATTTTGAAATATTTTATTTTATCTCATTTAATTTAAAATTATTTTATTTCGCCTTTTGGATAAATTAATCTAGAAGTTATAATCTCAAAATACTTTAATTTGCGTACCAAACGATCTCTTTACATTATGGATAACGACTTAATTTCACCTAGGCATGGATTCTATTAAGATAAACCTAAGCTATTCTCATGCAATATTCTTTTTGAATATATACATCTGATGGGATACTTACTATAATTGTATTTCAAGTAAAATTTGCTTAAAATCATATAAAATCATAGATTTATTTTATGTCAGCAAGAAAACAATAAAAGAATCTCGATTGCATAGCTACCCCTCCCTCAGATTCAAAATTTAAAATTTATAGATCACTGTAGCAAGCTCAAGTTAATATAAAAGAACACAATCATTTATATAGATTTTATTGTTTTCTTAAAGAAAATACATATACAAGTTCTACGCAAAAACTATTGAATTCACGTAAATCCACATGTTACATTGCGGATCTGCCCCACGACACGTAAATTGACATGGCATACAGCTAGATATGTTTAAGAATTACAGTCCCTATGCACATTATAGTCTTCATAGCAAATCTTTCATTACAGTCTATATCCAGTGGACCAAGAAAACCACAGTTGGTGTTCTAGTATGTTAATGTTGTACTAAGTTTCTAAAAGAACATGCTCTTACATCTCAGCAGTAAATGATTTACCGCAACCACAAGTTTGCGTAGCGTTTGGATTTTTGAAAGAGAAGCCCCCGCCTATCAATGCATCACTGTAGTCCAGTTGCATTCCGAAGATGAAGAGAAGGCTTTTTGGATCACAAACTGCATGAAAGAGTCGATGCAATGAAATTTTCAGATTAAACGACAATAATCAGTGGAAAAGAAAACCGACACAAGTAACTAGCACGCATAACCTGCATGTATAAGTGTGAAATAGTACTGGTTCTCTTGTATGGACCCAACACTATAAATAGTTTAGCTACTTCATGAGTAAAAAGCCGCACAAGTTGGCAAGGGAAACTTACTGAATCAAGGGCATTATATTTTGTTTCACAGTGAACTTCCATCTGAAAGTGAACTAAATTATCTAAACAGATGGGTATAGCTGGAGACAGCTAGCCTTAGAAGTATACAAGAGCTAAATATAGGCAATCTTTATGCCGCAGTCAGCATTATATAATCAATCAAGCAAACTTTACACAGCACACAGATCTTGAGAACGAAAGATAGATATATCCCTGAGTAGAGTTTCAATGGAGATAAAAAGGGCAGCCCGTTGCACTAAGCTCCTTTTATGTGCAGTGTTTGGTGAATATTTCAATGGAAATGCGAAACGAAATTCCGTAAATCTTTTTATATCAAAGTTAATACTTCATTTGAGCAGTGATCTCCCCTCTCTGTTTCCCCACGAGACTGTTAAAACCTGAAAACTCTTTGCACTTTCATTTATATGGAGGTCATCAGATTAAATTGCTAATGCATATCACCTCTTTTATCTTTCAGGCCAATCAATCATTCAATCCGTGCTGCCTTTTACTTATCTTACTGTCTTTTCATTAAATATGACTAACTTATCTCATCAACTACAGTGAAGGTTGAGTATCGATGATTAACACACGTAGGTTGTTTCACTGAATTTATCTTCTTTCATGCTAAGGAGTTAAGGATATGCAGGAGAACACAGATCCAATGGAAATTAACTGCAAATTTGCACGAACTTAGGTGTGAAATAGTATTCATTCTCTGGCAAAAACAAACAAACAAAGATTATCATGTTAGAAGGTGAGAAACTAAATTCACACATACCAATAACAAATCCATTGTACTCAATGATTGAATCGTCTGGTCTAGCATTTTCTCGTTTTTCAAACTCCATCGTGTATGACATTCCCGAGCATCCCCCTTGTTTAACGCCAATTCTAAGACACAAGTCCTCATTCCGATCTTTCCGCATTTTATTCAAGTGCGTTAATGCATTGTCGGTTAAGGAAATTGCAGGTGCTACTCCTCCAGATGCAGGTGCTGCTGCATATATAAGAACCAAAGCAACTTATCAGAGCCAAAAGAGATCGCCTGTAATGATGTCAATGTCATGCTTTAACAATTACTTCAGCCTAACTAAAGATGGGATGGTTTGTTTCTTGAAAGTCACTTTTACTATTTTCCACTCGGAAAAAAAGATAGTGATTTAGTTATTGTGGATAAACTAAGTTAGAGCTCAAAAAATCATATTAAAAGTATTATGGCCCATAACAATTTGCCTATAATTATAAAAGAGATAACACCATAAAAGAAAATTGCAATTAAAATGCATCTCCTTTGTTAAAAGTAAGTGCAATTAATAATATGCTGTGAGTGTGGTGTAGTGCTTAGAAGTTGGTTAATCCAACAGGAGTATATGGAACTTCGTCAAGGTAAATTGACAATTACTTCCCTCACAAGGTCATGTATCTTATTCTAGTCTCGTTTGAGCAAATAAGATAAAGATCAGAGCCTTTTGAGCAAGATTTGGTGTTGACGAAGGAGAAATTAGTAAATATGCACTAGTTTGAAATGCCATCTGGCAGGAAAAAGAACAAAGCAACAAAAGAATCTTAACTTTATAGGTACTTCGCATTTAATTGGTTTTGCCTTCATGAAGTAAGATGAATAGTTTTGTCGGCATTTTGGCAGGGTATCCCAACTGAAGCCATATTTATATCACTAATGCCATCACTTATACAAACTTCGAGTTTATTTCTTCTTCAGTTTTATAATGTCGAAGACGAGTAAAAAGAGTTAATAAGTTTCACAAGTGTAATCCTGGAATAACTACAAAGGTTATCTAGTGTCAAAGAGGCTGCAATATTTATTACAAGACCGTTTGACAAATCAGAATGCTCTATTCAGGCTCGACACCAAAATCCCAAAGTTTTAGATGTTATTATTAGATTGTTCCTTTTTCCCTGCAGTTAAAGTTAAGTGCTCTGACAAGCACCGCATAATTTTCTTTTAATGAATGAAAGGTGCAAAGCCAGTAAAGTCATCCTCGAGTTTAAGAACAGAAGAGATAATCAGACAAATACAATGGTTTTAGTGAGACATTCTGCTACCAGCTGTCTCTTTTCAACTTGTTCATCACTTCATAGATGGATAGACCCAAAATAGAAATTTCTTATTTTAGAATTGAGGTAACAGAAAAACTAATTAAATTCAAGCAAGGTGATCAAAGCAGATCAATTTTTTCCCAATGGCACTTATATTCTTTAAAGAGCTTCTAAAATGATGGGAAGTGAAAAGAAATCATATCATCTGAATCTTCCTGATACACGTTTTGAAACACTCAAAACTCTTAAGCTTATGCTATGGTATTCAAAAAGTTCGGTTAATCTCCTTTATCAAACAAAAAGAAAAGCTTCGTTAATCTGAAAAGAGGTAATGGACCTTCCTCAAAGTGCTTTGAACAGCTACTTTTCCAAAGAGTTCTCATCTAATGCGCACATATTATTCTGACTAGACAAGTTAAATCAATTTTTGTTCATCTTTTCTTTTATATTCAATTTTCATCTATATACTTTTATATTTTTCAATTTTAAATTTTTCATCTATCTCTAAATGTTATGCAAAATAGTGTTCTTCACCTATAAAAGTATCAAAAGCAAATTCCATATTCTAGTACCTCACTGAGAAGTGTGACGCAGACTACTCAAAAATCAAACAATCTATCCTGAATAAAAGGTCCAAAGACTATCAAACCTAGATACTTGTTTTTCCTCTTTCCGAAAGGGTAATGTTTCTGTTAGCTAGTAACCAATCAAGTGACAAAAAGAGTCATCATGTACAGTCCATCTAGGAAAATACTATCCCAAATGACCTGTACAGCAAGACAAAAAAAAAACCAACGTTGTCCAATTTAAACTATTCCCATATACAACTGTCAAGACAAAGTATTAAACTCAAGTTTTCACACACTATCATTTTCAAGTCTTACTTTGGGACAAACAGACAATTCAAGGGTGAGATGATATTCAAAATAGAAATTTAATACGTCTTCGCTGCTAGAAGCATAATGAGAAATTGCAACAGACTAAGCTCAGTAGCTCTTCATAGCTTACCAAAATCAATCAAAAAATTACAGCTTATATCCTTCGTATTTACTGTAATCAACAAACCAACTACTCCTTAAACCCTGTATCGACTATACACAAATCTCCTATATCATTCGCTATTCAGATGATTTACCATAATGTTAACTAATTCAACTCTAACCATAAACACACCACAAATCTCCTCCTTTATCTTTCAAATCGACTATAAACACGTACAAATAATAAATTTAGAACTCAATAACTTAATAAAACTAGAATCCAAAACTTATAAACAGCAAATCCTAACTTCACACCAAGTGAAGATTAAAAAAAAATTACTCAAAATATCAATCATCTCCGTTATTATTCACTACAATTCTCCTCTCCGCTCTTCTTCGCTACAAGGAAATAGCTAGACACAGCTCTTCTCTATAACAGTGCAAAACCTACTTCCTATATGATTTTAACTACAAATCCTATTTAGATATGAATAAAATAAAGTAAAAAGTATCAAATTCTAAACAAATTTTGGCTTAATTGGAAAAGAAAATACCTATTGAGTCAAAATTCAAGTATGTTAAAGATTACCTTCAAGTGTAGCAGATCGAATAGACAATGATTTTTTGCGATTGAAAAGCGAAGGCGAAGATCGAAAGGAGATTGAAGAAGACGGCTGAACCAAAACGCTTGAAATTGTTGAATTCTTCGTAGGGCGACATGGAGAAGATGAGCATCGAAGAGTTGCAGAGAACGCCATCGTTTGGGAATAACACCAAGCACCTGGAATTGAACAAATGATTTTTTTTTCCTTTTATTTTCTGTCCATAATTTTTTTCTTTTGGCTTTTCTTTTTCTTTGGTGGAAAAATTAGGACGAGTAAATATATACTAGTTAATTAACTAACATAATTATAGTCTGATTTAATTATAGTTCATGAGTTTGAGTTTCGTATGATTCGTGAAATTTATATAAATGTTATGTGCGATTATATAAAAGTTGTACGCGAATCAAATTGTATGGCGAAATACACAAATACTGTGAATTGTACAGCGAATAATACAAACGTTGTGCACTAATTATATAGCGAAATATACAAATGTTATATAAAAATTGCGAATTGTATAGCAAATTATACAAACATATACAAATGTTGTGTGAATTATATAAACGCGGATATAAATATAATTATGAAATGTAAAATCCAAATTATAACTTTGTAGTATAATTAAAGTATTTTTGAGTGATTATTCGGTATGCAGTAACCTGCACCGAAGTCAAATTAATCTAAATTTGAATCATATAGATTCCATTCACGACAAAAAACTTTTTAATAGTCAAATTTAAATTTAAAATCTCTAATTAAGCTAACAGTAATCTCATTTACTGCATCACTTACGATTTTTTTTTCCAATCTTATTTTTAGGTTTATTTATTTATTTATGGCTTATTCACACGTGGTAGTTAAATTGTGGTCATTTTGTCAATTTTTATTTTTGAGGTCTACAATGTGTGTAAGGGAGATATTTTATGAAAAATAAGCATTTTTTATATAAAAACAAAATTGTTAAATGTTTAGATGAATTCTTTCTAATTAAATTTGATGGAAAGTATGGAAAGATAATTAATTAAAAAATAAGGAAAATTCTATATAATCATAAATATCGAAACAACCAAAAAAAGAAATAAAATAGTAAAATATTCATCTCAAAAATTGGTACCAAACTCTAAAATAAATATAAGTCAAAAATAGCATAATTGCAAAACTTATACCTCCAAATGTGAGTTTCCTCATTTATTTTTTTCTAGAGTCAAGTCCAACAGACAGGATACGTTTATATAATTTGCTATACAATTCGCAATTTCTGTATAGCATTTGTATATTTTGCTATACAATTCATGTAGAACTTTTGTATAATTTGTTATACAATTCGCGTGAGTTATACAAATCTCAAACTGTAATTACAGCTAAATGTTTGTTGCGAGCCGTATTTTTTTCAAACTATAGCTATGTTAGCAAATTAGCTAACATATGTTTGCTTATCCGCGTAATTTTTTCTGATATGATGAATCATTTTAAACCTACTTCCGAATATAAATAATGCTTCTTCTTTTTTTCGTTTTGTGCCAAAGTTTTCATTCCCTTTTTCTATTCCAACTTCGAAAAAGAAAAAAGAAAAACAATGAGGGAGAACAATTGGAAATTGATTTATAATATAAACTATAATGTTAATTATTTATACTTTCACCTTTAATTTTAAGAAATTTAAATTCCCCATTTGAAAGGAAACAAAGGTTCTTCAACCCCTAACCACAAATTTTTGTGATGTTACTTTTGAGCATACTTGGTTCACAAAATTTAATTTTATTTGAGTGGTCAATCAAATTTTAAAAATTACTTATTAAAATAATTTTTATGGTTTTTTAAGGACTACAACAACAACATACTCAGTTGAATTCCACAAGTGGGGTCTGGGGAGGATAGAAATATACGCAGACATTCCCACTACCTCGTAATAGAAGTAGACAGGTTGTTTCCTGTGAACTCTCAACTCAACAACCCATAAGTAGAAACTAGATATTGTAAAGGGAACAAAAGAAAAAATAAAACTAAAAAATCGAAATAAATGGAGCGACTATCTACGAAAAGCACATAAATATGTAAATACGATAAAATCAACACACATTCGATAAACATCAATCCCGCCTACCCTTGCTACCTCACTAAACCTCTAGATCACCCATCCACCTAACCCTACCGACCAATCAGCCTGCTACTCTAATTCGCGGGTTTTTTAAGGACTAAAAATTTTAAAAAATATTTTTTTATGTTTTTTTAGGGCTATTAAAATAATTTTTAGTACTATCCACAAAAAATTGTATTTTTATGTTATTTTTAGGACTATAAAAAAAATTAAAAGTTTCTTCAAAATAAAAAATATGACTTTTGTAATTAATATTATAAGTACTATTTCACATTAGTTACACCTTTTTTCACTCTACAACACATGTTTCGACGAAAAATATTTTTTTTCGATATTGAACACACCCTAAAACATTTCATAACAAAGATAAATTTGTAATCATCTGATCGTGAAAATTCGATTTCCGAACACCATAATTATTATTATACCAAACCCATTCTTTATTTTAGTATTTTAGACATAACCAAAGGCCCTACTTATTTTTTTCCATTTCTTTTTATACCAATCTTTCTTCTTGATAGCCAACAAACACTCCAAAATCCCCTTCTCCTCCCCCTTTTTTCTATCAACTTCTCTACACCAATAACCAATATAATTCTTGTCCTTTTTTTCATATAAATTATAAACTTTAGAATAATTTCAAATTATTTGGCTTGCAATGGAAGATCACAAAGAGGTAAAAAAAAAAAATTGTTTAATAATCCTTACTCTCCTTTTACTTCTTATTGCGTTAGTATTTCATTTATCTTTTTCCGCATAAATATTTATTGACATCCAGTTATTTATATCAAATCAAGTAGTTTAATCCTAAGTTTTAATGTAAAAGAGACTACTCATATTTAACCATAGTTATGTCATGAATTATATATATTGTGCGATCAATTTTTCACTATATGTTATATGTGCATATCAAAAAAATGAGTTCGTATATACAAATATAATTTTTCGTCAATTCTTTTGTGTTCCCTAGCTCCGCCCATAGTTCTATTAATCTTTTAAGTTTCTTTCAACTTTCTTGTTTTTTTTTCCTTTCCTTATTGTTTTTTTTTAATTTTCAAATTAATTAAGA
Source organism: Solanum rostratum (assembly GCA_029948455.1). Lineage (NCBI taxonomy): Eukaryota > Viridiplantae > Streptophyta > Magnoliopsida > Solanales > Solanaceae > Solanum > Solanum rostratum. Next base: position 66,386,298 of record CM057051.1, on the reverse strand, counting down.
GTTTCATGTATATGGTGATGAATTTTAATTTCTAGAGTAATTATTCAAGAATTTTCTTCCTTGCGTATCATTTGAATCTTCTTCGACAAAAAATTAGTATATATAATAGATATAGATATTGAACTTTCGACTTTTTTACATGTTTACTTATCCATATTTTGAACTTTTTAGTAAAATTCTGACTCTGTCACTAGTACATACCGGAGTTTTTGAGAAGTTATGCTTGTCATGACTATAATTTCCTGATTTATTTTCTTCCATTTAAATTTATTTTTTTTAAAAAGAAATTGTGGCTCACGTTTAGTCAAATTTAGACTTTGAATTGTAAGCTAAATCGCACTAAAATTTTGAAAATGTAAAGGTCAATTGAAGGAAAAAAAAATAATATAAACCAAGTATATGTACATAGCTGTTCCAGCTGGACCATTTTTTATTTTTTTTGTTAATATCTTTAAATTAATAAATTTATTAAATGTGTTAAGCTAAATAATAATATATGACTTGCTCTGTATCACTTAGCGTGATAAATATGAATAATTAAGTTAGACCTTCTGAAAATGTCAAATATTGAGTACTTTTTATTTTTTTAAACGTTAAATATTTCGAAGTAGTGAAGAATAAATACTTTGGAGTGAATAAAAATTAAAAACTCTGGAGTGAAACAAGTTTAGTAAATTATTTTTTAAAATATTTTTTGCCCCTCCTCTAGAAATCTCAAATTTTTTGAAGCAATTATTTATGTTTCATATTAGATGGGCACTTTCTATTTTGCACGGTGATTACGAAATCATTAATAGATTTATCATATTTATTATTTTTCCCTTTGTTCACATTAATTAGCCTCTTGAAAAAAGAATTTTTGCATCTTCAAAATTTGTTTAAACTTCCAAATGTCATATTAATTGTAGGAGTAAAATGGAAAAAAAAATTAATTAATTTGATGACTAATTCAATAAATCTAATATGGGATGGAGGGAGTATTTAACCATGAGTATTTATAACCAATATTCTATATAAATATTACTAATGACTCCGAATGAAATGACATTAACTCAAATATCTTTAAAAAGAAAATTTTATTACCGCTAAATGTCTCTTTTATTATAGTACCACCCTCGAACCCACAATCTCAAAGTCGGAGTGAAGAGTGTTTATCGGCCGAACAATCCCTTTTTTATCAGCCAATAATTTTGTTGATATGCAATTTGACCTTAAATCTTGTTAATTTACAGAAGGCTGCAGCATGGCTATCAGTGCCACAATTTGGGGAGTGGGATCAAAAGGGAGCACTGCCAGACTATTCAATGGATTTCTCAAAAATAAGAGAAAATAGAAAACAAAACAAGTCAAGAGCCAGTCTTGGAAATGAGGAAGAATTCAATTCCATCTCAAATACAAGTAATAACAATAATAATAATGTGAATACAGGCCATTTAGCACAAGGCAATGATCAAAATTACCATCAAAAACACTCTCCAACTCATGTAAGATTTTGTTACACTAATTCATCTTTATATATATAGTATATCCTTTGCTTAGGCTTGTGCTATAAGCTCATCATTAGTAACTATACTGTTCGGACTCTCCGAAAATGCTATTTCTTTCGTCCCAAATCAACTTAGTTCTTGAGGCTTTTTTCAATGTTCAAAATGGTTGAATTGTTCAAAATTTCAGATGAATGTTTGAATTTTTTTTTTTCATATTTGCCCTTTCTTTTGTTGAAATTTTATATATTCTAGGAGATAAATTATACTATATATTTTAAATTTTACAAAGGGCAATAGTGGAAAAAAAACATGGTTTAAATTTTGTCTTTCAATGTTTTTCTTAAAATGTGTGCGTTGCCTGACAAATTAAGTTAAAGTGGGACGAAGGGAGTACTTTCTTTGTCCCATTTTATATGAGTTAGTTTGACTTGACACAGAATTTAAGAAAGAAAGAAGACTTCTGAAATGTGTAGTCTAAAATAAGTGATGAATGTTTGTGTGGTTATAAATCATTTCACTTAAGGGTAAAATCAATATTATAAAGTCAAATTATGATTAAATACAGAAATGTATAATTCTTTGTAGAACTGACTAAAAAGAAAAACGAGTCAGATAAAGTGGGACAGAGAAAGTACTATCAATTCTGTGTCCAATTCTCAGGGGATCTAACAAAGTAACATAGATCATCCCCTTCGTGTCAAATTATCTATCGTGATTTCTTTTTACATATTTCTTTCAGAAATATTAATTAGGAGGATATAATATTTGAACAATCGTAACATCATCCATAATTGAGGTGTGTGAAAATTTAGCCATTAAAATAAGTACAATATCACATGATATTTGTATACAACACAAGTTGCAAAAAAAGTGATGTTATCAATGCCTTATTGTCTAAGCAACTTCTCTTGTCCAGGAAAAAATGTTTGAGAAATGTGACTCACATAAAATCTCTTCCACTTGTCTAAATGAGAAATCATTGATCTCAATTCATTCGTTTATTAGGTAGTTAAATTAGTCACATAAAATATATTATCTCTTTTAGTATAGTTATACGTACTTTGCTTTGATTAATCAGAATACCTTGCGTGTTTTTTATTTGAGGGTGATGCATATAATTAAAGGAGATAAAACATACTTTTTTTGTCCCAATTTATGAGGCACTTTTCATTTTTCTAGTGTCAAACAGTTTAAATTTGATCGAGATTTTACGCATGGAATCTTCAATTTTTTTGAAATGAAATTTATACATTTCTAAACTACATAAAAAGTACTATAAGTCATTGTAATTGATAATTCAAACTATTTAAAACTATATATAGATTTTTTATGGTCTAAGATAGATTGGGTTGAATCTTGAAATCCGAAAGGTGCCATATAAATTGCGATGAAGAGAATATTTTATTTAATTAATTTAACTATCTAAAATAGAGGAATGAAAATACACATAATTTTTTTTTGTGAAATTTAATTTGAAAGTGTCTTATTGAAACACTTAATTGTTAGAGTTTAGGGTGTTATAGAAACTAACAGTAGCGGAGCTAGGATTTTGATTTAGGAGTTTAAAATTTGAAGAAGTAGACATATAAATTTGTCGAAGGAGATTTGACATCTACTATATATACATAAAAAATTATTTTGACCCTATATAAATAACATTATCTTTTGCCGAAGGAAATTTAGATGAACCCTAAGACCTAGTTCGATGGTCTAAATAAAATATAATATGTATTAAGGACTTTTAATTTGTTTTCTAATATTGTGTATACTTTTCCAAACATAGACTTTGTCTTTGTCATGTGCCCTTGCATTTATAGGGCTCTAATGTCATAATTACCAATGAAACTAAGCTTGATGAGGTCAGTCAAAAAGTTTATATTTTAGACATGACCTCTGAAAAGAAAATATTTTTCTTTTATGAACTTTACACGACTCGAATCTAAATTAGTCGGGTCAATTTTGCAATATATTCTTCAATCTTATTATTTTTATTTTTGTGTGGCATAAACTTATAGTGAAAATTTGCACCTAAACTTTTTGTTTTTTTGTTTTACATTTTTATTTGGACAGACAAGAAGAAGCATTTTCAGTTACTTCAACTGCTGTGTGAAAACTTGAAGATTCATGAAATTGATTTTGGTGTTCTATGTAATGATAAATGTACCAATATTTACATAATTTGATTTTCATTGTACTCCTTTTGAAGTTGTTAGAAATAGAAAATTAATATTCTTGTCTTTTCACATTTGATGATCAACAATTGTTTTTGAAGAACAGGAATCAAGTGTTAGTGATGATTTCTTCTTATTGTCCACAACTTTATACTACTTGACCACGTGATCTTTCGTAAATGCTACACTTTTTTTTTATTTGAGTTTGATGCATTTGAAACAGAATTTTTTTGGAAACACTTTTTATCTCTACGAGATAGTGATAAATTTTGTGTAACTCTATTTTTCACCGAACCCCACTTGGCATGGGTTGTGTTATTGTTGATCTTTTGTTACATGGTGATTTTATTTTTTTAATAAATAAAAAGTTCTAGTCAGATTCGAAAGCAATAAATAAAGAAATTTATTAACCAATTGATAATTAAATAAATTATTGTGCAACTGAAAAGAAATATATGTTGAGATGGCCGAGTTGGTCTAAGGCGCCAGATTAAGGTTCTGGTCCGAAAGGGCGTGGGTTCAAATCCCACTCTCAACATTACTTTTTTAAACTTCATGACCCCTTTTTGCAAGAGAGAGCAATAATAATGAAAGATACATTTAAAATTTGAAGACGATGAAGGTAAATAAACACGAATGTGTTGGTTGAGTATCAACATTTCATCGGAAAATTTTATCAAACAAGTATAAATTTGAAGATGACGAAGGTAAATAAACACGAATGTGTTGGTTGAGTATCAACATTTCATCGGAAAATTTTATCAAACAAGTATAAATTTGAAGATGACGAAGGTAAATAAACACGAATGTGTTGGTTGAGTATCAACATTTCATCGAAAAATATTATTAAACAAGTATAAATTTGAAGACGATGAAGGTAATTAAATAAACACGAATGTGTTGGTTGAGTATCAACATTTCATCAGAAAATATTATCAAATAAGTATAAATTTGAAGACAACCAAGGTAAATAAACATGAATGTGTTGGTTGAGTATCAACATTTCATAGAAAAATATTATCAAACAAGTATAAATTTAAAGATGACGAAGGTAAATAAACACGAATGTATTGATTAAAGTATCAACATTTCATCGAAAAATATTACTAAACAAGTATAAATTTGAAGGCATCATTAAAAATAAATTAAATGAAAGTATGTATTAACATAGTTCAATAAACGTAGTGACCTAAATCGAACACAGGATACCTTGCTTGCAAAGTAGCAAAAAGTAAGCATTGAAACGTGCATCAAATTAACTTTTGTGTTTAAAGGTGCACCATAAAATATATTAGTGCATCTTATTTTTCATGCGTGATTCCATCTTTAACAATAATAACATATTCAATATATTTTTTTATATGAAATATATACACATATTTATATTTTGAGACGCAGATATCACTGTTTTTTATTGATCATTGGCTTTAATTTCGCAAGAGTGAGTGGCATGTAACATATATAAATGTAGATGAACAAGATGCTAGACTTGTATCAAGAAATATAAGTTAGAGTAGAAAATGATTGATATAGATTTTGAATCATTCCTCATTGGAGCATCCGTTCAAATTGGATTGGGTCATGATCTGTTTAAATTTACTCTGAACTCAAATGAGTTGGGCACAAATAAGCCCAAAATTGGTTTGATTCATGATTGTTCAATTTGATTCGCTTAATTTCAATCATTTTAACATATCGTGATTTACTTTTTATAATCACAATTTGAATTTCAACTCAAGAAAACGTCAAAAATAAGTTACAAATGGATAGATAAATCTTATAAGATAAAAATTAGATAGTAATTCATACCTTCAATACTCCCCTCGTTTTAATTTATTTATCTAATTTCTTGACTTGATTAAAGATACATAAAATATATAAAAAATTTCATTTAATTTTATGATTTTAAATATACCATATAAAAAATCAAAATAAAAAATTATTTTTTTATAAATTAAAAAAGAAAGTAATACAAATAAATTGAAACCGAAGGATTATAAGATTGAGATAAGACCATATATATGACCTTTGGAAGTAGCAAACCGACCATTTTCTCTTCTTGTTTGATGATAAGTACACATAGTAATTAACACACTTTTTTCTTCATTGTTATGTGATTTGTTGTTTGGAATATTTGAAAAGCATTTATTCCAATATCTAGCTAAAGTAAAGTCAATTTATGATCAAAAGAAAAGCTTGGAGAGTTATCTAGATTTCTCTTTATGGTGTGTTTGGTACAAAGAAAACTTTTTTCTTGAAAAAAAAAAGTAATTTTTACTAATTTTTTAGTATTTAATAAATAAATAAAACTATTATTTTAAGAATATATATTTAAGGCAAATGATATGGTGATGGAGGTGGGGTGGGAGTGTGAGGTAAGTGTGGATGGCGCGGGGATAGGGGTGGGAGTTATGGGGTTGGGTATTGAGTCAGTAGCAGAGTCAAAAATTTTATTAAGGGAGTTTAAAATGTGAAAAGGTAAACACACGAAGAAGTCGAAGGGGGTTCAACATCTACTGTATATACATTAAAAGTAATTTTAATCATGTGTAAACAATATAATTTCCAATTGAAAGGGATTTAGATGAACTCCTTGGGCACTTACTAACTCCGCCCCTAGATGGAGTAGGAGTATTAGGGTGAGGGAGACAATCGATAAATATGAAATGCCATTTACATGAAAATTATTTTTTAAAATATAAATACGCGATTTAACTTTTATGCTTTCTAAATATTTGATAAGTAAATAAAAATTATTATCTCAAAAATATTGTATACAATCAAGTTAAATATAATGGGGTAAAGGGGTAAGAGTAGGGATGGTATACATTGGATGGTGGAAATGATCAAATCATTTGTGTGAGATTATTAAAGTCATTTTTCTCATTTTAAAAAAATTAATTTTTTTTAAAAGAAATATTTCGAGTAATCAAATATTTTTTTTTCTACCCCAAACACACCCTAATACTTTCTTCCTTTCTCCTAGTACGTACGGAAAATATTATGGCTATCAACAAATGATCAAGGAATAATTTTCATATATATCCACCTACTTTGCATTGTTCTTTTGGATTTGTGTAATCTTTTTCTTTTTTTCCTCATTAATCTCACCACTTTAAACCTTATAAATATAACTTTCAACAAGTTCAATTATCTCATAACAAGTCAAGTCTCAAATTCAAACGCACATAACCTTTTATTTTTCTAATCAATTTTAGCTATCACGCTTTTTTTTAAGGTCTCAGAATGGATATGGTGATGAAGTTGGGAGCAGAAAGTCCAGTAGTGATCCTCAGCAAAAGTACTTGTTGTATATCTCACAGCATCGAAACCCTAATTCGAGGTTTTGGAGCAAACCCTACAGTTTATGAGCTCGATAAACTTTCGAATGGGAAGGAAATGGAGAAGGCATTGGCTGAAAAACTAGGGTGTAAATCAAGTGTGCCAGCAGTGTTCATTGGAGAAGAGTTTGTTGGTGGTTCTAATGAGATTATGAGTCTTAATGTTAGAGGCAAGCTCAAACAATTGCTTCTAAAGGCCAATGCTATTTGGATATAGAGATCACTAGTTAACAAGTGATTAGTGTCAGAATCAGAATTTTTTACTAAAAAGATTTACTATTTTCTTTATATACAAAAATAAATACATGAATAAATCAATGCAATTTGAAATATATAATATATATGCATCATGACAAAACACAAGTCATACATGGAATTATAGTAGTTGGAGTGGTTATTGAGTTTTCTATCTTTGGTTTTATTATTATAGCCAATGTATTTTTGTTTTATTTTATGTACTTCTAATAAAAATTTGTTTTTACAAGGGTAATTAATTACAACTTTTGGTGCACCATTAAGTCTTATTATAATGTAGATCTTGCAATAGTTTTGAGTACGTCCCATGTTAATCAATGTGGCTAGTATATTAGGGTTAAGCAAGGATAAAAATTTACCTCCACTAATTGGTTACAACTTACACCAATCCAATACATTTTGTAATTGTCTTCATAAATTCATTTGATATATATAAATAACATATTCAAAATTTAATAAATTAAAAAGTTTATAATCGTAAGATCGATAGACTTCTTTTTTTGTTTCTTATTCAATGTTTGATGTCTACATTGGAGCTCCGGCCAAATCTAGATCGTACATTGTAGGAGCCCTTGTAGGAGAGATTTTTTTTCATATTTGGGGCTCGAATAACCCGAGACCTCTGGTTAAGAGTAGAGCAGAATAAACCAGTAGACTTGAATGACCTTTGTCGTAGCATAGCCACAGACATTAATGGGTGTTCAGTTGAACGCCATTCGTCAAAAAATTACATTATATATATATATACACACACACAAAATATATAGGTCATAAATTATTTATTCGAGCACATACGCTCTATGAATTTTTTAACACCTTTAATTTAACGAAATTTTTGACTTCGCTATTGGACCTTTCACTCTGTTGAAAGGGTCTCGTCATAGTTTATATATTCCTTTGGTTTGTGCGAATCCTGTTGTTGCTGACCTTTCTTTATATATCTCAATCTCCCACTTCGATGGAAATTCACTATGTAATTTAAATCGCATAAACTAAAAATTCCGACTCCACTTAATTATATTTTATGGAGGTCTCTTTTGGAACTTAGCTGTTCTTTCTTTGGCATAAAGGTATACAAGGACGCTAGGAATCGATCTCGTTAAACTTTAATGTAAAATGGACAACATATTTCTTATCAAGTAGCATCAAATTTTATCAAAAAGATGTTACATAGATTTGAATTATGTCCCTATCTATGAGTAGATGAATTAATATCGTGTCACGTCTACGTTCTAACTAGTGGAATTTCAACCATGCAACAAAGAATATTGTATGAACTTTAAGTAGTTTCAACAATAAAATCCATCAAAATTTAGATCTTCAATGGTAATAGAAGTTTTCTCGTAAGACTGATAATGTCAGAGTCAAAATTTTCATTAAGGAGTATTAAATATAAAAATATATATAAAGATACATGTAAAAAAAATAAGGAGAGTCGATATATAATTAAAAAAATTTGCCTGTTTTGTGGCTTTGTACTGTCTGAATCCTCGGTCAGCTCTATATCATGGGGACCGACCCTTACGCTTTGTTTGGATGATTGTTATGTATTGTTTCATAATATATTGTATTGTGTTGTAATGTATTATATTATATTGTATTGTACTGTATTGTTTCAACGAATACAATGTTTGGATAGATTGTATTGTTCTCCGTTGTTACATAATGTTATACATCCATAATTTGGATGATAAACCTACAAGAAATTGTAGGGTATGCGGTATACCAAGAAAAGATAGGATAAATGATAAATTTAGAATTATTAAATAGTAAATAAAGTAAAAAAGAATAGATATTATTAAAGTAACGACACAACCATATCAAATCGGTCGTTACATAAAATGGATCTTTTCGTAGTTACCTAACAGTGGATTTAAACGATACAATACAATGAAATCTAAGTAACAATCAAAACAAACATTGTATTTAAACTAACAATATATTACAATACAATGAATACAACCATTCAGTAATGATGCGAGTTCGGACGGGCCGGCCCACCTGGCCCAACCCGGCCCGATCGACAAGAATAGTTGAAGTCTCAATTTCCAAGTGTAACCAAATTATTAGATATAGTAAGTGTTAACTACAAGGAATTGTGAGGTAAATGATGAATGAAAATTGAGTTAGAAAAATAAAAAATAAATCAATCAATTACTATTAAGTGGGTTACTAAATACACTATTGAAACGAAGATTTTTCTCATCGTGAATCTGTAGAAAATTTGTATTATAAAATATGATTTTCCAATTCAATTTTCACTGAACTAGCTCGTTGGAAAAATGCATGATTGGAAACAAATTTTCACTAGAATAGAGTGAAGCTTCCTTTTTTTTTTATGAAAATATTACTTTTTTTTTCTTGATTTAATCTTGTAAAAATAGTCATCAAACATTTTTCAACGTAAAAATAATAATAATGCATGGGTCGAGAGAAAGGACCCAGCTACCATGAAGTGGGCCTAAACGAACCTAGCCCATATATAATATAAGCCCATTTTAACAATAAGTGATATAGTTTTGCAACATTTCCCTAATTAGTTTGTGGGAACTTATGTAGATATACTATATTAAAAAAATATATATTTATTATTATGCAGTTATATATATATTCCAGAGAACTATTTAAAAAAATATATAATACAAATTTTATTGATGGATAATATATTTACCGCACACTTTAAATCACATTATGTCAATTTCTTACCAACAAGCATAATATATTTTTAAACATTTATATTGCATGCATAATTTACCTCTACTACAGATACAGTTCTATCATAATATTGCTATATATAGTAATAAATAAAACATATTGCTAAAATCAGTAATTATTTTTAAAAAGTACTCACTCAAGTAATTCTTTATGGATAATTACATCCCTAAGTACTTCGATCAACCAGTTTATTAAATATACATACTTATACACAATATATATGCAACTATCAATGTATATATTATGTATATTTCAATCTATTCGTTATCAGTTGATCGAATTGTATATATCTGCGATTTTCGTGCTTGCTTGCCAACAACATAATATATGGCCTTTCGAAGTTGCAACCGACCCTTTTTGGACCTAAAATTTCACTTTTATGATAAGGAGATCACTTTTATGTATCATGTGATTCAATGTTTGGAATATTTGATAAGAATTTATTCCAATTATATACAGCTAATAACTAAAGCAAAGTCAATTATAAAGTTGAGAGAGTTATCTAGAGATACCTCTTCACTAGTACGGATAATATTATGGACTTCATGCAATAGTAGTTTTTTTTTTTTTTTTTTTTATAGATATTGTCGCAATTCAATTTTATGCTATGTATTATTCGTTTTTGCGATCAATAACTCTTATGATTTCCAAAAGGTATATTACATAGATAGACATTTTAACCAAGTCAACTGGCTACTAAGGCTCCAACTTTATATCTTCTGTGTCAGTTGAATTGAATACTCCAATTTATAAGTAATTATATAGACACTTTCAAAATTTACGTATTGCGTCAAAATTAGAGATCTACAAATACAATAGGGATGAGTTGGGGATATCCATATGTGCACTCAAAATCGAAATATTAATTTCTTGCAATTTGAAACAAAGTTTAAATGCCTATTTACCGTGGCAGAGCCACATGTTTTTTTTGGGGGGGGAGGGGGGAGGAGAGATCAACCAACAACTCTTCGTCGAAAAATTATTATGTAGCTAGATAAAAATATTATTTTTATATGTGTAGATATAACATTTTGGCACCCCTTAACTTCGATGTTCCTGAATTTACTTTTACTTCTTTATAATTTTACACTTAATAAAAATTTTGACTTTGTCACTGTCTATTTATGTATTTGACAAAACTCACTTCCTATTATTATTATTTCAATGTAATTTTACTTAATGTGTCACATACACTTTTTCTTTAAAAGCTTGTCAATCTAGAAACACGTCTGGCTTTCTCTATAATTTACTCTCATCTCATTATTTCCCTTTGGCTTGGTCATTTAATATCTCGAATCAAAATTAAGATGCCTATATGATGTATGTGATTGAAAAAAAAAATTATAACTATTTTCACTTGCTAGCTAAGACAAAAAAAAAATAAAAATAATCCTTTAACATTAATCCCTTTAGAGTATTCGTTTCCACCCTTTTCTATTTATGGATCAGATCATAAAGTTATCAATAAAATATATTTTCTTCGAATACATAGTAACAAATAAAGAATTTTGTTGATAATTTCGCAGTAATGATAAATATGAATATTTATAATTAATACTTTATGTAAATGCTGTTAAAAGCTTTAGCAATTCTGAATGTAACAAGATTAACTCAGTTATCACTAAATGTTTTTATGATACTAAATATTGCAGCTAAAAGGAAAATTTATTATCACTACATATCTTTTTTACTACAATATATAGCTATCCTTCACATATGAACTTAATCATATTTTTCTAACAAAGTAAACATATGTAAATTCTTTTTAATCATAAACGATGATATATATAGAATTTAAACTCTGAATATATCTATCTATCTACTTTGATATACAATAATGTGCATGATCATTTCATCTAAAATAGAAACGCACTTTTAATATTTAATTTATAATAGGATACGATCCTTTGACAAATAAATGCTCAAGGAATAATTTGCATATCCATAGTTTGGTCCTTGTTGTATTCCTTCAATATTTTGTCCTTTATCATCAATATATATCCCAACACTTTTAAGCCTTATATATACCCTTCTACAACTTCATGTTTCTCATAACAATTCACAAACCCTAAACTCATAATAGCCTACAAACTTCTTTTCTTCACTTACACATCTTACCCAAAAAAAAAAAAAAACCAAAAAAAAAAAACCTTGCTATATATAGACTATAGTAAAAAAACCATATAATTCCTCTTAATCAAGGTCTATATTATCATGGATATGGTGATGAAGTTGGGAGCAGAAAGTCCAGTGGTGATTCTCAGCAAGAGCACTTGTTGCATCTCTCACAGCATCGAAACCCTAATTCGAGGTTTCGGGGCAAACCCTACAGTTTACGAGCTCGATAAACTTTCGAATGGGAAGGAAATGGAGAAGGCATTGGTTGAATTACTAGGGTGTAAATCAAGTGTGCCAGCAGTGTTCATTGGAGAAGAATTTATTGGTGGTTCTAATGAGATTATGAGTCTTAATGTTAGAGGCAAGCTCAAACAATTGCTTCTAAAGGCTAATGCTATTTGGATATAAAGAATATCAATTTACTAGCCAGTAAGTAATCAACGATAAAGTCAGAATTTTTTATTAAAACAAAAATTCGCTATCTATATATAAAAAGTAAATACACGAAAAAACTAATGTAATTTAACATATAGTATATATAGATTATATATAAAGGTCAAAATTTACTAGCTAGTTGGCAAGTTTAGATTTTGAAACCTTTCATTGTAATAGCCACAAGCTCCCATTTCCTATTTTGATGTATTAATAATAAAGATAGAGTTTAATTTTTATACAATATTAGAGTGCATAAAGATTATTCATATAAGTAATATAAGTTTTTATTGTTTGATTTATCTTGGTGACTTCTATATATATTATGGTTGCATTTTTCTAATGTAGGTCTTGAAATTTTTTAATCTATTTCTTCATGGAAGTATACTCAACATCATGTTGTTCTTATTTTCTTCTATATATTGAGGGGAGGTTGAGTTTTTCAAGTTCATAAAATGAAATATTACAAAAATATTGGAGCGTCTGATCATTTAATTATTTAACTTACAATATTATACAGTCAATATACACTTTTATTTGTTTTATTATGCATGTTTTCGCTGCGCCTTTTAGTGTAAGTCCAATTTTTTTTTTTGAGTTGGAAGGTTGGCTAATCATACACAATAGACTCAAATATCCTTGATTTTGAAAAGCACATGAGTTCATTTAAACTCCTTAGAGAAAATATACTTTCACTTATTTAATTAGATTTTCAACATACTCTCCCACATTTGGCTTTAATTTTTTTTTTCATGAGTCAAGCACGTAATTTTTTTTAACAATTACTGACGGTGAGATTCGAATACACAACCTTTATCTGTTCTAATATGTTGTTAATATATGTCATCATCTCATATAAAAATTTAAATTTTTTAGAAAGAGGCGCATACTCTATAACAATGGGAAAGGGTCAAATATACCCCTGTACTATTACAAATAGTTTAAATATACCCCTTGTTATATTTTTTGTCCAAATATACCTCTTCAGTTATATTTTCGGCCCAAATATACCCCTCCAGTTATTCTTTCTGCTGATTTATCCTTATTTTTGATAGATGACCACGTGATGAATTTATAAACAAATAGTTTATCTCAATTTTAAATACTCGATTCACTTTACAAACTCACCTCTCATCTCCGACCCGCTCACTTTATAGATTGCATGAGCATAAGCATGTATTTATATTAGATATAATTTGCCAGAATACCCTTATGTATTTAATTACATGGCGATTTAAATATGTGTGCTGTCATGATGGATAATAATGGAAACGTACTAGACGTTTAAGATTTAATTTGCCCAATGCTTTGTAGGCTTTTATAATTCTTACTATATGCTAGATGTAAGAATATATTCTAAAGCATTTACGTGTGAGATAACTTTAGTACAAGTTAGTGCAGACACTACAAGATGGGAAATCAAATATAGCTTTTCACCTTTCGTCATCAAACATAGCTTAAGTGTGCGGTCTATTGAGTTAAATAAGTGGGTTTAAGGTGAATACATTAAAATTGAGGATAGATTATTTGTTTTTAAATTCATCGTGGGTTTGTCCATTAAAAATAAGGATAAATTAGTACAAACCATAACTGGAAGGGTATATTTAAACCTAAAGTATAACTGGAGGGGTATAGGGGTATATTTGAACCGAAAGTACAATGAAGGATACATTTAAACTATCTCCAATAATATAACGATATATTTGACCCTTTGCCGTTATAAATAATTTTGAATATATATATATATAGCTTGGGCTTCATAATGGATTCTTGGATTTGGGTTTTGATTGGGCCACATTTAATTTGGGCTAAATGGACTAGATTCTTGTCTATGTTGCTCTCTTTAATTTTCATCTCATGGATCCACTAGTTGTTTAGGTAGTGCATAACGAAAATTCGAATTAATCGAATCAATAAATTTATGAAATAAAAAATAAAATTTTTGACTTTCCTCTTTTGAAATTAATCTAGAATTGATTAGTAATTGTAAGATGAGGCTCGAGAGGTGCTCATTAATATTTTTTTTCGACTTTCATTTAATTTATATCCAAAATTAAAATAATAATTGACGTGTTTAATACAATTACAAAATAATAAAATAATATAATTTATTCAAATATTATATTTATTAATACAATACAATATATTATAAAAAAAAAATTACAACCACATAACAATCTGACAAACTTCTTTTTAAGTTTAATAAACCAAAATATTATTTTTAAAATGCACCAGAAAGTGAAATATTTTTAGGTAAAAAATATTTTATTTATTTATTTATTTATTATTAGGTTTAATTATTTATTATCCTGTCTGCATACGTGGAGGATCATGTTTTCCTGGAGGTTTTGGTCCTTGTGCAGGTTTCATACCTCCATGTATTGGAACTCTTTTCACTTTTTCATGTTTTTCCTGTAATTTTGAAGAAAAAAAAATATTATTTGACGATATTTGACTAAACACAAAATTTAAGAAATTAAAAATATGTAGCATGTATTTAAATCGTATAAATATAATCCAAGTATCAAAAATATTCATTTAAATGAATGTTAGTGAGGGTTTGAACAAATAAGTCATGTTATATTAGAAAAAAAAAGGGGATAATTTTTAAATAAAAATTTATTTTTAAGAAAATTTCAATTTTTTACTCCAACCCCCTCCCCCAATCCAGCTCCCATAAAAAAAAAGTTTATTTTAAAAAAAAAAAAATAAATTTTGAAAATTTCTGTACCCCTGCCCCCCACACCCACCCCAAAAAAGAATTTAAATATTTATTTTAAAAAATATTTTTAATTATGAAAATATTTTCATGTCAGGAACTATTTTCCTAAAAAATGTTTTTTACTCTCCAACCAAAAATAAATGTTCTTTTCTAAAAAAATATTTTCATTCACTAACCAAACAATATAAAATATTTTTCGAAAAATATTTTCTACTCACCACCTAAACATAAGAATTAACATTTTCCGGGAAAACATTTTCCATGGAAAATATTTTTTTGTATACTAAAATAAAACAGAAATAATAAATAAAATGTTGAAGAAATTGAGTTACCTCCTTATGTTCCACTTTTGATTTTTCTTGTGCATCGTCTCCTGGAGAATAATTTCAATGATTAAATTTACAAAAAAAATTATATTTACCTCTTGTAGATGAATACAAAAAAATAAATAAATTAAGCAAATGAAAAATAAGAAGAAAATTGAATAATTAGACATGTAAAAAGATTATACCTTTGTTCTTGATATCTTGGGGTGAAGCCTTTTCATCTCCATCCTGTTAGTTCCAAGAAAAACAAATTAATGTTCCCGTGCTTCACGTGAGATATATTCGAACTGATTTTTATATGTCACGTAGAACATATCTGTTCAGTTGTTTAACTTATTTATATCTAAAGTTGAAGGACATAAATGTCAGTTAAAATCAAATTAAAGAACATATTTATGTGTTATATATATATATATATATATATATAATATTTGTAAACATAAACAAAATTGGAATAAAAAAATAAAAAATTGATAAATAAAAATTTTGAAGTAGAAATTAACTTACCTTGTCATTTTCCTCCTTTGGTTTTTCTTGGGCATCGTCTCCTAGAGGATAATATCATATTTTAAAGTTATCAAAATCAATATAAAATTAACTTATTTAGTATTATTTTTTTTTTAAAAAAAAGAAAAACATATATATGAACAGGAGCGGAGCCAGCTTGGGATGAGGGGTTCATTCGAATTCTTTTGGTGGGAAATTATATTTATATATATATATATATATATATATTGTTAAAATTATTTTTTATTTATATGTAATAGATGTTGAACTCCTTTCAACTAATTCACGTATTTACTTTTTTATATTTTGAATATTATCGTAAAAATTCTGCATCTGCCACTACAAATGAAAAGATGATACCTTTGTCCTTGATATATTGGGATGGATTCTCTTTTTCAATTATTTTTTCTTTTTCATCTCCTCCCTGTAATTTTGAAGCAAAAAGTAAATAATATATCGTCTGACCAAATTTATTGATTATATTTGATTAGACACAAAGTTTAATAATATGTAAGGAAATTATATAATCATAAAGTATTAAAACTAGCACCTTTATGAATGGTGCATAAGGGTAATAAACGTGTGGATCGGAGGATTGAATTTAATTTTGATAAATTAAAATAAATTAAATTAATAAATAAAATATTATCCAATTTTATTCGAAAATAGACTGAATCAAAATGAGCTAAATAGTAAGCTATAATACATCAATAGAAAAATATTCAAAAATAATAAATAAAAAGTCCAAAGAAAAATTAAACTATACCTCATTTTCCACCTTTGATTTTTCTTGTAAATCCTCTCCTAGATGATATTATATAATGATTAAAGTTAACAAAAATAATAATAATAATTTATTCAAAAATAAAATAAAAAATCTTTCATATTAAAGAAGATGAGAATTTTTTTTATAAGAATAAAATAATTAAATATCATAAAGAGAAGTTACCTTTGTTCTTGATATCTTGGGAAGGAGTCTCCATGGATTTTTCTTGGTTTATTTCAATGTTTATGGATGAGCTTTATAGACTCATCATTGACCATTCATGTCTTTTTCCTAAGCTATAATTCTTTTAAGTAATAAATACTTATTTAAATAGAAATAAAATTTATGTACATCTTGCTTTAAAGAAAAATGGTCAAAAATTATTAGTGAATTATTTGAAATGGAGCAAGATGTACATAATATTATGAATTTAATCATTAAGATTTTTATTTAGCGTTGTACTCATATATTTTTAAAAAAATATGGGTTCATATATATCGTTTGTGGTAATTTTAATAATTTTTTTTAATATTTAATGATAACTTAACTTTTTAGTATGCTCATTTTATCCTCAATAAGATGATTTATAGTCATACAAACATCTACAAGTTACTCCCTCCGTCCACTTTTACTTGTCTCAGTTGGATTTGACTTATCCATTAATAAAATAATGATTGATATGATTATTTTATCATAAAATCCCTATAATTGATATATAGTAATAAATCTTGAAAAATAATAATTAACGTTAGGAGTAAAACATGAAAAAATAATTTTTTTCTTGATATATTAAAAGTGACAAGTAAAAATAAAAATCTATTTGTACAACTATGAACAAATAAAAATAAATAAAAAAATATTCTAAATCATATTTTTTTTAAATTTTTATAAAAATATTTTACATTCAGCTAAATTATATCATATAAACTGAAATAAATAAGTACAATAATAGATTCAATCATGAAGCACAATCAGTATGCAATAATTTCAATTCAATAATTCCATCATACAAAAGAAGATTTGACAGTTCTTATATAATTTGCTTTAAGCAATCCAATTGTTAAAAATAATTTGTAATGCTAAAAAAAGCAATTAAAACTTGACAACACATAAAAGTTGATGTATTAAGTGATTCAAAATTTAATGAATTATTTTAAAATAAAACATCTTTTTTTCGTGCATTTATAGGCACAATTGAATAGGGATTTTCTTTTTTTAATTTCTCACCAAATATTTGATATATATAAAATTATAGCTTTGATATTATTTGAATTTGTATTACAAATTCTTGTTGAAAAATGTATCAAAACCTTGTAAAAGAATATACTTATTCCTATACCAAAAGAAAAACGTCTAAACTTGAAGTTTTCATTTGATCTTTGATCTTCATATCTTTGAAGTTCTCTCTTTTATTTATTCCGAATTTTCTATTAAAACAAATAGGTTTTTAGAAGTAAAAATAATATTTTTGACCTTTTCTTCACTGATCCTCTTTTTGAAACTTCATTTAGTTTGATGATGCAACTAAGACTTGAATTAATCTAGAACAGATTGGTAATTATTGTAAGATTTGTGTCAGACTTGAGGGTTGATTTGTTGTGAGTCAAGCTAATTTTAGAAGGGCTTATGAGTTAAAAACGGTGAATGAGATTGAATCGAGTAAAATATTGGTGTGTTTTACCGGCGATGATATTACGTCGAGGTCTTTATCGGCGATGTTGTGATGTGGAGGTATTTTCCAGTGATGTTATGATGTTAAGGTCATTGTCGGCGATTATTGAATAAACATTGCATCTCATCCTTGCATGTTCTAGTGTGACATGATGTTATTCCCGTGATTGATTGTGTTATCACTTGTGAGTTGTAGCTTGTGATTTGGAATTGTGATATTGTGAAAAACTATCTCTTTTGTGTATTATGTGTTGCAGGGCTGGGATGATTTTCTATGCAACTTGCAGTTGTGGAGGTCGGTTGGGATGAAAGGAGTTTGTGTATTCTATTGGACTTACTTTGTTTTGTTAGTTGACTTATTGGATATCGCGTTGTTTTTGGTACTCACCATTGCTTCTACACTTGTATAGGTTCTGAGCCCGAATAGTGAATAGTATTTTCCTTGATCATCCGAGGCTTCCTAGGAGATTTAGAGAGGCAACTTTTGTTATCTGGCTGACTCTCTTGTTCCTATTTCTTTTGTGCTTTATTCTATTCGAGAAGAAAGACACTTCAGACTTGTAATTCTGTGATTTTCTGTATTGCTAGTGGCTTGTACACATGACAACCAATCGTTGGGTGGTATTTAAGCTTATGACGATTTTCATTTTTAGTTATCTATTTACTTCTGCACGTTATTTCTGTTTCTCGTTGGGTTTAGGCTGACTTGTTCTGGTGGGATTGAGCAAGTGCCATCACGCCCATTTTTGGGCCGTGACAATTTTTCTTAGGCTTCTCAAGATTTATCTATATTATTCTAGAGTCTTCTAACGAGTTTCAAGTACTATCCACAATGTTCTAGAGTTTTTCAGAAACCTCTCTCAGACTCTAGTTTCTTCTCCTCGACTTTAAATTTTTCCCTCTTTTTAATGGTCAAATGACGGATTATGACACTAAGCTTCTCATTTTCATTTTTACCTCTATCCTTAGTTGTTGTTTCAGAATTTTTCATTGTAATTCAATAACTTAAGTATTGTTATAATTATTTGGTCCTGAAAAATTATATAATACTCATTAATATCTTTCCTCGATTCTCTTAACTTTGAATACCAAATATCTTTCATTTCTTTACCAAAATATTGTTACTACCTTTAATCTATCTGATAATAGTAAAGGTACTTACCACTAAAATAAACTTCACTCGTTAATTAAATTACATTTTAAATTTTATTTAAAAATTTAGATATCTTCAAAATCTAATGACACGAACCTTTAATCTATTCGATAATAATAAAAATATTTACCACTAAAACAAACTTCACTCATCAATTAAATTACATATGAAAATCCTTCAATAATTCAAATATCTTCAAAATCTAATGACACCAACCTTTAATCTATCTGATAATAATAGAAGTACTTACCACTAAAACAAACTTCACTCGTCAATTAAATTACATATGAAAAACCTTCAATAATTCAAATATCTTCAAAATCTAGTGACACCAACCTTTAATCTATCTGATAATAATAGAAGTACTTACCACTAAAACAAACTTCACTCGTCAATTAAATTACATATGAAAATCCTTCAATAATTCAAATATCTTCAAAATCTAATGACACCATCCTTTAGTCTATGTGATAATAATAGAAGTACTTACCACTAAAACAAACTTCACTCGTCAATTAAATTACATATGAAAATCCTTCAATAATTCAAATATCTTCAAAATCTAGTGACACCAACCTTTAATCTATCTGATAATAATAGAAGTACTTACCACTAAAACAAACTTCACTCGTCAATTAAATTACATATGAAAATCCTTCAATAATTCAAATATCTTCAAAATCTAGTGACACCAACCTTTAATCTATCTGATAATAATAGAAGTACTTACCACTAAAACAAACTTCACTCGTCAATTAAATTACATATGAAAATCCTTCAATAATTCAAATATCTTCAAAATCTAATGACACCATCCTTTAGTCTATGTGATAATAATAGAAGTACTTACCACTAAAACAAACTTCACTCGTCAATTAAATTACATATGAAAATCCTTCAATAATTCAAATATCTTCAAAATCTAGTGACACCAACCTTTAATCTATCTGATAATAATAGAAGTACTTACCACTAAAACAAACTTCACTCGTCAATTAAATTACATATGAAAATCCTTCAATAATTCAAATATCTTCAAAATCTAGTGACACCAACCTTTAATCTATCTGATAATAATAGAAGTACTTACCACTAAAACAAACTTCACTCGTCAATTAAATTACATATGAAAATCCTTCAATAATTCAAATATCTTCAAAATCTAATGACACCAACCTTTAATCTATCTGATAATAATAGAAGTACTTACCACTAAAACAAACTTCACTCGTCAATTAAATTACATATGAAATCCTTCAATAATTCAAGTATCTTCAAAATCTATTAATTTTTTTTTTTTTTACAACTAGGAAACTTCACTTCCAGTCTGAAAACGAGGAGGTTTAAGTTTTCCAGGAGGTCTTGGACCTCTTGCTCTTCCTTGTGGCCTTAGTAAATCTTTTTTATCTTCTTCATCTCTTCCCTGTTATATTAAAATAATAATAATAAAAAAAAAATCTTTATTGATAAATACTTTAAAAAAATTTTAAAAAAAATGAGAATCACATACTGAAGTGTGTTTGGTACGACAGAAGTCATTATTAAAAAAACATATTTTATGAAAATACTTAGGCATTATTATTAATTATTAGTACTAAAAAATTTCATTATAATTATACCTTCTTGTTTTGCTAATTTATTATTAACTTTCAATACAAAATATATTTCCACTAACAAACAAAAAATTTTGAAGTGTTAAGGAAATTCATGAAAGGATAAAAAATAAAATATTAAATATATATACACACATATAAGTTACCTCTTCATTTTCCAACTTTGATTGTTCAGGCTCATCATTTCCTGGAAAATAATATCATGATCAAAGTTATAATAAAAAAACCAAAAATGAAATTCGATTCACTCTCGATTCTCTCAACAATACATAAAGCTCGTCCTAGGCCAGGTCTTGTAGCGATTAAAAAACAATTTTAAGAAAAAAAGTGTCCTATACTAAAGGTGAAAAAAAGAAAAAAAAAATACTATATACATACCTTTACCAAAAGAAATAAGGAATTTAATGAGATGTACTAATTTGTTCTTGATATATTGGAAAAAAGTTTCCATAGATTTTCTTGATTTCCTTCAATGGATAATATCAGTTATGAGCTTTATATATACACATATTATTGACCCTAAAGTTTTGATTAATATTTGTAATATTAATAAAATATTATTATTATTTTTTGCATAATAGTAGATCTAAGTTGGATTCTCATAGAAGATCACAACAAATAATGATGACCAAAGCAATACAATAATTTCAGCTTTTTGATATAAAATCATTTTAATTCATGTTTCATTATTTTGCTATTGGACTACCACTACATGTTGTCTCTTCCATTTTTAATATTTATAATAATTTATTTAACTTATTTTCTTTTTTAGTTCGTTTCAAAAATAAATTATTTTTTAATTTTAATTTTACACGTAATATAGTTAAAACAATCAAATTAATTAAAAACATTTTGATACATTTAATAAATTTTTAATTTTAGATTATAAAATTTAAAAGTTATTTTTATTTTTTAAAATTTGTGTCAAGTTAAAATAAATCAAACAAATAAAAACGAATGGAATATAATTTTGACAGCACAGTACAATCACTATTTTTTTTCCTAAAATTTTTCTTCTATGAAAAAGGGGATGATGTGTGGGTTTGGATAACCCTTGAAATTATAATTTATTGATATATAACGTAAAATCAATTCAATTGTTATATTAAGCTCGTTAACCATTCATAAATTATAAAAATTATTGAAGTTAAATAGTGGGAAAAAAAATTCTTGGCAAAGAGGAGGACATATAGTTTTATCTTTTTAGGGCTATTATTAAAGATCATTTTAGATATTTGTTGACGATTAATAGAGAGCTAATACTATTCATATTCTAATATTTTATTTATGAACTATAATTTGTTGAATTCGATCCTAACATAAATATGTTTTGGATGTTATAGATAGAAAAGGGACCTTCTCTAAAAATACAAATCAAAACGAATACTTCCCTCATACAAACTGTGATAAACAAAGTTAACTTTTATCTACGCAGTTGGTATCTATTTAATTTGTAGGGGCATTAGTTCATTGTTGTTTGTGATTTTCAGCCCTTGGAGTAGTGGGAAAAATTGAGACGAGGGTTTCTAGAAAATAACCTTTCAACTTTTATGAGATAGTGGTAAGGTTTGCGTACATTCTACCCTCTCCAGATCTCACTTGTGAGATTCTACTGAGTATGTTGTTGTTGTTGTTGTTGAGTAGTGTGAAAAAATAAAGATGATTTTTTTGTGGTATAAAAGATCCTAGATATTTTGTAGCATTCTAGAATTTTGTAGAGTAATATCTTTGATATTTGTATATAGGAAAACTCTAGATATTCTAGAGTATTAGAAACTTTAGAAAGATATTTGTAGTAAATTATAGAATAGTCTAGATTTTTGTTAGATATTTAGAAGATAATATATAGATATTTCTTGTAGATGTACGTACAATAATATCTGGAAGCATCCCTATACAAGTATAGAGAGGGATGACCATTAGGCATTTGTAAGCAACAAAAAATTTAATCCTAATCTTCTTTCATAACCAAGTTCTCCCTTATAAAATATTCCTTTTCCGTTCTAGCTTCCCCTTATTAATTGAATCTTTCGATTTTAGTTAACAGTCTTGGGAAGGTCTCCCGATTATTAAAGAATCTTCCGATTTTAGTTAACACTCTTGGGCTAAGAGAAGGTCTCTCGATTATATTTTTCTTCTGCTATATTTCTCTACAAGTAGAGCATATATTTCAGCTTGGATTATTGTGGCTTTGTATAGTACCTCATGAAGCCTATTATCCAATTCCCCTCTTAAGTTAACAGTCTCAGGTCTCCCGATTATATTCTTCTTCTGCTATATTTCTCTACAAGTTGAACATATATTTCAGCTTGAATTGTTGTGGCTTTGTATTGTATCCCATGAAGCCTATTATCCTATTCCCCTAATTATGTATAAAGAAATAAATAAACCAAAAGATAGAAAGCAACAAGTTCATAACAATCTTATAAGCTTCTCAAATTACAATAACCAAATTACACTTGAAAATACACTACAAAGACAAATACATAAGTCAATCAAAGAAAGAAAGCAACAAGTACATAGTAATCTAATAAGCTTCTCAAAGTACAATAACCAATTTCCACATGAAAACACACTAGAAAGACAAACATCTCTCGACTAACATATTTGACTTACTTTATCCATTAAAGACGAATTCAGAATTTTTAATTTATTACTCTGAATTACGACTTTTTTTATTTATTAGATCTTAGATAGATCATACATATATACTAAATGTTTCTAAAGTTTATTATTGTCTGTTTGCATTTTGGGAGGATCACGCTTTGATGGAGGTCTTGGACGAACTGCAAGATCGTCTCGTATTACACATGTCTTGGTTTCTTCCTCCCTTACCTATTTTCGAAAAAAAAATTAATATTCTTTTATAATATAAAAAAGGAAAAAAAATATATTTGATTTGAATTGCATGCATATAATAGTGGACTTAGGCTTATAACTAAAGTATTGGACCTTTAATGAATAAAAAATTGAAGAAGAAACTAAGTTACCTCCTTATACTCAAACTTTGAATTTTCTTGTGCATCATCTCCTGGAATTATGATTAAAGTTGACAAAAAAGTAAATATCAACTTCTTGAA
The DNA here is from genome assembly GCA_029948455.1 of Solanum rostratum. Classification (NCBI taxonomy): domain Eukaryota; kingdom Viridiplantae; phylum Streptophyta; class Magnoliopsida; order Solanales; family Solanaceae; genus Solanum; species Solanum rostratum. Next base: position 66,361,941 of record CM057051.1, on the reverse strand, counting down.
AATGATTAAAAAAAGAAAAAAACCCTTCCATACTTAAAAAGATGAAAAATAAGAAATATATATGAGATATTTTATCATAAATATAATTACAAATTTGTTCTTATATTAGTAAAATATTATTGAACTGTCCTTGATCGTTCACGGATTGACTTTTCTATATAACATATATAGAGAGAGGGGGGCATAAATAGAGTTTACCTTCCATCTTGATGATCTCTTGGAATGAAGTCTCTTTTTCATATCCTTCCTGTAATTTTGAAGAAAATTAAGTTCAATATACTACAAAAATAAATTATATCTCCTTGGTCAAATTTTATTAAACATGTTTAACTTCAAACCCTAACCACTAAGGCTTACACTACATAAAATATATTATTGTTATTGTATGTTTAATCAGATATAAAATTTTATCCTTAGGTCCAATATTGTATATCATCACTATGGTGGCGATAGATTCACTACTTTAATGTTACATTATCGGACAGTGCAGGCTGAGTTGCGCTCTAGGCGCTAGGCGGTCCCATAATCTGCGAGAGAAAAAGCGCTATGTATTGATGAACAACAAATTGACGAAGCTCTTGGCAATACGCGTCATGTCATAAAACAAATGTTTTGTTTTCAATGCATGTAACTTTTTACTACTATATATATTTACAAACTTGATTTTCAATATGTTTTACTAGAACCGAGAGTTTGTTGAAAGTGATTTTTTTTTACCACGATAAGGTTACATACACTCTATCCTCTCTAGACCCCATTCGTAAAATTAAACTGAATATATTATTATTTTTGATAGCACAGCCAATTATGTATATACATAATTTGTGGATGTGTAATAAATTGAGAGAAAAATATAATTACCTCCTCATATTCCACCTTTGGTTTTTCTTGTGCATCATCTCCTGGAAAATTAGGTCAATGATTTAAATTATCCAAAAATATATTTTTTTATTTTTTCATAAAAAGTTTCATACTAAATAAAAAGAAGATGAAAAATAAGAAGAAAATTAAATCTTAGGCATATGAAAAGATGATACCTTTGTTGCTAATATCTTGGGATGGAGTCCCTGTTTCAATTATTTTCTGTTTTTCATATTCTTCCTGTAATTTTTGAGAAAAATAAATCAATAATTCTTCAATTAGAAAAAAACACCTCACCTTTTCAATTTTATTGATCATATTTTATCAAACAGAAAATTTTAAAAATATGTCATGTACAAATTACAAAATATCAAAATTATCGCTTTTTTAAATAAAAAATATTATATAGAGTGACGAATGAGTGAGTTAAATTGAATCTGAATAAGTTGAAATAGTCTGAATTAATAAATGAGTCAGTATTTGAATCATATCTAAAAATGAAATGAGATTTAATTTTACCTTTATCATTAAGTAGCGATTTTTGAAAAAATTAAAGTACTAGTAATGAAATAGTTAGATTACTAAAATTATTGATAATTAAAAAAAAGGATTTTAGATCATGTTTATTTTGAATTACTCACAAAAATATAATTTATGAACATGAAATAAACAGACAGTAAAATATACAAAAATAATAAATAAAAAGTTCAAAAGATATTAAGTTACCTCCTCATATTCCACCTTTAGTTTTTCTTGTGCATCATCTTCTGGAGAATAATATCATGATTAAATTTACCAAAAAATAATATAAATTCTTGAAAATAATTAACAAAAAAGAAAAAAAATCATACTAAATAAATAAAGAAAAATAAACATTTAGACATGTAAATAGATTTTACCTTCCACCTTGATGATATTTTGGGATAGAGACTCTTTCTCAACTATTTTCTCTTTTACATCTCCTCCCTATAATTTTGAAGAAAAGTAAATCAATATCCTTCAATAATAAATAATATTTTCTCTACTTAATTTTATTGGATTCTCGGTTCTTAGCGATTTTAGGTCTCTTCTTAATAGGGTAATCGATAATTCGATAATAAATTAAATAATTATATTTGTATTATTTGATATATAAAGTCCTTGATAGTTTCATATTTTTATTTTTTACTGTCTCAAGCTGTTAGTTATTCCACAATGTGACTGTGCTTGTTTTTTTCTTTTAGTAAAATTTAATTTGCCAACTCATGTATATAGTTTATTTGATTTGTCACCTTGTTTCTAAGTAAAATTTTCAATAAAGAATTTTTTTGCCAAATCTTAACGGCTAAACCGTGAATCGAACCAACAACGATCAATAACCTGTAAACCAATAACAGACAAGCCAATATCTTAATGGTTTAACATATCTACAAATCGATAACCGATAAGTTGAACTGATAAATTTTAAAATCGAACTACACCGACTGAATGAATTAAAACGAGCCTGAATCAATAAATAAATTATTATTTAATTCTATTAGTAAATAAATTTAAAAAAAATTATATTTACCTCCTCATATTCCACCTTTGGTTTTTCTTGTGAAGAGATGGTATCTTTGTTCTTGATATCTTGGGATGGAATCTCTTCTTCAATTGTTTTTCCATTTTCATTTTCTTCCTGTAAATTTTTATTGAAAAAAATAAATTCAATATCCTTCAATAAAAAATTACATTTCTTTTGCGCAATTTTACTAATCATATTTGATTAGACATGAAATTTATAAAAATAAAAAAAAAATTATAAGTGAATTGTATACCAAGTATAAAAACTATCATTTCAAATGAGTCGTAAATAAATGTGATAAATAAGTTGGTTGGGTTGATTTAGGATAGTTCAAAAAATGTGTTTAATTTTATATATAAATAGATTGGATCAAAATGGGCTAATTAATGAGTCTTCTCAACATGATTCATGCAACAAATATAATAACATATTCAAAATAATCGTACAATAGAGTTTGAAGATGATCATATGTAAACAGTCTTATTTATACTTGATTCATTATTATTTACATTTATATATTACTACTCCACTAATATAAGAGATATTTATAACATTAACGTGTAGTATATCAACAGCTCCTTTAAAGTTATCGTTAAATTTTATTTAGATACTAAACTACGGGTGGTTTCAATTAAGCACATGATAGACATTTTTCGATTTGACATTTTCGGTCCAAAATTTGGAAAACTCTTACGCGTACTACTCCTAAGTGCCAATTATATAGACAAGTTAATCACTTAAAATATATTTCCTCTTTTAACTATACACAATATAAATAATAAAATCTCAAATATGTTCCAACGAAGTCTAATGTACATAATTAAATAAAATGATATATTTTATGATAGCTGACTTAACTTTATAATAGATATTTCAGAGCACACACAAATTTTGTTTAAATTGAACCGAAAGTATATAATATAAATGTTCTATCATGTTTTAAGCGCTCAATTGAAATAAATCATAATCTGAATATCTTGATAAAATTTACTAAATAAATTGATAAAAAATATATATTAAAAACAATAAATAATGAAGTGGAAGTAGAAATAGGAAAAGTTAAAGTTACCTTCTCATATTTCACCTTTGGTTTTTCTTGCACATCATCTCCTGGAGGATAACACCATGATTAAATTTTATTTTATTTTTCTTTAATATGATTTTTATAAAACTCCCACTTGGTGTTATTAATAAAAAAAAATTTAGTTACAAAATAAATAAATAAATACTTAGACATATGAAGAAATGATACCTTTGTTCTTGATATCATATGAAGGAGTCTCCATGGGTTTTCTTAGTTTATTTTTATTGATCAAAGGTGAGCTTTATATAATAATTTCTAGGGGTGTTCATGGAAAATCAAAAGAATGGAATCAACTAAAATATAAAATTTAATTTTAAAATAAAATTGACACTTTTTTGTTGGATTAATTTTGATTTTATATCTTACAAACCTATATTAATGTCTCCTTTTTTTTAGAAAAAAATTATTCAGTATTCTATATCCGCGTTGAAATTCAATTAATGCAAATTCACACTACATCAATCCCATTTGGGGGAGTTTCCTATATTTTAATAATCTATTACTTAAGTTATATATACTGATTATGTAAAAATTAATATATATTATTAATAAATTTTAATTTGTGGTAGCAGGTTAGTTATCATCTGATTCACACTAATACTACTAGTTATGAAGATTCCGTGCAATGCACGAGCCTAATAGTTATTCATATCTCATTAAGTGCAAAATAAATATTATTAGTATTGATTAATTTTAAATTTGATGATTAAATAATTTTAAATTTTTATACGAAATAAATTACATATATGTATTTGTGTCGTAGTAAATCATTTCTTTTTTTTTTATACAAATCTAATGTGAAAAAAATTCATTGAGATGTCCCTAATTAAAATATTTTTCGTCATTTATTGTTGATTTTTTACTCAAAATAGATATAAAATATACACAAATATTATTGACGCTCAAAATGACAAAGTATAATTGAAGTATATGAATTTAAAGTTAAAGAATCTAGTTAAAGCAGGTCCCATAATTTTCATATACACCAATTATAATAAAATAGAAAAAAATAATTGTTTAATTTTTTTTTCTAATATGAAGAGGCCTATTGATATATCCATAATTAAAACATTTTTCATCGCTGATTGTTAGTTTTTTTATTCAAAGCAGGTATAAAATATACACAAAAATCATCAACATTCAAAATAATAAATCTATAATCAAAGAATATGAATTTAAAACTAAAAGTCACAACTAAAATGAGTCCCATAATTTTAATAAAATTATATAATTAATTAAATTAAAATAATAATTTTTTAAAAATTCTTACGAAAATAGGTTTGAGAAAGCAGGCACGCCAACTGTCTCTTATATAATAAGGGAAAGAGAATTTAGGCATAAGCATAATTTTGGTCCCTATGTTATTGAGAAGTTTGCTTTTGATCCTTATGATGTATGACTTTAACATATTTAAGTTTTAATCAATTTTAAAGTGCATATTTTTAATTTTTTTAATTTTATTTTTTATTTTTTAGAAAATATGTTATACTAGTGAAATTGTATATCAATTCTCATGAATGTAACTTTCATTTATTCTTCAAATTCTTCAACTTTTAATTAAGTGGAAAGTCTATGTGTATATCATGATTAATTGACTAAATTCTACTTTACCCTCTTTAACTTTAAGAGGTGGAAAGTGGAAACAATATTTTTTGCACGTTTTGAATATAATTCCCTTAAGCAATATTTTTGGATAATTGTTAAAAAAATTTCATAAAAAATGTTCTTCTTAAAACTAAAATACCAAAGTAAAAATTATTTAATAAAGAAATAAGTGTTAAAAACATATTTATATCATTTTTTTTGAGTTTCATAAAAATTTAAAATATTTTTCTTACCTATTCCATCACCAATCCTGAGTACACCCTCCATTGCACCCTCTAATGATCCCCGTCCTTTTATTTTTTAAAATCTCTTTTATAAAATATTTTAAAAAATTCAAACTTCGTCCCCTCCTCAGGTCCTTCCTAAAGAAAATTGATATTATTTTTAAAATAAATAAAATTTTATCTCACTCCATCTAAGCCTCCGCTCCTAAAAAATTTTATTAAAAAATAATTTTCTAAAAATAAGAAAAAAAATAGAAGATTAGGTGCATAGGGTAGAATTATTTTTTTAAAAAAATTAAAATAATATCTAAATTATTATTTTAAGGGGGCAGGGGAGAGATAAAGTAAGAATTTATTTAAAAAAATTACAAAAGATTTTTTTCAAAAATAAATAAATTAAAACATTGGTTGGTTCGGGTTGGGGGTGGGATATGGGAGAGGAATATCTTATATTTTATTCTATAATTTTTTAAAATAATAATAGTTTAATATTTAACTTTAATTAATACTATAATTTATTTGTTTATTGAGAAGGTAGACTATTTTATTCATGTAGAGTGTGATGGGGCTTTTTTAAAAATAAAATAAAAGAGATAGTAGAGTATACATACCATTGTGAGAGTAAAATAAAAGAGAGAAGTGTGTTTCTCAAACTAATAAGTGATAGTTTAGGTATGAAACTTAAAAAAAATGATTGTTCAAATGTGTTTTTAATTTGACATTTATCTCTTTAATAAACACAAATATATCTCTTCGCATCCAAAAGAATTATATGTGGCATGCTTTATATCATGGAATTTTGAATCTTGCGTATCTATCAGTTCACCAACAAGGCATCTTCACAGTGAATTGTATTCCATGAATATGCCTATCTAGTATGATTTATGAAATATGTGACAAAGATGGAACATTCAATTGCTTTGATTTGAATTATTCACAAAATGCAAAGTCAGTAAGTGAACAACGAATCAATGAGTATTTGAACCCGAGTATCCAATTTTTTTTTTTTTGAATATTTGACGGAATTGAAGGACGAATTTTTTTTTTAATAACCAGTTATAATAGGAAAGTCTTATATTTTGAAATTAAGTCATTAAATTAATAATAAAATCTATAGACGTTCTAATTGATATGATGTGCTTGTTACACAATAACTCCTTTGAGGATGAGCCAAACAAGGAAGACAACGGATAGAGGACATGGAGGTTTGCGTTCTTAAAAGTTTGAAATTGCTCATATTTTATAAGAGATCGATGCTTACTTATAAATAAAATCATATTAGAGCTCGTCATAAATTATTTGAAACTACAATCATTGGGGAACAATGGATCTAAATTGGCTTAAGGATCAGAATTTACCAATAACTTAAAACTTAAAAGACCAAATCAATACTTGTAATTATCTTATTTATGACCTAATTATATACTAACTACTTTTTTAATATAATCAATGCATAGAACTTATATTCTGAATAAGTATTGTCCTAGTAAAGGCCTATTCGAACTCTTTTAAATGAAAAATTATACTGTTTACATATAGTTAAAATAAATTTTTATGTATATATTATAAATGTTGAATTCATTTGACCTTTTGGTATGTTTACTATTTCATATTTTGTATTCCCTTAATAAAAATTTCGATTCTGACAAGGAGAACCCGCAGTTTCTATCCTTTAGACGCGTACAAGGTAAACCTCTGCTCTTATTCAATAGCTCGCAAACCACATAGGAGAGATAACCTGCACTAGGCAAGCCCAGTACAACGAGCTCGACCTAGAAGACAAACCCCTTGCTTTCGCTAGTAAGAGGTTTCGAACTTCAAACCCTTCAACTTAGAAGCCTCAAGCCCAAACCAGTGGACCACCTCGAAGGATTAACTTTGAAATTCTCATTTTTACGCTTAATAAAATAATTTATAGCCACACAATGATCAAAAGTGTTCTAAACCATAATTTCTTTTTTAAGGAAACATTTTTTTTTCTTAAATTTATATCGAACTAAATAATATAATATAAATTAAAATAGAAAATACCATAAATTGCAAATAATTCTACATTAGGATTCTCTTTCAAAGTGATATGAGAATATTTCCATTATATATTAAAGAGGATTTTGACAGTTCGTAAAAAAATTACTTAAAGTCAGACTACGTACGTCTAATAATGCAAAAAAAGAAGCAATTTAATTAGGACCACAACCTTTATTTTTGGGTACAATTAGGACCACATAAATATTGCATATTTTATGTGTGATTAATTTATTTTAAGGGATATTTTAATTATCTTTTAAAAAGATATAAGTATAATTTTCATATATAATTGAAAAGACATATGATTGAAAAGATGCATTCAATTTTTATATGACATAATTGAAAATTAAATATGTAATCAATCCTTGTATTACATTAAACTTAGATTCTAGCACTCTCTTTAAAGTCTCTCTTTTTTTTTTATGGTTTAATCCCTTTAATTATTCCATGAATAATCCCTTATTATATGCTAATCTCATTAATGATTGCATGTACTTTTTTGTTTAGGCTAGTTGATTCATCCATCCACCATATAGGGAGTAAAATATAGTGGTAGATGCACTATTTTAAAAAAAGATTGTAGTCTTACAAATTCACTTTTTTCATGGTTCTAGAGTATATAAAATTAGGTTTTGAGTCTAAATTAAATTAAAAAAAAATTAGCTTAAAGGGAGAAGAATTGACCCTTTTCGTATTTTTCAACACTCTTCTCACATTCAGTGTTGGACATCCAAAGCACGAAAAACTTAATTTTTGAATGCCCAACATCGAGTGAGATCAGTCTTGCACTGAAAATCATGTAAGTTTAGGTCTTGAGCCTAATTCATATCTCAATTCTTCTCCCAAAAGGGGTGGTTGCTTTAGCAAGATCTGGTCCTCTTTAGCAATACCTGCAAGGCCCCAGATATTAGAGATTTGGAAAAAATGGCTAAGTCTTCGATCCAACTCTCGAGATTCGTTCGAAAACCTATTCACACAACTCATATATGCTACCTTACTAAATTTGACATTTCTAACTCAATGGAGCTATCGAAAAATCGAATGTGAGGACTTGTGGATTCGGGCCCCGATGAGGTGCAACTACTAGTCAAAGCTCAAAACGATCAAATTGCTTTTGGAACTTCCGAAAAACGAGACAACAACTCTCCTAAATCTAAAATCATCCCCCAAATCCAACGGAACCACCACAAATCCAATCCGGGCATTTGAGATTCCAAGTGGTATCAAAATTCACTTTTAACCATCTTAAACCTTTAAAACTCTTCTTGCTTACTTCCCAACTTCTGACTATTTTCCCAACACCTACGTAGCGTAAACTGATGAAATAACACCTTAAGAAGTTAGCGAGAGGATAAAATGATAATTTCTTGAGGATTTCTAAAAATGACTGTTAAGATCATTATAATTAATTACATTTTTTTAATGATACATAAGGGCAAAACTAGGATTTTAAATTTTATAAATTGATCAGAATTATAGAAAAAGGTAATTTAATCACATGGTTAGTATAAATTATATTATACATATCAACTTCATTTTTAGCACAAATATATATATAACGTTAAGGTTGAATCTACCAAACTCGTATAAGCAGAATTGTAGCTCAGCCTCTGCCCTCACCTCAAAAGACCTAATCGTGTAAAAAATAAATTACATTACCGATACACATAACTTAAACTCTACATTAAATTCCCCTCCCTAATAATATATAAGAGGGATCCATCCAACTAATCAATAATAACAATAAAAAAAGACCCAAAGATCATTGTATAATTAATTACCCCATTATCATAATTAATTATATTCTTACAAAGAAAATACTCAATTCAGGTCCATCATTTGCATCTGGACTCAACATATATAGGGTTTCAGCATCCTTTGACTTAACCACACGTTCAAAATGTGCCCTCATGTATGTCATCTCGCCGTCCGGCCCTTCCACGTCGGATTTTCCGGGCAAAACTCCGGCGCCCATCGACACCGGCTTGAGAATCTCCATCACATTAAGATCTTCTTCTGTGGCTTCTCTTTTAACACCATAGCCATTTTTTTTACCATTACAAAACATGGTCCATAATGGTTCTTCAACAAGATTTATCTTCTCCTTTTTGTCCCTTTTCTCACATTCTAATGCAATCCTCACCTAAAAAAAAAGAAACCATAATAAAGGTAATCAACAATAGAAGTCGAGACACGATCAGTGGAGAAATCAGAATTTTTATTAGAGTCAAAAGTGTAAATATGTAAATGAACGTAATTAATGGTTGATCAAGAAATTCAACATATAGTGCGTACATATAACATAGAAAAAAAGTTAACGGTATACATAACGTAATTTTTCAATAAACCAATTAGGAAGCACAATAAAGGTAATGAATAATAGAAATTGAGACTCGATCAGTGGAGGAATCAGAATTTTTACTAGGGTCAAAAGTATAAATATGTAAACAGACATAATTAATGGTTGATCAAGAAATTCAACATATAGCGTGTACATGTAACAACAACAACAACATACCCTGTGGAATCCCACAAGTGGGGTCTGAGGAGGGTAGAATTTACTCAGATCTTACCACTACCTCATAGAGGTAGAGAGGTTGTTTCCTGGGAACCGTGTCTCAAAAATCCATAAGCAGAATAAACTAGATATAGAAAAAAGAAAAAGAAAGAACAAAAGGAGCGACTAATGAAAAAGCAAATGATAGTATGCAAATACAATAAATTCAACATATAAAGCATGTACATGTAAAATTGAAAAAAAAATAACAAGATGCATAATGTAATTTTTGAATGAACAAATTAGGAAGCATAATAAAGGTATCAACAATCAATAGAAGTTGAGACTCGATCAATGAAGGAATCAAAATTTTTACTAGAATTCTATAAATTATAAATAAGTAAATATATGAAAAAGTTGAGGAAAATCAACATATAGTATATACACGTTAAATAAAAATATTATCAATCTATACAATGTAATTTTTCTACGAGACTTTCGAAAAACGTAACTCTCAAACAAGAACTAATTAAGGATTGCATTAGTAACAAATTCTCTTAGAAGAGTCTCTTTATGTGGTATGATGCCAATATATGTATATGTAACGTTTTTTTTATCCTAATTTATCTACCACTATTATTCTTTAAAAAAAAAATCAAAAAATCTCTAGGAGCTGTTAGAAATCTTTTTGAAAATTTTAAATTAGTAACTATATATTTGCTAACTTATGGTATTAATTTTCAAATACATAAATTATAATTCGTAAGATTCATTTAAGGAACATAAAATCGTTTCCAAACATCATGCTCTGTTTAATCACTATGTTAATAACGTACATGAAAAACTTATATATATATGTAACATACCTATGTATCTCGATATTCATTTTCGAACTATTTCACACGAAATGAGACAGAAGAAATATTGAAAAGAACCCTTACCATGCCTAGATTCATTTCCTTCTGCAAAATATTTGTTTGTAAAGCAAGTTCAACAACAACCGTAGGAAAATTCCTAGGGTTTTCTTGAATGGAAAGACTAACACGTCCTTTTCGATATCCGAACAACGTCCCGGTGATTCTTGAACCGCCTATTATACGGTTGTTACCATCCGGTAACCGCCCACCGGGTAGAGAAGGTAGTCTGCATGCAGGTGTTATAATTGGGAATGATCGAAAAACGCTACGAAAAACTCGAAAAACCCTAGTCCGGTTTTTCTTCTTGGAAGAACTAGCCGGCTCAAGAAGGGATAATGGCGGAGTTGTTGTTGTTGTTGTTGTTGGATCCGATATTAAAGAAGAAGATGTTGATGATACGCTCGTTCTTGGTGTTGATGATGGTTGTGATGGTTCAGTATGATCCATTGCTGGTTTCTGTTTATAAGGTAACCAGCAATGGATGAGGGAAAATTACACGCGAAGAGAAGAAGAAATTAAACACAAAGAGATTAAAGGATGTTTCATTTGCATGCATGCAATGCATGCAAATGAAGATGGAGATGGAGGAGTGGGGGTTGATTAATTGTATTTTGGTTTAATTTTCTTTGGTTTGAATTTAATTAGTTTCGTAAAATTCGGAACCTAAATTTGTGGAACTAATTAACCAATACTATAATTACCTACTTATTTAGATTTTTTTTAAAAAAAAGATATTTTATTATAAATTTGTAAATTTTATTGATAAATGATAAATAGTAAGTGTGTGGTAATTGGATCAATTGATGATTTTGCAAGTCTTTACCAATTTATTTTCAAGTTGATATATTTTCTATACGAGAATTTATTACTCTTCTCATTTATTCAAATTGGAAAGAACTACATTTACTATTCAATATCAAAATATATAAAATAGATGTAAGTTTTATAGAGTAATGATTCGACCCCTATTTTACATGAGTTAAAGTGCTAACTAGTCAAGAACGTTTACGTTCAGAAGATAAAGATTACAAATATGTGAGTGCACTAAAATAGATGTGACTAGGAAAAAACGGTCTCCATAGCGAACAAAATGAAGTGAAATGAGGCTAAGGTGATTCAGATAGGTGGAGGTGGGCGTGAGAATGCATGAAAATCGAGAAAGATGATTAGATAGAATTTGGCATAACTTTATTTTACCGAGGATATGATCTCAGACCGGAAACCTCTCCATTTCCTCTACACTATTGGAGTATTGGTGTAGTGACCCGTTAGGTCATTTCGAGAATTTTTCATCTTATTTTTTTTCGATAAATACTCTTCTTGTAATTTTAAAGGAGTCTTTTGGACTATTTGATAGCTTCAGTTATTGAGTTGAAGGGTAGTTTAAATAGTCAAGTTAGTTGATGGGCTAAAGTGATAATTTAATTAAAATTCTAGATCACCTATAGCATATTTTACTAATTACTGGATTAATATAATTCAGAACTTTTAGAACCTAAGTATCAAAAGAAAAATAGCGGAAGAGAAAGGGAGGTTGCGGCGTGCGACGTCAAGAAGAGAAGAACTGCACGGTAACCGATTACTTCCTATCTTTACATTACAAAGTGGCTATTGTAGATGTGTAAAGAGAAGCATATGAAAAGAAATTAAAAAGAAAAAGATAGAAAAGAGAATAAGTTGAAGGATTGGGCACTGTGTCGTGGGTTGGGGGGGGACAAGCCATAAATGACCTTGGGAGTAGAGTGAAAGGTTGGAATAATTGTTATAAAAATGCAGTATATGTGTACTAATGGCAATGAATGTTTACATAAAATGACAATTTAAGAAAAAGGGGCAATTGGAGATTTCAGTTGCTGCCAGCAACCCTTTAGTCTATATATGCATATATTATTAAATATATTTTTTTGTTATCTTTTGGCAGATAAGTATAGTGATAGATAATTAGATGTTGGATGTATTATCTTTTATAAACTCTCCTTTGAAGTTATGTTATTTGGAGGAATTTAGATGAAACCCGATACTTAAAAATTTGAGGAACTTAATCATAGATTAGATGAGTTTTTGGGCCTAGGCTAGACGTATAGTAATATGGATATTATTAGTTTTGAAATCTTATTGTGGTAATTTATTTGACTAGATCGTGGTGCTACGAATTTTATTCGAAAGGGGAAGGCTCAAGTGTTTGATTGATCGTGATTTGACCAAGGCAAGTGAACTTTTAAAACTTTATAATTCTTGTAGAATTCTCGAATTATCCTTTCTCCTATGTGTGAATCGTGAAGTAATTTTAATATTTTAATGAGGTGCTTAAATATAAATGGGAGTTGGTGTGTTGTTGTGACCCTTGAAGTAAACATGTGGTTAAGTGATGAAAATTTTATGTTTGAGTTGTATGGTTGTGGTTGGTGATTATGAGTGGATTGGTTGTAGATTTCATCTCATATGCATTCATTTTATGTCATACACATTGCATTGGTTCTGGATATTGGTATGAGTAAGATGGTAAAAGTTGGGACCGAGGTCTTTACCGGTCGAGATATTATGATGCCGAGGTCTTTGCCGGCGATATTGTGATGCCGAGGTCTTTGCCGGCGATATTGTGATGCCGAGGTCTTTGCCGGCGATATTGTGATGCCGAGGTCTTTGCCGGCGATGATATTGTGATGCCGAGGTCTTTGCCGGCAATTATTGCATACGCATTGCATCTCATCCTTGCATATTCCTGTGTGGCATGATGCTATCCCTGTGTCCGATTGTGTTGCTTCTTTTGAGTTACGACTTGTGATTTGATATCTGTGACATAGTAGGAACTATCTCTAGAATGTATTATGTGTTGCTGGACTGGGACTTTTCTGAGTGCAGGTGTGTAGTTCGGCGGTATGTGGTTGGGTGTGAAAGGAGTTTGTGTATTCTATCAGAATTATTCTATTTTGCTAGTTGACTTGTTGGGTACCGCGTTGTTTTTGGTACTCACCCTTGCTTCTACACTTGTGTAGGTTTTGAGCCCGGACTGTGAGTAGTATTTTCCTTGATCATCCGAGGCTTCTCAGGAGATTTAGAGAGGTAGCTGTTGTCATCTAGCTGACTCTCTTATCCTGTTTCCTTTCTGCTTTGTTCTATTTGAGAAGAAAGACAGTTTTCAGACTTTGTAATTCTTTGGATTTCTGTATGACTAGTGGCTTGTACACGTGACAACCAATCCTTGGGTGGTATTTAAGTTTTGTGAAGATTTCTCTTTTTAAGTTATCTATTTTATTTAGTACTTCCGCACGTTATTTCGATATTCTTGTTGGGTTTAGGCTGACTTGTTCTGGTGGGTTTGAGCAAGTGCCATCACGTCCATTTTTGGGTCATGACAGATGGTATCAGAGCCCCAGGTTCATAGGTCTCACGTGTGTACGAGCCAAGTCTAATTAGAGTCTCAAGGATCGGTACGGAGACGTCTGTACTTATCTTTGAGAGGCTATTAAGACTGTTAGGAACCTTCTTTTTATTCACTCTCTCTTATCGTGCTTAAATTGTTCTTTAGTATTAAGTTGTGCCCGTGTTCATTTGACAGATGGCAAGGACTAGGGCTACTGTTGCTGGTGGTAGAGGTGGGGCAACTCCCGAGAGAGTTGTTGAGGGCCCAGTTAGAGGTAGGGGAAGGGGCCGAACTAGAGGACGTGCCCGAGGAGCGACACGAGTTAGAGGGCAGGCTAGAGGGGCTCCTCTAGAGCCACAGATAGAGGTTGGTGAGGAGCAGGTTCCTTCAGAGCACGTAGCCTCACCTTTGCTGCAGGATACCTTACTGAGGGTGCTGAATGTACTTGAGAGTTTTGCTCCGAATGGTAACTCGACAGGCATGCCCGGCGGTTCTCAGACCGGAGAAGGGGCTCAGACTCCAGATCAGCATCAGGCTCCCATGGTTCGTGGTCCAGTAGAGCAGCCACCACTGGATCCTAGAGTTGAGATTGATCTTGCACCAGCTGATGAGGTTCGGGGTGCACCTGTGGCCACTTTGACTGAGAATGAGCAGCGCTGCTATGAGAGGTTTAGGAAAATGAACCCACCTCAATTTCAGGGTGGGAGGACAGAGGATGCTTATGAGTTTCTGACTACTTGCAGAGAGCTGTTGGATACCGTCGGCTTAGCTGAGTCACACGGGGTTCGATATGTTACTCTTCAGCTCCGTGGGCCTGCTAGAGAATGGTGGAGGACATATTCAGGATCTTTGCCAGTGGGATCTCCCACATTGTCTTGGGAGATGTTCTCTAGTGCTTTCTGTGATCGGTTTGTCCCTTGGAGCGTGAGGGAGGAGAGCCGCTTGAGGTTTGAGAGCCTGAGGCAGGGCGGCCTATCAGTCACCGAGTATGAGACCCATTTCTGTCAATTATCTAGACATGCGGCAGCCATTATTCCAGATGAGACAGAGAAAGTTCGTAGGTTTGTGAGAGGACTGACCTATTCTATCCGACAGGCGGTGTTTAGAGTATCTAGGGATGGAGCCTCTTTTCAGTCTGTTGTGAGCGCGGCCAAGGAGGCAGAGCTGATGGAGAGAGAAGAGTTCGGGGACCCCAAGAGGGCCCGTGGGTCCGGTCAGTTTTCTGGTGCCTCATCTGGAGGTAGAGGGCCCTATAGAGGAAGTGACTCATCCCAGCGTCGAGGACCAGTTCATGCATCATTACCTACTCCTAGGGGTGGTCAGGCACATCATGGATCTCATAGCACGGGTCATGACTTGTATGGTTCTCAGCAACGATCAACAGGGCGAGACATCTATAGTAGCTCTTCAGGATCAGCACATCCGTCCCAGAGTCAGAGATGTTGTTTTAGTTGTGGAGATCCTGATCACTTGAGACGACAGTGTCCCTTATTAAGAGGACAAGGAGGGACCCATCCCAGATCTTCGGTTCAGACTAGACCACCTACCCCACCACCATACAGGGGGCGAGATAGAGATCAGACAGCTAGAGGTGGTCACACTTCAGGCAGAGGGGCGAGTGGTGCCATAGTTCCGCAGGGTAGGGGTAGAGGCGTTGCTCAGACAGGTGGTGGTAGGGGATCACAGTGTTATGCATTCCCGGGGAGGCCCGAGGCAGAGGCTTCTGATGCAGTTATCACAGGTATTATCCCGGTTTGTCATCGACCTGTGTATGTATTGTTTGATCCTGGATCCACCTATTCTTATGTGTCCTCCTACTTTTCATCTGGATTTGATTTACTATGTGATCGTATGCCTGTTCCTATCCATGTTTCCACACCGGTAGGTGAGCCCTTAGTGGTGGATCGAGTGTATCGATCCTGTCTTGTTTCTCTGGTGGGGTATGATACTTGGGTAGATATGAGTATTCTGGAGATGGTAGACTTCGATGTTATCTTGGGAATGGATTGGCTTTCTCCTTATCATGCTATTCTTGATTGTCATGCAAAAACTGTGACCTTAGCCATGCCCGGTGTACCAAAGATTGAGTGGAAGGGTGACAGTGGTTCTTATCCTAGCAAAGTTATCTCCTACATCCATGCTCAGAAATTAATTGATAGAGGGTGTCTGTCTTACTTGGCTTTCATTCGAGATACCAGTGTTGAACCAACTCCTATGGAGTCTATTCCTGTGGTTCGAGAGTTTGTCGATGTGTTTCCTACTGACCTTCCAGGTGTTCCTCCCGATAGGGATATTGATTTTCCTATTGATCTAGAGCCAGGCACTAAGCCCATCTCCATTCCTCCATATAGAATGGCTCCAGCTGAACTAAAAGAACTAAAGGAGCAACTTCAAGATTTGCTGAGCAAAGGGTTTATTCGTCCTAGTGTGTCACCATGGGGTGCCCCCATCTTATTTGTGAAAAAGAAAGATGGGTCTATGAGGATGTGTATTGATTACAGACAGTTGAACAAGGTGACTGTCAAGAACAAGTACCCTCTTCCCCGTATTGATGACTTGTTTGATCAGCTTTAGGGAGCGGCTCTGTTTTCTAAGATTGACTTAAGGTCTGGTTATCATCAGCTGAGGATTAGAGTATCAGATATTCCTAAGACAGCTTTCCGAACTCGTTATGGCCACTATGAATTTTTGGTGATGTCCTTCGGGTTGACTAACGCCCCTGCAGCATTCATGGAGTTGATGAATAGGGTGTTTCGTCCGTACTTAGATTCTTTTGTGATAGTATTCATTGATGACATTTTGATATATTCCAAGACTGAGGCTGACCATGTTCGTCACTTGAGAATAGTGCTAAGAGGTTGAGGGAGGAAAAGTTATTTGCAAAATTCTCCAAGTGTGAGTTCTGGCTTGATTCAGTGGTATTCCTAGGGCATGTGGTGTCCAAAGAGGGGATTAGAGTGGACCCAGCTAAGGTTGAGGCAGTGAGAGGTTGGACACGTCCTACTTCAGCTACTGAGATTCGCAGTTTTGTGGGGTTAGCTAGGTATTATCGGCGGTTTATTCAGGGGTTTTCTTCCATTGCAGCTCCATTGACTAGATTAACTCAGAAAAATGTAGCCTTTCATTGGTCCGATGAGTGTGAGGAGAGCTTCCAAAAGCTCAAGACTTTGTTGACTTCAGCTCCCATTTTGACACTACCGGAGACAGGTGTGGACTTTACGGTGTATTGTGATGCTTCAGGAGTTGGTTTAGGTGGTGTGTTGATGCAAAAGGGGAAAGTGATTGCCTATGCTTCTAGACAGTTGAAGGTTCATGAGAAGAATTACCCTACCCATGACTTGGAGCTAGCGGCGGTGGTTTTTGTGCTTAAGTTGTGGCGTCATTACTTATATGGGGTTCATTGTGAGGTCTTCACTGATCATAGGAGCCTTCAATATATTTTCAATCAGAAGGATCTGAACTTGAGGCAGCGTAGGTGGATTGAGTTGCTAAAAGACTATGATTTGACCATTTTATATCATCCGGGAAAAGCTAATGTGGTGGCTGATGCCTTGAGTAGAAAGACTTCTAGCATGGGGAGTCTAGCCGCGATTCGAGTTGAGGAGCGACCTTTGGCCAGGGATGTCCAGCGTCTAGCTAATGGCCTGGTCAGGTTACAGCTTTCGGATGAGGGTGGTGTACTTGCTTTCATTGAGGCTCGTTCTTCCTTGATGGACCAGATTCGAGAGCGCCAGTTCGAGGATGAGAAGTTGCGTCTTATTAGAGACAAAGTGGCTAGAGGAGAGGCTAAGGAAGCGGTGGTTGATCCTGATGGTGTTTTGAGGATTGGAGGTCGAGTTTGTGTGCCTAAGGTAGGTGATTTGATACGATTGATTCTTAAGGAGGCTCATTGTACTCGTTATTCCATTCATCCTGGAGCAGCGAAGATGTATCATGACCTGAGTTAGCATTACTGGTGGTGTGGCATGAAAAAGGACATCACAGACTTTGTGTCCAGATGTTTAACGTGTCAGCAGGTTAAGTATGAGCACCAAAGGCCTGGAGGTGAGTTACAGAGGATGCCTATTCCTACATGGAAGTGGGAGCGTATCACCATGGATTTTGTGGTGGGTTTGCCCACTACTGTGGGTGGTTATGACTCTATCTGGGTAGTTGTGGATCGATTGACTAAGTCTGCCCATTTCATTCCTGTCAAGGTTAAGTACACAGCAGAGAAGTTGGCTGAGCTTTACATCAGTCAGATAGTTAGATTGCATGGTGTGCCTATTTCTATCATTTCGGATCGGAGTTCACTTTTCACTTCACATTTTTGGAGGGCCTTACAGCACGGGCTAGGCACTCAGTTGGATATGAGCTCAGCATTTCACCCTCAGACAGATGGACAGTCTGAGCGGACGATTCAGTTGTTGGAGGACATGCTTCGAGCGTGTGTGATCGATTTTGGTTCCCGTTGGGACCAACACTTGCCCTTGGCAGAGTTCGCCTATAATAATAGTTACCACTCCAGTATTCAGATGGCTCCATTCGAAGCCTTGTATGGTAGACGGTGTAGATCTCCGATTGGTTGGTTTGATTCTGCTGAGATGGACTCATTAGATGCAGACTTTCTTAGAGATGCTATGGAGCAGGTTCGTATGATTCAGGGCAGGTTGTTGACTGCTCAGAGTCGACAGAAGAGTTATGCAGATAGGAGGGTTCGAGCTCTAGAGTTTATGATGGGCGACCATGTTTGGCTTAGAGTGTCACCTATGAAGGGTGTTATGCGGTTCGGTAAGAAGGGAAAGCTTAGCCCTCGTTTCATTGGCCCATTTGAGATTTTAGAGCGAGTTGGAGAGGTGGCGTATAGACTGGCCTTGCCACCTAGCTTGTCATCCGTGCATCCGGTGTTTCATGTCTCCATGCTTCGGAAGTATGTGCCCGATGAGTCTCATATACTTTCATTTGATTCGGTGGTGGTCAGTCCAGAATTGTCATTTGAGGAGGAGCCTATAGCTATTTTGGATAGACAGGTTCGAAGGCTTAGAAACAAAGAGATTGCTTCCGTGAAGGTGCAATGGAAGAATCGTCCAGTTAGAGAGGCGACTTGGGAGATGGAGTCTGACATGCGTGCTAAATATCCTCATCTTTTTTAAGCTTCAGGTACTTCCTTCTACCTTATGTTCGAGGACGAACATGATTTTTAGTGGTGGATAATGTAGTGACCCGTTAGGTCATTTCGAGAATTTTTCATCTTATTTTTTTTTGATAAATACTCTTCTTGTAATTTTAAAGGAGTCTTTTGGACTATTTGATAGCTTCAGTTATTGAGTTGAAGGGTAGTTTAAATAGTCAAGTTAGTTGATGGGCTAAAGTGATAATTTAATTAAAATTCTAGATCACCTATAGCATATTTTACTAATTACTGGATTAATATAATTCAGAACTTTTAGAACCTAAGTATCAAAAGAAAAATAGTGGAAGAGAAAGGGAGGTTGCGGCGTGCGACGTCAAGAAGAGAAGAACTGCACGGTAACCGATTACTTCCTATCTTTACATTACAAAGTGGCTATTGTAGATGTGTAAAGAGAAGCATATGAAAAGAAATTAAAAAGAAATAGATAGAAAAGAGAATAAGTTGAAGGATTGGGCACTGTGTCGTGGGTTGGGGGGGACAAGCCATAAATGACCTTGGGAGTAGAGTGAAAGGTTGGAATAATTGTTATAAAAATGCAGTATATGTGTACTAATGGCAATGAATGTTTACATAAAATGACAATTTAAGAAAAAGGGGCAATTGGAGATTTCAGTTGCTGCCAGCAACCCTTTAGTCTATATATGCATATATTATTAAATATATTTTTTTGTTATCTTTTGGCAGATAAGTATAGTGATAGATAATTAGATGTTGGATGTATTATCTTTTATAAACTCTCCTTTGAAGTTATGTTATTTGGAGGAATTTAGATGAAACCCGATACTTAAAAATTTGAGGAACTTAATCATAGATTAGATGAGTTTTTGGGCCTAGGCTAGACGTACAGTAATATGGATATTATTAGTTTTGAAATCTTATTGTGGTAATTTATTTGACTAGATCGTGGTGCTACGAATTTTATTCGAAAGGGGAAGGCTCAAGTGTTTGATTGATCGTGATTTGACCAAGGCAAGTGAACTTTTAAAACTTTATAATTCTTGTAGAATTCTCGAATTATCCTTTCTCCTATGTGTGAATCGTGAAGTAATTTTAATATTTTAATGAGGTGCTTAAATATAAATGGGAGTTGGTGTGTTGTTGTGACCCTTGAAGTAAACATGTGGTTAAGTGATGAAAATTTTATGTTTGAGTTGTATGGTTGTGGTTGGTGATTATGAGTGGATTGGTTGTAGATTTCATCTCATATGCATTCATTTTATGTCATACACATTGCATTGGTTCTGGATATTGGTATGAGTAAGATGGTAAAAGTTGGGACCGAGGTCTTTACCGGTCGAGATATTGTGATGCCAAGGTCTTTGCCGGCGATATTGTGATGCCGAGGTCTTTGCCGGTGATATTGTGATGCCGAGGTCTTTGCCGGCGATATTGTGATGCCGAGGTCTTTGCCGGCGATGATATTGTGATGCCGAGGTCTTTGCCGGCAATTATTGCATACGCATTGCATCTCATCCTTGCATATTCCTGTGTGGCATGATGTTATCCCTGTGTCCGATTGTGTTGCTTCATTTGAGTTACGACTTGTGATTTGATATCTGTGACATAGTAGGAACTATCTCTAGAATGTATTATGTGTTGCTGGACTGGGACTTTTCTGAGTGCAGGTGTGTAGTTCGGCGGTATGTGGTTGGGTGTGAAAGGAGTTTGTGTATTCTATCAGAATTATTCTATTTTGCTAGTTGACTTGTTGGGTACCGCGTTGTTTTTGGTACTCACCCTTGCTTCTACACTTGTGTAGGTTTTGAGCCCGGACTGTGAGTAGTATTTTCCTTGATCATCCGAGGCTTCTCAGGAGATTTAGAGAGGTAGCTGCTGTCATCTAGCTGACTCTCTTATCCTGTTTCCTTTCTGCTTTGTTCTATTTGAGAAGAAAGACAGTTTTCAGACTTTGTAATTCTTTGGATTTCTGTATGACTAGTGGCTTGTACACGTGACAACCAATCCTTGGGTGGTATTTAAGTTTTGTGAAGATTTCTCTTTTTAAGTTATCTATTTTATTTAGTACTTCCGCACGTTATTTCGATATTCTTGTTGGGTTTAGGCTGACTTGTTCTGGTGGGTTTGAGCAAGTGCCATCACGTCCATTTTTGGGTCGTGACAATTGGTAGTAGTAGTAATATTATATATCTAGTAATTGTATAAAGTATCTTATACTTTTTATTTTATTTGTTTCGTATCTTGCTATTTGACTATTATATATTTTTTTCTTTTTTGTGTAGTCCCACTTCTATAACATTTCTTTAATTTTGAGTCAAAAATTTATCAAAAACAACCTCTTAATTCCCACGAATATAAAGGTAAGATCTACACCACAATAAAAATTTTGTAGACTTTTTTATATGATCAATTTATTTCATAATTATCATCACCTAGGATCCGTGGCGCAATGGTAGCGCGTCTGACTCCAGATCAGAAGGTTGCGTGTTCGATTCACGTCGGGTTCAATTGCCCCGATACAAATTCGGATCTATTTTTTTTTTTTTTTTTTGCTTTTTGTTGCTTTTCCCCAATTTTGTCTAAAATAAATTTTTTGTAAATATAAAAAATCTGAGATATTAATACAGCTATGAAATTGCAATTATGTGATTTTTTTTAATTGAAAGCTAATTTCCGCGTTTATTTTAAGTTGATAACT
Source organism: Solanum rostratum (assembly GCA_029948455.1). NCBI lineage: Eukaryota > Viridiplantae > Streptophyta > Magnoliopsida > Solanales > Solanaceae > Solanum > Solanum rostratum. The sequence goes on along the minus strand of CM057051.1, from coordinate 66,339,989 downwards.
TATGGTCATTTGATACGCGAGATGAGTTAAGATATTTCATGAGACTGTTTTGTTTTATCACATCCTTTATATGAGATAGTAATTCCATCATTTTAATACAAATAGTGGATAAAATACTCTCAATTAGCTAAAAGAAATAGTACATTAGAATCATCTATTCCAGATGTTTTTTGTTTGATTTTTTTTTTTTTTTTTGAGTTGAGGATCTATCAAAAACGCTCTGTCTCATGTTAATGTGGGACAAGATTTGCATTACATTTCATCCCTCGATCCAACTTGTAAATTACACTGAATATGTTGTTATATGCATTACGAATAGTCTTTAACTCCATGATTATGAGATCAATCAATATATGTGAGATAGGGAGAAAGAAAATTCACCTACTTAATTTCTCATACTTAACTAGAATTGATTGAGCGATAAGAGTGCAATAAGAATTAGGGATCAACTGGGCGGGTTGAGTTCAACCCGCAAAATTTTTAAATCGCTCCGTCCCAGTTCGCAAAATGACTTTTTTCATTTTTAACCGCCCCGCATAGATCCACTGCATAAAACCGTCCTGCTTAAATTTTAAAGTTCTTGTATTTTTTAATTGAATTTAGTTTTTTTTCCATTAATAACGTTTCAACAACTAATTAACTATTTTTAGTTGATATGTTAACGATTGTTTTTTAATTGTTACTTAAAAGTTTCTAATTAATATTTTAACAACCAATAATTTACCAAACATGTCTAGTTTAAATTTTAGAAGAAAAAAAAAATCAAAGTCAATGTTAAATATAAAAAGTTTATATCTTTGATTTTTACTAATTACAAAAATTTTAATTTCTTCGAATTTCTATTTGATTTTTTAACCCCGTAACCCCGCCCCGCATTAGTTTTAAAAATAGCTACTTCAATCTACCCTGATCCGCACAGCTCAAAACCCGCCCCACCCGCCCCGTTGTCATCCCTAATAAGAACTCATGTTACATATTCATTGTAGTAGTATAAACATCAAGTGCGAATAAGTTTTTTCACTCATTGAACTGGACGTTCCGCAGTACGAAATTTCTGACACAGCAAAGCACATTCTTGGACCATGAGTTTTGAGATACGATGGATGCCATCAAAAGCTATTCAAACAGCCTCAAAGTTCATGCACAATAATGTCAAAATTATTTATTAACCATATAACCTAACTGAATTACATTATGGATCAGCCTACCAAATCCATGAACTAGGGAAAGTTAACATAGACAAAAGTCTGAAGTATATGAACATAGCAAGAAAGAAGTCACTTTGATCAAATAACAGCCTAGCACTTGGTGAAAATGAACATTCAACAGCCACCAATACAAGGACCACAGACATTTAACAAGAATTATGCAACTAGAGGCAGATGATATTTCCTTGGATCTATGTCTTTGCCCTGGATTTCAAGAAATTGAAGACAGTCCTGGAATACCGGGTGAGGGCGAAAAGCATTTGTAAAACTTGACGACCTTTAACGATCCCTTCCTTTAGATCCCTTGTCTTTTTTGCTAAAGCTGGTCCGGCTGTCCTGGTCTCCGTTGGGACTAGTAGACCCTGCATGGTTGCTAATGAAGTAAAGATGAAGCCAAATTCATCACTTGAACCATTTCAATGATCATAAAAGAGCAATCACAGCTAAATGTCTAGTAACCTGATTGAGGCATGCTTGAAAACTGTCGTAATCTTTCCTCTGCTAAACGAACAGCTCGAGTTGAGCTTCTGACACCTTGTGTTAATCCTTGGCTGGGAAGATTAAGATTACAACATTAACATCATGTCCAAGAATAATTCCACAAATTGATGACATATAACTGAATAAGTTCCAATGTTCTGTACTAACCCAATGTCACTGAGCTCCATAGTTAGGTCACTGAGCTCCATACCAGAGAGTCGAACCGCAGCCATAGTGTCAGGAAGCTCCTCTCTAGTAACATCCATTAGCTTCTCTAGCGACTCTGCAGCTCGCCTAAAAGCCTAAAGTAAAAAATGAGCATTAAAGTTATTGAGATATAGAAACATGCGCCACATCTGACTAAGATTCCTCAGCAAATAAACTGCAATTTCTTCTGCTTCAGAGTGGAATAAACATTTTTTTGTCCTAGAAAGGCAAGAAATTCACAACAGCCTTAATCTGTTCCCAGAGTTCACTGCACATGTACTTTTATGCAAGCTCAGAAATAATTGCTGGACAAAATATTATGACCAGGAAGAATTTATTGACACATACCAGAAGAGTTGGAATTGCAGAAAAAAACAGCCAGGTTGCAGAAATTGCAGCCTGTCAAGGAATACAAAGCTCAGATATCAAATAACGCTATGCTGAATAAAAATCTACGAAAATTTTATTGTTCTTAGTCAGAAGTAGGCATGCGATGAGGAAATCATTTCTTACTGTTTGCTTTCAACAACAGTAAAACAACTATACGGTTCAATCAGAAAGTAGGGACTCCAAGTTAACAGTAACTTGACCATTACACTCATACCTGGTTTGTTTCATCTCATCAACAATAGAACAAATACTTCCACAGAGACACTTGAGCATATACAAATTCTATTTCATAAAGACATAAAAGTAACACTATTTGTTTTCATTTACATAACTCTTTTGATACAATTCTTCTTCTTTTTTTAAAGGTAAAGTTGTATTCTTCAGCAATAAGGGTGCGTTGGCAACCTTCAAAAATTACAAGGGCAAGTAATCTTAATTACAGAGAACCTAAGAAATCTTCTAACTGTTTATTTCATCTATATACCCTCTTCCTTCTTTTTTTCAGCATTGGCTTAGGAATATATTCAAAACAGCTGTTGTGTCTTTCCCTCCAAATGGACTACCATATGCAGAAAGGAATTATACTACTACATTTTTTCTAGGTCTTACTCCCCCTTCTCCTCATCCAACAACTTAAAAGATCGGCAGTATGCTCAGGCATCACCCAGGATCCTAGGATAAGGCTGAGGAAAATGTGTCATATCTGTATAGCGATTATCCAATGGAGAAACAAATGGATGTTTGTTTCAACCTTTTCGTTGCAGAAAAAGCATCTAGAAACAATCTGGAATCCCCTCCTTTTCAGTTTCTCCCTAGTCAAACGTGGTCTTCTACAGACCAGCCATGTGAAGAACTTCACCTTGGTTGGAATATTACATCTCTAAACTTGTTTCCAAGGACCAGTAATGCCCCAAGGTTGTGCCAGAAGATCTCTTTGTAGAGTCTTCCTACAGTAAACCTTCCACCCCTTTCATGTCTCCATTAGCAGTTAGCACTACAACCTCCTAACATGCCCTCATTGAACCCCATTGTATCCCATACACAACCTCTCCCCCCAACCTTGTAACTGCCAACCTAAACCCTCCCGTCACAACACCTAAAACCCTCCCCCATCCGAGCATTTTACGAGAACTCAGTCAATATATTAGCAAATTTCACTAGTTCATGTAAGGTAGAACGAAATAAAACTACCCCATCTTCTAGGCTCAAATCATTATGTATGTTCACAGTAAAGCCATTAATGGTGGCATCACAAGCAACATTCAGAACCAAATCTGAAAATTACAGGCTTACGAAAGATCCAACTCATGTACCATCACTACTTGTATAAAACCATCATAGACCAATTAATCACAATATAAAATAAAGAGCATTTTAACCCTCAGGGTTGGCCTGGTGGCAATTGACTTGAGCCTTGGGGTTTGCTCCCTTTCAAGGTCTTAAGTTCGAAACCCACTGGGTGCAAACAATTTCTGAGGGCCATCGGACTGGGTAAAACCTGAATTAATAGTGGTGCACTTGCGGGAAACTCCTTACCGAGGGCCTGTGCATCCCTGGGATTAATTGGGGCTCAAAGAGACTCGGACACCCCGTGCAAATAAAAAAAAAGATAAGAGCATTGTTTGAATCTTCCCATGTTAGCATTCATTTTTTGTAAGTTAAAATTGTGATGGGAACCAGATTCATCCGCTTTTCTTTTAGAACACTGCCTTTTATCTCATTAGGCTTCCATGGAAGGAAGAACAATGAAAAACATTAGTACTAATGATGAGCTATCATTATGTAGTGGGTAACAAATTTAGGATCATATGATGCATTTCAAACACTGTAAATGCTAATTTAACATCATACATATATTGCATAACTTATTAATTATAATGCAAAAGATTAAGAATTAATTCCTCAAGCTAATTCATAATAAAGCCACTAACTAGCTGCTCAGTAAGTAGCTTTAAAAACCAAAGTACAAACTGCATGATCACACCATCATGAACAAACAAGTCATATTTCCAATTTTCCATCACTCCTGCAAGAACAACATATATTAAATTTCTTAACCTCGAGCTAGGAATTTGTTTAATAGAACTAAAGTGTAACTTAAATCAGTTTCAAAATTCATACTCCTTTTCTTATTGCATCACTCCTCCAAGAATGGAAGAAAGATAGAAAGGTGCAAAAGCAACAATACTTTTTTTCTTTTTCTTTTTTTTGGATAAAGAAAGTAACAACACTTTCCAGAAAACAATCTTTACAACAAACAAAAACAACAATGCCTCAATCCCAAAATAGTTGGGAGTGCCTATAAGGACCTTCCATATTCATTCGACACTATTTTGACATAATTCATCCCAAAACTCTGAAATCTGTCCATCAAAGGCAAATTAGGAATCCTCCATTACTAGATGTCATCATAATTGGCTAGTTTACACCAGTCATCCAGCTTAGTGGGTGTTTGGATAGACTTATTTTTAGGGGCTTTTGACTTTTAAGCACTTACTAGTTTTGGAGGTGTTTGGGTAACACAAAAAGTGCTTAAAAACACACTTATAAAGCTAAAGAAGTACGAGAAAAGCCAAAAGCTAAAAGTTGGGGGTTCTGGCTTTTAACTTATAAATCACTTAAATAAAGCCAATCTAAACATATACACACACACACCCAACCCCACCCCACCCCCTAAGTAATTCCTACCCTTATCTGGAATAGGGGCTGACAGTGTGAATCTCAAAATATTTATCTTACATCAGATACAAAACTCACAGAGGCGTGGTTTATCATAAACACAAAAGGAAATAAAAACCAAGTACAAAACCTATAAAATCCTCGAGTCCTTTCCCTACAACTTGTTCTAGTCAAGTTATCCATAAGGCGATAGAGAAGTAGATTGCCATGGAATATACTGAAAGCTTCGCCAATGATAGTTCATGAAATATTAACTCTCATACAGTTATCCTGACACATACACACAAAGATAAATATGAGTGTGCAAGCGGGGCGGCATAAACAGGGGACCCACACGAGTCAGCATTCAGCTTATTTACATCTTTTTCATATACTTATAATCACAATTTCCACAAGTCAATGTATCAAACTCTTTTTTTTCCTTGAGCAAATTACTCTTAATAGCTTGTTATATGAAGCAAATGGATTATATTTCAAACTCAAACATTGCCTTTATAAGATAATTATATATATATTCATATATCCACAACCCATATTCTGAGGGTGTTTGGAGCAAATTACTCTTCTTTTCTTTCCTTTTCTCATGATTGCTACCCAAAAGAAGCATTCCTTCGTATTTAGTAAGTTGCATTCTAATGAAATCAGATTCATCCTCTTTTTTTAGTTCAACACTTTTATCTCATTATGCTTTCGCAGATGAAAAGAAAATGAAAAAAAGGCTGCATTTATGATGAGCTATCATCAAGCATTTTACAGGTAGTGGCGTAGTTAGAAAAATTTAGGTTCATATGATGGTCAAATACAGGACATGCCAATTCACCATCAAACAGATGTTGCATAACATATCAATTATATTGCAATAAAGCAGGAATTAACTTCCCAAGTTACTCATTCATAATAAAACTAGTAGCTTACATACCATCACAGACGAACCAGTCGCATTTCCGTCGCTAAGCAAGAACTACATAAATTAAGTTTCTGAAAACTTGGTTAAGTCATTTGCTTAGTGGAACTAGAATGTTAACATAAATCAGTTTAAGAACTTGTACTCCTTTTCTTATTGCATCATTCCTCGGTAGCGGAAGAAAGAAAGATGAGAAAGTAATAGTACCATCCAGTAAGCTACCTCTACAGCAAACAAAAGGAACAACAACACCTCAATCCCAAATACTTGGGATTGCATATATGCACCTTCCAAATCCATTCTACACTCTTTTGACCTGTACCATCCCAAAATTCGAAAGTTTCTCTCTTAAAGACAACTTGTCAATTCTCTAAAACTATCTCATCACAATTTGGCAAGTACACTAGCCATAGAAATCCTACTCCTATTTAGGGTAGGGTCCAACAGTGTAAATCTCAACGATATGGAATCTAGCATCCGATGCAAAACTAACATAAGTTCAGTTTATCATAAACACAAAACGAAAACAAAACACAAGTACAAAACCTATGAAATCCTCAAGTTGTTTCCCAACAACTTATCTAGTCAAGTTATCCATAAGCTGATGGAGAATTAGATTGCCACGAAATATACCGAAAGCTTCACAAACGAACAATTCGTGAAATATTAACTATCATACACTTATCCCACACAGGGAATATATTCCATGAAACAATTCATGAACTAGGCTGCTGGGGAACATACTGAAAGCTTCGCGATAGATTTAAAAGTAAATAACTAACTTGCAATCAACGTTCAGCTTATTTTCATCTTTTTCATATCCCAAATATCACAATTTCCACTAATCAACCTATGAACACCTTCTTTACTTCCTTGAATAAATTAATCTTAGTAGCTTATAATATGAAGCAGTAGCTATATATATCAAAATCAAACAATGCTTTTACAAGATTATCATATCCATAACCCATATTATGAGGATTTTTAGGGTAAATTATTCTTTTTTCTCTTTTAGTTTCATGATCGCTCGCCCAAAAAAGCATTCTTTTCCTAGTTTTTCTAAGCAGCCAAACATACTTAACAGTAATTTTCCCGTGTTCCCCGCAAAAGCTCCAATTTATGTACAATACATCTCCCAAATTCACAGTAGCAAAAATGCATTTGTGTAAGGGAGCGAAAGAAAAGAGTATTTACCGCGCAAGCAATGAAACTGAGGATATGAATATGGCGATGAGTAAGAGTCCATTGAGAGAGTTGAGGCGTTGACGAAGATCCAATGGTGGAATTCAAATTAGAGGTAATCAGCGGCTCAGATGATGAAGCGGTTACCGCTTGGACCGAAGGAGATGCCAATTGGCATTGCGGCAGTCGAATACTAAATCTCCGGCCGGAAACCAAGTTTTTGGTAGCTACTTGGTCGGAATTGTTGAAGAACAACGGCGACGATAGCTGCAACTTGAGTATACTTAACATTTGTCAATTGGTTCAATGTGTGTATACACGCTCAGTGTGTGTATATCTGTGTGAAAAATGGCCGCTCGTCGCCATTTTCGAAGTTTGGAGCAAAGGGGTGTAAGGGCATTTGTGGTATTTTCTTATTTGTGGCCACTCCTATTCACGGCGTGTTTGGCAAATATTTTGGAATCATTTTCTGTGGAAAAAAAAGTTCAAATCAAATAGTAGGTGTTAAATTATAATGTTACTATTTAGTTATTAAAAGACTAGGTTTTACAACAATAACATACTCAGTGAAATTCTACAAGTGGAGTTTGGGGAGGGTAAAATATACGCAGACCTTATCACTACCTTATAGAGATAGAGATATTGTTTTCACAGAATCCTCGTTCAAAAATCACGTATTTTAAGTAGAAGATACTAGATATAGAAGAAAAACAAAAGGAAAAGAGAAGAAAGAACATAAGCAAAATGACTAATAATGAAAAGCAAATGATAGTATGTAAATATAATAAAAGTAATAAATATAAGATGGATAATGACAACATAGGATATAAAGACACGACTAGTCTTACTAACTTATTATATCACAAGACCAGACATCAACATACCCCTACTAGTCTATTAGTCATCTATCCTAATGGGCGATCTCCACTCCTAGAGATAAAAGACTAGGTTTTATATTTTAAAATTTGCTACAAACCTGTTCTGGGATAAAAAAAAAATTGTCTTAACCTTCTTCATGGCCCTAAAAAAATTTTAAAAAAAAACTACTAGTTTTTTTTAATCATATTTTTCACATATTTTGTCCAAATCAAGTTAGGGGTGACCTCTGTGGCAGACAAGATGAGGAAAGCGAGACTATGATGATTTGGACATGTGCAGAGAAGAAGTATCGACACTCCTATTAGGAGGTACTAGAAGTTGGATTTAGAAGTTACGCGGAGGGGTAGAAGTAGATCGAAAAAATATTGGGGGGAGGTGATTAGACAGAATATGATGCAACTCCATATCACCGAGGACATGACTTCAGATAGAAGGGAGTGGAGGTCGCGTATTAGGGTAGAAGGTCAATAGGCTGGTAGGGATAGGATGGTGTCTAGTCTTGAGATATAGTAAGTTAGTAGGATTAATCGTGTATTTATATCTGGTGTTGTTATTGTCCGGCTTATATGGTTACTTTTATTGCATTTATATATTATCTTTTGCTTTCCACGTTACATCTAGTATCTTCTGTTTTTGGGGCCTGCGGAAACAATTTCTCTATCTCTATGAGGTAGTGGTAAGTCTGTGCACATTTTACCCTCGTCACACCCCACTTGTGGAATTCCATTGGGTATGTTATTGCTTTATTTTTTCATTTAGACGAATATTGAATCTACCTCAATGTCAATTGCTATTACACGCAATCCATTCTTCTTTAGCACGTTGAAATTATCCATATGGCTGAGAGCCCTCATATTTGCTAAATTTATTTTTTATAGACATCATAATTCACATGCAACTCACATACACTAAAACTAGTTATTACAAAATATCAATCAGTCAATGGATATAATAATCATCATTTTTCTGCAAATTTTGAATTAAAATGGATTAGTTACTCAATTACAAATTTTTAGAATAATCATATAAAATTTGATTGTAATGGTCTTGTAGCTCAGTTGGTTAGAGCGTTGGTCTTATGAGCCGAAGCTTGGACAATATACATATTATAATTTTCTAGTAAAGGGTGTTCAACTAACCACCCTTCGCCATGGCTTTAAGACGACGTCTTGTTAGACGTTACACGTCTAAAAGCCAGCTGGAAATCCGCCCTTCCTCGGGTCACTTACAGCAATAAGCTTTCCTAACTTTGATGACTTGAATTCTTGAACAACAAGTTGGCAAATTGTCCCTCCAGCAATACTCTTTAGGACATGTCCGTTCTTTTGAAGGGCAGCCCGTATTTTTGCTGGAGCCTCAATGTGATCACCTGTCACGATTGTCCAATTCTCGTATTGTAGCACATTCGGAATCAACTGCAAAGTACAACACCATGAAGGTTCAATAATTTTTGAAAATCAGAAAATTGGAAGAAAAAGGAGAGTAATGATCATACAATCACAGGCAGTACATTGTAGGTATAAAGATAAGGTTTGCATACACTCCAGACTCATTAGACCCCACTCGTGAGATCACATTGCGTATGTTATTGTTGTATTACATCAATATGCATAAAATTGTTTGGATGTAAACAAATAAGGATTGAATAATGTATATTCTCTTGCCTTATGTGCCATTTAACATACAAGTTTGAGTCATAACTGCATATTCCAATTACTCAGTCTGTCAGCCGTTAGCAATCTGTTTTGAATTTGTAACCACAAGGTAAATACAATCTTAGGCTCCATATTACATTAGGATGTTGCCCAATGTGATTGAATTATGTTTGTCTAATCAATCCTTTCTTTGTTTATGTAATAAGTATGGATCCATCGAATCCATAACTTGTCCTCATTTCTGGCCAAATCCCAGCAGAGCTTTGCGAGTGCAGCTTTGTTCCACAGCTTAAGATTGATCAAATTCATACCACCTGCTGATCAAATTCTATTCCAAGCCACTAGGGCTCTCTTAGTTATAGTATTGACGCCTGACCAAATAAAGCTTCTACAATAAGCATCAATAGCTTTAAGTACATTGGCAGGCAATAGGAATAGTTGAGCCCAATAAGATTGTACTCCAACAATGACTGTTTTCATCAATTGGATCCTCCCGGCATAGGATAGTTGTTTGGCCATCCATGAGGATATTTTGGCCTCTATGTTCTCAATTAGTGGTTGCCACTGCATGAGGCTTAACTTTCTGGTCGTCGGGGGTACTCCTAGATATTGGAAAGGCAAGGTACCTTGTCCAAATCCTTGGTAGTGACCGATTCGTTGAGCTTTATCTGGAGGTATTATTCCACCTATGTAGAGGGACCTTGTGTTCAAGCTGGGAAGCAAACCAGAGGCAGAGGAAAATAGCACAAACTTGCTATGAAGTTTTGTCATAGTGTTGTATTCTCCTTTTGCGAAGAGTAATAAGTCATCGGCAAAGCATAGGTGAGTGATTCCTAGTCTGCACATCCAGGATGATATTTGAAATCCTTGTCATCTTTTAGTTCATTAAGATTTCTACTTGGATATTCCATTGCGGTGGCAAATAAGTATGGGGTGATTGGATCTCCCTGTCTCAACTCCTTAGCTGCATCAAATGGGCTTGAGGACCCGTCATTGATAATAAGAGGCCAGTCCGGAGCATTAAAGCTCCCGCTATGTGCATGGTTCGGGGAAGATCCCGACCACAGGGGTTTATTGTCCGCAGCCTTACCTTGCATTTCTGCAAGAGACTTGAACCTATGACCTCCTGGTCACGCGCCAACAACTTTACCAGTTACTCCAAGGGTCCCTTCATTGATAATAGTGGAGTAATTAACAGTAGTGAGGCACCCAAATATCCACTAAATAAATCTAGTAGGAAACCCCAATGCTTCCGTAACTTTTGAGATATGGCCACTCTATTGAGTCGTAAGCCTTTTCAAGATCCACCTTAATCATACATCGAGGGGATATGTGCTTTCTACTGTATTGTGCATCCGTACTTGTCACCTATTGTATTGTATGTCATTACTTTAAATAAAATGTTTGTTTTGACTGTAACTTAAATCTTAGTTATATTGTACAATCAAATGCATTGTTATTTAACAGTAAAAAGAGCCTTTGTTATATAAACTTGGGTGTGATCGTGCCATCACCTTTTCCCTCTCGTCTTGCCCTTGTTATTTAAGAATGCTATTTTATTTTTATCCTACCTATTTTTTTTAATAACTCTATAACTCATACCGTTTGTTATAGTGTAAGCTTTATTCTGCGGATTTGTAGTGAGTGACATTGTAAATGACAGGAAACGGAAAACAATCTATCTAAAAATTATATTCGTCAAAACAGTACAGTATAATACTATGCAATATGATACATTATGAAACGATATGTAAAAAAATGATTAAGAAAAACGTCGGTTGTAAGTACCTGATGGTAATATCTTGGAGCCATTACGGAAGAGAAGGGATCCATTCCCCTTGCAAAATGATTCAGAAAAACCTCAGTCGTACCAGCAATGATCATCGCTCCTCCACTTGCACCAACAACAGCTCTTAGTTGTCCACCCTATTTGTATTACAAATAAGGTTCAAGTCCATAGAAAATGCTACGTCAGCTCCTAAATATTAGTCGTGTAGGGCGTAGCCAAGTAGGGCCAACCAGCCAAGGGGTTCATGCGAATTCTCTTTGGTGGAATATTACATCGGTGATACATGGTTAAAATTACTTTTTATGCATATGCCCTATTTGGCTTTTTCATATGTTTACTTTTCATTCTTTGAACCCCTTTAGTAAACATTCTGGCTTTGACATTGTTAGTCGCTTTAAAAAATTAGACCTTGTTCCTACAACGCCTGATTGATTCGATCAGGCACTCACCATTTATTTTCATTCTTCAAATCTTTGGCAGTAGGAGAAAACCATATTCAACTCTTTTAACGATATTAAATAAACCAAAAGCACTGCCCTCCTCTGTATCTATCCCAGGGATGGAAGGGCAGAGGCCTTTGGTGTAGGCGGATTTGGTCGGAGAGATGTAGAAATAGTACTTTTATGATTCATTACGAGTCCAAGGACTTTTTTTCTTCTAGGAATCTGTTAAAAGCATCGAAAGATGAATAATATGGACAGGACGTAGTATCATTTCATAAAGTCGTCTCTTCCATTTTTCATGCTAATTTACGATTAATTGTATCGCTAAAGTGAACTCTAAGTACAGAAAACTTGGATAAATTGAAAATCTTACCTTGAGAATGATAGTAGGTGTCATTGATGACAATGGCCTTTTGCCTGGATGGATAAAATTTGCAGGTGCTGGTGGTGGAACATTCTCGGAACGTTTTGCAGGAATGGAGAAATCATCCATTTCATTGTTAAGAACTATCCCAGTACTCGGTGAGAGATACTTAGCACCAAAGTAAGCATTTATGGTGGTTGTCATTGAAACAGCATTTCGTTCACTGTCCACAATGGACATGTGGCTGGTACCATGATCATTGATCTGATTCCACCTATTGTCAAAATTGTCACATTTCAACAATGATTTAAGTGACATACAAATGCTGGTATGTAGAGTGCTCGAAATAGGTTAAACGAAAGGAACTATAATCATAATTTCTTGAGGAATTAGTTGAAGTTGCTTACTTGCCACCATAGTGATTGGGATTGAAAGTCATGTTGTCATATATGGTCTTCTTCAACTGTTTCGCGAATTCTGTTGAAAGCATATCATTTACGACATTTTTAACCTTAGCGAAATCTGGATCACCAAGGTTCATCCTCAATGCAAATGCATGTTTCAGGGATTCAATTTGTCGATGAATTAGAAGGGAGCTCGGACCTTCTGTGGGGAATCCATATTGTGCAAGAATGTTCAGTATCTGAAGACGACTAGTGTAAGGCATTTTGCAAAAGGGGTAGTCACAATAATGACTAAAAGAAAAATCGGAGAGCACATTTTTATTTACTTAATTATATACTCAACATATACTTACTAGCACCATTGCAGCGCCTCCTGCTGAAGGAGGTGGCATACCAATTATCTTGAATCCCATTACATCTGAAGTAATAGGTTCTCTTATTCGAACTTGATACTGCTGCAGGTCTTCCATTGTCAATATACCTCCGGATTTTCTTATATCCTTGATCAATTTGACCCCAATCGATCCGTTGTAAAATGGTCTAATTCCATAAGCGGAGAGTGCTCTTAGTGTTTTACCTAGCTCTTTGTTAGAACATATATCTCCTATCCGCAAAAGGCTACCATTAAATGTGAACAAATCATGAAGTCCTTTATCAGCCATTATATCTGATTCACTTCTGAGCATTTGCATGTGAAGATACGGAGAAATCTTGAACCCGCTATGAGCTAGATGTGCAGCTGGCCTCACAAGCCTTCTCCATGGAAGCTTCCCATATTGTTTCCACGCGTTGTAAAGGCCAGCAATTTCTCCTGGAACTGCTATTGAAAGAACTCCGCTAGCTTTTAGAGCAGCATTTTGTGCATACATATTCTGGACAAGAAATATATGACATGACTTGTAAGAATTCTTCCATCCTCCAGGTCCTTAAGTCCATTTATAAGAACTTGAAGCAATATCGATAACATAACTAGCAATATAATACATAATCTACGTGACCAAATGGAAACGTGCAAACAGAATTCTGATGAGTAAGAAATAAATTGTCAGCACTTACATTAACCACAACCACTCCAAGTCCAGTTGAGGACATTTCAATGTAAAAATACATAGAACATGAGAAATCATCACTTTATTAACTCATTATCTCAGCTCTAGCTCTAGCTCTAACATCCTCTGAAATTTCGATACTGATGCATTCCCATTTGCTCTACTAACTTCATCTATGGATGATTACAAATACTATTTTCCACGTCTATATGTCTGTGCGACTCTGTATAGGACTAAACATGTATGTTCATAGTCGTACATAGATAAATGAAGTACGAAACTTACTAACACAATTGTGTTCATTCCTATTCGATATTATCCAAAGGTTTTAAAACAAAATGAAAAACCATTAGTTTTTAGTTAAAACGTCTTGAACATCATGCACTTATAGGCTTGCTTAATAGAACAATCAAAAAATTGCAAGAGGTTCAAATACCTTAGAGGCTTTCTTGGGAGCAGTTTCTCTCATATCAAAGGCTTGTGCTTTTCCATCTGCTGATCTTATTAGCATGAATGCACCTCCGCCTATGCCACTAGACGCGGGACTGACAACTCCCAAGCACAATGCTGCAGCAACTGCTGCATCCACAGCATGGCCTCCTTCTCTCAGGACATTTCTTCCAATCCTCGAGCATCGACCATCATCAGTGGCAACAACACCATGATTTGCTTTTATTATCTCGCGTCTATCATAGGCTAAACTCGTACTTGTTCCTGATATTACCAATAGTAATGCCAACAGAAGCAGAAATCTAGAGCAAGGCCACTTTGACATCAACAGAGCTGTAAAATGAATTCATTAGTAAAGTCCTCAGCTTTCATAACAGACAATCAGAGTCGGATCCAGGATTTTGAGTTAGACAGATAGCTAGGGATAAATTATTTATACATATTAAGTGAACTTCCCCTGTCAACAATCTAGAAAGAGGAAAATTTCAACAAATTGAGTTCATTCTTTGTCTGAATTTGTATTTAAAGAAAAAATGAAAACCAGAACCATTTTTGTTTTATGAAGTAGGCTCCCTTTATTACACTCTTGTGTTGCGATCCTTCTCCAAATCCTACATGAACACGTAATGCTTCATGCATCGATCTATCTTTTTATACATTAAGGGGTCGTTTGGTACGTGGGATAAGGTGAAATTTCTCAAGATTAAGCTTGACAATTTATATTGAGAATTGAGAGTATTTTGTCCTATTTCCAAGGATTATAATCCCAAACTATAATCTTGAGATAATTTACTGCTAACCAAATGATAGAACTTCCACTCCCCATAGTAAACGACAACATATTCTGTGAAATTTCACAAGTAGGTAAAATATACGTAAACCTTACCATTGTAAAGTAGATAGATTGTTTCTTGGAAACCCTCGTCTCGAACTACACATAGTAATACTCTATTCAAAGAAAAGGCTATTGTGAAAACTATAACAATGAATTTTTTTTTTCCATTTCTTTGTAACTATTTGAGCAAAAGAATAACAAAATTTTTTTGAAAATTATATGGATAAGAAAAATAATCAAAAAAAAAAAGAAACAAAAACAAAATCTACATCACTTACAAGTAATGTTCATCCTTTAGAGCTGGAAAAAATCTTGCAGGCTAAGAGGTTGAACTTAGACCAATTCAGTGTAAAAAAAAGTTTTTATATTATTGGAATTTTGAGAGTTGGGGGACCAAACTCTAATTATTTAAGTTAAGTTAAATTCAAGATTCGTTTATGTCACATGACATATCATTATTTTAATTTATGATTCATTTAATTTTAGATGTATCTTATCTTGTTCACACTTAAAATATTCAAATTTAGACATGTTAGATATTAAATATTCCGTATTAAGCGGATCTATTTCTTTAATTTCTTTATATGATTCGAATTGAGTTAAATCGAAAATTTATTTTTTTAATGAAAAATTAATCAATTAAAAATGATAATGACATGACACTAAAAAAATCTCTTGCATTCAAAACTAAAGTATCCAAAAGATGCTATGGTGGAAAAAAAAAATAGAATTTAGTGCCACAGCAATCAATGAGCTTTCCTTTTCTTTGGCCAACTTTTTTTTAATTATTTTTCACGCGGTGTTAGAGTTTATATTAAAATTTTAGTTAAATTTAAATTGAGTAACGCGAAATTTATTTGAAGATAGTGCTTCTAATAAAATTTTATTCATATTTAAGATTTAAATTCGAAAACTTTAATTAAGAGTAAAATTGTCTCATCATTACACCACGATCATTGTATTAATTATTTTTTTTTGGCTAATATTGTAACATATGCGTGGCTTTTTAAATTTTAAAATATCAGGTAGTCTGTCTATTTTTAATTTTTTAATTTAGTTTGATTATTAATTTATATATTTTTTTCAATATATTAAATTTATTATTTTTAAAGAATGATTTAGAAAAAAATAATTACTAATTATTTCAAATCATGATTTTAGTCATGGCCAAATTCATTTTATGCACGAATTATTATTTTAAAAAGTGTGTTATTAAAACAATACTAAAATAAAGTTTATAGATTTTGTCTGTATAATTATACCTCATAAATATAGAAAAGTTATTTGTCTCATGCATATAAAACGGGAAAAAACAAATTAGGTACATTTGTCTAAAAAAAATTCATCAAATATTCAGTCGATTTCTTCTTCTTCGTGCATAAAATAGATTTAATCATAATTAAAATCATGATTTAAAATTTATTATTTTTTTGAACTCGATTTAATTTTATTTGATTATCATACGTGACTAACACTTCAAAAGACGATAGAATACTCAGGGGTGGCCCAAAGAAGAATTGACTAATGGTGCATTGGTGCTGGGGCATTTATTGTATGAAAAATTATTTGGACGAGTATTTTTTAAAAATGATTATTAATTTTAGCGATATTTTTTATTTATTATTAATTATAGGTCCAATATATAACAATATTACGATAAATATGCACTTATATTAAAAGTGAATTATGTATGCAATATAAATATATTATAAGTAGTTATAGCTATATTGTACTTGTTTGGTAAAAGAAATTGACATAATATATATTAATGAATCTGATAAATATATTATCCATCAATAAAGCTTGTATTATATATATTTAATAAATTTTTCTTTGTAAATTTGTAATATGTACTGATAGAGATTTGTTAATTCTCCTTAAATCAATATATTTTCAACATTTCACTAACTTTGGTTTTTACCTATTTTATTGTATCACATTATTACTTATTTTCTTTATTTTGTCTTTGCTTATATTATTCAACAATCACGTTTTATTTTTTTTACTTTACTTTTCTTTTATAATAACTTTATCATATATTTTACTTTTTTATATAATATTATAAATTTATTTTCAAGATATTGATCTGTCACTATGTTATAATGAATAACTATATAACTTAAGAATAATTGCAAATTCAATTTTTGAATGTATCATAATGTATATTTATTGTATATCTATATAAGTAATCTATGTTGTATAATCAGAATATACTTTCTATGTAAATTCATTGTATATTTATTTTTAATGATTTTTGACTATTTTTTTTATGTAAATAAAATATGGATATATTTTATTATAAATTAATTAACTATATATATATATATTAAATTATTTAAACATAATATTATTTAAAATAATATAATATATTACGAATTGATGTGTAACAACCATCCAAACAAAGTTACTAACATAATTGTTTATGAAGTTATTATGAAATATCTTCATTTTTATTAATTAATTTTTTATTATTTGTATCAGAATATGTTTATAGAGTTATCACATTATAGATTTCATTAAAAGTTGCTAACATAATTTTTTATTTTGTTTATTTTATTATAGAATAACATTAAATTATATACTCATTCAATATTTCTTCTTTTCTTTTTTTAGATAAAACATTTTATGATTTTTTAAAAGAAGTATAAAAAATATTGATTATATAAGGGGAGAATAGATTTTTAAAATTAGGAAAATGGAAAGAATTATTATTTTTTCAAAGTTGAGAAAGGAGTTTAATTTTTTAAAATAAAATTTGGAGTGTGTAAATAATATTTAGACCTTTTTTTTAATATATATATATATATATATATATATATATATATATATATATATATATATATAAAAATCATATGTTTCAGTTCCTCTCCTTCTCATTAAGCGAAGTGAACTAAACCAACAACAAAAAAAACCCTTGAAAAGGCGCCACCGTTGCTTTTTCCTTCCGAGTATCGCCGCCGCCGTCTCTTCCGCCGCCATCTCTGCCGCCGACGAAGCCGCCGTTGATACGTGTAATTTCCCCACTTCTTTTTTTTTTAAAATTTGACTGGTTTTTAGACGTTAATTCAATTGGTTGAGTTGATATTTAGCTTTTTTTTTTTGCCGATACATAATAGTAAAGCTGTATTGGTATTTAGTTTTGCTCCAATTCGTTTTTTTTTGGGGAAGTTTCTAATGTAGGGTTTATATGGATATTGTGTATCTGTAACTATAGTAGATTGTTTATCATTTTCTTTTGAATAACCAAATTTAGATGTGTTGAACGAAGCCGCAGACATACATAAACAATTTTGTCGTTCTCTTTTTTCATTAATTCTCATCGTACTGAAATACATGTATTCAATACAAGAAGGAGAAAACCTATTGTGCTATTTTAGGTAGAATTCTACTTAAGGTAATATACATATAAGCAACAAATAAGTATTAATGTAATAATATTTCCTAGAATTACAATCTCCCGTCCCCCTCAAGTTGGTGCATAGATATCTATCATGCCCAACTTGTCAATTGCTTCATGAAATGTTTTAACTGGTACTGCCTTTGTGAGGATATCTGCGAGTTGGTTTGTAGACTTTACATATGGAAACTGGATGATCTTCTGATCAAGTTTTTCTCTAATGAAATGACGATCCACTTCAACATGTTTAGTTCAATCATGTTGTACTGGATTTTGTGCTATTTGAATAGCAGATTTATTATCACGAAACAACTTAATAGGTCCAGAACTTTCAATTCCAAGATCATGAAGAACTCTTTGAATCCATAATAGCTCACATAAAGCATGCGTCTTACCTCGAAATTCTGCTTCTGTACTTGATCGAGAAACAAACCTCTGCTTCTTACTTCTCCAGGTAACAAGATTACCTTTAACAAATGTGAAGTATCCTGAAGTCGATCTCCTAGTTGAGCGATCTCCAGCCGAGTCAGCGCCGGTGTAGCCTTCAACAATGGGTGCTTCATTCTTTGAGTACATCAACCCTTTTCCAGGAGCTTTTTTCAAATACCTTAAGATCATATGGACTGCATTCATGTGTTCTACACTTGGAGCTTGCATAAACTGGCTCACTACACTTACCGCATATGCAATATACGGTCTGGTATGAGTTAGATAGATCAACTTCCCCACTACAGGTTGATAACGAACTTTGTGTGTTAATTGTTGTACAAAAGAAATTCCAAGTTGATGGTTCATCTCCATCGGTGTTTCAGCTGGTTTGCAATCAAGCATTCCAGTTTTTGCCAATAAATCCAATACATACTTTTGCTGGGAAAGAGAGATTCCCTTTCGCGACCTTGACACTTCAATACCTAGGAAATATCTCAATTGTCCTAGTCCTTCATTTTAAACTTGGTGGCTAAGTACTGTTGTAGTTTCTCCATTTCCTCAGAGTCATCACCAGTTAATACCATATCATCTACATATACAATCAGTGCTGTTACCTTTCCCCCATTGTGTTTAATAAACAAGGTATGGTCAGACTTACTTTGTAAGTAACCAACAGACTACATTTCCGACGCAAACCTCCCAAACCAAGCTCTAGGAGACTGTTGTAGCCCATAAAGTGATTTTTTCAGTTTGCATATTTTTCCTTTATGCATTGGTCCTTGCTTAATGCCTGGTGGAAATTCCATGTATACTTCTTCCTCTAAATCACCATTTAGAAAGGCATTTTTTATATCAAACTGCCATAAAGGCCAATCTCTATTCACTGCAACAGATATAAGAATACGAATGGTACTGAGCTTGGCTACTGGTGCAAAAGTTTCTTGGTAATCAACTCCATCTTCTGAGCGTAACCTTTCGCTACTAGCCTCGCCTTGTATCTATCAATGCTTCCATCAACTTTAAGTTTCACAGTGTATACCCATTTACAACCAATTGTCTTTTTTTCTCTTGGCATTGGAACCTATTCCCAAGTTGAGTTTCTTTGCAAAGCTTCCATCTCTTCATTCATTGCGTTAGTCCATTTTGGATCTATTAATGGCTCGTGCACACTACTAGGAATAGATACTTGGATAATTGATCAACAATTAGAGCATACAAATCTGATAATCTATGACTTGAGATATAGTTGTTAATTGGATATCTGGCCTTGGTTCTAAGATCAAGTTCATATTGTTTTCTGGGGGCACTCCTGTTTAATCTTGGTGGTAATTGAGAGGAAGGGGTATTGAGAATTACCTGAGGTGCAACATCTTCTTGAACATTCTGTGGAGACTCTTCAGTTGATGGTGTTAATATGGGGTCTTCTACAATACCTTCATTGCCGATTGATACTACATCACTCTCAGATAGATTTGGCAAAGCTGGAGACTGTATAGGCTGATTAGAGGGAATCTCTTCAATCACATGTGTATTCTTACTCAATTTTCCTTGCAATTCTTCCAAGTCTAAGATTTCAACTTGGTCCGGTTGAACTCAAATATCTTTCTTGTCCAGATCAAGTGCTTCACTTGCATTCTCTCCATAAGGGGTTGAACTGGAAACTCCCCCTCCAAATAAGGTTCATTCTCATGAAAGGAAACGTCTAACGTAACATGCAACTTCTTAGTTTGAGGATCATAGCATTGATACCCTTTCTGGAAATCTGAATAGCCAACAAATACACATCTTTTTGCACAGGGATCTAATTTTCCTCTCAAGGCTTTTGGAATTTGGACATAGACTGTACATACAAAAACTCGAGGTTCAAGGTTTAGCAGATGTGCTATTGTACAAAATGACCTTAACTTTTGTTGAGGAGTTTGGAAGTCAATAACTTGGGAAGGAGCTCGATTGATAAGATAAATAGCTGACTTTATTGCTTCTCCCCAATAAAAGTGAGGCATGTTCATACCAAAAAGAGAGGCACGAACTACTTCCAAAATTTGTCTATTCTTTCTTTCTGCCAAACCATTTTGTTGTGGTGTATATGTGCAGGAAGTATGATGTCGTATCCCCAGCTGACTAAGATATTCTCCAACGAACCATCCATAAACTCCCTAGCATTGTCGGATTGCCAAATTTGAATTTTTCTTTGGTATTGAGTATGCACCATATTGTAAAATTCCTTAAATGCTTTACATGCATCACTCTTCTTGTAAAGTGAAGACACCCATGCCATTCTAGTACATCCATTGATACTACAACAACAACAACAACAACATATCCAGTGGAATCCCACAAGTGGGGTCTGGGGAGGGTAGAATATATGCAAACTTTACCACTACCTCATAGAAGTACATTCATTGATAAAAGTGATAAATATCGAGCTTTTGAAATAGAGGGGACCCTTGCAGGACCCCAAATATCCGAATGTATAACAATGAAAGGTTCTGAACATTTATTCAAACTTGGAAAATAAGGAATTCGATGGCTTTTTGCTAGTTCACAAATATTACACTGGAAATCTGAAACACCTAAATCAGAAAACAAACTTGGTCTAAGTGTCTTAAGATAACCAAAAGAGATGTGTCCTAGTCTCCTATGCCATAGCCATATTTTTTCTCTAGCCTTCTCAACTCCACTTGTATGGCAGGCCCGCCCGCCCAAATTTATGCTCTACATTCTCAGTCAACTCCAGATAGTATAGCTTTCCCCGTTTAACATCGTAACCAAGAGTCTTCTGGGTCGGAATGTCCTGAAAGATACAAAATAAAGGCCAAAAAGTTACAGTACAGTTAAGAGATGGGGTAATTTGGCTTACAGACAACAAGTTATTTTGGAGTGACGGCACCACCAAAATAGTATCAAGTGTCAAAGTACTAGACAATTCAACTCCGCTGTTACATTACATGTATTTCCATTAGCTGTAAAAATAACTTGTTGCGAGGATGGGTGAATGGTTTGTTACTTATTAGATTCTCTAGTCGTATGATCAGATGTTCCGGTGTCTATAATCCATGTATTTTCCTTAGAAGTGACGGATAAAACATCAATCTTACCAAAGTTACCTGGTTGAGCCAAATTGGCCGCAGGTTGTGATTGTTCCCCTTGTGTGGCTATTGCTGCTTTGCCAGTCAAGTTCTTTCGTGGTTTCTTTGAAAAATCCCACCAATCTGGATATCCAATAATCTCATAGCAGTGCTGTTTGGTGTGCCCTTTTTTACCATAGTGATTGCAAACAAGGTTATTTGTTTTTTCTGATGATGGATTACTTCGACTCTTTTGTGTTTCACGTTGAACCACCATGGATGAACTTTCAGGGATTGGTCTAGAGCTTCCCATGATTTGTCTTTGTTGTGCTTCTCTCCATACATACGCATAACGACTTTCCAAGTCCAATTTAGGATCTTTTTGCAAAATCTCACCACGAACTTGATCAAATCCCATATCAAGTCCGCTTAGAAATATGTGAACTCGAAGCCTGGCCACCATGGAATGTAAATGTACAATCCCTTCCACTGAATTCTCTTGAGAAGCTGTCCGATGGTCAATTTCTTGGAAAATTGCTACGAGTTCATTATAATAGGTAGAAAAAGGTCGACTATTTTGCTTGGTGGTGAAAGACTGCTGATTCAGTTCAAATAAGCGAGTCTCATCAGATCCATCATAGAAAGTTTTTGAAGCAGCTTCCCATATCTCCTTAGCCGTCGACAAGTGAATAAAATTTTGTATCAGATGCGGGCTCATTGAATCTATAAGCCAACTTCGAACTTTTTGATTTTTGATGATCCATGTGCCATATGTTGGATCAGTTGGTGATGGTTTGGTCAATTCGCCCGTAAGATATCCTACTTTTTTTCTTGCTCCAATACGCATCTCCATTAGTTGTGACCATAAAGGATAATTTGTTTCGTCAAGAACTACACCAATTGGAAAAGCAGAATTGTCTTGTTGGACTATGATTTGTAGTGCAAGATTATTTGATTGGGTTATAGAAGTGGCTGGAATCACTGGATTTAAGTTTGATTCGTTCATTCGGAAAAAAAAACAAATAAAGAAAGGATTCAGGGAAACGAAGAAAGAAAAAATTGTTTCTGCTTCATAAACGCTCTGATACCATGTTGAACGAAGCCACATACATATATAAACAATTTTGTCATTCTCTTTTCTTTAATCCTTATGGTACTGAAATACATGTATTTAATACAAGAAATAGAAAACCTAAAATAGCCTACTATGCATATAAGGCAACAAATAAGTATTAATGTAATACAATATTTCCTAGAATTACAATCTTCCCTAATCATGGAATTTGAATCAGATCTCTTATCTCCAATAAGATGGCAGTTGTGCTTACGATATGATTTTAATCGAGTGTTTTGTTTGTTCGTTTTGCGTAAAAAATACACCTAAATTGTACATTATTTTGAGTTTCATAGCTTAAGTATTAGGTGAGTGAGTTTTCTACCTAAACTATCATCGAATATTTATTGAAATACAACTCAACTATCATCGAATATTTATTGAAACATAGCTCAACTATCAGTTTTTTAGGTAGAAAAAGTAAATACTGATAGTTGAGTCGTGTTTCGATAAACTTTGATGATAGTTTAAGTAGGAAGCTCACATACCTGATAGTTCAGATATGAAATTTAAATAATGGGATACTTTAGGTGTGTTTTCCTTCGTTTCTTTTAGTAGAATTGTAAGTGAAAAAGAGAAGTTTCTATCTTTATGTTGGGGCATGGACATCTACTCATATCTTTTTCACATACTCGAATCATCTCTCCCTCAGTTCCCTTATTGTTTGCTATAGAGCCATTCCCACCTTATCTCAAATATCCTCATTCCTAATCTTTTTATCTTTCCTAGTATGCCCATGCATTCACCTCAATACTCTTCTTTCCACAACTCTCATCTTCTAAATATGAGAGTTAGCCAATATGAGAGTTAGCCAACACTACGCCCCGTGCATATTTTGATAGAATGATATGATTGTTAGAAAAAGGGAAGATGCGAAATTTACATCCCTTTCCTAGGGGATTTTAGGAAATATGTTTTTCTTTTGGAATATTACTTTTTTATCATTTGATCTAGTGACCTAGCAAATCAAGATTGCTTTCTATCTCCATGATGAAGAGACAGCATTTAGATATTGGATGTAGGTTGGGAGTTTCAAAGAAATTTGTGGTGTCACATATGCTATATAATTTAACTTCTTGTACACCATTGCTGTTGAATTTATCTTTCTTTTCGCTAGTGTTTTTATCTGCAGCAAAGCTATTGAACAGAATAACAGTTTTTGCTAGAGAAGTTTTTGTGTCTTCAACATAGTTTTTCCGTCTGTCTTGTTGATGCATTATGTAGTGATAAGTTTTTTAAAAACTTGGTACCGCGCTAGAGGGGCGGGACCTTTTAGCTAAAGAAGTTGTGGAAAGTTTCTTGTTATAATTAGACATATTGAAATTCTTGTCTGATGCGTCCAGTGCTCAGAATATAAGCTGTAACTAGGAGTTCTACCAAATTCTTTACCATAATAGTTTTTCTTTTTTTGAATTTTTGAATCTAGTAGCACAAAGATGAGTCTATCAGAGGAGGAGCTCTCAAAACTTTTCAGAGTTCGTAGGACATTGATGGAAATGTTGTCCGATAGGGGCTATCTTGTTGGAGAATTTGAGATAAATATGTCAAAACATCAGTTCCTTCAGAAGTATGGTGAGAACATGAAGAGAGAAGACCTTGTAATTCAGAAAGGCAAACGTAACAACAGTTCCGATCAGGTATGCTCTTTCAACAGTTTGTTCTGCTTTCTTGTCTAAGATTTTAATCTTAAATTGATGAAATCGGTGTTTGTTTTACTTCTTCAGCAAAAAATTGATTTTTTTCCAGGTTTTATGGCTTAAGTTACTACTTTTCTACTAGTATGTCACTTCATCAATTCAATGTATACCTGAGAATTTCATAAAGTATTTACTATCCATGTCTCAGCCATGTTCTTGGTTTGTTGATTCCAGATATACGTATTCTTTCCAGAGGAGCCAAAGGTTGGTGTTAAGACAATGAAAACTTATACAGAGCGCATGAAAAAAGAAGATGTTTTCCAAGCAATCTTGGTTGTACAACAAAATTTGACTCCCTTTGCTCGTACTTGCATAAGTGAAATATCTACAAAGTTCCACTTGGAAGTTTTCCAGGTGACTACTCTACTATTTCTACTATGAGCTGGGTCCTACTACTTGATTGAAGGATTGGAATTGTTATGAGATAGCTGAGGAGCTTAGATTACTCCTAGTTTTGTGATCATTTTATTTTTGGTACCTTTGGTATTTGGTTTCTTCAGTTTTGGTCCTACTACTTTTCATTTGAGCACCTGACACTACTCAAGTGTGTTGTTACGATACCGTTTATATTTTGAGACATATTATGTTGTTACCATTTACATTATGAGAAGTGATCTTTGTAGTAAAATGACATAATGATGATTACACTAAGGGTTAACCTAGCTATGTGTTCTGAACGAGAGGCTTGTTTCTGGGTTTCTCGTAATTAGTGTCATTCTTGTTCTTTCGGGTGGGAGGATGGGACACTTCGGTCACTTGTTACATTCGGTTTTTTATTAGGCTTCTAATTTTCTATTGTGTTGCATGCCTAGTGCTATTCAATTGGAATCTGTGGTCTGGTATGCTAAAAGTGATGGCAGCTCATTATGTAAAAGATATCACTGAGACTATGAATGGTTAATATGAGTAAAATATAGGATCATATTATGTTACATAATTCTGTGTTATATGTGGTTGATGCACCCTAAAAAAAAGTCCTCAATGTGTGTCCTAACTTGGAAATTTTTATATCTAAGATACCTTCTTCCAAACATTGACACCCAATGTTTTGGCAGATCAATATCTATGTCAAAACAAGACTTTTATGACCAGTTCTTCATAAAGTTTGTCTACTCACTTGCCAGATATTGCTTAGGAGTTAGGACCAATGGATCGAATAACGGTAGCTTTTTAAAAGTGGAGGGGGATACCGGTGTCTATACCAGCGAGCTTCAAAGCTGAAAATGACATGCAGCCGCTACCCTGTGGGTGTGCATGGGGTAAAACTCTCATTCGTGTGCAATAGCTCGCAGACCACACAAGAAAGGTAACCCACTTATTGCACTAGGCAAACCCGGTGCAAGGAGCTCAACCTAGAAGGCAGACCCTTGCTTTCACTGGCAAGGGATTTCGAACTTGAGACCTCCACATGGAAGTCCCAAGCCAAACCATTGGGCCACCCCAAAGGTTTGGTTTCTGGGATATTTTAACAAAAGATACTTATAGATATTAGTCTCCAATTCTAGTAGACCTTGTATCTGCTTACACCTTTCCATTTAATGGCATTTTCAAGTTTCAAAAGGATAGATGTTCAAATTCTCTAGAATTAGAATAGAAGTGCAAAGACCAATTGTGAAGTATATGAAGAATCTACGTCCTACTACGTGCAATATCCAAAATGACTAGCAGCCATATGGGGCTGCCAGTCTATGTCAGTGAAAAGGAGTAGTAGTTTAGGGATGAGACTGCTAAGAGCTGTCTAGACTCCTCATCAGATGGCTCATTTAGCAAATTGCATCTAAAACTAAAATGATGATAGACTTCGAAGGCCTTGTTCAAGTATAGGAGGAAATATAACTAGATGTCATTATGGATGAAACCATCGTAAACAACCTATACATGACTTCATTAGCTACAAGACAATGGCTTAAGACTATTGTACATTATATGGACAAATCGGCATTCTGTTCAGAATGACTTCACATATTTGAAAAATTTATCTATTGGGATTATTCTACAACTTTATGTTATCCATAGCTGGTATGGGTTTTGATAGAGAGATTCTGCTATCATTTCACTCATAAAGGATTATTTGGAAACAGACTCTTGCAAAATACAAGGTAAGGCTGTATGCAATGGATCCTTGTGGTCGGGCCCTTCTTAGACTCTGCACATAGCGGGAGCTTTAGTGTACCGATCTGCACTTTTTTCCCTCTAGAGGCGGCACTTCTGTTATTTCTTTGATTTGGGAATTTCGGGGCTCACTTGGCTTCTAATAAACACATTTGGATGTTTGGTTTCGTTATGTGATTGATAGTTGGTTATCTATTGTCTTAGAATGCTTAATCTTCTTAATCATTTTGATGTATGATTAATGTTCCAGGAGGCAGAGCTGTTGGTAAACATAAAAAATCATGTTCTAGTTCCTGAGCACCAGCCACTTACTCCTGAAGAAAAGAAGACTTTGTTGGAAAGATATACTGTGAAAGAAACACAGGTTCGTCTTTGTAATATTATTGCACTTGCTAACTTTTTCACCTCATGTATAAAGACCAGGCGACACGTGTTGCGTGCATAATGTCGAAAGCATTTTTGTAGAATTAGATGTGGTTAAGAGTGAAATACTGAAGTAAATAGAAATAACTAATTTACTTATAAATTTAATTCTTTGTATTCTCTTTCAACCCATTGAGAATCAGTTTACTGGAAGGGACACAATTGGAGATAGGAAAAAAAAGTAGATAGATAGATAAGCAGCATATTTCATTATAGTGCTAAAGTCAAAAATGTCTTGTTCCGCTGGTATTACAGAAAGAAATAACCATTTTGTTTTCTTTGCATCACCTACTATATGTGAAAGATTGTTAGATAAGCAGCATATTTCATTATAGTGCTAAAGTCGAAACTGTCTTGTTTCGCTGGTATTACAGAAAAAAAAAACCATTTTGTTTTCTTTGCGTTACCTATTATATGTGAAAGATTGTTGAAACCTTGTTATCTTCTGCTTCTTTCTATAGGATGATTGTTTTGTTAACCATCAATCATCTTGATTACCCTGCCATTGTTTTTACGCGTGCTATCTACATAGACGCGATTGATTGCTGTTGCCAATTTTCTATCTAGTTGAATGCCTAATATTTTCTTCTGCTGAAACAGCTTCCTCGGATTCAGCTCACCGACCCAATTGCTAGGTACTACGGGCTAAAACGTGGCCAAGTCGTGAAAATTATTAGACCAAGTGAGACTGCAGGCCGTTATGTTACTTATCGCTATGTGGTTTGAACTTGTTTTTTTTGATGTTTTCACCAGTTGTAAGAAGTTGACAAGAGTGGTCAAGTAATGTAATTGTTTGTTATCCCCCACCCTCGAAAAAAGAGCGATTGAAAATTTTGAGAACCTTCCATTGTCTGTATCCCTTATTTATCATGTAAACGCAGGGACATTTTATGTTCTTGAAACCGAGCATATGTTGGTTAACTTTTTCCATCTACTGCTGCTTTTCGTTATTTCTTATTTTGTAAGTGAAATTTGTCAAAAAAATTATCTATCGTGATTTTTAAATATAATTGTTTCAAATTATGTCATTTTAAAGGGGTTCAAAGCAAACCCTCAAGACTGGTGGTAATTGATTTGAGTCTTTGGCTTTGCTCCCTTTTAAGGTCTCAAGTTTGAAACCAACCTACTGGGTGCGGACAATTTTTGAGGGCCATCATCGGAAAAAATTGAATTGATTGTAGTGTACTTGCGGGAAGTTCCTCACCGAAAAAGGGGTTAAAAGCAAATATTTTTCTCAGTCTTATTTTTGGTAGTAATTTTGAAGACTAAAAACTCTTCAAATGGAGTAAATATTTAATAAAGAGGGATTATTTCTTAAGGATGGATAAAGGTGTACACTAGTCGATTCGATTTCGCTCCATTCGATTTTATGTATTATCGATTTGATTTATCAGTTTTTGATTTTTAAATATGTTAAATCGATAACAGGTTTTCGGTTTATTAGTTTTTAGTTCTTAATAGTTCGGTTTTCGATTTACTCAATAAGAAAATACTCATAAAAAAATATATGATTTCTCTAACAATTTAATACAATACAATAAGATACAACAAAACAAATAAATCAATTGAGCATATAAACTTAATAATATTCAATATTTGATCTCAAATCTAATTTACTTTCTAACAAAAGGGTCTTACATTAGAAACCAAACATATACACGACTTACGAGTATCGATTTAGTATCAAGTAATGTTAAATTATCAATGTTTAATATTATGAAGGGATAAAGTAATAAATTATTATAGTTTAATGGGTTATCAATTTATCCAATAACCCAATATTAAAATCCAAACCGAATCGATAACCTTCTTTTTTTAAAAAAATCATTAAAAATTCGACAACCATATAACCCAATAATTATAAATCAATAACATTTTTTTAATTTTAATTTATCGGTCAGTTCGACGTCTCCTATTGACTTTTATTGTAAAAAATTATTTTGGCCACTTATTTATTCTACACTATTTTATACGCCTTGGGAAGACTTCTTATTTTTCTTCGCACAATAATTCTATTTAATTTACCAGTGGGTTACATTTAATTATTTTTTCCAACTAAAGATGTATCTAAGTAGAGTTTCTTTTGAAATTTTGTTTCGAAATTTGAAGAAAAAGAAATGTCTCATCAGTATGATTCATCTTCTTCTTTAATTCCTCCTCTGATCGTTAAACCCAGTAAAGTTGACCTTGAAGCTGCAAACCTTGACCAACTTCAATGTCGAATTTGCCTTGAAAATGATGGTAAGTTTTTGATGACCCTTTCACTTTTCTCCCTTGATTTTGTTCTAATCTTCTATTATTATGTGTGTTGTTATGATTCTGTTTTTTATTTTAAGTGTAAAATTAGTTGCTTTTATGTAGCGGTAGAGCCAGGATTTCAATACACGAACTACTCATTGAGGTTTCGACATCTGTTATATATATACATGAAAAATAAGTTTAATTATTTATAAATAATATAATTTTTCGCTATAGGTTTCTGTGGAAGAATGACAAAAGTCTTAGATTGGTGGTTCATAGGATGGGTGGACACTTTACCAGACTAGGACAATTCTACTTCCTTTGAGCTAGCTTTTGGGGTGTGAGTTAGGTCCAAGAACTAATTTTACATGTATCCGGACTCTTCTCATCCAATGTTGGGCCCCCGAAAATTAAAAATTGTCCACGCACCAGATGCTAAGCACTGGGCATGAGGTAGGTGTTGAAGAATGACAAAAGTCTCACATTGATGGTTAATGAGATGGGTGGATACCTTACAAAAGGCTTAGACAATTCTCCATCCTTTGAACTAGCTTTTGGGGTGTGAGTTAGGTCCAAGACTTAATTTTTACATGGTATCGGGACTCTTCTCACCCAATGTTGGACCCCCGAAAATTAAAAATTGCCTACGCGCACCAGATGCTAAGCACTAGGTAGGGTGTTGAGGAATGACAAAAGTCTCATATTGGTGGTCAATGAGATGAGTGGACACCTTATTAAGGCTTAGACAATCTTCCTTCCTTTGAATTAGCTTTTGGGGTGTGAGTTAGGCCCAAATGTGTTCAAATATCCAAGTGTGTTTTTGTTGGTAAAACATTGTATGAACTTTCAAATATGGTTCCAGTATGATTTGATAACTGTGATGTCCGAGTCAGCTTGACCTCATGCCTGCCTTAGCAAATTGTTGAGTACCCTACTATCTCCCACCGACATAGGTACTGAGTAACGGATTTTGCCCCTTTTACCAGCTGAAAGCCTAAAATATTTTTTAGCCCTAAGTGAAGTTTCTGCATTATGGAGAGTCTGAACAAAATGAAAATTGACATGTGGGAAGTAGTGTCAGAGTTCGGATTTTCACTAAGGAGATTCAAAATATAAAGAAGTAGATAAAACAAAAACAACATACCCCGAGTAGTCCCACAAGTAAGGTTTGGGAAGGGTAGAGTGTACACAGACCTTATCCCTATCATGACAGGCAGTTGCGGAGCCACATAGTACTCATGGGTTCATCCGAACCCCCAACGGTGAAAATTTATACTATTTTTATATAGTAAAAATAATTGTTTATGTATATATAATAGATGTCGAACCCCCTTTCGTTAGTTCGTGTGTCTACTTCTTAAAATTTTGAACTCCTTAAAGAAAATTCTAGATTCGCCACTATTGATAGGTGGATAGACTGTTTTCGATAGATCTTTAGCTCAAGAAAGGAGAAAGCATAAAAGACAACACGTAGTTATAGAAAACTAAGAATGAGAAATACAAAAATAGTAAAATAATAAAATACCGAAAATAGTGCTAATACTACTAGCATGAGAGACAAGACGTAAAGAAGTAAACACATGAAAGATATTCATCCAAGGGAATTCAACATCAACTATAGCTACATAAAAATAATTTTGAGCTCTTTGTATATGCAGTGTAATTATATGA
Organism: Solanum rostratum; assembly: GCA_029948455.1. Classification (NCBI taxonomy): domain Eukaryota; kingdom Viridiplantae; phylum Streptophyta; class Magnoliopsida; order Solanales; family Solanaceae; genus Solanum; species Solanum rostratum. Next base: position 66,308,919 of record CM057051.1, on the reverse strand, counting down.
CGGGGTTTGGATGAACCCTTTGCATCCCCCTAGCTCCGCCCCTGTTGGAAGGGAGTTGAAGATGTGGTGTTTGGTTTGTTGTATTCTTAGTTTGAATTGCAGATGGTTGGTTTCATTGTCTAACATATCACATAGCTTTGGTTCTATTCGAAATAGTTCAGTTCAAACTCTACATATTAGAGCTGATTACAAGTATAGTTAAAGGAGGATGGTTGCAAAAGGTTAAGGTTCATAAAAAGTTAGTCGAGTTATGATAAAAGTAAATCCTAACTAATTCGGGTTATGTATGAGGAAAGCAAGCATAATAGATTTCTGATCGAGGCATAGTTGATTAATTTGAATCATTCAACTCAAACGACCGAAGGAAGAAAGAACATTTTGACAAAGAGGAGTTGTTAGTTTGTTACTATCTTTTTTTGGGTGCTTCTAGTTGAACTTTTTAGTGATGATTTTCATTTGTACTTTTTAGGTGAGGATTTGATAGCACCTTGTAAATGCAAGGGTACATCAAAGTATGTTCACCGAGAATGCCTTGACCAGTGGCGTGCTATGAAGGTATTTTTTCAGATCGTTTGTCTTCAGAATTTTAAGCCTTATTACCTCTGAGCTTTGCTTAACTTGGAACTTATTTAACATTACATCAATGCTTTAAAGTGTATGACGAGAAATCAAATTGGATCCCTTCGTACTTGTATCTTTCTTGAGTAGCTTTCTCAGATTGGCGTAGTTACAAACTATCATTTTTTCTATATGGTTACTATGTCCAGAATTAGACTAAGTATGCAATTAGTTATTGGCTTTTGCATCGTTATAAACAGGCTTCAACTGCTGTCCAATTACTACTAAATATGCTTGAGCTTTAATCATCAAAATTGAGTATATATACCTGTCCCCTAATGTTTATCTTTTTACAGGAAGGATTTGCGTTTTCTCATTGTACAACTTGCAAGGCTCCATTTTACTTGAGAGTTAATGATCTTCAGAGAAAATGGCGAACCTTAAAATTTCGGTTCTTTGTGACCACAGACATTTTGTTCATCTTTCTCGCAGTTCAGCTTGTACGTGGGTGATCTTCTTTACAGTTTTTTTCTTCATTTCTGGATATATTTTCCAATAGTTATGTGGACAATATCTTCAATTGTCACTAGCCTTCTGTTTGCAGGTTATAGCTTCACTGGGATATTTAGTATATGTGATTGATACACACGAGAAGTTCTGGCTTCGTCTGCACTGGGGGTTTGGGAGCGAACTAGGCTTCTATTACATATACGGTACCAACATATTCATTTTCTGTAGTTATCGACATATATTTGTGCATGTATGTGTGTCAAACTGTTCTTTTGCCTCTGTAATATTCTTTTGTCTGGTTGGATGATCAATCCAGATAGATGCACAAAATGCACACACATCAGATACAGTTAGTACCTACCCATGTTGACATGTAACTTTGGTACCAATAGGCACTGGAGACCCGATTTTCCTTCTAGTTGCCTTGGCAAAATGGTTGGGGATGAGATAAACAATATTTACTTAATTATTTGAAAGTTTCATGTTGTAAGTATGCAAAAACCTTGTGTGGCTCTTCTATTGGAACATTAGACAAATTCAAGAGTAGGTGCTATTATGTTGTCCAGCTATCCATTCCTTGGATTGTGATAAGGCTAATTACCATCTTCCCTCATGGAAGAACCAAAGGAAAAGAAACCCCAGTGCTTTGGTTTAGTGGTAAGGACGCAATACACAAAGTGTGGGTTAAGTGTACATGACGATCTTAAACTCTATCACTAACTAAAGCCTGTATTTAATTGGGATGATGGTAGAGGGGTGGATTCAGGCTCCCTTGAGTTTTGAACTTGTGGTCACTGTTGAGGTTGGAGGAGCTAATTCAAAAATTTCAACAACAACAACAACATACCCACTGGAATCCCACAAGTGGGGTCTGGGGAGGGTAAAAATGTACGCAGACCTTACCACTACCTCGTAGAGAGACTATTTCTGAAAAACCCTCGTTTGAAAGAATCAAGCTCCATAAGTAGAAGAAACTAGATATGGAAAAAGAAGGGGGAAAAAGTAACAAGAAGGAGAAAGGAGAATTACTAATAATGAAAAGCTAATGATAGTCTATCAATACAATAAAAGTAAACAAAGATAGGACTAATAATGACAACATATTATGTGAAGACATCACTATTCCTACTAACCTACTATATCACAAAGTCATATATCGACTTACCCCTACTAGCTTATTAGCCCTCTACCCTAATACATGACCTCCACTCTTATCTAAGGTCATGTCCTCGATGAGATGAAGTTTCGCCATATCTTGTCTGATCACCTCCCCCGATACTTCTTCGGTCTACCTCTACCTCTCCGTGTAACCCCTAAAATCCAACCTCTCGCATCTCCTAACAGGAGGATCGGTACTCTTACTCTGTACATGTCCAAATCAACGCAGTTTCGCTTCACTCATCTTGTCAGCCACGGGGGCCACCTCAGGAATTTCATTTTTGATAATCATATATTGGGTCACGGGTTCAAGCCACGGCAATGTTCTTTGTAGAAATGCAAGGGCATGACAGACCCTTGTGGTTTGGCCTTTCTTAAACCTGCATATAGCTGGAGCTTTAGTGGACCAGATTGCCCTTTTTTATATTGGGTCAGTTTGCCCGCACCTATACTAATTCTACAGGCTACTTGCTAATTCCCACTAGCACAGATACTAGGTAACACTGTCCATCAAAGTTTTGACCAAAGGAAGAAATCATCGAGTGATTTTGAATATGTTGGATCTGAATCTGAGATTTGGTGGTTCTTAGCTCACCATTAAGGAATTTCTCGGTTATCAAAATAGAAATAAGAAAAGAAAACTATGATGAAGAAGCATATTGAGGTCCGGAGAATGGTTGATTTGTTTCTCTCTTGCCTATTCTGAAGAAAACATATCCTTTTTTTAAATATATCCATCAGGGCCTGAAAGGAACATGCTTGTTGTATCTCAAGATGTAAATAGCTCATTATCCGAAATTCGGACTCTTACCATTTGAAGTATATGGAGTGATTGTTAAATGATTGTATGAGTTAATCTTATTGCTATTTGCTGGCTAATCTTGTAGGAGCACTTCTGTTTTTCGCTTTGATGGGCATATCTGGCTGTTTCTTAACTTGCTTTGATGAAAGTGTGCGCGATGATTTGGGTGCGCCCTGCCAGAGTGCATTGTCTTGTTGCACTTGCAGTAGGTACAAATAATGTGTTTTATGTTCCTTTTGATTTTCAGTATGTGCTTCTAAAGCATAGTAACCTTAAGTTTCTTTTTTCCTGACCTTTTCCATTATCTTTGCAGTTTGTGTGCAGACTGTCGTACACGTACACCTCGTACAGGTACAACTTATATCTGCATTGATTCTAACATATGCTCCGACAACTGTTCATGTGAGTGTTGCCCCGAGAATCATTCTTGCACGGACTGTGAATGCGGGAATTGCTTAGGAGGCAATGGTGATCAATCTGAGATATCAGGATTATTCATTGTAGTTGTAGTTGTGCTAGGAATATTCGCCGTCCTTGGCATGTTTTACAGTGTTTTGGTTGCTACAATGGTCGGACAGAGAATATGGCAGCGACACTACCATATACTCGAGAAGAGAATGCTGACAAAGGTAAATCACGGCCCTTGTTTTATTCAGTTTGGTCACTACCATTGTCTAGGGATGATTCTACACTGCGAGCTGTGGCTCAAACACTATATTTTCGTTGAGAAATCCACTTTAATACATATAAGCTATCTATCTTGAATTCTATCGTTGTCTTGTCTTAAACTCCAGAACTCATAAACTGAAAACCTGAATCTGTCCTCGCCATTGTCATGTATCTTATATGTTCATTCTTGTATAGGAATACGTTGTGGAGGACGTCGGTGAGGTGGCTTGTAATGATTGGTCACCACCGCCACTTCCACAACAGCATGTTGAGAGGCTGGAATCACTTGGACTTCTATAAAGCTTGAAGGAGTTGACAAAGGAAACAAAAGATGGATTACAACTTCATATTGGCTCAAGTCTATGTAGTTGGGTCTCCAAGGAACAATTCTTGTATAATATATATATCAACGGAAACACAAGGTAAGACTATGTATAGTAGATCCTTGTGGTTAGGTCCTTCGTCGGACCCTGCGCATAACGAAAGTTTTAGTGTACAGAGCTTGTCCTTTTATATATGTGCATAGTTTATTATGAATTATCACAATTCACATAAATGTAATTGTTGAAAAAATTGATCAATTTATATAAAAGAAGCATTTCATATGTAAATACTGAACCACAACTTTGGACCAAATCTAGTTTGAGACCTTGTGTGAAGTTTCATACAAAAGAATTACTATCTAATAAGTGGCTATGCGTGCTTCAGCCGCTTGCTTAAATTGTCTGCTTCTTCTTCTTCTTCACTCCTTTATTACATGTAGCTCAATCAAAATATTCCGTTGACTTTGACGTGCTTGCTTCTCCTCCTTGCTTCAATCAAGATATTTCGTCAGCTTTGACGTATTTGTTCAAACTGCTAAAGCAGGCAACTGTTGGATGACATATGTGCTTACTTGAGCTGCCTGCTTCTCCCCCTCCTTTATTACCAGCGGCCAATCACAAAATATTCCGTCGACTTTGACGTGCCTATTTCAACTATTTAATTATATTCCTTTAGTTGTTTCTCCTCCTCTTTTATTACATGTGGTCCAATCAAAATATTCGGCTTTGACGTGCCTCTTTCAGCTGCTTAATTATATTCCTTCAGTTGTTTCTCCTCCTCCTTTATTACATGTCGCCTAATCAAAATATTCCGTCAACTTTGACATGTCTGTTTCAGCTACTTAATTTTATACTATTAATAAAAGGCCACAGAAGCTACTAAAGCAGGCAACTGTTGGACGACATGTCTGCTTCAGCTGCTTGTTTGAGATGTCTGCTTCTCCTCCTCATTTATTACCTGCGGCCCAATCAAAATATTCCATCGATTTTGACGTGCCTGCTTCAACTACTTCATTTTATATTTCTTTAGATACTTTAACTATAATTTTACAATATTGCCCTTAATAAGATATTTTACAATTGAAAGTTATTTATTATTTCAGTAAGAATTTATTTTTCATCGTTTATCTTTTCAGTTAACTGATTTGATCATAAATGAATAAAAAAATTATCTTTTATAATATTTTTTTTATCAATTCATGGTGAATTTTTTTTAATTTCTAATAACTGTGAATATGTTCAATTATTAACGAGGGATGTGACTAAAGTCTCGGTTTCGAGTCCTGGATATAGAATTTTTTTTTTGATGGGGAGCACTTTTTCCAAATGAATCTTATGCGATGCGAATTCAAAATAATTAGGCTCTAATACGGGCATCGGATGTCAAATTGGAAAAAAAAATTAATTAATGACCAATTAGAATTTTTTATTTTTTTCTCCTCAATAAATAATAAGATTTTGGAGGTTTCATCAAACCGACCATGTTCACCAATTAGGGCGATTGAAACAATATTAAATTCTTTTTTAACCGACCTTAGTTTGAACATTTTCTAATTTTATCTATTATTCTCCAAAAAAAAAATAAAAATATAAAAAATGAATATTCGTAATATATTTTTTTATTTTTCTTCATTAACATTTAATATTTATATTGAAGTCTGATTATTTTAAGTCAACAACAACAACATATCCAGTGGAATCTCACAAGTGGAGTCTGGGGAGGGTAGAATGTACACAGACCTTACCACTACCTCATAGAAGTAGAGAGGTTATTTCTTGGGAACCCTCGTCTCAACAATCTATAAGCAGAATACTTGATGAAATGGAAAGGAAAAAAAATGCATAGGAAGAGCAATTACTAATGAAAAAACACATGATAATATGTAAATACAATAGATTTTAGCACATATGATACAAATAAAGACAACACTCGATATACGGACTCGACACTACCTACAGCCTGCTAGACATCAGCCTTACCTTGCTAACCTATTAACCTTCTACTCTAATTCTCGCCCTCCACTCCTTCTGATCTAAGGTCATATCTTTGGTGAGATCAAATCCCGCCATATCCTGTCTAATCACCTCTCCCCAGTACTTCTCCGATCTACCTCTACTTCTCCTAGTGACACTCGAAGTCTGATTTTTTTAAGTCATATTATACAAAACTCTATTCGAAAAAAAGTATTTCATACTAAAACTTTTTTTATATATCAAATTTAAATGTATAATTTATAATTAAAAAAATAATTTCTTTCACTGCACCAATATTCGATAAGTCGGTGGATTTCCTATCTGAAATTTTGAAATTGAAACCACAAAATATTGCCACGTCAAGGCTAGCATAGGATAAAATAATATTAATCCCTAAATTCATCCTTATCCATGATCCATGGGTGTGTTTGGTATGAGAAAAAATGAGTATTTTCTTAATGTGTATGACAAATGCAAGTAAAACAAAAATAACATTTTAATAATAATAATAATAATAATATATTAATATAATTTTATAAAATGAGATTTGAAGATGATAGAATTGACGCAGATCATCACGTTAACTTTTTTTAAAACGAACTTACAAAATAAGTATATAACTAATTTATTTTATAATTAACTATTAAATATAATATTACTTATGTAAAATTTAACACACTTACTACTAAATCCAAACGACTCCTAAGTAGTAGGGAGGGAGGGAGGAGTGGAAGCGAAAATAAGATGTATTGGAGAGTGAAAAATGAGATGTAATTTGTAAAATTTATTTATTTTTTAATTTTATTAGTGGAAGGGGCGTTTTAGAGCAACTGGTAAAATTACTATAATATGTCCAGGAGTTCACATGTTTAAACCTTGAAAATAATCTCAGACAAATATATAAAATAATTTGTGTATAATAGACCTTCATGATTGGACCCTTCCTCAAACGTTATGCATAACAAAAGCTCTAATACTTCGAATTGCCCTTTTTACATTAAAAGAAAAAAAAGAGTATATGAAAATTGAGCTTAAAGGGTCTTCTTCTACAATTAAAATCAAATTTGGAGAATATGAAAATAAAGTTTTTCTTCCCCACACTCAAATTGCTCAAGAAGCAATTAATGGTTTCTTTTCTGCTTAAAAAAAATTAATTTTTTTTTCATCTTCTTGAGTTTTTTTTTAATTTTTGTTGGTGAAATTGTAATGGAATTGTAAAATGTAATTATTATTCAAGTTCTTTGAGACGTATTGTTGGTTTTGAGTTAATATTGTTTTCGGTTTAATTATAGAACAAATATCAGTTACATTATAATTAAGTTTAAATGTGTACATATTATGTGAAGTGTGACCTTATCTTTTAATTTTGATGTGAAAATAATTTGAAAAAATTATAGGGATGGTAAATATGTACTTGTTAATTAGGTAATGTAGTTATAGTTTGAAGTAATTACGGTAAATATCTAATTGTAATTATAGTCTTGAGTTTTGTATTAATTTGTGGGATTTATATAAATCTGGTGTACGATTATATAAAAGTTATGCTGTAATGAAATATACAAATATTATAAATTGTCTAGCAAATTATAAAAAATCTATTATTTACGAATTACATAACAAAATATATTAAGGCTATACAAAAAGTGTGAATTGTATAGCTGTACAAGCATACGTTGGACGAATTATATATATTGTTATAATTATGATTACGAAATATAGTTATTCAAAGTATAACTATGAAGTATAATCAAGATATTTTTGAGTAATTATATGTGAAAATTTCTCTAACTAATTTCGATCTTACACCTCCTCATTAGGGTTCTACATTTTTCTCTTTACAGATTCAAATAATTTTAATTTTGCTTTTTTCATCAAATATAATCATTAAAGTCACTTCTGTACCTTATTTTGAATATCTTCATTTTATTTTAATAATTTTATTTCTTTTAATACATTTACACATTTACTTTAACATTTCAATCTCTTGTCGCTTTTACCTTTAAAGTATGAGAATTAAACCCTCCCTCTTCTCCACCAATACATATATAGTAGATATCGAATTTTTTAATTGATTCATATGTTTATTTTTTATTTTACCATTACTTATAACATATTTAAAGATCTCTTTCTAGAATTTAGAGCAGATTCAACATAGCAAAATCAAGTAACTGAAACATGCACGTTAATCGATAATATCGTAAATTTATAGCTATATCAATCGAAGAAATAATTAATAAAAATGATACAATAAAATCAAGCAGCCGAAGCAGTCCACAACTGCCTTTTAAGAAGGAATAAATAATTAAGGGCGATATCGTAAATTCATAGCTACATCAATTGAAGAAATAGTTACTAAAAATGGCATAATAAGCAGATGAAACAAACACGTCAATGAAAAATTACCTACTTAAGCAAGTAGCTGAAGCAGAGATGTCGATCCTTCTGCTTGCAGCTAAAGCAGACACATTAATCAACAGCTATCTTTTAAAAAGAAATAATTAATTAGGGACAATATCATAAATTCATAACCACATCAATTGAGGAGCAGGAAACAAACACGTTAATTAATGTTTATTCTTTATAAATTTAAAGGAAAAAAATAACTCAAAAAAATTATTTAAAATCTATCCCAACGGGACCACTTTTTATTTAATGAATTCTTATATTTATAAAAACTACATAGACAAAAACCATAGGCGGTATAGCACACAGATCCTAATTTATTTTTTAAAAAAGGAAAATTATTATTATTTATTTTGGAAATTAATTGAGGTGGGGTAGGTATTACAAAATAAAATTTTGGATTAATTGTCTGCTTTGTGTGCTACATGCCTTTCCTCCTATATAATCTGTGGATCTAAACATGAAGAAATCCACAGAATCAAATGAATTAAAAAATTAAACATAAATAAATAAATAAATTTTTTGGTATTTTCTATTAGGGGTCTGATATTCTTATTAGATTCTGATAATTTTGGATTCGCATTGTATAGAGCTCTCTATAAAGTATTTATTTCATACTCAGAGCTCGAACTCGAAACATCTGATTAAAAGAGAAATAACTCATATTTAATCAATTCTGTAACAGTCTTTCTTGAGATAAGAAGTTTCACTGACTAATCATAGGAGATATGCTGAATATATAAATAAGCACACTTTACCTATTAGTGACACATTTTAAAACCGTATGGATTTGGACATAAAGCGGACAATATCACTAGCGGATTAAGCCATTACAAACTCAATGAACCAAAAATAATTATATTTGAGAAACTATCAAGTTGTTATTTTCACAAAAGAGGGGTGGGGACACCTAGCTATTTCAACTATAAATTCTCACATGGGGTTTGCCACATTTGAAGATTAAACCAATTTGAGTTTACATTTCATTTTATTTTATTTTTGCAACAATGTCTTCATTAGGGTTTAGCTATGGCTATCTTCACGTACAACAAAAATGTCAAAAGGAGAAGCACAAAAATATTCACGACAAAAAATCAAAAGGCGATGAGAACACGAAGAAAATTCACCCGATAGTCATTGGATCTACAGAAAAATATCAATCGAAAGTTCAAAACTCGACCACCAAATGAAAGATGTACACTTCTTGGCGTACAAGTAAATTTTTTTAAATTTAGGAACTACTTTTATTAGAAGAATTTTGATAGTTTTATTGTTCGAGGTGAAATTTCTTGTTAGGATGTATCTTATTATATGATGCATATATATTATCTTTTAAATCCCAACAAGAAAAAAGCTTTGGGTGCAAAAAGTGAAAAAGAAAATGAAAAAGCAAAAAAAGGTTTCTTTAATTTGTTTCAATTTTTACATTTTGTGTCTTTAATTTTTTTATTTTCCCTTCCAATGCTTCATTTCAATTTATGTGGTAGCTTTTTATTTGTCACGCTTCGGGAGGGTACTGTAGACGTGATCGGCACTCAAAGACTATTGCTAGTCCCCAAGCAAACCATTCGGTCTCAAAACAGTCATTCAATCATCAGATACAATGGAAAAGATTAAAATAAGGAAAATAAGATAGTTGACATCTCAGTTACTTCTACTTCAATGAATAAGGGCCATAGGCCATTAAAAATTTCAAGAAAATATTCAGGAATTACACACATAAAACTCAATACCTACATCTATCAATCCACTTCAATTATGGGGCACATGGAAGAACAATTCCATGTTTTAAATTAGTCTTACATACATGGGATGAAGAGTGACACGAGTCTTTACAAGGAATTAACCCCAACTTGAAGATCTCTAAACCTTCTCCTCTTCTTCTCTCAAAATTTTCACCTCAAGAAGCCAAAATAAGGGGTTTTGGAAGCCCTATTTTGAGAAAAACGACCCTTATACTCATTTATGGAACTTGGGAGGAGTTGGGAAAGGTCCAAAATGGCCCTCACGAAACAAAAGAAAAATTCCCACTTTGAACGCGGACTGGGTGCGAAGTAGTATAATTTTTTCACAAAATTTCTTTGAACGAGTTTTTTCAATCTCCGTCGAATTTTAAAAAAAGAATTAAGTCAGGGTCCACGTCCAAGGTGCGACGCGGCCCAAATGCGCACTGAAACTATTTCAGGTTTTGCATGGAAAAATTATTTTTTGAAGTGAAAAATATTTTTTGATCCGGGTCGCTCTAAAAATCGATCGAGACTATTTCCCCACTCAATTTTTCATACTGATCGCAAATCCAATCTCGGATTTGTTATCCGAGCATGGGTAGACGTGTTATGCGCAAATCTCTCTACTAAAATCATTTCGGTAATTTCACTGAGCGTACATTATTTTTTGAGATTCGATATTTGATTACCTAAATTAAAATTTAAAATTATATAAAATATATTACAATTATAATTTTCTTTATATAATAATTAGAAAAAAAATATTTTTAATTAAAAGAATTATATAATATGAATTTTGAAAAATAAAAAAGTCACATAAGAATAATTGCAACAATTACATTGTGTTTCTTTCTTCTTTGTATACACATGGCTTGTTTCCCCTCATATCCCTTTCGTCATTTAGATTTTTCTAAAAGTTGGTCAATCATATTCTAGATTTGTCTCAATCACAATAATATTATCTTTTTTTTAAAAAAAAATAATTTTAATTTCATATGAAATTTAGATAAACAAATTTTTAAAAGATTTTATGAGTTAATTGAATGTATCGAATTTTTCCGAAATAATGTAATTTTGAATCAAAGTCATTTTGAAATTGACTAAAGGTGTGTTTGGTATGGATCAGAAAATATTTTTCAACCGTTATGTTTGACTGATCAACATATTTAGAAATTATTATTTTTTAGGAAACAAAGCTACATAAGTCTTTAAAAATAAGAAAAATAACTGCTCTGAGTGTACAAAACAAGTTGAATAAGTAATGTTCCAGGTTTATCGTCTCATCCCTATCCAATCCTACCGTAACTTTAGGAATTTTTCCAATAATTTCAAGCCCACATCCATTGTAACCCTACTCTCCTTCCCTAGTTGTTGCTTTTGAGATATTTTGCAAGATAATATATAAATATTTTTTGAATAATATATATTTTCTTGCTAACTTACTAAATATTAGAAAATAAGGAAAAAAAATGTCCCTATTTTTAAAAAAATTATTTTCTAAATAAATATTTTAAACATACCTTTAAAAGAAAAAAAATATTTTTCTTCACACGAATAAACACACCTTTAAAAGAAAAAAAATAAGATAAATAAATTAAAATCACTATAATAAAAGAGACACATTGATAATAAATTTTCTTTTTAACGATAATTGCAACAATTCCATTGTGTTTCTTTCTTCTTTGTATACACATGGCTTGTTTCCCCTCTTATCCTTTTCGTCATTTAGATTATTCTAAAAGTTGGTCAATCATTTTCTAGATTTGTCTCAATCAAAATAATATAATCAAATGATAATATTATTAAAAAAAATTTTGATCCAATTTTTGTACACTTACAGTGACAGAGTCAATATTTTTGTCAAGGGTATTCATGCTTTTAGAATATGAATGGGTGATTTTTATATCAAGAGTGTTCAACAATTGATATATATCAAAATATTTATATTTAATTTATATATTAAAAAAAAATTTTGACGTAAAATATTTATTTGATCATCTTTGGATGAATATAGCTCCGCTGTGTACATATGTCTGCATATTTAGATCCATAGTTCAATATTGAACACGTTGCATTTTTTAATATTCATTTTGTTGGGAAAAAAGAATATAAAATAGCTTTGGGCCTAGTAATTAGCTATTAGTTCAATTATTGATTTTAATAGTGTTTATAAATATATTATTATATGATTGTTGAAATTTGATTGCTTATATGCTATTATATTTCATTGGTTTGGTATAAGAAATTTGAAGAACATGATTATTGAGTCAGGGTGTATTTGGTACGGAGGAAAATATTTTTCATGGAAAATATTTTTTTGAAAAATATTTTTCTAAAAAATGAGTTGATTTCTAACTCATTTTCTCATGTTTGGTTGGTGAGTGAAAAATATTTTTTGAAAAATATTTTTTATTGTTTGGTTAATGAATAAAAATATTTTTTAGAAAAAAAACTTATATTTTAGCTAGAGAGTAGAAAATATTTGTAGGAAAATATTTTTTGACATGAAAATATTTTCATAATTTGAAATATTTCTTAAAAATAAATATTTAAATTCTTTTTTAGGGTGGGTGGGCAACTGAGGGGTGGGGGTGGGAATGTAGGGACAGGGTGGAGCAAAAAATTGAAATTTTCAAAATTTATTTTTCTTTTTAATTGTTTGTGTATGGGTAGGGGTGGGGTGGGGGGGCTAGGGATGGGAGGTAGATTAAAAAATAAAAAATTTAATTTAAATTTTTTTATAAAATAAAAATTTTCAAAATTTGAGGTTTTTTGTAAAAATAAAAATTTTCAAAATTTGAATTTTTATAAAAATAAATTTTTAATTTTTTTTGTATGGAGGCGGGGGGATTGGATGGGCCGGAATAGAAATAGGTGACAAAAATAAAATTTTTAACATGTGATTTTTTTTTTAAAAAAATAAATTTTTAGTCTTTTTATATTAAAAAATAATTTTTTTTTAGAGAGGGGGTTCATAGTATAGATGGGATAAAAAATCAATTTGAAATTGGATAAGAGTTCTGAGAAATTTTCTTTTTTTAATTTTTAGAAGAAAGTCATTTTCTTTAAATTTAAGAAAAATAAATAGATTTAAAAAATAAATTTTCAAAATATTTAATACAATCAAACATTAAAAAAATAAAAAAATATTTTCTAAAAAGCATTTTCCTCCCTAACAAACACACCCTTATATTGAGCTTTTTTTATAGAAGAAAATAAAGTGAGTGTGTTGATTATTGAAGGTTTGAGTTTGAATCTAACACTTAAAAATTATTAATACTTGCCTACTTAGCATTTATATGTACTTAATAAAAATGATAACTTTTATAGGATTTCCAAGAAATAGTAATTCTTTTTTTAGCAAATACTAAATTATATTAAAATTCATTAAATCAACTAATTTAATTTGTGATGAAATAATTTTAAAATGGATTTTCTTCACTAATTTTACATAATTTTTAAAAAAATTAAAATTGAAACCCTTACACATGTCACTAAAATAACTACAACTCAACCTGCTGTTGACACCAAATCTACAGATGTCACCATTTTAAAACATGCATTTCTCTATACTTTTATTTAAATGGAAAAAAAAAATTTTTTGCTCATCAATTTGTAGCCTAATTTTTTTTGTTTTTTTAAAAAAATATAAGATTAATTATGTCTTCACTAGGAGCAAGTTATGGTTATCTCAAAGTTGTTCTTCATCAAAATCAAAAAGAGAAATTTGTGAAAGTGATGGAGGAAAAATCAAGAAGCAAAGAAGATGGCCAAGAAATTGAGAAGGATAATAATAAAAATAAAAAAGGCAAGAAAATTCATCCAATTTCCATTGTTGTAACTCAAGTTCAACCAAAAACAAATGTGTAGGTGAAATGATAATTTTAGTGATAAAAAGATCAAAACTTTTTGAGTTTTGAAATGAAGAAAATGTTTTTATGTTTGTACTTTTAATTTTGTTTTAATGTAATGACTTTTTTATGTCTAATCTATCCTCTCTTTTTTTTGTTTGTTATTTTAAATAATCTAAATACAAGCTATAGAACCACCCTGCGTAGTGGATGGGGCTGTTCTTCTCTTGACTGAAGTTTTCGGGTTTGAGTTTTGGGTATGAATTTTTTAAAACTATAATAGTTAGGCCTTAATGTGGCCAATCCAGAATTTAAAGACCCTAGGCATAAAGCATAAAATTTCTTGTTGATTGGGTGCTTATCTTTATATTTATATAATTTTTTATATATTTATATAATTTTTTACATATTTTTTATATAAATATATAAAAAAATTCGGGATCAATGGTTGCTCAGACACATCGTGGATTCGCCCCTGACCTCATACTATAATATTCTTTAAAAAAAAAAAAAGAATTACTCATATGGCGTAAATGAAGTCTCTATTTATAGGGAACTATTTTTTTTTTTTTTTGGTTGTCGTTGCAAAATGTAGTATATGATTTTTTATAAAATAATATAAAACAACAAATTTAAGGTTAAGGTAATATCATATTATAATGTTGAAATAACAATTTTTGATATGACAATGTTTGAAATGATGAAATTTTGTGTGCTTTTTATTTTTTTAATTTGATATGATATTCAATATTTAAAAAAAAAATTATCAAAACACTGAATATCGTAATAAAGTATCTTAGTTATATATATAATTTTCATATCAAATATATTGTAGTACTTATATTAAAGCAAGGATATAAAAGTATTTTAATTTCTTTTTTTTTTTAAAAAAAGAGGTAGATTAATTTTTTTCCTTAGCAAAAGGACTTCTTTGAAAAAGAAGAAAAAGAAAAGAGAGAAGAGATGGGCTAAAAGCCCAAATAGCAATGCTGCCACCTGAAACAAAGCGGAGGAAAAAAAAGAGCAAATTTCATAAATAATAAATATATAAAGTCTAATTTTTATTCATAGTTATAGTTTTTGAATGTATTTTGTAATTATAACAATGTTTGTTTAAAATTCATACAATATTTATATACATTTATATAATTCGCTATACAATTCACAGTGTTTGTATATTTCGCTATACAATTTGATTTGTGCACAAATTTGTATAATTGCACACAGAGTTTGTATAAATCGCGTGAATTATACAAAATTTAAACTCTAATTACAACTAGATATTTATCATGAGCCGTAATTAATTTGGTCTAGTCAGGCTGCAGGCAACTGCTATAGATGACGTGTCTACCATGACCAGTTCAAGAGGAAGGTCACAGTAAGGGGAGAGAACACCCGGACTGTCTGCTCTTATGTGTGTGGTCATGGGCTTTCCCTTCATGTCACAACCGTAAAAAGTCTATAAGGAGAAAGTATTGGCTTCAAACTATAACTAATTAACTAGTATATATTTATTTATCAATGTAGGAAAGAGATTGTTGTGTATACCTCCTCAAAAAATAAAAATAAAAAAGAGAACAAAAGAACGAAGCGATCAAATAGAAAAAGGAAAACCAATTGGGTTGGGTTGGGGTGGTGGTGGAGGGGGGGGGGGGGGAGAAAGAATTTTATCGAAAATATCATTATCGAATTTGAAGTAAATCTTTGTTTTTGTTCTTCTCCTATCGGCTTGCCAAGATTCTTAGTGTAGGTAAGTTACATTGGGTTTTTGTATGATAAGTTTTACATAAATTTTAAATAATGCATATCATTTCTTTGTCCTAATTTTTGTAGCATTGATAAAATTTTAAGAACTATTTAAATTTATATATATATATATATATATATATATATATCTTTTAAATTTTAAATTGATAATTATTATGACTTATAGTACTTTTTACATCATTTCAAATAATATATATAAACTTTTTTTAGTTCAATATTTACATTATTTTTTTTTAAAAAAAAATACTTCCTTTTTGACATAAATATAATCATCGAAAGATGTTAAAATTGTCATTTAATTTTATTTGTCCAGTTTAAAAAGAAAGTCTAAATTTATCGAAATTGATTTTTTGGTACATAGTAAAAATTTAAGTGAAAATACACTCATCAAATTAAAATTCGAAATTTACGTGAAAATACACTTATCATTGAAACTATGTGGTATAATATAAATACATATCATATGTTTGCCTAATTACATAATATATCTTTTTTTTTTAATTATGCGAAAATTTCATAAAGCCATGATAAAGAAACATAATGATTTTGACTTGCATTTTAGACTATTTCAACCTAAATAACTATCAGGCCGATTGATAACGCGATCATTCATTTAACCAATTTTGATCTGCTCAAATTCAATCCAACCTGCTTATCTGCGAGGAACATGTAGCACCAATATGGTAAAACTATAATGGCCTCTTCATTGAAATTGGCTTCTTGAGCAATTAAGAGCCAATGATCTTTTTGTACTTGACTTTTGGGTGAATTCCTTCTCCTTAGGTGATAAGGCTAGTATAAGAAAGATGTATACAACTCATGATTGGTGATTACAACACTTACTAATTAAAACTAGTGATGATTAACTATAGTTAATCCTTTAATTAGGAAAATTTGGTAGGTGGTCATCTAGTAGCCATATAATTCTAAAGTCAAAAAGCCACGTGAAAGTATATAGTATTACTACATTATTAATGACAAGTCAAAAGATGTCTAGAAGGGCAATGGATTGTTTGGTTGGGCACAAATTATTTTCGAATAAGTCATTCTGTTATTCTATCATGTATATGAGATAATTTATTCTATCGTTGAGATAAAAATAATGGAATAAATTATCCAACGACTACCTAATACTTCCAACCAAACATAGTAAAAAATAATCTTACATTTTATCCTGAGATTATTATACCTTATACCTCACATTAAACGACTATAAAGCTAGAAATGAACAAGTTCATTCAACTATAAATTGACCTATCCAAATAAAAATACTCCCCCTTTGATAATTTCTTCGTCTTGTTTTAATTTGATTTAAAGTTTAAGAAGATAAAAAAGATTTTTGAATTTTGTGGTCTTACATTAAAAATATATGAAATATACCATAAGATCCTTTAGCATTGTGATTTTAAACTTGTCATGTAGTAAATTAAAATTTAAAACTTGATTAAAAAGAAAAAAAGACATTCTTTTTCTAAATAGGATGAACAAATAGAAACAACAGAGTATATAGAAGTTGAAAACAGCGCGCGCGCACGCGAGGGGGGAGTAAAATTAGCTCATGAAAATATGAGACGTCTGATCCATTCAAATTTAAAGAGATTGAACTATGATCCAACATTTAGTCTGTCAAAGCTCAAAACTTTTGATTCCTTATTTGTTATCTTCCAAATTCATTTCAATCCGCTCATTTGATACTGGAATTAGCCTTTTAAACTCATAATGTGCTCTAACAATGTCCATTTGTCCAACTATATACACTATTGCCATTAATTACACAAAAATTTTGTTAACACTAGTGGTTAAGCCACCTTAACAATTAAAAGATTATTAACCACTTTATATATATATGTTAAGTAACTCCTCCACTTTCTTGTCTTTGTTGTTAATTAAACCGTCTTGTTTAATTAACTATTATATCTTAATGGTCACCATTCACCACCTAAAAATACACACACACAAAAAAAGAATTAATTAATTACATTGAGGCTTGAAATTTCTTCTATAAATCCCCAAGTTTATGGTTTTCCCAAACATAAAGCAATTAATCAAACACACATAAACACTTAGCAAATATTTCTCTTACGATAAAATTTCAAATTATGGCATCTATTGGAGTAAATTATGCTCATCTTCACGTACAACAGAAACGTCTTAAAGAGAAGGTGAAGAAAATGGAAGATGAAAATGCTCGAAATGATAATAACAAAGGGGACACAGTGAAAAAATTAATCGTGGATAGTAAACGTAGTAAGGGTAAAAAAATTTACCCGGGTAATGAGAACTTAGGTGAAAATTAAGAATAGTAATTTGGACTCTTGAAAAATATAACAAGGGCTATATATTTAAAATATGTACTTATTTTTTTTCCTTTTTAGTCATGTTTCTCTTTATTTTCTTGTAATAAAGTTTCAATTGTCATGTATTTTCCTATTTGTTAGCCAAGTTGTAATGTATTGTATTTTAATATTATAGTTTGTGGCTTTTATATGGTTATTTTGCTCATACTTCTGTTTTATTTTATGTGACGCATCTTTTTATTAGTTTTTTTCTTAAAAATTGATTAAACTTAAAATAATTTAATTTGTAAATACTTTTTTAATCCACAAATGCATCTATTATTTCTAAATTAAGATACAATGACCAATGTCCCTTCACATAACAACATTTGGATTTAATTAAACTTTCTTTATGCTTGTTTAGTTGTCTTGTAGTTATAAATACAAAATAGTGACGTAGAAGTTAATTACTTACCCCGTTCATTTTATCTTGTCGAGTACATTAAAATAAATGTCTATTTTTACTTATTCAATTCAAAAAATTAAAAAATAACTTATCACTTAATTTTTAATTTATTCTTATTATTAATAATTATAGTCATTTTTCATAATATATTATTACTTTCTCAAATATTATTATTTTTGCGCATATATCATATTAATCTTTTTAATATTATTCTAATTTTTTATTTATTCCTTCAAAGATAACATAATGATTATTTATCCCTTAAAAAAATATGATAGAATTAATGCACATATAACTAATTAAGAAGATTAATTATTTAAAGGATAACATGGATGTTGGTGGACATATGATCACCACAAGCCAAAGGGATACTTTAGGCTAACCTATTAAAATATTTACAATATATATATATATCAAGTAACTCTTTACAAATCAGGAAAAAAGTTACAAAGAAAGAGAGAAATAAAAGAAAATAACAATTAATGTTTTCATGGAATTCTTATTTTTTAAATAAAATTAAGTCTCAAACATTATCTAAATTGTTAAATTAGTTGGTAGAGAAGGCTGACAGCTAACTCCATTAACCTCCAAAGCTAAATGCACCATTAACATTATCCTAAGTTCACATTAGTGGTTAAGCCACCTTAATTAACAAAGATAACCACTTTATATGTTAAGTAACCCTCCACTCTTGTGTTCTAAATTAAACTGTTTTGTTTAGTTTATTTTATTAACCTAAAACTTTCCTAAAAAGTTATACCATTAATTTTTGTCCCTCTTCACTAATGCCAATGTCTGCTCCAACATATTTTACTATTATAAATTAATCTGTTAATCATGAATACTTTATTTCATGGTCAATTGCAAGTAAACTATACATGTTGTCTTTCATGGAATCCATGAAAAATTAATTAATTATTTAATGAATCATTACTCTGTTGGTTTCTTTTTAGTTGTCATATTATATCTTTTAATATCAATTTAACTAATTTTTAAATAGAAATTTATATATTTAAAATCTATACGAAAAGTACTATGTGTTATAATTTTTTAATGTTAATGAAATTAAAAAAATATATCTTCAAATATTAGTTAAAGTTTATATAGATTGATTCTCGAAACCATGACAACTAAAAAGATAAGTTCATTTTTACTTGTCACTATTTTATTTATCGAGGTTAAACCATATGACCAATATTTTAGGATGTATTTTTTCATCATATTAATATGAGAAAGATTGCAACTTATAGAATTTTTCGTATAGTTTTCAGCCATCTAAAATTTTAGATTTCAAATATTAAATTTAACTACTTCAATTTAACTTTGAAATTTAATCAAATTAATCTCGAAAAACAAATCAAGCGCTTAGATGTCCACCTAGGAAAAGCAAATTAGCATTAATTAATTGGCTGAATTTATTTATGGTAATGGATCTTAGTGGTCCTAATCAATTTATACTTTTATGGTAATAAGATGACATAAATGTGTGGAAATTTAAAATAGAGATAACCTCCAAATGAGTGCTGCAGTTTGGTTTACATAAAGCTTGAGCTTCATTTTTAATTATCCACCCTTTTATTTGGAGCCAATGAATTTATTAATTAAAGGAAAAGAGGCATAACTTGTGACTATTTAAAAAGTTGTGTTTCTTCAGAATTATATAAAAAAAAAATTATTAAAGAGGAACGATAGATCTTTCCTAATAATAGAAAAAAGAAACACAATTTTTCTTTCTTCCCTCTTCCTCTTCCTTCTGCGATTGTTATAAAGTTCAAGTGAAGATTCTTATGAAGATTTTGGTTTAAAATTATATGACTAGGATCATAAGTTTATGAGTATATTCTAGTTCTATAATCTATTTCAAGGTTAGACTAAAATATGGTGAACTTAATTACTCTTTCCGTTCATCTTTGCTTGTCTACTATACTAAAAAATAAACGTCAAACAACGTCACTTGTCCACTTTATAAAATAAAGAGACAATTTTATAGTTAGTTTCTAATTTACGCTTATCATTAGTTATAGTCATTTACCTATTATATTTTTCAAGACTTATATATATATATATATATATATATATATATATATATATATATATATTCAAAGGGTGATTTAGTAAAATTATATATCCTTATTATTTACTGCTTGTTAATTGTTATGCCAAGATAAAAATGGATAATTATTATTGAACGGAAGGAGTATGAGTATAGTGCCAACTAGTTTATTTGAAGTTGTTGGCTGATATATTGCATGAATTGAGGCCATTAAAGAATTAATGTACACTATGTGATTTATGTAAGGAATAATTACATCCACAGATTATTTAAAAAAAATTATTTACACATGAAATAGCCGATTATTTTTTATTACACAAAATAGCCATTTCGGCAGCCGTTGGCTATTTGATTTAGAAATTAGACGTTGGCTATGGCGTTGTAAGTAAATGAAAAGTGGACTATATTTTATATAAACAAACTTTTTAAATATATATATATATATATATACATATGTGTGTAATTTGCCCTTTATGTAAACTCTACTAAATTTAAAGTGCATTGGGATTTTACTGCTAAATGTAGTAAAGTTCTTTATGAAGTGTTTCTTTTTTAATTAATTTCATTGAACTTAAAGGAACCTTTTTTTTGAAATTTGAAGTATGAAAAAGAAAAAAGAAAAGACCAATTCTTTTACATAAAATAGAACATAATGAGTATATTCACAAGTTAAGGGAATACTTCACCACAGTTTGAGTGACAGGAAATTAAAAACATAAATAGTGAAACTTTTTTACAAGAATGTAAAAAGAAATATGACTAATCCCCCCCCCCCCCCCAACCCAAAAAAAAAAGTTCACAAGCTACGTGAAATAGTACATTATTTTTGACATACGAGGGTATGTCAAAAATACTTTTTATTTCGTAGAGTCTAAATTACTATCCTCAATTTTCACCGAAGTTCACATTAGACTCATAAGCAAAGCCACCAGGGTAAATTTTCTTACCCTTACTACGTTTACTATCTACGATTAATTTTTTCACTGTGTCATCCTCAGTTTTACTACTTTGAGCATTTTCCTCCTCCATCTTCTTCGACTTCTGTTTTAGGCGTTTTTGTTGTACGTGAAGATGGGCATAGTTTACTCCCATGGATGCCATGATGTGAAATTTTTTTAATCTTTAGAGAAATATTGCTAAGTGTTTGAAATATTGTGTGATTGCTAATTGCTTGATGTTTGAGAAAGCCATAAACTAGGCAATTTATAGAGTGAATTTCTAGCCTTTGTAATCAACCAATGCAATTTATTAGTAATTTTTTTATTTTTTTGGGTGGCTAATAGTGACCATTAGGGTATAATATTAATTAATTAAACATGACTGTTTAATGTACTACACAAGAAGTGGAGGGTTACAACATATAAAGGATTATCTTTAATTGTTAAGGTGGCTTAACCACTAATATTAACAAAACAAGGAATTATGATAATGAAGAGAATGCTAATGGTGCAATTAGCTTTTGATATTAATGGAATTAGCTTTCAGCCTTCTCTAGCAACTAATTTAACAATTTACCTAATGTTTGATGATTAAGACTGGAACGAAGTAGCTCGCTTAAAAGGAGAGGAACGAAGCACTCGGCTGAGATTGCTGGAAAAGAGAGGCAGGGCCAAGTATAAGAAGAAGAGGAGAAAAACTTGAGACCAAATGGCATAACAAAGATTAAAAAAAATTATATTTCATTTAGCATTTTCACCAATGTGGAGTATTGCCATGGCCTTTCATTTAGCTAATGTTTGAGCATAAATTACGTAACTATGGAAATATATGGTATGTATTTATATTATTACTATAGTTTTAAAAATTAAATTATAATTAGAGATGACAATGGGGCAGGACGGGGCGAGGGTGGGGTGGGTTGAGCTCAACCCCCAAATTCTTTAACCCGCCCCGCTCAGCCCCCCATGATGATTTTTTTTCATTTTCAACCCGCCCCGTCCAGCATGAATCCGTCTTGCTTGAATTTTTGAGTTTTTTATTTTTTGTTTGAATTTAATATGAAAATTAAAAATTCGTAATTCTTTTTTTATTTTTCGCTAATTAACATTTCAACAACTAATTAACTATTTTTAATTGACACTTCAACAATCGTTTCTAATCTTTAATTAAAAGTATCTAATCAACATTTCAACAACTAACAATTTACCGGACATGTCTAGTTTAAATTTTAGAAAAAAATAAAATTAAAGTCAATATTTAATATAAAAAGTTTATATCTTTTGATTTTTACTAATTACAAAAATTTAATTTTCTTCGAATTCCTATTTAGTTCTTTAAACCCGCAACCCGCCCATCCTACATTAGTTTTAAAAATAGTTACTTCAACCTGCCCCGTCCGACATAACTTTAAACCTACCCCACGCCGCATAGCTCTAAACCCACCCCCGTACCCATCCGCCCGCCCGGTTGCCATCTCTAATTACAATTTATAGCTATAGTTAGAGAATTTTGTTGCTATTTTCCCTCTCCTCTCTTCATCTCTCTCGCTTTTTTCCTCTCTCTCTGCAATTTCTTACCAGATATATAAATACATATGTATGACAGCTGCATATATATACAATTATTTTGACAGATATACATATTCAATTCGACAGATATACATATACAATTTGCCTCTCTCCACTTTCTCCCCTCGCTCGCTCGTCTCTCTACTCCCTCTCTCGATCTCGCTCGCCTCTCTCCTCCCTCTCTTGATCCCGCTCACCTTTCTCCTATAATATGTAACTACAAATCGTAATTTTAGCAAACTATAACTATTTTTACCTTATTTTGTTTTAATCGTTTGCTCTTTTTGAAAATCCCCAATATTTTATACCCCACAACAATATTCTCTAAAAAGTTTCCCCTGTAATATTATTATTAAAATTTGATCAGTTCAAAATATTTTTCCACTCCCGCTCATAAACGACGTCATTCAAAAAAAAGTAAAATGCAAAGTCCAAACACAATTTCAAGTTTCAAAAATTAAAAACTGTAAAAACTTAAATTTTCAAATTTAAACTTAAAAAATTATAGTTAAACGAAAGCGCAGTATAATTCTACAAGTGAGGAATCTAAAAAGGATAGAATATACACGTATCTCAACCATATTTATATGAATCAAATAGAAAAATTATTTACAATAAATCCTCGATTTAAAATCACTCTGGCCCAAAACCTATTAAAACACCTTGCATAGTACTTGTATTATTAACAACAATAAGTAAACTGGAAATCTCCCCTTAATTGGCCTTTTTTAGCAAATGAGAAAAACCTAGATACTTTAATTTCTATATTTTGGAAGTCTCCCTAATGAAAGCTACATCTTATTTATTTAACTTGGATAAATATAATTATCTCCACTAAGACAAAATGTCCCTTCATGCAACAACATTAAGCATTAATTAAACAATTTATGCCTTTTTAATTGTCTTGTGGCTGTTAAAGTTAGTGATGTATAAGTAGTTAATCGTGAAGGTCAACAAAAAGTTAATCCTTGTTTTTAAAAATGTCCACCAACATCGTTAATAATAACGTATTAAGTGTAATTTCATAAGTGAAATTTGAGAAGAATAATATAGTATGTAATTTTACTTCTATTTGAGAAGATAATAAAATATACACTTATCAAAAATTAAATATGTAAAATAAGTATAATAGAAGAATTAATTGGAAATGTCCTCCAACATGTTTCCCTTTTAAGTAATTTTTTGTTGTCTCTTTTGGTATCTGGTATTCTTATTGGAGTCCGACTAATCTAGATTCGCGCCACGTTGAGGCCATTCAGCGAAAGCGCTCCCTACCGATATTTTTTTTTTATATTCAGAGCTCGAACGCGAGATTTTTAATTAAGAGATAAATAATTTCATCCATCACTAATACATCATGTCGTTTTATGGTATGTAATTTTACTTACCAATAATTTCCAAGGTGAATATAAACAATAATGTTGTCTTCCATAGAATGCATGAAAAATTTATTAATGAAATCAAAGTCTCCACTCACTAAACATTTTTCTTTCTTTCTAAGTGTATTAAAAAGAACAAAAAGCTAGCTAGTTGTTAACAAATCATTAACACTTATCAAGAGCTTAATTTGGCCACATAGGAAAGGCAAATTGCATTACATTTTCTCTAAATATATATATTTCTAGTAATGGATCTTGTTGGTCTTTAATTAATTAATTTAGACTTTTATAGTAAGTTGACACACATACACATAATTTTATCGTCCCAACACAAAATTAAAGTATATACAAAAATAGTGCAAAAGAAGAAAAAAAAAAGTGTATTATGAGGTAATCAATAAGAAAATTTATAATTTTACGAAAATACTCTCTTCGTTTTTTTTTTAGCTGACATACTTTTTCTTTTGATTGTTAAACAACATAAACTTCGACTGATAATTCAAGATGTAGTTTTCATCATATTGACATGAAAAAATTGCAATTTATAGTATTTGAATATTCTGAATTTTTATTATTTTAAAATATTCAAATTAAAGTTATTAAATTTAGTTTTAAAAATTGATTAAATGAATTCTTGAAAAGCGCAGCATGACCATCCAAAGGGAATGGCAAAGTGATAGAACACCTCTTGCCTCAAATTACATATTATATGTTTTTACAACTTGTTAATTAATTGTCAACTTGATTAATGTTTAATTAATTTTGAGTTAATTAGTCACTAACACTAACAATTCAATTAAGTGGAGTAACCGTCCATCATTATTCTTAGCCATAGGTTACTATTAAATTATTATTCCTCTAAACATTTTTTTCATTTTCTGAGAATAATATAATCCTTAATTTTCTTTTGAAAAAAAAACATTATTTCCTTTTCCATATGATAAGTGCTGTAGTTTGGTCTTCATATCCAAGCTTATAGTTAATTCATTTTTATTGTGATGCTAAGTGGTTAGCCCAATCTTTATTTGGAGCCAAGAATTAGTTTCCAAAGACATTAAGGAAAGGGACTTAAGTAATTATATTTTATGCGACACTTTTTTTTAGTACATTTTAAAAAAGAATGTTCTTGTACTGTAATTACACACCATTTAACTTTAAAATTTTCATTCTGACCACGGTATGGCTTTGTTCTTGATCTTGTTTAATAGATATCGAGTGCTGCTTTTTCCCGTCCGAGAATCTCCATCTGCTCTAAGTGAGCGTGAGCTAGAATCCTTATGTCTGCTTGGTTGTTCCAAAAAGGAATAGTTGGATGATAGGCGTCCAGCTCAAGCCAGGACATCATTCCTTTCTCCTCCTCTAGCTGCTGGTGAGGGGCAATCGAGTGATCCCTCGATGTCGGCTCTTCGCCACTTGGGGCTGTAGTATGTTCCAAGGGTTGGGTTGTTCGCCCATTAAAGCGATACGTGAGTTGGGTTCAGAACGTCATGAGACAAGCCTCATTTAGCCTTTTTTTAACAATTTTGCTCCATCTTGCCCTGTTACATCTAGATCCACCCAGCCTTATTTAAGTTTTTCCTTTTCCCCCTTACAGCAAGTCTATAGTTGTATCTAATTATTCATTCTTTTTCCTATGTTTTTCATGGTCAAGTTCAATATCTTTTTCATGGTTTTTGCATTTTAGAACAAAGAAGTTATTAGATACTCCATCTGTCCTAATTTATGCATTATTTTTCATTTCTTCAGAGTCAAACAATTCAGGTTTGACCATAAATTTTCTTATGGAATTTTCAAAATTTTCAAAATGAAATTTGGATATTTATAAACAACATCAAAAGTACTATAAGTCGCAATAGTTAATACTTCAAAATATTTAAAAATATATATAAAAAAAAAATACAATCAAAGATAGAGTTATTTGAATCTCGAAATTCAATGGAAGGAAAGAGTATATAAGAGACCAGCAGTCGAGAAAAATTCATGGGTAGCACAGTGACAATTATAGAGACATCCATCATGACTCTATATACAAAGGACCAATTAATAGTATTAAGATCAAATTTATCTCATTACATTTTAGTACTTCCACAAGAATCAATTTGGGTACTTGGAAGGTGTTGAAATGTATGCGTTCACTATAGTTGGGGATCAGGTCTTTCGACACAGTAACAATGTAAGAACACAAAGAATAAGTGAAGAACACACAAGACTTTACATGAAAAACCTCCTTGCTCAAGGAAGAAATAACTACGACCTGTCCTACAGGGTTTCAATAAATCTTCACTAAGATACAAAGAGCAAAGCTGTCTGCTACAACTCTTCCAACCTAGACACAAAGCTCCCCACCCCTTCTTTGCAACAACTCTATTGCAAGATGAGCCTAAGCAATATTTCTATTGCCCTCTGCACAAACTAACTCTACTTAGTGTACACTTTAACAACTAACTCTAGCCACAATTAAGCGATAACTCTATTGCCCTCTATACGAACTAACTCTAGTTGAATAGACTTGAACGCTTTCTTCAAGGTTAGCTCAAGCCAAGAACTCATCAACGCGAAAACAACAAGAAATGATCAATATTCCTTTATAACACAAGAATTGATCTTACAGTATAAGAGCACAAGAAATTATAAAACTCAAAACTGAACTGAAAATGATTCAGTGCTGGATCAGATCCTTATTGAGTATGAGCAATATTCTTCTTAGGGGATTGACTTTTGCTTTGGATATATTCTCGATTTGCAAAAAGCATTTTATCTTTGTCAACAAGTTCTTTATATAAGAAAAAAAAATTAGAAGTCACCCCATTGGTCGTGGTCTGCTAACCTCTCTGCACCTGCTGCAGTACCCACCAATTGTTGCAGCTTTGCAGTTTATACCTTTGACTTGTGTGCATGTCAAAAATTTCACGAACCAAATTTCTTGATCAGATTCCTTTGTTATATAGTTCATCAAATTATAAAGATAATACATAATACTTCAACGTCTATGCTTCATCAGAAGCTCTTCTGATTACCACCAGTGTATAACATTAATAATCCAGAAGTATATCATTGAAATAACCATATCAATTTGTAAATGTCAAGAACCAGGTTAAACATTACAAATTAAAAAATTCTTTTTTAATTAATAAATCAATTAATCATTCTTTTTCTGCTATAATTTGCTTTGGCACTTTGTATTTAAATTTTACCAATTTTATTTTTTAACTTGAAGGGAAATTTTAACATTAGTGAAACAATTATTATGTCTGTACTATATAAAGTAATTACAACAATTTGGATGTTTTTGAAACAATTATTATGTCTGTACTATATAAAGTAATTACAACAATTTGGATGTTTTTTTAATTATATAATTTAATAATACCATATTACATGCACAAGTTAGATAGGTGAATGTTTACAACAAACTAGTGAAAAATTTAAAGGGTAAAAAAGTAAAAGAACACTAGAAACTTGTACATTATTTGAACACTAGAAATATATTGTGCACACTCCAAAATTATTACTCTTAATTTTCATCTAAGTTCTCATTAGAAGCAATTTCACCCGGGTAAATTTTCTTACCCTTACTATGTTTACTATTCGCGGTTAATTTTATCACTGTACCACCCTCATTACTACTACTTCGACCATTTTTCTCCTCCATTATTCTCTTCGACTTCTCTTTAAGACGTTTTTGTTGTTCGTGGAGATGTGCATAGTTTACTCCCAGAGATGCCATAATTGAATATTTTCTACTTAGAGAAAAATCAATATTTCTAAGTGTTTGATGTGTGTATTTGCTTAATTGCTTGATGTTTGAGAAAACTATAAACAAGGGAATTTATAGAAGGAATTGCAAGCCCTTGTAAGCAAGTTTTAGGTTTTTGTGTGGGGGGTGGGGGTTGGGGGGTGTAACACCCCAACTTTTTTTCACTAAGATTGAGCCATCCTTAATATTATAGGATCAATTCATAAGTATTTCAAGTATATTAGATGTGATTTAGAGTTATAAATGATCTTTTACATCTAGTCAAGTCCAAAGAATTTCTAGTGACTAAGTTTTCATATGAGTTAATGGAAGGGTCAACTTCAAATGACTATATCTCCTAAAGTATAATGCGTTAGGTGACCCATAATATATCAAATTAAAGATCTTTGAATTATCTTTCCAACGCATCTTATTTCGCGTTAAACAGAGTTCGGAGTAGAGAGTTATGACCATTTTACTGGAGAACTGCAGAGCTGTCTAAAGGTCCGCGACGGCTCCGCGACGCGGACCTATCGCGAACCCTTTCTGGATAAGCTAACCGACATTTCTTTATTTTATTTTGAGGGTACTTTTACCCTAAAGCCTTTGGGGGTCTATTTAAGGTCCCAAAACGCATAATACGTCAGTTTCATAAGTCAAAACCCTCTCTTTCATTCCTAAACATAAAACGCTCAAGAATCATCAAGAAAGTCATCAAGTTAGGATTAACTTTCAAGATTCTTCATCAAGGTGAGTTATTCTTCATAAGATTTAAGCTAATTTCTCTATCTATTCATGAAATCCCAAATAGAATCTTAAATCCTAACCTAGGGTTTCAAGAAAGCAAATTCAAGAATCCCAAGAAAGGATTCCTTGATTCTTCTTTCCATGAATTAGGGTTCTTCATCAAGAAACTCTAAAATTTTGAGTCAAGAAGTCAAGAATAAAAAAGAAGTTCTTCAACAATGTCTTTCCAAGTTCTTCCATTCTAAAAGAACTATCGAGGTTGAGGATTTTCTCCAAGAAAACGATTATTCATCAAATTTTGATTGTGATATCAAATTTCCAGGTATGTAAGGCTATACTTAAAGCATGGGAATGTCCTCCCATGTGCCCCTGAGTAATGTATTAAAGTTTAATGGTGAATGATGTTAGGGTAATGAAGTGAAACATGTTAATTCATGTAATGTAATGAATAAATGCCATTATTTTATGCATAAACCTACATATTTTCCTGCATTGATGATGACCCTCATAAAAACCCTCATGCATCCTTTTAAACTATTTTCTTGAAAAGCATTTAGTTGAAAACCTTATATCTATTGCATATGTATTCTAGAAAAGCATGCATGATGAACATGGGTGTGTGTGTAGAGTCTAGAGTAATGACAAAATAATGAACGATGAATGTTGAGAATGTGAATGTGGGATTGTCTCTAAGTTGAGAGTCAAAGTTCCTAAACTAGTGTCCCTAAAGTCCATGATGTTGATGTTAATGAGATGGAATGACAATGAGGTTAATGTTAATACAAAAAAAGGAGATGCTAACGACAATGTAATGTGTCCCTATGGGACAAATGAATGTTGATGCCAATGATAATGTATTATGCCCCTATGGGGACTAATGATGATGAAATGCGTCCCTATGGGACTAATGAATGTTAATGTTTATGAGCAATGTCGAGTCCTGGGAGGAGTATTGAGCACCGAAATGGATAAAGGTGAGTCCCACCTGAATCCATTAACTACGTGGCCCGCGTAGGAAGAGAGGATTGAACCGCAACGCGGATGGCACCTTTCTTGTCCCAATGAGGACTAATATTTTCTAATGAATATCCTTTGCCCCGGGCAGGGTATTGGATGGATGTGGCAACGACATCGCTTCGTTGTATCATCACTGGCTCATAAGTGATGGTTGTCGGTTAAAGAAACTCCCAGTTAGGCTTATTAGAAAAGGTTTCCCTAAGGGTACTCCAATGCAAGGGTCAATGTTAATGTAAAGGTCAATGTTAATGTAAGAGTCAATGTTAATGTAAGAGTCAATGTTAATGTAAAGGTCAATGTTAATGTGAAGGTCAATGCTAATGTAAAGGTCAAATGTTAATGTAAAGGTCAAGGCTAATGTAAAGGTCAAATGCTAATGAAAAGGTCAATCTCAATGTTTCCCGATGTAAAGGTTAAGGTCTCATGATGATGTGCGTTGTGTTCGTATATTCCTAACAATGTGTTTCAGCTATTTTACATGCCAGTACATTCCACGTACTGACGCCATTTGGCGTTGCATCGTTTCATGATGCAGATACAGGAGCTAGAGGACTTCAGCAGCCGCCCCGTTGAGGTCAAGTGTTTCCAAGTTCTGACTGTGGTGAGCCTCCTTGTTTCCGGAGGAAACCTTTATTTATGAATGTTATCCTGTTCTTTTGAGTCGAGTAGCCATGGTATGTCATGGTCCTCTTTCTAGACGTTTTAAGGAATGTTAGAGGCTTTGTAGACATAATGATGTAGTCAAGGTGAATGTTTTGACAACTGAGCAATATTTCCTTGCTTGGTTTTGATGATCAAATTGATGTTTGGCCATTGGCCCACTATTTTAAAGTATTGTTTACTATTTCCTTCCGCAATGTCTATAATGAATGATGTGATGAATGCTAAGTGGTTCGCTTGGGGGCTAGCAATAGTCTCTAAGTGCCGGCCACGCCTAGGGTACCCTCCCGGGGCGTGACAGGGGGGCTAGCTATTGGTGACTCTGAGTGTAATAATCCATCTTAAAATGAGAAGTCTCACATCGGGAAAACACAAGAGAAATGTTGGGTATATAGATAAACATGTCTTACCTATTAGTAACGCGTTTTAAAGCCGTGAGAGCTTAAGTCCAAAGTAAACAATATCACTAGTGGACTGGACTGTTACACTTGGGCTATAAAATTATTCAAATTTAACAAAACGGTTTAGAACAAAAAGTTTTATATGAAAGTGGAGGTTACACTTACAAGAGATAAATTAAAGTTGTTATCTTTTATTAATTAGGCGGTTTAATTAACCACTATTAGGAAAGTTAGACGTTTAGTGGAGTACTTAGCTGTCAACCTTGATCTCTAATTAAGAAGTTTAACAACTTGGATAATGCTCGATACTTTTAATGAAATGATGCAATTCAAATATGGTTGTTTTCTTCAAAAGTGAAAAATGAATTTTTGAAAAAAAACAAACCGAATCATTTTAAAAACACCGAATAAAATCAAATCGAACTTGAAAAGATTAAACCGAACTGAAATATTTTGGTTCGGCTACGATGCATACTTTTCAAAATCGAAGAATCGAATCAAAACTTATCGAACCGAAGAACTGAAGAACCGAAGAACCGAACGCCCACTCGAGAGAAAGTTCCTCAAGGATTTAAACCCAATATACCTTTATCCTTCCGTGCTCTATTTCAAAATTACTGTCTTGTTGTACACGCTTTGCGCGTGATCAATACGTGTACCTTATCTAGTAACAAACATTATATAGAAAAAATTAAATTTAATTATGAACTTCTGAAAAAATAAATAATTCACTACAAAAGTAATTTTGATAAATTGTTTATTTATAAAGGTCATATATATCATGATAAATTAGAATTTTTCTTAGCGGCTATAGAGAATTTTCTTGATTCAAATAAGGAAGAAGTAGAAGTATATTAAATAAGGAAGATTTAAGAGTCTTTCCACGGCTAGAAGTCCCTTATTTTATCATTTATTTTTATATATTTTAATATTTAATATAATAAATATAATTAAATAAGAATTTAAAGAAAACTGGTGAAAAAATGATTTTGTCTAAAGAAGAATCGTTTAATGAAGGACAAAAAATTCAAACAATATTTTTAAAGGTCTTCACGCTTTTAATATAGTATAGTATAGATAGATTATGGTATAACTTTTACTAATCTTCAAACATGTAAGTAAATTTTACAAGTTTAAACACTCATTTATCCATCTTTTTGTAAGTGTTTTAATTAGTATTGGCTCCAAGAATTGAACCATAAATCATTGCATGACCATATAGTCATCAAACCAATGAAAAAACACACTTTTAAAAAAAAAAAAAAAAAATCCAAATTAAGTATATAAATATATCTCTATTAAGTTAAAATGTCCCTTCATACAACAACATTAAGCTATAAATATACTTTATCTTGTCTAATTGTCTTGTGGGTTGTTAAAAATAAATCAAAGAATATTTTAATCATGAAGCTCAACTAAAGTATCTCTATTTCCTAAAATGTTTAAGAAATTAATTTTACAACGAAAAAAGAATTTAGTGGCAATAAATTTTTTTTAGCACTAATATTTAATGTTACAAAAACGTTAAATAATAATTGAGTTAATGTCATTATATTCATAGTCGCTGAAACATCAAGGTAATTATTCTTATCCTTTCTATTAAGTTTTCATGAGATTATGAATAAATTTTTAGGGTAGAAAGATGTATAATTAAGAAAATATAGTCCTAGGGTTCTAATAATAAAATTTTGATTTGGGGGTCGAATAACGATCCGTATTAGCTGAAATTTGACATATACGTTTAAATTATTATAGGTAAACATAATCTGAAAGAAATTTCCAGATTCGAATTTAAGGGCTCGGGGTGACTTTTTGACCCAATTTTTGAGCCAAAAATAAATGTAGCAATATGGGTGTCATTGGATTCGTATTCTTATGTAGATTATGCATTTGAACAGATTTTGATCATCTGAAAGCGTTACGAAAGACTCAAGGTTTGGAGTGTCATTCTATTAATTAAGGCAAGTGGATTCTAAACTTTTGTTAAATATGTTGAACCTCGTATGCTTCCTTATGTTGTAATCTATGGGATGAGATCGTATCATGTGTTAGGTTGATAATTCCTATTGTGATGCCAGTGTGAAGGCTTTAATTTTCTATGTGTTGCTTCGAGATCATGTGAATTCTAAATTGAGAATAGTGTGAATATGACGTGTTGAGAAAGGGAGATAATCGTGATATATACTGAGGATCATGGGTTGTTTGAGGAAATAAAGTTACTAAAATGGGGTGAAATATCTTAAAAGAGAATTGTACCCAAATGTGTATAAAAGAGGGTGAATATTATAATTGGTAAACATTGAAAACTTTGATATTTATTGTACTTATTGAGGGGAATATTGCTTTTATAATTGTGTCTTGATTGCATGCATCCTCATACTCACGATATTTTGAGAAGTTGTTAATGGTAATCCGTATCATGAGTCCTTGACCACGAGCACTTGAGTGGCAAGGTAGTTGATACATCGAGATTCTTATCATGAGTCCTTGACCACGAGCACTTGGGTGGCAAGGTAGTTGATACATCGAGATTCTTATCATGAGTCCTTGACCACGAGCACTTGGGTGGCAAGGTAGTTGATATATTGTGATTGAGGTATATGGCCTGCGAGGTCCCCATGGGTCCCCTTAGTCTTAGAGCCTTAGCTCGACGGGGGTATATATGATAGGCTGTGCGACGGTCTTGATACCACTTTGCATTGCACGACATTGCATCTCATCCTTGCATATTATTATGTGGCATGATGTTATTCATGTGAGTTATGGCTTGTGATTTGATAATTGTGATTTACTGAAAAACTATCTTTACTATGTATTATATGTTGCTGGGCTGGGACTTTTCTGAGTGCAGGTTTGTAGTTCGGCGGTATGTGGTTGGGTGTGAAGGAGTACTTGGTTCTTCATTGTTTTACTCTAGGTTAGTTCCATTTGCTGAGTACCGCGTTGTTTTGGTACTCACCCCTTGCTACATTTTTTGTAGGTTGCGAGCCCGGTCCCTTTAGTTAGAATTTTCTCATTACAAGACCGAGCTTCCGGATTATCCTTAAGGTAGCTGCTTATGTCATCGGTGGACCTTCAAGGAATCCATTATTATGTTACGTTCTATTTGAGGACTAGACATTTGAGACACTTATTTTATTCGAGTACTATGTATTTAGAGGCTTGTACACGTGACACCAGTTCTGGGATGGTTGTAGTTTGATCTTCGTATGATTATTTTGCATATTAGACTATTTTCTCTTCCACTATTATTGTTATGTTTGAATCAGTAGGTATTGGGCTGACTCGCCTTGGTGGGTTAGGTGAGTGCCATCACGCCCGAATTTCGGGTCGTGACAAAATCCTCACTATAAAATTCAAACTTTATAAAATTAAAATCCTAACTTTATTTTTAGAATTTATAAAATTAAAGTTCGCTTTAATAAATAAAAATAAAAAGTTGTTGAGCCCTTAAAAAAAAAGCAAGCCAACACTAATCTGTATAAATAATTGTAGCCACAAATTAGTATTATTACTCTCTAACAATGGCCTCATGTGCAATACATCATACAGACAACTTTTTCTTTTTTTTAATAATTATTTTTACCTAACAATTCTTTTAAAAATTCTGAGAGAGAAAAACCTAAATTTTGTCTTAGTAATTGGCAATAAGCAAATCAAACTCTT
Organism: Solanum rostratum; assembly: GCA_029948455.1. Taxonomy (NCBI): domain Eukaryota; kingdom Viridiplantae; phylum Streptophyta; class Magnoliopsida; order Solanales; family Solanaceae; genus Solanum; species Solanum rostratum. Next base: position 66,274,269 of record CM057051.1, on the reverse strand, counting down.
AAAGAGAATAATTATTATTTCGTTTAATTTCTGATTAGTGCTCTAATTTGGTTTTCATTCAAATTAATTAGCTTGTGTGGACATAATTTAATAGGCATCTTATTGGTGCTAAATTAGCCTTCTTTTTGTACTCTGACTCTAATTTTTTTTTTTTAAAAAAAAAGAGCTCTATGCAATCTAAATTGTGCTTTTATTTAGGCTTAACTCATAAACAGACGTTTAAACGTGTTCTTATTTTTCACTTAGACATCTAAACTAAAACAAATCTTAGCAGTTGATGTGTCTATTAGGAACTTGTCTTAGTTTAGGTGTCTAAGTGAAAAATGAGAACAAGTTTAGATATCTGTTTATGAATTAAGCTTTTTATTTATGTATATTATGTTTTTTAAATTACATTAATAAACTTCAATTAATGCTTGGAGTCAGTCGTATTTGTTCATTTAATATTTTATTGGGATTAGATAAAAATCTCAAGAAATTTTACTAAATACACAATAAAAGAACAGTCCACAATAACACCAATTAACACCAAAGAATAATTAAAAAAAACAATCCACAAAAGTAAAGAAATAACAATTCACCTAAAAATAATACAAATACGAACAAAATAACATAAATTAATACCATAATAATATTTACTAACTAAATCTCAGCATATAATTACCAAACATTAATAAACAAATATACTAATCAACCAACTATGGAATCAACACATCAAACAACCATTAACTATTTTTGGTTTTTACAAATACCAAATACAACCAACAAACTTACCATCATTTTTAACAATTGTGAATAATATTAAATAATATTAACACTAACAAAAATAACTAAATTTCTTCATATAAATACAAAATATGACCAAATTAACATCAATTAATACCCAAATAGCACCAACTAACTAAATCTCCCTCATAAAAATTTTAATGTAAGTTTAATATAATTAAAATTTTACATATTAGTCTTAAAAGTGGATATATATCTACATATAACACTTCTTAAAATATGAAAATTGAATCGACCTACGGATAGGATCGATTAATACCGAGTGATATCTGAGTAAATTTTTAAAAATTTACATAAAAAATGTAGCTATTTGAAAATAAACCTAAGTATTTCTATATATGACTACTATCACGATCCATAAATGGACGTGATGGTACTCGTCTTATCCTACCAAGACAAGTCAGCTTAAAATCCAATATAATAATAAAATGCAGAAGAATAATACAAAGTGAAAATTTTAACTGTGGATAATGAATCAACTTAATTAAAATCCCCCAAAACCTGATTGTCACGTGCACAAGCCTCTAATGTGTTACGATAAATTTGAAAGAAAAATACAAGTCTCAAATGATATTGTCTCTAAAGTAAAACAAGATCATAAATAGGAGAATATTTTATAAATTAATCCATTATATTAATATTATTCAAACAGGGCGGTTTGGAATAAAGACATGGAAGTGGAATTTACACTTAACATTAATGGGATAATTAAACTTATATTATGATATATAGCTAGCCATCTTAACCACTATTAGCAAATAATTGTACCATAGGGATTATTAATTATGATAATCAATTAAGGGAATGGATAATCCATATGGTTGGACAATAACAGACTTAAGCGTCTTTTAATGATGATTTTTATTAGATATTAAGAATTATAAACTAACAACACTAAAAATACATAACAAAGATAAGTTGTAATCAACAAATCAAGAAAGACCTAGAGTTTTTTTCGCCTCAGATGTATTCATTCAACTTCTTTGATAAGAGATTACATGTCGTTTTTATGTCAAATTTGAACAATAATTGAATCTCTAAAAGTAAGATCGACCTGACCTGGCTCAATATTGGTAATACTATCTCTATTTTCCTAAAGTGTTTAGAAATTATAGTATCCATTGACCGATGCAATTTGAAACTCTTTAAATTGATTATTTTTTAATGACTATATATAATTTTATATGTCAATTCAATTTTTCAATGACTATTTATAAATTGGCCAAATACATAAAAAAACATCTAAATTTGTCCTCATTTTTCACTTAGACACCTAAACTAAGACAAATTCCTAATAGACACTTCAACTGCTCAGATTTGATCCAATTAAACACTTTTATCCTACTTGGCAATCTCCACTACTGTTTTTTTAATTTTTCAGCCAAAAATAAATAGTTGCGGTCCAAAAAAAAAAATTCATAAAAGTAGGTTCTCAAAATTCTCAGTTATCCAAAAAAATTTTTTTTCATAAAAGTAGGTTCTCAAAATTCTCCGTTAACTATATACGAAAAAAAATTATTACAATTTTAAATAAAAATTTTTTGCACATGGTTAACTGAAAATTTTGAGAATCTACTTTTATGAAAAAAAAAATTTTTTTTTGGACCGCAACTATTTATTTTTGGCTGAAAAATTAAAAAAATAGTACCAGAGAGTGCCAAGTAGGATAAAAGTGTTTAATGGGATCAAATCTGAGCAATTGAGGTGTCTATTAGGAACTTGTCTTAGTTTAGGTGTCTAAGTGAAAAATGAGGACAAGTTTAGGTGTCTGTTTATGTATTTGGCCTTATAAATATTATATTGGGCAGTTTTCAAAAATAACAAGTTTGGGGATAAAAATTACATGCCCTACCGAATTCACTGAAAAATACCATATAAAATACCAACTTTATTTACAAATTTAGGAGAGAGAGTGTTTTGAGTGTGATTATTATGGTGTGTAGTGTGATATAATAGTGTTGGAAAATGAAAAAGAGTGTGGTTTTTTTGGTATTTTGATAAATAAATTTTAAAGTGTAATTTATGGGGTGAAAGTTGTATATTTGCTTAAAAAAACACTATTTATATTTTGATTCACCCTTATTATAGGCTATCTCCATATGATCTATATAGGTGGGCTAAAGCAAGGCCCAATATGATTGATGGTTATTGTTTGGAAAATTTTTATAAATAGCCTAAGCTTAAAGTTTAATATGGTCAAATAACTATATTTTATATAATTACACAATATAATCTTGGCTATGTGACCAGAGGGGAGGAGAGAGGCTAGCGAGATCAAGAGAGGAAGGAGAGAGGCGAATTATATATATATATTTGTCAAATTGAATGTGTATGTCTGTCAAATAATTGTATATGTGTAATTAATATACATAGCAAGTGAGATTGGAAGATGGAGGAGAGAGGCAAGCGCGATCGAGAGAGGGGAGGAGAGAGGCGAATTGTATAAGTATATCTGTCGAATTGACCATGTATATCTGTCAAAATAATTGTATATATGCAACTGGTATACATTTGTAATTGTATATCTGCAGAACTTGCAGAGAGAGAAGAGAAGTGATAGAGAGGAAGAGAGGAGAGAAAAAATAGTCACAAAATCCTAACTATAATAACAAAACCCTAACTATAGCTATAAATTATAATTTTTTTAATATAAATTCATATCATATGTTTGCCTACTTATGTTATTTTTTCTTATTGTTTTGACCAATTACAAAACTACGAAGATTTATTTTTAGTTTTTAGGAAAATTAGAAAAAAGAAATCTATTAGGTTAAATTATTTTAATTAATTACAGAAATTGATAATTCGGTCATTTTTAATTTCAAGCACGGTGGGATCTTTTTAGGATAGTTATATAATAAATGATTCTCTATCTTTTAATTTTTATAACTTATGTACCTTTTAGACCACGATAAGGATCTTTCTTGAGAAAATAAATAATTTCATAAAAAATACTAGTCCACGGTCTAAAATATTGTAAATTATCATAACATCAGACAATAATTTAATACCTTGTTAGTAAGTTTGAGAAACATATGAGCAAATATTAGACACGAGTCAAACGTTACCTAAGAGAGTCTAATCCTTTGCCTATAAATTGGAGAAATATACGAATAAATATTAGATCCGAATTTAACATTATCAGAAAAAATAATTCAGACATTGTTGAACAATTTATTCGAATGATTCTATGCATTATTTTGTAACTGACATGACATTAGATTTTAGGAAATGTTGTAATAACATCCCAAAAATAGAAATTTCAAATTATAAAAAATAATGTAGGGTGTTCTTTACTAAAAATAAATAAAATAATATAAAATAATGGAAAAATGAAGGAAAATAATCAACAACTTCTATTAAATGAATTATTATCATGTATTTTAGCCCACAAATAGAGGAAAAGAAAAAAAAATTGGGTGTTACCTTTTTTAGAGTGATTTAGGTTGTGTTTGGTAAGGAGGAAATGTTTTTCATGGAAAATATAATTTTTTGGAAAATAAATTGATTTTTAACTCATTTTCTTATGTTTGGTTGGTGAGCGAAAAATATTTCTATTGTTTGGTTAGTGAATGAAAATATTTTTTACAAATATCTTTTATTTTTGTTTAGATAGTAGAATTCTTTTTAAGGAAAATAATTCCAAATATGAAAATATTTCACATTTCATAATTCGAAATATTCTTTAAAAATAAATATTTAAATTTTTTTTGGGGTGAGTGGGTGGGAGCGGTGGGAAAAAAATGAATTTCTTTTTTAAAAAAATAATTTTTTTGAGGAGTTTGGGGGAGGGTTAGGTGGGTCAGCATAGGGATGGAATAAAAAAAAAATCGAAATACGAAATATTTATCGAAAAATAAATTCTCCATTTAATTTTATTTTTTTAAAATATTCTTTTTAGAGGGGTGGCGGGGGGAGAGGGGGGATCGCGATAGAGATCGTGCAAAGAGAATTAATTTGAAATTGAAAGAAAATTTTAAAAAATATTTTTTTTTATTTTCGAAAGAAAATCATTTTTCTTTAAAATTTAAGAAAACATTGAATAAATTGAAAAATATTTTTTAATAAACTTTTCTCCATACCAAATATACCCTTACTTATAACGTTTTTTGTTATTATTATTCGATAAGTGAATATAAAGTACTATTTTAAAAGTATCTTAATCGAACATAATTTTTTTTTTCCTAAAATGTTTTTTTATAAAAATTACTTCAATAGAAGTACTTGTTAAGGAATTAATCATTTGACACGTGTTCAATGCATACTTCGAAACGTAGAAGCTAGTCTTTCAATAATTGATTTTTGCCTATTTAATCATAAAAAAGATTTTAGGACCCATAATGTGATGCAACATTTTATTTTCATGGTCATTTCTCCGCGATTTTAGTCTTAATTCACACTCCAAAAATTTAACTCAAATAAAATGCGCATGCTCATACATTGACTTTGATTTTGATATAATCTTAAATTGAGTTTTAGATTTAATTCATATACATACAATAACAATAACAACATACCCAGTGGAATCTCACAAGTGGAGTCTGGGGAGAATAACATGTACGCAGACCTTACCACTACTTCATAGAGATAGAGAGGTTATTTCCTGGGAACCCTAGTCATAAAAACTCATAAACAGAATAAGTTAGATGTGGAAAACAGGAAAGGAAGAGAAAGAGAAAGTAAACAAAAAAGCGATTAATAACGAAAAACACATGATAGCAAATAAATACAACAAATAACTTTTTTTTAATTATTATTTTGACCAAATAACCTGTAATTATTTTATTAAATAATTTCGTTAATAATAGTGCCACGTAAAATAGAATTAATTTAAAATAGTATCCCATTAATATTTTGTGACCGTTTTCTTTTTTCCGAAAAGCAAAAGTATTACCTCCTCCGTCCTAAACTAGTCATCACATTTTACTTTTAGATGGTCATTATAACTATATTTGGAGCTAAACTTAATTATATTAATTTTGATATTTTAAAGTTAAAACTTATATATTCAAAAATTAGTTGAAAAATATAGCAATTTCTCTCATATCAATGTGATTTTTTAAAAAAAAAAGTATATTAAAATATTGATCAAAATTTATGTAATTTGACTTTTGAAAAGAAAAACATGAACAAGTATTTGAGATGAAGGAAATACTAGGAGGAAATGAAATCGTTTGGCCACTTATAAATTAAATAAAAAAATGATTTTTTCAGATCTCTTATACATTAAATAAAGATGTATTATAAATAGTCCATAACTTTTTAAAAAGATATTGTAAATGACCTATAAAATTAATCAATTCTTCCTAGTACGAGATATTCCCTCAGTTTAAAAAAGAGATTTATTTTCTTTTTTAGTCTGTTTTTTTTTTAAAAGACCCCTTTCCTTTCTTTTTTTTTTGAAAAAAAAAAACAAAGCTTTCCACGTGGCTAGCATGTTTAATTCCACAAAATTAAAGGATATTTTAGTATATTTGATATAACTTTAATTTTGGTCCACTAGACTAAAAAAAATTCTTTATATTATTGAACTCCATATCAAGTCAAATTAGACCATTCTTCTAAAAACAGATGAAATATATACTAATACACATTTATTTTTAAATGAATAAATTGATATATTCAAGCACATGGCTTACATTGTTTGAAGCAAAATGCCTATATAAGTAGACAAGATACTTACTATCATATAGTAAGCAAAAAGAAAAAAAAAATAAGAAGAAAATTACAATGGGTCTTGGAGGAACTTTGGAGTATATTTATGATATGATGAAAAGTAGTCATAATCCCACAAGAAGAAGAAGCAATTTCATACAATGGAGCTCAAAGTTAGAATGGATTGTGATGGTTGTGAGCTTAAAGTCAAGAAAACTTTGTCTTCATTAAGTGGTAAGAAATTAATTAACTATCATATGTAATTATACTTATGGATTCTTTTCTCGCATTCGTGGAGTCAAAATTTTTAATAAAAACATGCACCAAATTTATCTATATACTTAATATAATCGTTCAAAGAACGAGATTCAGTTGAACCTTTTTCGACTCTACTATGTCCACTAGGACCTTCTTTACAACAAACATTGACATGAATTGGAGTACTTTGAATTTCATGATTTCAAGATATGAACGCGATGTAAAAATATCTACATGATATAATCACTTATGACTGATCTACATGCATGATTAGTATTACCGCTTTGGTCATATTTTATGTGACACAGTTATTATTTAGATAACAAAATGATGAGTTATCTTTTAATACAATGTTTCATATGCTTTTTAAATTATTTTGAATTGTTAATTGTGATTTTTTATTTTTTTAAGTAGTTTGTAAATATATAAATTTAATTCCACAAAATTTGAAGATACGATGTACATCCAATTCACATTAAGAATTAAATAGTTTGACCCTCGCTTGTACATACTTCGAATAATATAGCGTCATATAAGCAAAACAATACATCATTTGTTTCAAATTTATATGATTTGATTTAATTAGGTACGGAGTTTAATAAATATGAAAATACCTTGCAATGTTTCAAAAATTACTCTTAAAGAAAGTACATCATCTTTGTGGACTTATTGCTTAAATAAGATGGACTTAATATAAGTAAAATCTTAATAGTGTCATTAAACATTCACCAGATGAAGAAATGTGTCTTTTTTTTTAATAAACCAAAAAATAAAATGTGTCATACAGATTGGATCAGAATTATGAAGTAATTTATAACATGATAATTAAAAACATTAACTAATTCACTGCGACAAAAGAGACATTTAGTAACAATATATTTTTATTGCCGCAAAAATATTTAAAGATGATTAAGTTAATTAATGTTATCGCATTCAGAGTTGCTAGAACATTTAACGATATTTATTTAGAGTACTAGTTATTAGTACCATATTTATTATCGCGATAAAATCTTTTATTTGTTGTAATGATTAACTTGTTTAATTGTACTTTGTAGGAGTAAAATCAGTGGAGATAAATAGAAAACAACAAAAGGTGACAGTAACAGGATATGTGGAACCAAACAAGGTGTTAAAGAAGGCAAAATCAACAGGGAAGAAGGCTGAGATTTGGCCTTATGTGCCCTACAATTTAGTGGCTCAGCCCTATGCTGTTGCTGCTTATGACAAGAAGGCTCCTCCTGGTTATGTTAGAAGGGTGGATCAAATTTCAAGATTTGAGGACCCTGCATATGTTACCATGTTTAGTGATGAAAACCCTAATGCTTGCTCCGTCATGTAATCAGTTAAAATAACAGTGATGTCTATGTCAGTTTGCCAGCAGTATAAAAATTTGTAGGGGTGGTGGTGATATTAACTAGTACATGGTGTTCGTGTCATTTTGTAGGAAGTCACCACATATTATAAAATTTTATAAGGGTGTTATTAGCGTGCATGGTGTTCTTGTCAGTTTGTACTGCAATATTTAGTAGGAATGTTGTTAGTATATGATGTTCGTATCAATTTGCGCAGTAAAGCATTATAAAATTATGTAAGACTATAGTTAGTAGTATATGGTATTCGTGTTAATTTATATGCAATAATTTACTATAAAATTCTATATGGGTGTATGTATTATTGAGGAATTTTTGTATATAATCACTCAAAAGTATTTTAATTATGCTTCGTAGTTATAATTTGGGTAATTACATTTCGTAACTATATATAGTTATAGCAGTGTTTGTATAATTCGCGCAACGTTTGTATAATTCGCGATACAATTCATAGTTTTTTATAGCGTTTGTATATTTCACTATACAATTCGTGCACAACGTTTGGATTTTGATTCGCGCACAACTTTTGTATAACCGCACACAACGTTTGTATAAATCGTGAGAATTATATAAAACTCAAACCGTAATTACAGCTAGATGTTTGTTGCGAGCCGTAATTAACTCAAACTATAGCTATGTTAGCTAATTAACTAGTATATGTTAACTTATCCGCGTAATTTTTCCTTATTTTGGCCAATATCTTATTGCACTGTAGTGTATAAGATTATTTCTAAAATGTTATTTACTAGACTCCAATTGTGGATTCCAGTCAGGCTGCTTTTGCTTCAAGAAGGATTATTTTTGATAATATAATTTTAAATGGTGACCTTTATAATAGAAAGAGAATTTCTCCTAGATGTATGTACATTTTGATGCAAGAAGAGATTTGTAGTCACCTTTTCTTTTTATTCTTGCTATGGAGTACCTTGGTAGACTTTTGAAAGGGTTAAAAGGAGATTCAGGGTTCAGCAAAGATAATAATTCAAGATATATATATTTTCTAGGTTATTTTAGAATGAAATTAACTAAATACTTAACGAACTTGATTTAATATCCAAGTTAAAAATATCGATAGATGTTTAGGAGATAGAAGGTTATTAATTGTGTTTGAATGTCCACCCAGATTAATTTTTTTCTGTCTTTTTTTTTAAGGAGTAAATTTCTCTTTAGTATATATATATAATCAATTTTCATTTCTTGAAATTGAATTAGATTCAAAGTTCATCCTTACGTGATAAAGGCAATCAATTTGTGGTTTCGGGCTACAAAGGTAGAGCTAGTAATTTTATATAGGGATTATACAAATCACATACTCTTAAGAGTTAATTATATTTTATTCCTACTCTTTTTCAAATTACAAAACCCTCTCAAATTTGGTAGAATCCAGATACATCACGTATATGATGTATCCGACTGATACATCACGTAAAATAATGTGTCCAACCGATATACTGCGTGCATTGATGTTCAGAAAATAGGAAAGAATAGAGAACTTTGTAATTTTTTCAAATGGTAGAGAATTTTAGAGAATATGATAAAATAAATTATGTATTTAGGTAAGTTTTCCTAATTTTATGGGTTTTGGACCATAACTTTTTTCCCTATAGGATTTTGGATATATTACGTGTACATGTTAAGTGAATTTTTAATATAATTTTCGACTTTGAGCCAAAACTATCAGATTTTGCCCAACGCATAATTGCCACCATAGCTTCTATACAGAGTTGGCCCCATCGTATATAGTACATTCTCATATGTCTAATTCTTAGCGTACACTTGGGGATGAGGGTAGGGCGGGGGGCTTCATTAAGTCCTACATTTGTTGGAACTCGAATTATTTGACGCTTTATATGATCTTGGATAATCATCACCTCTTGAGCTAACTTTTGATATTGAGTTAAAGTTAGAGTCCATTTCTTATCATTGTTTTAGAGCTGGCTCATTCATAGGTTACCTGATATTGATGTCCCATCTTATATTGTTTACACTCTAAATATTCAATTCTAAAGCTCGAGGGAGAGGGTGATGCATCCCACAAATGTTGAGGTTTGAATCATTTAATCTCTTCGCATGATCTTCAAAAAGAATTAAACATTTTGAGTTAACTTTGGAATTGATTTAAACCTAATATCCTTTTCTTATAAATGCACATTGTTGATATATATAACTTAAATATGTACGAATCGACTAAGATATATTGTACTATCTTTATTGTGCATATATATATATATATATGTGTGTATTATTAATTTTAATATACATTTTTATTAAAATCTTTAATATTTATCCCACATTGAATTCAAGTAAATTTTATTCCATCAACCCCAACTTCCCCTTTCTTTTAGGACAAAATCAATTATTCCCACCACTAAATTTCTCAACTTCTCAAATTTTTCTCCTTCTTATAAAACCATGGGGAATCAATATTTTCATTACCCTAAAAAAAACACAAATGTAAAATCTCATCAAAGTTCATAATTCTCCATCCCTAATATCTTCCTTGATATTTTTCCTTCGGCAATTGTAACCTCTCGGGAGAATCGATGACTGCATCAAAGATGCAGTGCTAGTACATCTGAAACTTCTTAATTGGCTAGTTGTAAATAGCAACAACATGAATGCGAAATACATTCAAATTATGTTGCTATATCATATCTATTCCAAAAATGGAACTTTCATTTTTTAATTGATTATATATATTACATTCACATATATATATTTTCTTATATATCTTTCTAAATTATAGAAAGATTTTTTTATTTTTTTTAAATATGGGAAGAAGTAAATTGCCATTGTTGAAGATTGAGAGTTTGACCAATAGACAAGTGACATTTAGCAAAAGAAGAAATGGAATTCTCAAAAAAGTTTATGAATTATCTGTTTTATGTGATGTGGATGTTGCTATAATTATGTTCTCTCCTTCTGGTCGTCTCACACATTATTCACGTAAAAGAAGGTAATAAAATTCTTTTTTTTTTTTAATTCCCATGCATAAATATAATTTTAATTTTTTGTAAGATTTGAAATTCCAAAGAACATTTTGTGGGGTTTTTAATGTATATAAGTCGATTGAGATCAAGTTAATTTAATTTGTTTCTCGAATTTATGAAAGTTTGATGAGATATTGTAGAGAAATAATCAATGTTGGTCAGATTTTTCAGAAGTATTAGCAGATAATGTGTCTGATTTCTTGCATGTGTGAAAAAATCTAACATGAGTAATGTATATTTGGAGAGTTTGATCGAACATATATAAAAATGAGAAAATAATGTAATGCAAATTATTGAATTTATATTTTTTTTGATAAATTTTAGAAAAAACAAAAATTAAAGTGAAATTTGATTACACTTGCTCTTAGAGGGATTAATAAAATTCTTTTTTTTTTTAATTCCCATGCATAAATATAATTTCAATTTTATTGTAAGAGATGAAATTCCAAAGAACATTTTTTGGTTTTTTAATGTATATAAGTCGATTGAGATCAAGTTAATTTAACTTGTTTCAAAAGTCGAATTTATGAAAGTTTAGAATTATTGTAGAGAAATAACCAATGTTGGTCGGACTTTTCAGAAGTATTAGCAGATAATGTGTCTGATTTTTTGCATTTGCGGGAAAATTTAACATGAATAATGTATCTTTGGAGAGTTCGATCGACATATATAAAAATTAGAAAATAGTGTAATGCAAATTATTGAATTTATATTTTTTGATAAATTTTAGAAAAAACAAAAATTAAAGTGAATTTTGATAAAATTAATTTTTATTAATGCAGGATTGAAGATATTCTTTCTGAACTCATAAATCTTCCAGATAGTGAAAGAGGATTGTAAGTGTTTTTTTTTAAATCTTTTTTTTTTCTTTTTTTTTCTTTTTCTATTTTTTTCATCTTTTATGTATTTTTATTGTTAATTAAACTAGCTAACACATATTTTCTTTTTGAGATGCAGCTACATTAATAATAAAGAGGTGAGTTACTCACTTATTTTTAAAAAAATTCTGATTTTATTTGTTGTTATATATGATTTAACATATTTAATTTTTAGTTAATTAAAATGTGATGTTTTGGTCTATTTATATTGGAAGTTTGTTATAGTTTTCAACTTTTTTTTAGAAATATATTGCGGTCAAATATGATATAATAGTGCACGTTTAACATAATACATGAGTAATTTATAATTATAAGGTGAAATAGTTAATAATTCTGAGAATTTATAAATATTTATACAGAAATCGAAAGTGCAAATTTCAAGTCTTAAATATACTTAGTCAAATGTCATAAGAATTAATATCAAAATTTATCAATAATCGAGAGATGAAAAATATTATTATTCAAAAATAAGTTTTTTTTTTTAAAAAAAAAATTCAATTCATTTTCATTAATGCAATTTCCATGCAGTCTGTACTTTGGAACCTAAGGAAGATTGAAATTGAAGATAAATTCTGCGATATTGAAAGGTTTACTTTTTTTTTTTTTTAATCATTAATTGGATTTATTTTATTTTATTTTATAATAATTCTTTTCATGTATTATATTTATCATAATTATTACTTTTTTGATTAATTAGGATAAATCCTGCATACATCAACGCAAATGACTCGACAAAGGTACTTAATTAATTCATTTTCTCTATTTATTTATATGTTCTTTTTTAATTTTTATTTCATTTTTATAATATTAAATCAACCTTAAGATTATTGTTTTGTTTTTAGAAAATTCAAGATGAAATTAATGGCTTGCATTGTAAGCTCGATGAAGCTGAGAGATTATTAAGGTAATTAAAGAAATGGAACTCTCTAATTTGAGCTAGCTAGTTCGATCGAATTTCAGTAATTTTGATTCAAATATTAGTATTTATCATAAAAAATTTATTAAATATGTATAAATAGTTAATTCAAAATCTAATAATTTAATAAAATCAAAATTATGAACTCATTAACTTTAAATTTAAGCTCATCTCTAATAGGGGTATGTGGGCTTCGTTGTTCTATACAAAGCTTTAGAACATTCTTAGGTCTAATTATTATATAAGGGAAAATTACGCAGATAAGCAAATATATACTAGTTAATTAGCTAAATTAACTCTAGTTTAAATTAATTATGACCCACAGCAAATATCTACCTGTAATTACAATTTGAGTTTTGTATAATTCGTCACGATTTATATAAATACTGTGCGCAATTATACAAAAGTCGTGCACGAATCAAATTGTATACCGAAATATACAAACACTGTGAATTGTATAGCAAAATATATATACACTATACAAAAATTGTGAACTGTATAGCGAATTATATAAATACTGACGTAAATTAATTATACAAACATTGTTATAATTATTAAGTTAGTCAAATTGATTCTTTGCCTCTAATTTTGATGGAGCAACTATATTTCGATTTTATCCTCTTCATATGATACAATATTTTGTTTCATTTTTTTTTTTTAATGATTTGAATATCTATTGTTTTCTCACATTTTGACTTTATTTAAAGAATATTTGAACCAGATACACAAAGAATTACATCACTCCATGAGCTTGATTTGTGTGAAAAACGTCTTCAAGTTGCATTGAACCAAGTTAGACAAAGAATGGTATGATATAAATATATATATCTCTTCTTTTTGCCCCAAATAATTACAAAAAAATTATGATGAATTCTTTTTTTTAAAATTTAATTTTGTTTAGGAACAACTCTCAAGCAATCATACATCAAATTATGAAGATAACATGGAGGTATGAATTCTAAGAAATCAAATAGAGAAAAAAATGTGTTTCTTCTTACTAATACGTAAGCTGTTGAATATTCTGATATTTTGACAAGACATATCAAATTATTTCTTTATGTAAGGGGTTCAAATCCCTTTTGTATAAATTCTTAATCTATCGTTATTTTTATATATACTGATTCTACAAACTAATAATTATTTTTTATTTTGGTGGTTTATTATAGCAAATAAATGCACTCCTTCAACACATAGACAACACACAAGTTCATGAAAAACCCCCTTATGACTTATGGCTAGAGCTTGAAGAATATAATCATGACAACAACAATATTAATAGTCCTCTCTATGCTCCCTCAGAAACATCTTCAATTTCTCAAAGGTTTGGAATAACTTAATTTTTAAATTAATTATAGGGTTAATTATACTAGATATTCTCAATTATACTATATTAACTCTTTATTATATATGTTAAATAATTAATTATTTGATGACTTGTATGTAGTTCTATGAATCTTCCATCCCCAAGTACTACTTATGATGCAATGTCCCAAACAAGTATAAGTGGTGAGACTTATCATAATGAAGGGAGTTTTAATTATCAAAATGATGTGAACTTTAAGCAATCACAACATTCAACAAGGACCTTGCCAAATCTCACTTTACAAACTTCATACAAATTTGCCAAGGTATGTGTAAATTATCGTGGTATAGTTGTTCATCAAAATAATAGTCGGTAAATATATGTATTTTTATATATATTATCGTATGATATAAATAAAATATATATTTTTGTATTTTGAAGCAATCACAATGTTCAAATAGGGTCTTCCCAACTATCACTCCAATACAAACTTCATTCTCATTTGCCAAGGTAATTTCATGCTTTCTTATATTTTATTTTTGAGACGAGGTTCTTTCAGAAACAACCTCTCTACTTCTATGAGGTAGTGGTAAGGTCTGCGTACATTTTATCTTCCCAGATGCCACTAGTGAGATTTTACAGGATATGTTGTTGTTGTTGATGTTGGTGCTTATCTTTTATGCCTTCTTCTTGTTTTACAACTCTAAATTTCTAATGTTCATTCGTTTCAAAATATGGTTAATCAACATGTTAACTATATTAATTACTATAAATTGAATCAGATTTTACTGTTTGTATATTTACATAAATTAAAACGGAGGAGATGATAAATTTGTGTATGTAGCTTTTAAGTTGCATCATCAAATTTACAAGGAGCGTGCACAATGAAAATCTTATTTATTTCCTTTTTTCTTCTGTCCAAGTATAATCAAAGCTACTGAATTCTATCAAATACGTAACATGTATTAGATTCAACCATGCACACATTGGCTAGTCACATGAATTAAGGTTAGATAGGCAGCGATGAAACAAAGATTTTTCACTAAGAAATTTAAAATATAGAAAAGCGACCATATGAAGAAATTAAGAGGATTCAATATAAAAATAATTAAATAATATTTATTTTATTTATACAATATAATTTTTTTCAGCAAAGAACTTCATCCCACTCCATCCCCACCCCGAGATTTAACTAATGTAAAAAGAATGTACAAACAAGGGTATATTGTTGGATCTTGGGTCCATTATTATTCTAGAATGTGCGAACCATCAAGGTTTTTTTTAGGAAAGATGAGATTTTTTTCACCTTTAATCAAAGATATTAAATTTGAGTCTCAAATATTAAAAAAAAATTCTGATAAATGACACTTCTCTTAAATTAGCCCCACACGTCGCAAATCTAAATTAGTTGATTGAGCCAGGAAATTCTGAATACCAACATATATATATATATATATATATATATATATATATATATATATATATATATATATATATATATATATATATATATATCAAATGTGAAAACTATAATAGAGATAAATAATATATTTTTCTAGTTTATTGTACCTTGTGCAGGCTGAAATGGAAACTCCAACCTCAGCACTACGACCATTGGCACCATATCCACAGGCTGAAGCAACAACACCTTCTAATCATCAACAACTATCTTCTTGTAACAATCAAAAAGGGAATAATGAAATCCCTTGGTTTCAGCCTAAAGGGAAAAAGTCCAAGCATCATCATTCAACCTGACTAAATATTTAATATGTAAAATGTACATACATATACATATAAATACATATTGAGTTACTATAACAACATAATACGTACCCAAGGAATATACACAGTCACACAGGCCTTATCTTTACCTTTAAAGTGGAGCAGTTGTTTTTATCACTAGTATATATAAGTTGCAAGGCATAAAGATATGTAGTTTGTGTCACGGACTTAGAACTTTCGCTAAGACTCTCATGTGGCACTAGCCAATTTGGTTACGATGAGGGACGACGAGACAAAGATCAACAACCGTGTTGTATCTGACGGAGATGGCCATGTTATGGTGGAAACATAAGGAGTCGAAAATAGGGAAGGGGCTATGCGCCATCAATACGTGGGAACATTTTCGGAATGAGTTCAAAAAGGCCTTCTTCCCGAACAACGTCATCATGAGGCGAAGCGAAAGTTTAGGGAGCTAAAGAAGAGGGGTAGCATAAGGGCCTACGTGAAGGAGTTTACTAGCCTCACACTTCAGATTCCCAACCTCACGGATGAAGATATGATATTCCACTTCATGGACGACTTACAGAACTGGGCCAGGATGGAGCTGGAACACCGACAGGTTAAGACCATTGACGAGGCCATCATACAAGCAGAGGCTTTGACGGACTCTCAACATGACAGGCAAGACAGAGACCATAGGCGCGGGCCAACATCATGACCAAGTCTGCGGCAACCAAGTTCGGGCTGAAATATGACCCAAGTAATGTGCAACTCAGGACAGTCAATGCGCCAATGACTCCTGTGTGTGAAGTTGCTCAAGGAGTCGACATAGAGTTGGGGAAGTGGCGTGGCAAGACCAACTTCCATGTCGCCCCGGTAGATCTCTTTGACATCATCCTGGGGCAGGAGTATTTCTAGGAGTGTCATATGGTGTCATTCGCAAACTACCCGAAGGCTCCAAATTCTTCTCCTTCATCTAAAAATAGTGACGGGTCATGACACTTGGCTCCGATACAATGTACACAAATAAATATTAGATTCTAACTCAAAGGAACAAACATATTTTAAAAAATAATTTTTTTTGATAATTAATTGATTTTATTAATCATCAAAGTAAGCATTACAAACCCCATTCAAATTTAACACAATCTGTTGTCTGACTTGCTTATCTTCACTCAACACAAGGGGCCTTGAATTGTATAAACTACTTGAGTAGGCCTATGCCTCACTAAAATCTATATTGTTGAATTTAGTCATTTAAGGTTATCTATTTAAGGTATAAGGAGTTTAAAAATCTTCTTTTGATCGAGTCTGAGTTCATAAAGAATTAAATAGAAGGTTATATAATACAAACCCATGTAATTACAAGAGTTTATTAGACCATTTCGCTATAATATTTATAAAGTTAAGTAATTTTTAAATGAGTAGACATTAATTAAAATTTCAAAACACATATCATAATCTTGATTTTATGAAAGCGCTGAGAATTCACTTGATAAATATTTTTAAAAAAACGACTCAAGTCACATTTTACCTTTCAAAATAGGATTTCTTGATATCAATTTGAATCAATCCAACCCCAAATAATTATCATACAATATAAAAATATCATGCAAATTAATTTTAAACCCTAGTTGAAAGAAGAGAAATTTTTCCAAAATTCAATAGATCCATAATCCCTCTCAAATGCAACCCACTTGAGAACCCGACCCGTAATTTCAAAACCAAAAAGCCTTAACACGTAACATCCAGATCAATTCAGCTCCTCCGATCCATAACTCCGTTGCTGTCTTCGCCGCCGCCGTATACAACTCCCCTCTGCCATGAACGCCGACGGAGTACCCCACCCAAATCCACCACAACCCGACACCACCATTGACGATCCACTAAACAATCCGTACACCTCCCTGAACGCCGTCTGCCATGACCTCTCCGATCTCCAAGACCTCGCCACCCGCGGCGCGTGGAAATCCCTCCTCGACAAAGTTGGCCACGCGCGGTCGCTTAACCTCCTCACCAAACCTCACGAACACCTCACGTACCTCACTTTCAACGTCTTAGCACTCACCAAGCTCCGCCGCCCCGTCGACGCTAATCAAGAGCTCGAAAGCCTCCTCGACGGCGAAGATTTCAACACCCCACAATTCCATTACCAAAATTACTCTAATCATTACCCCAATATGAAGGGCAATTTCGTCCCTTTCGCTCTCCGTTGGCTCCATGCTTACCTTCCGTACTCTCTCGGTCAGCGGACGAAATCACTCGACAGGTTTTATACACTTCTTGATTTTATTCGATCGAAACAATTAACAGTTTTGACTAACCCCAGTAAAGATTTGTGGAAAAGAAGGGAGATTTTGGTGTTGAATACGATAATTAGTCATCATTTGAGTCAAAAAGATTTCAAATTGTGTTTGAGTTTGTTGAATGAGCTGGTTGGAATATGTGGGGATGATGATCCATACGTGTTGTCGAAATTAGGATATGTGAAAATGCAGTATGGTGATGTAGAGGGTGCGAAAAAGGCGTTTAGATTGGTGGAGGGAATGGTAGGGAGTGAAAGTGAAGTGAGGTTGAGGAATTTGGTGAGTAGAAGTAAGGCATTGATGTACATAGTGGAGAAGGATTATGTCTCTGCAGTAAGGGAGTACGAAGAGTGTATCGAGAGGGATGGATTTGATATGGTTGCTATGAATAATAAGGCTTTGTGTTTGATGTACTCGAGGGATTTAACGGATGCTATTAAGGTGTTGGAGAATGCTTTGGAGAGGGTTCCGACTGTCGCATTGAATGAGACTCTTGTGGTGAATTTGTGTAGTATGTATGAATTGGCTTATGTTAATCATGCTGATATTAAGAGGACACTTAACAATTGGATTGCTAGAGTTGCTCCTGATGATTTTGACTCGTCTTGTACTCGAACATGAGGTATTGTTCTTTGTAGATGTAATTGAGAAAGAGAATTCAGATAGAACGTTTTGTTATCTCAGTTTCTCTTTATAATTGTGTGATTGTTTGTATCTTGGGACGCACATTTCTTCTTTGATAATATAGAAAGAAGGATCTTATATCTCAATATATTTGGGATGATTTGTAGTTTTTTTCTTGGTGTTAGTTAAGTAAGAAAATGCTGCTTGTATTCTTTCCAAAAATGATGGAATAATGAAGTTATTCTCAAGAATTTCCTCTCTTCCTTTTGTTGTGCATACATCAAGGCATATTTAGTCACATTTTGTGAGTATGATTTCAAATTTGTGTGTGTAGAAAGCTGGTTTCTGCTCATTATGTTTTAGTATTAGCTCAATCATCCCAATTTATCTAGGAGTTAAGATTAATCTCTGAAATTTATAATGCTTGGAAGCTGTACAAATGAGACATCAAACTCGTAGTAGTCCTTTGAAGCTGAGTGTTATTCTTCTGCAGCTGCTCAATCTGAATATCAGGTTGTTCTGCATAGTGGATCTGTTGGCTCTAATTATACGGAACTTTTTCAATATCCCAGAATTCGAATAAACTTTTTCTGGCTTTAGAAAGAGTCTATGGTGCTATTATGTTGTTGCTCTTATTTGGTATTCTCAGTAGGTGAGCCAAAAGTTTGACTTCTGGAGTTGAGATTGTTTGTGATTGTTTCTTGTATTCTTAAAGTTAAGAGTGGAGCAACATCCTAGTACTAATATTTTGTTTTAGTACTATTTAGTTCATGATTGCCTCTCTATCTCTTTGAGGTAGTGGTAAGGTCTGCGTACATTTTACTGTCCCCAGACCCCACTTGTGGGATTCAACTGGGAATGATGTTGTTGTTGTTGTTGTCGTAATTCATGATTGTCAGTTGGAAGTGTCAACTAATATTAGTCTTGTTAAGTGATAAAAGATGGAAACTTGAAGAAGCAAGAGGTTGTACTGATTTGAAGTGTTTTATGACTAACTAATGCCAAGATGCTTTATGAGATTAAGTTGATTAATCTGCTCAGACAAGCTATGACTATCTAACCTTGGCTTATAGAAGTTCAAGATGGTTGTTTTGAATCTGCCTCTAGTTTCCCCTACTTTGTAAGTTGGTTCCAAAGAATATTATGTTGCAGCTCCTTTCACTGTCAGAGCAAAACCAAACCTCCCTTATGAGTTGTGAAATCTTAATACTCTGTCCTTCTATGGCCAAATCTCAATTGCACAAAGCCTTAGGTGCGCTGGGGCATGACACCTTAGGACGTCCACATGCTATGATTTGGTGATTTTGATTGTGGATGGAAGTTGTGATTCATGAGTAGTGTTGAAGCAAAGATTTTGTACATGCTACGTAAAGTATATAGTCTTCTAGGATCATCTGGAAACGACTGCAATCTGGGGAAAGACTTCTTGCAGTGTGCCTAAATTTTTAGTTGGTGACTAAACTATGAAATTGGTGAGCTTGCTGTTACTGTACTATTAGTATCATTTAGTAATAACTGACTATTACTTGGCTGAAAACAAGTAATAAATAGTATATGCATACAGAGGATGCATAAAAGGTCTATTTCGTAATAAGTAGTATGTGCTAATTGTCATATAGCTAATAAAGTCTCTTGGAGATTTTTTTTTGAGTATGGTACAAAAAATATCATCAAATAGTCATATTTTCAGAATAAAGGTATTTGATGTATGTAGGATTGTAATCCATGGAAATGGGGAGAGTAATGATGATGCTATATCGTAGTGGAGTGCGTTGGATGAAGTGGAGATTCGTATCTGGTGTTTTGTGTGATAATGATGTGTCGTCAAGACATAAAAGGTAAACTTTATAAAGTGGTTGTCACACAATCTATGGGGCAAAGTATCGATTTAGTAAGTGTCTGTACATTCAGAAGATAAAGTCGCAAAAAGGATGTTGAGATGGATGTGGGACATATTAGGAGAGATGATTCAAAATGAAGATATTTAGGACAAAGTGAGAATAACCTCCATGGTAGACAAGGCGAGACTTAAATCATTAGATGGTCCGAATATGTGAAGAGGGAATGCACAAATACCCTAGTGAGGAGGCTTAGATCATTCGTTGGTCCGTACATGTGAAGAGGGAATGCGTAAATACTCCAGTGAGGAGGCATCAGGCTAGGCAGAGATAGATTGAAGAAGTATTGAAGAAAGTTGATTAGATATGATATGATGCACCTATAGCTTACCAAGGACATGACCCTATATAGTATGGAATGGCGGGGGAGGGATTAGGGGAGAATGTTAGTAGGTAGTCGAGCATAATCTAGTTTTTCCTACTAGTATCTTATTCTTAGATTCTATTATTTGTTATTTTCTTTGCTTCATTTATGTGTTCTTGTTTCGTTCTTCTCCTCCTTTATCTTAGGCACGTTTTCTTCGTTACTATATTTTCTTTTTATACTCGAATTTCAACTGTTCTACTTCAGCCGAGGGTTTATTGAAAACAATTTCTTTACTTTAAATAGGATAGGATAAAGTTATGTACAAACTACCCTCCTCGTACTCCATATGTGGGACTACATTCGATTTGTTGTTGTATGAATACATTATTCTTTTCATACTCCACTCACTCAAAATGAAGCTCGTTTGCAAAAATTCGAACTTTGAAACTTGACTTTGAAGTTCCACCCTACTTGGTATTTTTCAGTCCAATATAGTGAATACTCACTGTTTTTCAACAAATCAAAAATAATCTATAATTATATCAACCAAATTTCAAACTCTGAGTAAATCAATTCAGAGAAAATTCAAGAAAAGGAGGTGACAATTCAAGCTACTTCCATTTTTTTTTTTTACTATGTCAAAATCGACTGGTTGGCATCTGAAGCTCTGAAGGGACCACGAAGATCCACCATCAAAGTTTTGCTCTGCTTGCTTCTACCAGCCTTTTTCTATCATAGTAGGAATCTCGCTAGCCTTCTCGATCAGCTAGTTACTCCAATCACACCAAAATCTTTTCCTGCTTATCCACCTATCGTTGATCACTAACAAACTTGAATATCTTGATACCGATAAAACACTACTACACGAAAATAGTAAAGGTATAAAAATATTTATTGGTTTTTGGCATGTGATGAATCCAAGGATTGTTGCTTTTCCCATTTCTCAATTTCCTTAGCCAATAAGCCTTTGGAATCTCTTTTTTCCTCATAGCTTCCTCTCTTTGTTATAATCTTTGCTTTCTTTAAAGTGTGTTTCAAATCAAAACACATTTTAGTCTAGTTATTGTATGATAATTGCCAGCTAATAATTAAGAGCTCATCATTCCTTTTTATATCATTTTTGGGGGATAATATCAAAGAAAATATAGATTAATTAACAAGACCATTTTGTTAGTGATAATATCAATGATTTCTTAATTATTATTTTTTTAAATTCTCTAGGAAACAAGTTTTAACCTTCATTTGGACTATAAGTTGGTTTTAGATTCCTATTTTTCTATGATGGATTTGGTGTCCACTTGTCTGATTTGCCAACTTTTGGAAAAATTACGTGGATGAACAAATATATACTAGTTAATTAGCTAATATAGCTAGCGCGAGAAATATGTAGATGTAATTATAGTTTGAGTTTTGCATAATTCGCGCGATATATACAAACGTTGTGCGCGGTTATACAAAAGTTGCGCACGAATTAAATCGTATACCGAAATATATAAACAATGTGAATTGTATAACGAATTATACAAATACTGTGCACGAATTGAATAGCAAAATATAGAAATGCTATACAAAAACTGCAAATTGTATAGCGAATTATACAAACGTTGTTATAATTATAGTTACAAAAAATAATTATTCAAATTATAACTATAGAGCATAATTAAATTTTATATGTTTGTCATTTATAAAAATTTGCTTTTTTCTTTTAATGATGGATTTGGTGTCCACTTTTCTTATTTGGTTAGTAAAAATTTCATAGGCCAACCTATTTAGCCCCACCATTATTTAACATGTACCCATTTTATAAGAAAAAATTACTGGGCGGGTATTTTTTTTTTAAAGAAAATTACTGATCTTAGCAATATATTTTTTTATTATCATTTTCACCGATACATAATAATATTATAATAAATTTGTACTTGTATTAAAAGTGAGTTATGCATACAATATAAATGTTTAAAAATATGTTATGCTTTTTG
Organism: Solanum rostratum; assembly: GCA_029948455.1. Classification (NCBI taxonomy): domain Eukaryota; kingdom Viridiplantae; phylum Streptophyta; class Magnoliopsida; order Solanales; family Solanaceae; genus Solanum; species Solanum rostratum. The sequence continues at coordinate 66,251,277 of CM057051.1, read as the reverse complement.
ATAAGAAATTGACACCAATATATATATTAAAGTATGTGATAAATGTATTATCTATCAATAAAACTTGTATTATAAATAGTTTTTTATAACACGTATTAAAACTATATTATAAATATTTATTAAAATTTTTTAATGGCTATAAATGATAAATATTTTTTAAAAAATAATATATCTATGTAAATCCCTCTTTTGATAATGGAAAATGGTACATATGTCAACTTACAGCTTGTTTGGACGGTGGTTTTTCATGGTATGGTATAGTTACTAAGAGAACCACGTTTGTTTTGATTGTTTCATTAATTATATGGTATGGTATAGTTTTGTTTCATGGTTCTGTAACCATGAAAACCCTCACTTTTTGAAACCACCAATTTGGTGGTATCCCATGGTTTCCTTATTTTTTTTTTTCAGTTATACCCTTATTTAAATCTAAATAGTTCTAATTTATCCTTTATTCTTTATTAAACTTTACCCTAATATATATATTGTTTTTGTAATACTTATTTTTCTCCGCATCAACTTTTGAAACTCTTTTTTCGCCTCCCGTTTTTCTTTCACGTTTTAATCTATTTTTTGAGGTTCTTTTTTAAATGTTCTTACTTTTTTTATTTTCTTACGTTGTTTGTATGGTTTGGAGATATATTAGTTTGTATGTGTTTCCTACTTGATTCTGTATATTTTTTTTTTTTTTAAAATATTGATAAATTTAATATTTATACTAAGTAAGGACATTTTTGTAAATTTATAAGTTACGATATAATACCATACAGTCAAATCAAACAACAAATTATCATTAAACAGTATCAATCCATACAGTCTATCCAAACATTGTATGATATTGTACTGTACGATATCATACCATACCATACCATACAGTACCATACATTATAAAACCATGACAAACCACCATCCAAACAAGCCCTTAAAGTTATGCTTGACAAGACTAAACTCTAAACCCATGCTTGACAAGACTAAACTCTAAACCCATTATCTGAAGTTATGGCTTAGTGAGAATTGAGATGAATTAGGTAAAATATTTATTTATATATTATTCAATTTTACAAATAATAAAATATAATTAGATTGTCATATAACATTGTAAGAACTTACAAATTTCAAATCATGGTCTAACATTTTCTTATAGATATTTTTGTTCACTCAAAAAAGATATTTAAACTGCGATCAAATAGGTCCATAAATTGCAAAAGAAATAAAAAGATAAACATTTGTCAAAAAAATTGGCAAAAATTTTACCATAACATTTATGAAACCTAAATCTTCGAACATATCATAATAGTCATTCTTTTCTAAATGAACTAACAAGAAAACAGTGTCACGAGAACGTATAAAATTATTTCTAGGTGAACACTTTTTTCTTTTTCTCCATCCTATTACAAGATCTTCTCCTCAACCCTTCAAGTTGTCTTTCCCACACATCCTTATTGCAAACTATCTTCCTATTTTCCTTAGACTTTTTCCACATCAATTCACTATCAAAACAATTCATCAAACTCAATTCATGATCATAATTTTGACGAGAAATTGGATCAGAAAGAATCTCATATGCTTTTCTCAGCTCAATAAATCGTCTCGTCGATTCTTCTTTGTTTAAATCATCACAAATATCAGGATGATATTCAAGAGCCTTGCATCTATAAGCCTTTTTAATCTCTTCAAACCCTACATTTGTAGAATGTAGAGAAAGCACTTCATAGAAATTATTGGCTAACTTCCCCCTTTGCATGTTTGCCATGATTTTGAGATTATTCTTCTTTCTATCTTTTTTGTGAATAAATATTGGAAGTCTATTCACCTTATAGTTATTCGTCTTCAATGATATATCCATTGGTAGTACGTCTGAAATGACGAACGGGGAGTATGAGAAGAAAGAATCATAGTTATTCATCTTCGATGATACATTCATTGGCAGTACATCTGAAATAACGAACGGGGAGTGTGAGAAGAAAGAATTATAGTTATTCATCTTCAATGATGTATTCATTAGTAGTACGTCTGAAATAACGAACGAGGAGTATGCGAAGAAAGAATTATATTTTAGTTGGCTTATATAATTCTTTGTCAAGATTTTATCTAGGAGAGTAGTTTTGTAAATATGAATAATTGGTGTGTGTGTGTGTGAAATATATATAGTATATGATATGCATGATTTAAATATGACAAATTGAGATTAATATATGATTAATTCAATCAGCAAATTCTAGGAACGCGTACTTAGTTTTTTTAAAGAATAATTAGTGGATTATTTGGGTAATTAGTGGTCTACTTTAATATATGGACGACTTTGAATAATAATTTGGTTTGAAATAAATGTCTTCTTATGTTTTTTGTTTTTCTTCATATACTATATTGTAGTTTTTAATGTTTGTTTAGGTTATGGACCTATATATATATTTTCATTTTCTTCTGTTATATTTTACTTGAGTCGAGAATCTATTAAAAATAATTTTTTTTTACTTTTACAAAGTAATAAAGGGTAAGACTACGTACACATTGTGTATCTTCTAAATTCCACTTATAAAATTACATAATATATTATTTTTTTATCTATTTTTTTCTTGATATTATTTTGTAGTGTGTTAATTTGCTTGGGTGACCTACCTTATATGAGTTGTATAATCTTCATTTGCATGGCACTATGTTGGTGTCTTTTGTGAGTTCAAAGAATTGATTTTATAGATTTTACGCGATATAAATTTAAATTATTTAAGATAATAAGTAATGATACATTTGTGTTGAATAAATATTGAAAATAAAACAAATGTCTTTTCTCTTTGTTTGGTTTGCTTAAAGACTAAGAGAAAAAGATAAGAGGGTAATTCAAAATTTCATCTTAGAGTCAACCAATTATATATATATACAAACACACATATACATACATATATCTCTCATGTTTGTACGACTGCTAAAAAATCAATGAGTTTTTATTTATTTATTTAGAAGTAAATACTCGTAGTGTATATGGTATATACTCTCATGGACTCTCTATCTCGACTTTTTCTACGTAAGTAGTAGTATAGAAATTGAACATCTTGCATGTACTTTAATTATTTCATAGAATATTTAACTTTTATCAAAATAAGTATCGAATTTTTCTGTCTAAGACTTTAATAAATGGAGAAATCACCTAATATTTTTTGCCGTACTTTGATTTGATATATTATTGATCTTCCTATTTAAAAATGCTTAAAACGATTTGTAATAGTATTGTACTAAATATTTTACTTTATTTTGATAAAGCCACAAGAAGCTACAAAATAGAGATCAACTATGAAAAATGTGGATATTAAAAAAAAAAATTGCATACATATTCTAACGAATTTTGGCCAAATTGAAATAATAAATTGTTTGTTTCAATAGTTTTGTTTAATGGATTCATGAGAAAACCTAAGAAACATGTGGGGAAGAAAATCTAGATTCATGGAACAATTTATCATTTCTTAATTATTTCTTTTCTCAAACATTTTTTTGAAAAAAAAAAATTAACTTTCATTTCTTTTCAAATAAAATTGTGGACTTTTATTTAAGTCTATATTCATTCCGAATAATTGTGATGGTCTTTTTAGCTTATTAAAAAAAATCAAGAAAACTTCGAATCGAACCAAATAACTTTACATATATATGCAAATATATTTTATATATTAATATATTAAATTTAATATATAGGTTTAATCCAATTAAAAGAAATTACCTTTTTTTTGTTTCTATTAGTATTAGAACATAACTAATATTTATGATTTTTGCTCACTTCATAATTGACCGGTCAAAACGTTAATTATGTAATAATTAGAATATTTACCAAATAAATAATTTCAATTGAATAAATTAAATGAGTCATAATCTAATTCTAAACTGAAGATATAAATTAAATTTTAAATCCTTAATTCGTCTCTGAACGGATTTATATATAAAGTTAGGTGTTTTCTTGGGTGGATAATATTTGGAATTTCTTGACCAAAACGTCAAAATCAAACAAAAAAGGAAAACAAAACAAAGACCTATAATATATAGGACGTCGTCTATAGAGAGTTATTATATATCTTGTTTAAATGAACTTCTTTTCAAGAAAAAAAAATTGGGGTCCCTCTTTGCCCTCACCTCACTTCCACAAATAAATTGGAGTAATAAATAAGTAATATGATGTGATTTTACCTCTAAAATGATTCCATGGTCTCGGACCACCAAAGAATATGGTGCAGTGGATGGAGCTACTCCTTCCTTGATCAGATGTCTCGAATTCGAGCTCTGGATATGAAAAAATCCTTCGTAAGGAGTGTTTCACCTGAATGGGCCCTATGCGGCACGAATCTGAAGTAGTTGGGCTTTAATGTGGATACCAGATATCAAATGGCAATAAAAAAAAAAAGGTCTTTGGTGTCAATTCATAAATAATGCTAATTAGCTTATAAAATTGATTAGTTATTAGTCCTAAAAACCTAGTCCATGGACCCAAAATACATAATTATGGTGTAAGAAAAGCATAGAGCTATTGATCATTGATAATTAAGCACATGACCACATGTTTGATTATTTAATTTGTGGTTATTAATTGGTGGGGAAGTTGATGTTTGTCCATTTGGATTTTAGTAATGTTGATCCAATTAAGTCATGGTAAGTGATAAGTTCATTATTGAGTAACTTCCAATATTACTTTTATGACTATATGTGTGTGCTTGTCAATTTACTATGAATAATACCACATATTATTGAGACATACATCAATTTTCTTAAATGTTTGTTCTAATATTCATATTTATAATTTGATATGATGCATTTGTGATATGTATGTATGATGGATTGACAGTCGATGTGTATGGAGGGTCGGAATTTTTTGTAAAGGAATGACTAATATGATATTTTTAAGTGAATCTCATATCTGAATGAAAAAATAAAATGAAAAACTTATAAGATATAATATAAGTTTGCATGATACACACGCTATTGAACGGGGTGATGGCAATAGCCCAAAGAATAAATATGTAATATCTATTGGATCGAAACAGACAATACGTATCATGAGTTTGAATACGATATTAACCTTGACTAGTGAGGATATCAATTCATGTTGGGCCCACTTCATGCCACATAATTTTATGAAAAAGCCCAAAATGTTGCCAAGTGTGTGGGTCAAAGCCCACAAACATTAAGACCACATAAACTCACTTATTGTTCTAGTCTCTTCTTATGTAACATATACCACATTTTAAAACCATTTAATTCTAGTGGGGTAAAATTTTATAAGCTACTCATGTTGTCATAATTTTAGGTATGTCCACTACTAGAATTTTTTTTTAAAAAAAATTAATTGAGAATTGATTAAAAAAAGTTATGTTATAAAATAAAATTTTGTTTATTATTATTTTTACTGAATCAACTCACTAAAAAAGTATGATAAGAAATAAATTTTCATTGAAATACTGAAAGCTTCCTAATTCTCATTGGTTGGTACTTTAAATATTTTTACCTAAATTTATGTACCTATAACTAAAATTCAATCAGTTTTATCTGAACTACTAAAAAATGTCTGAACTTCAGATATATAAAGCTTCACACATTACTTGTTTGGAATTATTATGAATTAAATAGACATGTTTTAAAAAAATGGATACATATTAAATAGCAATGAACAAGTAAAGTAATGGAAAAAATTTTGGAGAACTTTTTCTTTTTAAATTAGTTTCAATGATTTTAAAGTGTATTATTTGGGAAGAATCTTTTGATTACTCAATTTTTTAATAAAAAATGTTTCTACATAAAAAAAAAACAAGAGAACAACTATGCAAGATTTTTTTAGATTGATACATAGTATATGATATGAAGTTTTAGGGACATATTTATATTAATTAGTTAGTTACATAATCACAAGGATTAAGGGTACACTAATACTATCATTTGGGGATTAATTAATAGGCATTTGGATATAAACTTAAAACCATTTAATTGGGTAGAGGCTAATTTCAAGTTGACCTTTTATAATATATAAAGAATGAGCACGACTCTCCTTCTCCCGGTTCTACCGTCCAAACAGGCCGATCATTCAAAGTTTCAGGGTTGGGTCGGATAGGACCAGATCCAATCGAATCTGATTGTAGCTTCGAGTTCAGGTGTCGTACTGTGGTCGGACCAGAAAGGAGGGAGACAATACATTGAATTTAAAAAATAATATTTTTGCCCTAAAAAATATAAAATAAATGATTAAAAAATTAACAAAATCTTGATTTGAAATCGCATGTCCAAACAAAAACAGATAAAAAATAAAAAGATTGCACACTTGCTCATTAAAAATACTAGATTCAATCTCAAATAGAATCTAAATTTGATATTATATTGTTGGTCAAATAATGAAACCAAAATCCACTATTGTGCACATGGGTTACTATAAATTAAAGTTATGTTTAAGCATAAAATTATGTTTAATCATAATTATTATTAACAAAACACCAATAAAACAGCCTAATTAGAAATCTTCAAATCAGCTTTACAACACTAAGCCACATAAGAAGCCTAGCTCACATGTTTCTCACTCCAATAATATTAGGAAGCTTTCAAGTTATACATTGATAGCATTTTTTGTTTAACGGTCCGCATATAGATCGGTTCAGTTCGATTAAAGTTTATCAGTTTAAGTTATCAATTATCGATTTGTTGATATATTAAATCGTTATAGAATGATTAAGATATTAACTTATCGGTTATTGATTTATCGGTTATTGATCGTTATTGATTTATCATTACGATTTAACAAAAAAATTTCTTCATTGAAAATTACTTATAGGTAACAAATCAAATGAACCATATAAATGAGTTGACAGATTGCATTTTACTTAAAAATAAACACTATCACATCGTAGAATAACTGCTTGTACACAAATACAGCAGGCCTTTCCTAAATCCATGTGAATTCCTCTTCGTAGTTTTTCATTTCACCAGATAATTGTTTAATTTATTATCGGGTTATCTTTTAACCCGTTAAAAAAAATCTAAAACAATTAAAGAATCAATTACCAAATAATAAAAAAAATTAAATCGTTATCGTAATTGCTAAACCAATAATCCCTTATGGATAAACCACTAACTCTTTTTTTAATTTGAGTAATCAATCGGTTTTGGTTCAAACCCTTACTCCTTTCTTTTATTGAATAATTTTGTTCTTTTATTGAAACTATTACTCCTTTCTTTCCTTTAAACTTCTCTCCACGTTAGGAAATCAGACCATTGTTATGCAGTCTGTGCTATTTCTACTGCAGTATAGGTACTGCCAAAGGCCGAAGCATTTAGTCCCTACACCCCAGCACCGCCACCGCCACTCGCCTCCACACCAGGTTACTTCTCAGGCAGACACACCGCATACAACCTTTCGTAGATTGCAGGTTTAACCAATAAGTCTAAAGATTTGACACCCGTAGATTCTAAATCCTGAATTTGTCTCTATAGACTAATATTACTACCATAGTAATTACGTCAATTCTAATTACCTATTGTCAAAATTATGAACCAATCCATTTTTTTTTGTCTCACAAAAAAAATTAATTCTCTAAAATTTTGCATGGTAAGCTCTCACTTTATAGTGGAACTCCACTAACAAAGTGCCACTTGTATTTTTCTCCTAAAAAATAAAAAATAAAGAAAAGCTCTATATATACCCTTCCATGGCAGCAAATATTTGATCAGACACTTGTTCTTCTTCTTCTGAATTGAATAATTTTTCTGATTGCTTTCTTCTGTTTTTAACAAAATGTTTATTGAAAATTTTAAGGTGGAAAGCCCAAATGTGAAGTATACAGAGAATGAAATACACTCTGTGTATGATTATGAAACCACAGAGCTTGTTCATGAAGAAAGAAATGGAACTTATCAATGGATTGTTAAGCCTAAATCTGTCAAATATGAATTTAAAACTGATGCCCATGTTCCAAAATTAGGGTTTGTTTCTCAGATTTCATTTTTTTTGAAAAAAATAAATAAAAATTGAGTGATAAATTTGTGGATTTTTTTGTTTGTTTAGGGTTATGCTTGTTGGATGGGGAGGAAACAATGGTTCAACATTGACTGGAGGTGTTATTGCAAATCGAGAGTGAGTTTTTCATGAGATTTATGTTGTTTTTGCATTTGATGTCTGGTATTCATATTGGAGCCCGATTAAATTTGGATTCGCGAACAAGTTTCACATTGGTGATACTTAACTCTGGTCAAGGATGAAAGAGTACTTTTTTGTTGGTTCTAATTTCATGTGTTATTTGTTGATTTTGTGATGTTATTTTGGGGATTCTAAATCATGGGTTTTGGTTATTGTTGGCAGAGGAATTTCATGGGCAACCAAAGAAAAAGTGCAGCAAGCCAATTATTTTGGGTCTCTTACTCAGGCATCAACCATTCGAGTTGGGTCTTTCAATGGCGAAGAGATCTATGCACCCTTCAAGAGCCTCCTTCCCATGGTACTCACCTTGTGTCTTTTTTTTCCTTTTCAAAATTGGGAGAATGGGGTGTGGGTGGGGGAGATGGAGGGGGATTGTAAAACAACAAATACCACTTGAAATCCTCCAAGTGAGGTTTGGGATGGGAGAGTGTACGTAGACCTTATTACTGCTTCATGGAGGTAGCCAGACTGTTTTCGAATGACTTTCAGCTCAAGTGCTGCAATTTCAGGTATATGGAAGAAGAAAATAGTGAAGAAGCAGTATGAAGTCTAAAAGAAAGAATATGAACTACACAAAATAGTGAAGTAGCCTATTATAAGGTGGGAAAACAAACCTCTCACGGTGAAAGTTTAGGTAGCCACCCAACCAACTGAACTAGTAGATTCCCCAATTGGTTAATTTTCCTTTAGTGAAGTAACTTTTTTGTGGCTTTATGTTTACTGATAGGATTTACCTAAGCACTTAATGTGTCACTTGGTTTGGAACAAGTTATACTAGAATTATGACGTGAGATTGTCATAGAGGAAGAGGTAGGATTTGAGTTTATGAGTAGTAGAATCGAAAAAAGAGAGAGTTACGGGGTTCTTAATAAATGATTTATACATATTAAGTGAATTTTTTAATACAATACAGGGTTTGTATCAGAGTTAGTGGGTCCTAGTGAACTCGTAATCGAAATGTTAGCTCACCCCAGCGGATAAAAATTGTATTATATGGGTTGATCAATGGTTGAATAGTTAGTTTATATCCTTGTACTGATAAATCTTGGTTTATTGGACTAAAAAGAGAGAAATAAGGGATAACAATCATGGTATTGCTTATACTGTATCAAAATTTTAACCAAACACATAATAAAATAATCACTTTTTCCCGCGGGATGATTATCCGTTATGCTTGCAATGAAACGACCCTGAAAGTTTAACGAACTCTTCATAGTATTAGTCATGGAAAGTTACTGTCTCATAACCACAATTACTATTTAGTGACATGAAGTTTGAGTCACGCTGATATATTTGCTCTGATGGTGAAATAGGTCAACCCAGATGACATAGTGTTTGGAGGATGGGACATTAGCAACATGAATTTGGCAGATGCCATGGTTAGGGCGAAGGTTTTCGACATTGATCTGCAAAAGCAGCTGAGGCCCTACATGGAATCCATGGTCCCCCTTCCTGGTATCTATAACCCGGACTTCATTGCTGCTAACCAAGAAGCACGTGCCAACAACGTGATCAAAGGAAGCAAGAAGGAGCAAATTGATCAAATTGTTAGAGATATTAGGTAAAAGTTATAATCTTGATCAACCATCTTCAATCTTGATCAAAGTTGTCCGTTTTTCTTGAAAAATGATGTGATGTTTAGTATGGAGTGTAAATGACATGTCTGCTTGGTAATTCAGGGAGTTCAAGGAGAAGAACAAGGTAGACAAGATAGTGGTTCTATGGACTGCCAACACTGAAAGATACAGCAATGTGGTTGTTGGCCTTAACGACACCATGGAAAACCTTTTTGCTGCTGTGGATAGAAATGAGGCTGAAATATCTCCTTCTACATTGTATGCTATTGCTTGTATTCTTGAAAATGTGCCTTTCATCAATGGAAGCCCTCAAAACACTTTTGTTCCAGGTTTGGAATCTCAATTACAATTGTAACGAGTTTTTGAAAGTATAATTACTGCTGAAAACCACTATACCTTAGCTTCTATAATTTAAGTATTTTTTGATGATACCATTTCTCAGGTCTTATTGATCTGGCCATAAAGAGGAACACTTTAATTGGTGGTGATGACTTTAAGAGTGGTCAAACCAAGATGAAATCCGTGTTGGTTGATTTCCTTGTTGGAGCTGGTATTAAGGTATGAACCACTTTATGTACATATATTAAGCACATATGCATACTTGTGATTTTCTGAAACACCTGGTGTTTGTATTTCAGCCAACATCAATAGTGAGCTACAATCACTTGGGTAACAATGATGGAATGAATCTTTCTGCCCCTCAAACTTTCCGGTCTAAGGAGATCTCAAAAAGCAATGTTGTCGATGACATGGTTGCTAGTAATGCCATACTGTATGAATCCGGCGAACACCCTGACCATGTTGTTGTGATCAAGGTAATAATATCACGCAAGAAATTAGAGTTAATGTACATAAACAGGCATATTATTTTGTCAAAATGAATGTTTGATTTGGGATTTCAGTACGTTCCATATGTTGGAGACAGCAAGAGGGCAATGGATGAGTATACATCGGAGATTTTCATGGGCGGAAAGAGCACCATAGTTTTGCACAACACTTGTGAGGACTCTCTTTTGGCAGCTCCAATTATCTTGGACTTGGTCCTTCTTGCCGAACTTAGCACCCGCATTCAGCTCAAAGCCGAAGGAGAGGTCAGTTTCTTTCTCAATGTCTTCAAATATTAAACTTCTTCACGTTGTGTGTACACTTAAATGTTCTGTGATTGTTCTGATGAGAAGTGATTCCATTTTCAGGGGAAGTTCCACTCCTTCCACCCTGTGGCTACTATTCTCAGCTACCTGACCAAGGCTCCTCTGGTAAAGTTTCTATGAGCACTATTCTTGTTCAGTTCAATTAGACTCAAAAGCTATGTTGCTTAGACTCTCCAAAAATATTGTTACGCCTATGTTGGATCCTCTAAAAATACACTACTTTGGGAGGATGCGACACACAACTGTTGGAATTTTTGAAGAATCTGAGCAAATATCTCAAAAGTAAACAATGTGCAATTATCTAGTGTTGGCAAAAAAGTTGCCAGAGTGAATATATAATTGGCAGATAGTTTGGTCAGTGCATGTGCTAGATCTATAGCTGATGTGCAATAGTTGATTTCTTTCATTCATTTTAAGTAAATTGGTATACAGATAAAACAGAAATGATGTCAACAAAAAGTAGTTATTATCATCATCTCCATATGGACATAGTCTCTAAAATATGCTTGGGTCACAACAAGCACAAAAGGTGTGTTACTTATCATGCACACATGACGCGGAGACTTATGTTGCTCAGACTCTTCCGTAAGTGTTTTGTCGGATCCTTCAAAAGAATTGTGTTTTTGGAGGTTCTGGCATGAGTGACATCATTTTTATGGAGTCCGAGCGTCATAAGCAGAGACAGGTTTTGCAAAAGGATAGAATGTTTCCTCGTATGCGCGAGCAGATATACAATTAGTTTCATTAGATCCATTTTCTTACTTGATTACCAACTTCCAATCCACGTGCCACCAGTTAAATAGTGTTTGCTTCAGATTGTTCTTGATCATTTTAGCTCTATTCTTCCTTTTGCTAGCAATCTGTTGATTCAAAGTATTAGTCTTTCTGTGAGTCCTGCACGAACGCGGGATCCTTTGAGCATGGGGCTGCCCTTTTTTCTTTCATTAACTGTTTCTGTGAATTCGAAAACAGGTACCACCAGGTACTCCAGTGGTGAATGCCCTTTCAAAGCAGAGGGCGATGCTTGAGAACATAATGAGAGCTTGTGTTGGTTTGGCACCAGAGAACAACATGATTTTGGAATACAAATGATCATTCTCTATTAGTTTTTGCCTTTTATGTTTTCTATTTCATCATATGATCATGTAATTAAACAAAGTGTGGCATGACTCTTAAGTGTAGGAGCTTAAAGGGTCAAAGTCTTGTTTATTGTAATTTCTTCTCTTCATGTTTTTGGCCCTCTTATCTCCAAATTGTATGCAACATCTTGTTTCTATTGAAAAAAAATACACATGGTGATTTAAATTTTGTTTAGTAATCCACACTTTCCCCTTTATTTTATAAGAGTTTTAAGTTTTATGCACTAGTACTCGGGGGCGGAGTTACACTAAGTGAAAGGTGGTTCGATGTTCACCCTTTGCTGGAAAGTTATGTGGTGCACAGAGGTTAAACGTTAGCTATTATGAGTGTATATTTAATATAAGAGATCTAAAAAGTGCATTTCTTCTATTCAAATTGTAGGTGAGCAAGAGATCTCATTTTCTCGAAACCATATATGAGCAATAATACGTAATTAAGTACTTCCTCCATCTACTTTTATTTATCCACCACATTAAAAATTGATCTCCACTTTTATTTGCTTTATTTAGAAAATCAAGACTCGAGATAATTTATCGTGTTAACTTTATTATTAACTATAATCAGTTCCCAAAGCATTAAATCTATTATATTAAAAAAATGACATAGTAAAACTGTTATTCTATTTATGCTCCTTATAAGATTGCCAAGTTAGTATTATGAACGAAGAGAGTAATTAAAAGAGCAAATTTCATAAATGACAAACGTATAAAGTCTAATGATAATCTATAGCTATAGTTTGGGTAATTATATTTCGAAGCAACATTTGTATGTCTGTATAATTCGTTTTATAATTCACAGTATTTGTATATTTCGGTAATATAATTTGATTCCGAGCACAACTTCTGTATAATCACGTACGGTAACCGTATAAATCACCTGAATTATACAAACTTCAAAATGTTATTACAGTTAAATATTTGCCTCGAGCCGTAATTATTGGGTCGTTGCAATTACGGGTTGGATATCTAATTGTCCAGGCGGTAATGATAGTATCAATTATAGTTATGTTAGCTAATTAACTAATATATGTTTGCTTAATCACTTGAAAAATAACACAATAAACATTTCATATTAAGTTAAATTATACTAATAACATAAAAATTATTTACACTAGTATATATAAATTAAATTATTCTTATTTCTACTAAAATACATATATTTTTTTCTCTCTCTCTTTTTCCAAAATTACCCTTCAAGCTGCTGCAATAGTTTTACTCTTGCCAGAATTTTCAGAGGGCAATTCTGAGAAATTATGATGATTTTCAGTCTTCTTTTGAAGGATAAGATGCTTTGATTTCTCTTTTATTTCATCTTTTTTCATTTGTTGTTCCCTACATTCCACACTACAAAATGCACTATTTCCCCTGTTCACATACAAGAATATTAATCAACGAATAATAATAATATATTCAGTATAATCTTATAAATGATCGATTCAGAAAGGTTTAGATGTACACAGACGTTATTTGTATCTTAGGTTAAGAAAATCGTTTTTCAAATTATGATTTGAAAAAAATATATGTAAAAAGTAATAATGAAATTGAGGAATACTAATCAACAATTTGATTAATTATCTAAAATGTTGAAGATGATGGTATAATATACTAAGTATATGTCAATAATAATAATAATTTGTTGTCCCACAAATAATTTAAAAAGGAATCTTTTGTACCAACTACTAATTAGAAAATGACATAAATTTGCCACTTGTATTTTTCTTTAATATGTATATATATATTTCCAACAATTTAGATCCTCTAAGTTTGGAAAAATTGAGTATACTTTCAACCTCTTTTAAATATTTTAATAAACTCCAAAGGTTCAATTTAATGAAAATTATATCCTATTTTTTAATTTTTTTTTTAATCATATGTTGTTTTTGTTGATCTTTTGCTTAAGGTAATATTATTATATGTTATTACTATGTTCTTTTATTCATCATTTATAACACAATTACTTCATTATTATATAAATTTTTTTTCCATATTGTTTTTCATACATGTGAAACTTAGGTTAAGTATACCAAAAACAATTTTTTTTATTTTCATAAAATAAGATTACGACTACATTACATATTACTTTTTTCAAGTCTCGCTTTTAAAATCAAATTGAGTACATTATTGTTAGAGAAAATGACCAAAATGGTCCTTAGTGTACGAGTAATGCTTTATTTTGGTCCTTAATATATTTCACTTGATCGAAATTTTGTTAATTAAAAAGTCAAGACAATGATGTTAGATTTCATAAAAATTTTCTGTAGAGCTAACAAAGAAGACAAAAGTCGTGAATTTTGTAAATCCGTGGGATCTACAACTAAATTTCTCATCTTTTTGGGGATAAAATCTGTTAGATTTAGGATAAAAAAAAATGAATACTTTTTGTTATACATTAAGAATCATTTCAATCAAGTGAAATATATTAAGGACCAAAGTGAACACATTTGTCATACATCAATGACTATTTCAATCAATTGAAATATATTAAGGATCAAAATAAAGCATTATCCATATATTACGGACCATTTTAGCCATTTTCTCGTTATTCTTATATACATTTGTAACAGAAAAATCATTTTTCATCCTATTTATGCCGTATAAATTTTTAACAAAGAAAACTCAATTGAAATTTCTTTTCATCAAATTAACTCCGAACCTAATTATAACAATCTAAAATACACTACCGATATTATATAAAAATTCGTTACACTGTCAGTGTATATAATAATTATTACCTATACATGTAGATATCACGAGAAGGTGGCAATCGACTGTTACAAAGTCCACAAATTGTCAAAAAATGAACCGTTCCTTCTATATGATGATGAAATCTTTGATCATTTGAAATTCTACGGTGGTATTTTGATGACACGTATCGATGATCACGACCGTGCAATCCGTTATTAGCTTTGATCATCAGATCAACGGTGATCCCTGTCGTGCTCGTTGTTCTCCTCATCACAGGATCAATTTTTTTTTTTATTTTTTTTTTTTTTGATAGAGAAAAATAGAAAGGGAAGAAGTAGAGAGAAATGAAATGAAGAGACATATATATAGAAAAAAAAAATGGTGTGAGTGTTGACTTTGAGGGTGTGTTAATGATTGAATTATTTATTTATTTTAATTTTTTGTGGTAGGTATTTAAATTAAATATATTATTTTAAGGAATTTATAAATTATTTTGATAGATATTATGGGAGGTGAGAGTGAAGATATGAGCGCGGGGGTGATGAAGATTGAAACTATTCGAAAGAGATAAAGATGAGATGTGCTGGATATGAGTGGGGTTTACTGGTGAGGATGGGGACTACGATGTTGAGATAAAAATGAGGTGTGTTGGATATGAGTGTAGGTTACTGGTGAGGATGGGACTATGGGATTGAAATAAAAATGAGGTACGTTGAATATGAGTGTGGATTACTGGTGAGGATGAACATTACGAAGTTGAAATAAATATGAGATGTGTTGGATGTGAGTGTGGGGTGACGAGGATGGGAAATATAAGATAAAAATAAAGATGAAGTGTGTTGAAGAATGAAAAAAATGCAATTAATACGAAATATCACTTGTGGAATTATTTTCTCTTTTTTCAATAGAAAAATCAATTATCTCATATTTAATAAACTTATTTTATTTTCAAAACCTCTAATTAACCAAACATAAAAGAACAAAAAAATATTTTTCACAAATTTTTATTATCGTTCCTTCACTTTTGTATTTAAAAAATATTTTTAATAAAATTTTTTTTTATAATAATCTTTCTGTTGTATTTCGTATATCGTGAAGGTATTATTTGCATATATATATTTTTTTAAATTCTACTTATAAGATTATTCTCATATATTATTATTATTATTGTTACTACGAGCATTTTTTGTACCTTTTTCTTTTCCTTTTGTTACTTGGACTAATTCATTGGTGATGATGAAATGAGAAAACGATAAATATAATTTTTAAATTTGCTTTTTGTTGCTTTTAAAATATTTAAATAGGAAATGACATTTCTATCAAATTTAAAAAAGAAAAGAAAATATCAACAATAGGCTTTATGGTATTGTGGACCCTAATTTTAAAGTTAAAAGATTCAATGGGGCTTATAAGAAGATAAGATAGGCTGCATATTGATAACTTTGTATGTTGCATAGAAGCGCTATATTCACTCGAGGATAGTTAGATGAATAATTTTTTGTCTATTTTTTTTTAAAATATATAAAATAAATATAAATATTTTGACATATATCAATTATTAAACATTTTTGATATAAAAATCAGTTGTCCATGTTCTAAAAGTATGAACACTCTTGACGAAAATACTGACTTCGCCACTGATGTTATACAACCCTTTTAGTCATAATAAGTAATTACTTATATTAGTGCTTGTGATCTTTGACTATTTGTATTTAATTTTTAATTACGTACAGTGTAGAGATTTGATGTATTTATTTGAAAATGAAATCTTTCAAGAGCAGCTTTAGCTGAATCTATTATAGGACAAGCTCTTTGGATATATTGTCTTAAGGTGATAAAAGCCCACATATTTTGAATCTCGACGCTCCTCACTGCTCTATGATTTATTATAGTCATACTTTGTCTCGTACCTGGGATCTAGCCTTTCGCTTCCTCCTTGTACTAAATTTTTCCAAGAATCCCCCCTTTTTCGATCATATCTATCCAGATTCTCTCGATCCAGCCGAACTTGCTTCGACGTAAGATGGAGTTGAAGTCTTATATGTATTTTCTTGATCAAAATTCACAATTTTTCAGAATTATTAGTTATATCATTATTTAGTTATTCATGTGTTATGTTGAACTAATATTATTACTTCATATTTAATAATGAAATACTTCTAAAAAAATAGTTTAAATATAACATATTTTTCTTATAAAGGAATCAAAATTAGACCTCTTAATTTGTTGAAAGTGATATATATTAAGTCAAATTATATCACAATCAACTTTTGTTTATGACACCAATCAGTTTCATTTGTTTATTCTTACTATCACTTTCTTAAATTTAAACTTGATAGGAACTAATTGTCCCTATTTTTAAATTGCAATACCTAACTCTCACAAAAAGAAATAATAATAATAAAAATTTTTTTTGGTAAATTTGAAGAGATGAAAATAATACTACAAAGATTTCTTGTTTTTGTTTACTGATTTTGTATATATTTCAATTTTTTTTTTAATTAATCTAAACTTCTTGCCTCCCATTTAAACACACCATTTTATGGTTTAACATATAATTAAATCATTTTCAACAGCTAATATGTGACACAAAGTTTAAATTATTGGGACCAAATTTGACATAAGACTACTAAAGTGATTGATAAAGAAGAAAAGAAAAAGGTTTTTTTTTTTAAAAAAAAAAAGGAAGATAAATTTGGTTTGACTTAATTTCTCATAAAACTATATGGTATAATTGAATTATAAATAGATAATAACAACCTAGAAAAATCAAATAAATTAATGATGAAAATATTAAAATATAAAAGATTTTTAATTATGTTAGAAAGTTTATTGAATAAATTAATGAAAAATATTGTTGATTTCATTCATGAGCAAATCACCAAGATTCTATGCAAATATAAATAACTTTATCTTTTAAAGAAATGAATTTTTATTTTCTTTAGACAATGTCAATTGGTTGTAACTACTAAGAATATTCATATGTTATATATATATATATAATTTTATAGTTTTTTTAATCATTAATATAAGACTTTTTGTTCACATCCAATAAATACTAAATATAAGAAAATTGTCATGAAGCAATTCAACTAAACTAGTTTTAATTAAAAATTATATTTCCCATTAAAGGTACCACTTTTATAAGTGCAATAATTGATGTTCCCTAACAACTTAATGCAAAGACATATTTGCAAAATCAGCTAGGATGAGATTATTTTTTATTGAGTGTTTGATTTGTTACATTCAAAATAATATGCATCATATAAATTTTAAGAATAAATTATCTATTTCCAAAAATATCCTTTATGAATGTTGATGTATAAAAAGAGTTTAAAAAGATGTATTGTTATTTACGTACTTTATCCCCGAATTACTGTACCACCCAAGGAGAGGGATAACTTATCTCGATACTAATTATCAATCCCGGGATAAGTTATCCTGGCCTTTTCAACCAAACAATGAATTCAGTGACACTATAATTTAATCCCGGGACTATCTGGTCTTATTCCTTTTTTTTTTTCCACCCGATGTCCAGTGCTCACATTGGAGCCCGACTATATCTGAATTTGTGCCGCTTAGGGCCCCATTTGGGGGGAAGCACTCTCTGCCAAGGATTTTTTCATTCCCAAGGCTCGAACCCGAAACATCTCGTTAAGGAAGGAGCATCCCCATCTGCTGCACCACATCCTTTGGTGGTGGTCTTATCCTTCACACCAAACGACTTGGTTGTTTGGTGTGAGGTATAAGGTCTCCTAATCAAAGAATAAAATGGTGGATTATTTTATCCCGTATTAGGTTGGAGGTGTTAGGTAATCCTTGGATTATTTATTCCACCATTTTTGCCTTAATGATGAGATAAATTATCCCATTATATAGTTGAATAATTTATTCTAGAATAACGTACCCCCAAGTAATTTATTCCCAACAAAACGATCCTTTTATTCTATGGAGAAAGGCCCAATCAATAATGTGGTTAAGTAGTTGGGCCAAGATTTAAAAAGGCCCATTATTTCTACAGCTTACCAGTCCACACTGAGTTGCGGAGTCCAAATTCCAAATAGAACTATTATTATGGAGTTTCAAATTTCACATGAAAAACGTCAACGATCAGCACAAATATTAATTGTAATAACATCATATTTAAGCAAAGAGATTGTGAAAAAGGAAGGGAATTGCCAACTTTATCAATAGATTGAAGAAGGCCTAAGTTCGTAAGTTCTGATAGATTATCATAAAATTCTAAATTTCATAAATTTTGATTATAAAAAATAAAACACTACGAACAACTAAATTCTAAATTCTAATTAAAAGATTTTAAAAGAGAATGTTACTTCAATATAAAAAAATAAAATATGGTCAAATATTTCCATATAATTTCAGAAATAATTTAAATGTATTTTCGATTCAAATATATTCTCTCGTTAAGATTACCAAATTGCTTTTTTGGGTTTGATCTCAATTGAGTGTAGGGTCAGTTTCATAATTTTGAATAATTACAGGACCGAGTTGTTAGTCACTCTTTACGCTACCACAAAAGAAGAGAAAGTAACTTTGGGCCCCTCAACTTTTCAATTATGTCACTTTTACTTCCATATTTTTAATTTTTTTTCCTTTTATCATCATCATATCCATTTCCTCTATATTTTACATGCCAAGAACTTGTGAAATCATAGAAATTGAAAAATAGATACACTTAAATTTGAGTTGATAAAAAAAACATGGCAAAGATGATAGCTTTGTTTGTTGTTTTCTTAGTATTATTTGTTAATACTATTAATGGTAGTTCCAATTTCATGGACACTTTTCTTGTTGTTGGCAAAGTTTATTGTGATACTTGTCGTTGTGGCTTTGAGACTTCTGCCTCCAAGTATCTTCCTGGTAATATTATCAACCCCTTAATTTTTTTTTCATTTTATAGTCATTATTTATTTTTATTATTGTTCAGAGGCAGATTCAGAATTTAAGTTTATTGATGAGTTCAGTATTGTTTGTGGGTTGGGGAGGGGGGGATGTGTTTCAAACTTCAAATCTATTATTCATGTTATAATTTGAGTGATTTTCTTATTTATAAATTTATGTTTCACATAGAAAGTACGATGTTCAGATCGGAGATGGAGATTTGACAGAATCTATATGCAGTATTTTAGATGTGTAGGATTTTGAGGTAAAAGATGAGTTATGAGATATTTAAGATTAAATATGAATTAATATGAGTATTATGATATTTTATCGGGCCATTTTATTCGTCACTTTTGTGGTGTAAAATAATTATCATTTTAGAAAATTAAGATTTAATTGACTATGTTCTTCAAACTTCAAATCTATTATTCATGTTATAATTTTAGTGTTTTTTAATCTATAAATTTATGTTTTACATCGAAAGTACAAGGTTTAGATCAGAGATGGAAATTTGATAGAATCTATGTTCAGTATTTAGATGTGTAGGATTTTGAGATAAAAGAATGAGCTTGGAGATATTTAAGATTAAATATCAATTAATATGGGTATTATGATATTTTATCGGGCCATTTTATTTGTCATCTTTGTGGTGTAAAATAATTATCATTTTAGAAAATTAAGATTTAATTAACTACATTCTTTCCATTTTTTGTCCATAATAATAATATTCTT
The DNA here is from genome assembly GCA_029948455.1 of Solanum rostratum. NCBI lineage: Eukaryota > Viridiplantae > Streptophyta > Magnoliopsida > Solanales > Solanaceae > Solanum > Solanum rostratum. The sequence goes on along the minus strand of CM057051.1, from coordinate 66,230,936 downwards.
AAAAGTAGTAAACATTGACTAATTAACATAGAAAACATAAATGAAGAGTGTATATATACACATGCTCTAATATTGAGATTGTATAGGATAACTTTTTTTTCTATATATATAATTTATTAAAGAGAGATTAGTATTTTAAATAATTAAATATGAAATACTCCTAATAAATAAGAATATAATAGTCAAAACACATAATTTTTTAAAGTTTTCAAACTAAAAATATGATAAGTAAAATCATTTTAAAAAAATAAAATATTTATATTAATTATTATTTCTTAAAATAAAATTATTGGATTCAGCTTCATGGGAGTGTCTATCTTTTGTGTCTGTTATTGCATTTCTGCAAATCTAATATATTTGTCTACTTCTAGCCATTTTGGACTTCAATTTCCTAGTAAATATTCATGTTCCCCAAGTCTTATTGACATTCATCGAATAATTTTATTCATCAAAATTCGAGTATTAAAAGAATCGTCAAATATTGGAGATTCATATTTTGGACCTTATATTTTTTTTTTGATTTTATGAATTTACTAGGTAATATTCTAAAAATTATGTATGATCATCTTATTCATAAGCTTAGTCTTTATCCATTATGTATTTATTTTATTTGACTAAGAATGAAGATTTTAAAATACATTTAAATATTCTGATTTATTAAATTCAGATATAAACTATTCGGTGAGTGAGTTTTCTATATGAACTATCATCAAATATTAATCGAAAAAACACATCTCAACCATCATTTGTTTGAGTTTCATGCCTGAGATTTCGGACAGAAAAAATGAACAACTGATATAGTTTAAGTAGAAAACTCACTCACTTAAAAGTTCAGAAATAAATCTAAAAAAATTATAATACTTTAGAAGTGTTTTTTCACCCTTTACTTCGTGTTATTTTCCGTTTCTCTCTCAAAGAAAGTAACAGATCAAGCGTATTTATTTTGATACGTAAAGTCGTGTGATAATCTCATTTAAAAATTATTACACAATATATTTTTATGCAGGATCGAGGGTTAGAATAGAGTGCAAGAAGAGGGACACTAACGATTTGTCATACACAGTTGAAGGTGTGACAAATTCTAAAGGAGAATATAAGATCCTTGTGAATAGTGATCGCAATGATGAATTTTGCGACGTGGTCCTCATAAGAAGCTCCGATCCGACGTGCGCGGATCCCAACACAGGTCGTGATCGCGCACGTGTCGTCCTCACTCGTAATAATGGCATGGTATCTAATACGCGCTTCGCTAATTCCATGGGATTCCTTTCTGATAAGCCTCTTGCTAGTTGCACTAAAATTCTGCAGCAGTATGAATTTTTAGAAGATTGATTTTAAATGGTTGAAGATATTATTATTATTATTATTATTATTATTTATTAAATTTAAATGATGATAATGTTGTCAAAATTGATGGATGTTTGTGTTTGATTGAGATGTATCATGTGTAATGTATCCTTTAAGGTGTGTTATTTCGATTATGAATATAATTTAATTTGTGAAATTCGTTTTTCCTATTTTTTTTAGGGAAGTCATTTGTTTAAGAAAAATATTTTTTAAATATTTTGACTATTTAGATTTTTCAAATATTTTGACTATCTAGGATTTTTAACTACGTTCACTACACAAGTGTAATGTTCGAACATAACTCAAATCCGGCGCAACCCAAACCCCCTCATGGGCCTTGTCGGAGGCAGGAAGTTGGCATCATCTAATAATTCCTCTCCCAATACCTACCTCATGCATCATGTTGCTCTTACGAATTGAATCCATGACCTTGACACTGATCACACTTTATAGGATCAAATATCTATCATTATATCAAAAATTATAGCTGGCAGTGGAGTTACAACTTCATTTCTTAACTAAGTTCACCATGAAATGTTATATTTGATCATGACTCTGACCCCGATCACCCTAACCCCCTCATGAACCTTGCCACAGACAGAAAGACAACGTTACCTAACATATATATATACATATATTTATATATATATATATGCGCGCACGTGTGTGTTCCTTGTTTTACTTGTTACCCTCACCAATCACCATACTCCTCTTTTTCCTTGTATGACAAATTATGGTGGAATTTGAAGAATACGAGGAGGAAGAACTAAGCTATGATGAACTCAAGAAGAAGAGATTGATCAAGAACAAAATTTATATAGAAGGAAAAAGATGTCCAAAGCTCAAGATTCTATTCTCAAGTACATGGTAATCTTGCCATATATTATGGTTTGTTTCTATGTTATATATGTATATTTTGATTTTTAGCTGATAAGTCAACACTTCAACTTCGAACATGTACATTCAAATTCTTCAAACTTATTTTCATTATGTCAGTTAAACGCGTCAACTTATAAAAATGATTATTTAAACACTTCTAAATTTAATATGTTATCTTAGCATGAAATGTCCACGAAATATCCATTGTGTCAGTTGAACATTCCATCTTTCTCCCTATCTTTTGACACTTTTTTCTTTATTACACCGTCTAAAAAGAAATGACACTTTTTTATATTTTTTCCCTAGCTAACTCACTTACGTTTATATATGTTCTACATTTTGTTTATAAATAATAAAATTTTCCAATCATGTGGTGTTACCGGATACCAATCACTACTACAAATAAAAGATTTAACGATAATAATATAATTATCGTTATATCATATTTTGCACTAGTAATAAATAAACATGAATATTTATAACCAACATTTTATATAGATATTGCTAAAGGCTATAACTACTGATTTGAATGAGATGATGTTAACTCAATTGTCACTAAATATTTTTCGCGGCAATAAATATTACCACTAGAATTAAAGAAACATCTATTGCAACTAAATACTCTCTCCGATTTAAAAAGAATGACTTACTTTCTTTTTTTGGTCTGTTTAAAGAAGAATGATCCATTTCTTTTTTTTTTTTGAAAAAAATTTAATTTTAACTTTTCATGTGGCATGTTTAAGACCACAAGATTAAAGAACATTTTAATACATTTGACATAACTTTAATTTAGAACATAAAATTAAAAAAAATTTTCTTTTAAATTCCGTGTCAAGTCAAATTAGATTATTCTTTTTTAAACGAATGAAGTGACTAATTTTTTGACAGTGGCTTGGACTAAGGTAGCTTGTTTTACACCTCAAAGCTTTTTTCTTGTTTAATTAACAGGTAAAAATCATGGAGGTTTACAAAGGTCAAGACTTTGTGTATGGGATTGTGTCAAAGAAGGGGAAATTGGTGAGTGGTGGAAATTGGTGCCAAGAATGGTGGAAGGAGAAAGTGAGATTTGAGCAAAATGCCCCTATAGCCATGGCTGAATCCTTGCCAAAATTAGTAGAAAAGGAGAACATCTTTGATCCTAATTCCTCATATATGTGTCTTCTTGAAGAATTGCAAGACACTACTTTGAGCTCAATACTTTCTGCTCTAATGCAACATTGTATCCCTCCACAAAGGAGGTTCCCTTTGGAGAGAGGTTTAGCCCCACCTTGGTGGCCAACAGGTAGCTGGCTATATCATATAACTTTTTTTTCGTTTCAATTTATATGTCTTAGTTTAATTCAGTATGGAGTTTAAGTCAACAAAAGAGGCTCTTTTAATCTTGTAATCTTAAACTAATTTAAAATTAAAGATATGTGTAATCATGTATCAAAAATGTCATTGGCTCTCGTGGTCGATAACTAAGTGAAGATTAAAATATGTGTATTGTATCAAAATATCATGAATCTCATAGTTTTAAACATGCATGTTGTTGGAGAGCTAATTAAAGAGGTACTAAAGGTAGAAAATGACATTTCTTTCGAGATAGATTAAAAAGAAAAATAAGACACATATTGAAGCAACGAGAGTATTTAGATATGTTAAACTACTTGAAAAAATATTACTATTCCTCCATCTTAATTTAATTGATGATGTATTTTAATTGCACAAAGTTTTAGAAAGAAATAGCGATTTTAAAATTTGTGATTTAAAATATCTATAGATATCCTGTGTAGTGACGAACATCTTATTAGGAGTAAAACGACAAGCTTAAAATTAAAATTATTGGTATTAAATATGAGGACAGACTAAAAAAGTAAAATGCATGAAATATATTAGGACTTGTGGAAATAACGAGCTATACATTCGCTTTGATTGTGCACGATATATGGAGGACTAGAAATTGCATTCGATTAAAAAAGATGGCTTTTCATGTGGATGTGATGATGACGAATATGGTACTACATCTGCACATCAGAGGAAGGAACAAGGCAAAATGGCAAATGATACTACAAAAATTAGATACTTATCCATCATAAGAGTGTTACATTTTTTATTATTTTGTCATAGATAGAGGAGTAAGATATGAAGATGTAGCTTATCCAGGCTACTGACACTCACTTGGGTGTTTTAATTAAAAATGACAAAAAAGTTTCAAAATTTAAAAAAAGTGACACAAGTTTTAAGAATTGAGTGGAGGTGACAAAATTATGATTAAGAGTTAATGATATTTTGACTATTTCTAAAAAGGTCCCCAAGTTTTTCTTTATACACTTTAACCCACAAAATAAAATACCCTAATTTTTCAATTTCCCCAAATAATCAATGCCCAACGGATTGCTTCTTCTTCCCGTGAGAAATTCTTATTTTTTCTTCTATAGGATCGCTGCTTCTTCTTCGTCGTCTTTTTGTTCTTGTTGTTGTTGTCACTGTTTTCCCAACACAACAGTGGAGCTTCAAATTTGGGAGGAAAAAAAATCAATTTTTGGGGCATTTGTTCGTATAGCGTTGGAAATTACTTGAAAGGTAAGTTTTAATCATTATTATGAATGATAAAAATGAATGTGGTGCTATTTATTTGAGTTTTGTGTTTTTATTGTTGTTTTTGTCATTGTTACAATTCTTCACTGCTGAGCTATTTTCAGCAACGATGCAGCAGCTGAGTTTTGTGTTTTTATTGTTATTTCCACCATTGTTGCAATTCTTCACTGCTGAGCTTTTTTCAGCGACGATGCAGCAGATGCTGAAATAGATTCAGCAGTTGTTGCACAATATAGAATAATAGTGAAAATATTTTTTTAGCAATTGGTTCACCACTTCTGCAGCAGTTTTCAATTACTGTTGAATGTACTGTGTATTTGCTGCATGTGATGTTTCATATGATGAATTAGTTGCTGAATTAAATACAACAGTTGTTGTATTTCTGTACAGTTTTCTCATGCTGGGCTTTTAATTATTACTTATTTAGGTACCTTCAAGATCATCAATGGGAGACAAAATAATATTAGGAGTTGATTGTCGTGGTGAATGGGTTGAGTCCAACAATCGTTTTATTTGGCGTTGGAAAGACAAAGAAATGATCGAGACGATAGCGATAATTATGAATCGAGATATCGCGTATGAGGATTTTGTAAATCAAATTATTTCTAGCAAAGAAGCGGCGGCCAAGTATCGGACAATCATTTCCAAGCAAAAAGAACAAATGTTCCATATGCAAAAAGGTTGGGCACAAGAGAACTACATGCTCGGAGCGAAAATGTTTCATAATAACACTCGCTTTTATTTGATGTTTGTGAACTTGTTTCATTTTGCATGTTAATTTTATACAAAAATTAACATTTGTTGTTATTTAATATTATCAGTATTATTGTTATTTGAATATATTTTTCACCAAATGCTTTAGGTATTAAGAAATTGCATTTTAAACAATCAGCAGTTTTACAACAATTGCTACTGACCTCATTGCAAATGCTGCAGAATTTACAGAAATAGCTATATCATATATAGTATTTTACAGCAACTGCTAGGCTTTTGTTGCAGCAATTGCTACTACATTTACAACAACTATTACACAATTTCCAGCAATTGCTTAGAATAATTCAACAACTGAATAATTGCTGAGATATTTACACAATTTACTTAATCACCATCACTTACATATGCAATTGCTCAATAGATTGTATATTACTTGTGTAATCACCACCTCAATGTATAAGATCACTAATGAATTTAACTTTTAATTTGAAATTGGACTAACAAAACTCAATTTATCACTAGATATGATTGATACCATCAACTTATAGTCAACTTGCTATAGCTACTAACTACCTTGCAATAGTAGAGTCCAGCAATTGCTATGCATTTTACAACAACTGTTGAGCTTTTGTTCCAGCAACTGCTACACAATTCCCAGTAATTGCTTAGAATAATTCAACAACTAAATAACTTGCTGAGATATTTTACAGCAATTGCTACAACTAGTCCAACAACTGTCCAACTTGCTATAACAAATTCAAACAAAATGTTTACCACCAACTTATTTCTAGTGTTGAATTGGACTAAAATCACTATATTCATCCATAACCATGATCAAATGGACTATTTAATGAAAAAAATCACTAAAATAAGTGTGATTTACAACTGTGATCGTATTACTTGTGTAAGTACTATCTCAATGTATAAGATCATTACTGATTCCACCTCAATGTATAAGATCACTACTAATATATTATAAAACATATTGACACAACCAACTAATAATCAATTTACTTAATCACCAGCACTTACATATGCAATGACTCAATAGATTGTATATTATTTGTGTAATCACCACCTCAATGTATAAAATCACTTATGAATTTAGCTTTTAACTTAAAATTGGACTAACAAAACTCAGTTTATCACTAGATATGATTGATACCATCAACTTATAGTCAACTTGCTATAGCTACTAACTACCTTGCAATAGTAGAGTCCAGCAATTGCTATGCATTGTACAGCAACTGCTGGGCTTTTGTTGCAGCAACTGCTACTACATTTACAACAATTGCTAAATGATTTCCAGCAATTGCTTAGAATAATTCAACAACTGAATAACTTGCTGAGATATTTTACAGCAATTGCTACAACTAGTCCAACAACTGGCCAACTTGCTATAACAAATTCAAACAAAATATTTACCATTGACTTATTTCGAGTGTTGAATTGGACTAAAATCACTTTATTCATCCATAACCATGATCAAATGGACTATTTAATGAAAAAAGCCACTGAAATAAGTGTGATTTACAACTGCGATCATATTACTTGTGTAAGTACTATCTCAATGTATAAGATCATTACTGATTCCACCTCAATGTATAATATCACTACTAATATATTATAAAACATATTGACTCAACCAACTAATAATCAATTTACTTTATCACCATCACTTACATATGCAATTGCTCAATAGATTGTATATTACTTGTGTAATCACCACCTCAATGTATAAGATCACTTACGAATTTAACTTTTAATTTGAAATTGGACTAACAAAACTCAATTTATCACTAGATATGATTGATACCATCAACTTATAGTCAACTTGCTATAACTACTAACTACCTTGCAATAGTAGAGTCTAACAATTGCTATGCATTTTACAGTAACTGCTGGGCTTTTGTTGCAGCAACTGCTACTATATTTACAACAACTGCTTAGAATAATTCAACAACTGAATAACTCGCTGAGATATTTTACAGCAATTGCGACAACTAGTCCAGCAACTAGCCAACTTGCTATAACAAACTCAAACAAAACGTTTACCATCGACTTATTTCTAGTATTGAATTGGACTAAAATCACTATATTCATCCATAACCATGATCAAGTAGACTAATTAATGAGCAATTATTCAGTAAAAGTTGACTTGTTGAGTAAATTCACAGCAAATAGTCCGATCGTCCCAGCAAATTGTTGACTTGCTGAGACATATTCACAGCAAATGTTAAGACTGTCCCAGCAAGTAGGTCACTTGCTGAGTCATTTCACAACATCTATGAGGATATTCACAGCAAATGTTAAGACTGTCCTAGTAAGTAAGTCATTTCACAACAAATATTTCTATAAAATGAGATATTTCAATAACATAAAATATCCATCATCAACATTCCAAAAAAAGTTAGAAAAATAAAAAAATATATATGTTCATAAAATAATTATCCTTGATCAACATCACCAAAAAGTCTAGAAAATAACAAACATAAAAAAAATACTCATTATTCAAATATTAAATACACCCATTAAATTAAATCATAACATCAGCTATTGGCTATTGCTCCTCCATAGATACTGTTGGTTGCTGTTCCTTCCCAACACCTGCTACTTGCTGGCTTGCTGCTCCTCCATCACAGCTGCTGCTCCTTCATCACAACACTTTTTGCCCTTTTCCTTGAGTGCTTTAGAAACTTGCTTTCGCCTCCTTTGCTCTCGAATAGGAGTATAAGGTGACACCACCCTTGATGACGGAGCATTCTCGGTCCACGATTTTTTCTTTTTGGTCTTGCCATTTAAGTAGATAGCCCTACAAACAAATCAAATAGATGAATCAATTCGTAGATGTAATCATTCAGGAAGCATATCCTTGTTCCCCGTACTTGTTAGATTTTCCCTGACCAAATTAGAATCTCCATACCAAAAGAATTATAACTTATAATAGTAATCGGAATAGTAACGATTTCCAACACAAAAGCTTATTGCAGATACAAAAAGATAGCTATTACTCATGCATTTCTCTGGACAACAACAATCAAACTCCACATTTCAGTATATCAACTAATAGTTCTTTCTTCAGCCAAAAAACGCTAAATCAACCATTTTCGCCGCCGCATCAAACTTATCTTTATTGAAACTTGACATTTTATTTTCACTAAATCATTCAAAATCAACATTCAACCAATCAACCCAACATCCAATAAAAATCAACCAACCAACCGAACACATTTCTCAAAATTACTACAAAAATAACTACACCCATACTCGAAAAGTACAACAACAAATCAAACAACACCAACTTGAAATAATGGAATAACAAAATACATATTTTTTTGTACAATAAAAAAATTATAGCAGTGAAAAAATAAACAAAATCTTACCTAAAGAAAACCCTAAATTGTTTTCCGATGGCAGTGGCGACGAGCCGACAACGAAGGCGACGATGACGAACAAGCAAAAGAAAACCATAATTTTTTTCCAACTAAATCGTGAAGAAGAAGAAGAACCAAGAAGAAAGGGAACCAGTTCTTTGGTTTAAAATAGGAGAAAGAAAAGAAGTTGAAGAAATGGTCCCCAAATGTTTTTTTTTAAACTTATAGAATTTTTTTTAAAAAAAGTAGTTGCTGAAGTTTTTAAAATATACACTTTGACCCCTCATTAACTTAATCATACTTAATTTTTCCTTTTATAATTTCAACTCTTGTGAGTTACTTTTACCTCAATTTTCACCACTCACTTGTATATTCTTTTGATATGGAATGGAAAATACTCAAAGTTGAACCAAGAAAAAAACATTAATTTTTCAAACAAAATATGGTAATGAGGGGGAATAGCCTTGACTAACATTGATTTATAAATCTTTGACTTTACTAATCTGGTTAAAATATTATTAAGTTACCAAGATCAATATTTAGTAAATCAGATTGACTAAATGAAATAACAAATGGACTTCCTATATATTGTAGTTGAGAGCTGTGAACTAAGGTATCAATTCATTCTTCCTTCTTCTGGCCGAATTTTCGTCTAGCACTTCAATTCTCTAAAATAAACACTTTTCACCTCACAACCATGAATAGTCGTACAAGAGGTTCATCTGCAGATATCATTGGCAGCGCTGAAAGTATTGTAAGCATTATTCTTCTTTATTTGCCTATCATGTCTCTGCTAAGATTCAAATCCGTATGCAAAGATTGGTATCGAATGATCTCAGATCCCTTATTTATTCATGCTCATACCACATATAGTATCAAAAAGGATCCAAGTTTTCTTGCCCCTTATGGCTACTTTATTTCGAGTACATTTGATGATCAAATCAAGCCTATTTTTATACCAAAAAGAGGAAGAAAGCCTTCTATGCCTTCTCTTTCTTTTCTTGGTAAAGACTTCAAAATTTTCCAATCGTGTAACGGATTGTTACTCTGTCGTTTAAGAAGTGGACGCTTTTGTGTTTGCAATCCCACGACTAGAAAATTCAAGATTATTCCATGTGTTTATAAGTTGGATCGTAGATTTTCATGGATTAGTCCATTAACTCTTGCTTTTGATCCTTCTCGATCGCCTCATTACAGGATTGTTTGTTTCAAAAAGATTGAATCAACCGAAAGTAATTCCTATTTTCAAATAATAATGTATTTATCTGAGACAAGAAAATGGAAATGTACCACTAGTACTTTTGAAGCGAATGTATGTCTTTATGTGTTTGCGGGGATCTTCTCGAATGGGGCTGTTCATTGGGTTTGTCATGAACAGTACATTCGGTTTGATATCAATGAGGGGGAGATGATGTTAAAGACATTGCCATTTATTTATGGAGTTCATGAATATTCATGGCAAGTTGGTAGGCTTTGGCAATGGGATGGCACTGTCTATTGTGCTATAGAAAGTGACTACGATTGGAATTTGCATGAGCTGGATCAGGTGACTCTTGAGTGGACTGAATTTAAGTATGGCGTTTCTTGTTATCGTCTTTTGGAAGATGTACTTGGTGAAATTATAAAGGTAGAAGGGGCAGAGGAAGGACACCGATGTGATCTTATAAAGCACATGTTCTCTGTACTTGGTATTGTCAAAGGAGACGAGGAACAGAACACTTTAATATTAGCAGCCGTCTTTGGAAAAATTATTGCATATAATTTGGCAAGAAGAGAGCTTAAAATTATTGTTGATCTAGGCTTACCAGACGCTGTTGCAGGAGATGTTTGCTCTAATTGCCTTACTGCTCATCAGTTCATTGAAACTCTATCTGCTGTTTGACAGTACTATATCTTGTTCTTCTTCTATAGTGTGTCTGTTAGCATTAAGCTTCTCGAAAATTTTAGTAGCTCAGTTGGATGTCTATCTGAACTTTTATCCTGTAGGTGAAGGTTCAGCTATATGAATGTTATTTAAATATATATGAATGAAGATGTTAAGAGAGTTTAGCAAATTATAATCTCATTCCTTGTTGATATTTTTGACATAAAGAAAGTTAACTCGAAGAAGATAAACTCTCTTGTTCAAACAACTCTCTCAATCACGACTTGCCGTAAGCGCATATTTGGCAATGACTGATTCCTTCTGCCATTGAAGGAGAAAATCCCAACCAGTACTCAAACCGAATAATTAATTAAAATGACTTCAATTGGAATTTGCATGATTGAATACCTTTCCTTTTACTTATTAAAATGTGACATCTAATAAAATAGGGTATATAGAGATGGTTAGCATAGCAGTTAATCTTGGATGCCACATAAGAATCTAGAAGAGATCCTAAAACGAAAAGAAAAATCTTACTAAATTTCTGATGTGTATTGTATTGCCATCCAGTGAGTTTGATTGGGATTGTTCGTGTACCGACTCAACCTACTAATAGCACATGCTATATCTGGTTATGCACAGTTCATGATATACATCAAGCTTCCCAATACTCTCGCATAGTCCAATTCTGAATTTCTTTCACCACTATTCTTTCTAAGTGCGAAGCTCACATTCATTGGAGTCTTGGCAATCTTTAAATCCAAATACCTGAACTTGTCAAGTACATTTTCAATATAGTGAGACTGCGACAAAGCCAAACCTTGTGGAGTTTGAAGAATTTTGATTCCTAAGATAACATCAGCCACTCCAAGGTCTTTCATTTCAAATTTACTAGCAAGCATTAGCTTAGTAACATTTATGTCAGCCAAGTCTCTACTGATGATCAACATATCATCAACATACAAACAAAATTGTGTCCAGGATCTAGTAATCTAAGCCTTGCTTCTTCTGGTCTGCTCATATGCTTGCATATTGGTCCATAGGCCAAATCGGATATGTAATTATTGAAATAATTGTTGGAGACTCAAATGATAGATATGCAAGCGTGATAACTTATATGGTGTTCTATATCTCCATGAATCTAGGAACTTTTGCTTGCATTGTATTATTTGTTTGGGCTGAAAAAGTTCGTCGATCCAAATGAATCATTCTTATGGTCTCTCTTCGCTCCCTGCCCCGAAAGCTGACATCAGGCTATTGGCCTTTTATCTGCATCTTCCCTCGTAGAGTGGCATCTTTTATAAGAAAAGACTTCCTCAGTGGAACCAAAAAAAAGAGTTTGAGCTATTTTTTTGGTTGACTTTTAGCCACGTGCGGCAGCTATGCGCATGTGTCCCAAAGTAACGTATATTTTTTGGTAATGGGTATACTCAAGAGAAAAGATTTGGAATTCGGAGCCTCTACCTAGCCTACACCAAGGCGAGGCACGTCTTTTCCAAGGTCGAATATGACGACCTTATGATTTGGAGTGTCTTTGATGTAAACATATTTATCACACTCATTAATCTTAAATCCGTTTGCCAACATAGTTTGGTCAAACTTTGCATGCCACTATTTTGGTGCTAGTTTCAATCCATACAACGACTTTACAAGTTTGCACACTTTTTTTTCTTAATCAGTAACTACAAAATCCTCAAGTTGTTCCATGTAAATTTCTTCCTCTAGCTCTACATTTAAGAAAGCAGTTTTTTACATCCATTTTGATCCTGAAGGCTTATTTCACGGAGGAAGATCAACCAACTCCCAAGAATGGTTATTAAAGATTGATTCAATATCACTTTTGACAACTTCTTTCCAAAAGGGTGAATCCACAGAGGATATTGCTTCTTGGAAGGTTTGAGGCTCATTATCAATAAGAAATGTAACAAAATCTGATCCGAAAGAACTAGCAGTCCTTTGACACTTACTACGCTTGATTTTCTCTATTTTGTATATTTCTCTTTGGTTCAACTTGAGGTCATTTAGAACCTTCACTAGACTCTTCAGATCTAGCTTTATACGGATAAATGTGTTCAAAGAATTCAGCATTATCTGATTCAATTATCGTATTTTCATGAATATCTGGATGTTCAAATTTATGAACCAAAAATCGACATGTTTTACTGTATCTAGCATATCCAATAAACACACAGTCCACAACCTTTGATTCTCTTTTCGAATGTTTTTTGCTTAGGAACTTGGACTTTTGCTAGAAACACCCACACTTTAAAATATTTCAAGTTGGGTTTCTTTCCTTTTTATTTTTCATATGGAATTGAGTATGCGATTTGCTATAAGGATAGCTTCCCCCACAAGTTTTGTAGTAAACCTGAACCTATAAGTAAGGCATTCATCATTTCCTTCAGAGTTCAATTTTTCCTTTTTGCAACCCCATTAGGTTGAGGTGAATAAGGGATAGTAGTTTGATGGATAATTCCATTTTCCAAACATATTTCTGCAAATGAAGATTCATATTTTCCACCCCTATCACTTCATATCATTTTTATTTTTTTTATCCAACTGATTTTCAACTTCAGTTTTATATTACCTAAATGCTTCAATTGCTTCATCCTTACTTGATAGAAAATAAATATAGCAATATCTAGTGCAATCATCAATAAAAGTTATGAAATACTTTTTTCCCACCACACGTTGGTGTTGACTTCATATCACAAATGTCCGTGTGAATCAAATCTAAAGGATTGGAATTCCTTTCAACACATACTTGACATTTTGTTTATTACATTCTAAATTAGGCAACACTTCTAAGCTAATCAGTTTTGCAAGGTCTTATAATTGACATGTCCCAAACGTTCATGCCATAAATCACTTGATTCAAGCAAGTAAATAGAAACAAAACTTTTATTTTCAGCAATAACCATTACATTGAGCTTAAACATGCCCTCACAAAGGTAGCCCTTTCCTACGCACGTTTCGTTTTTACTAATTACAATTTTATCAAAAACAAATACACATTTGAATCTATTTTTAGTAAAAAGTGAAGTAGAAACCAAGTTCTTTCTTAATTCAGGAACATGAAGGAAATTCATGAGAGTCACCACCTTGCCAGATGTCATTTTTAAGAGAACTTTGCCCGTTCCTTCAATCTTTGTAGTTGCTGAGTTTGCCATGTAGATTTTGTCATCACCTTGAGTAGGCTCATATGATGCAAAAAGGTCTTTATTGGCGCATATATGGAAGGTGGCACCAGAATCTATCCACCACTCTCTTGGGTTGCCAAAAAGATTGCATTCAGAAAGCATGACACATAAATCGTCCTCGAATTAAGCAACATTTGCTTGATCTTTCTTCTGTGCTTTCTTTGGAGCCTTACAACCTGCAGCCTTGTGACCATTTTTGTCAAAATTAAAGCAATTACATTTGAATTTTTTCTTAGGTTGACTGCTTTGCTACGCAGAATTGGTCTTTCTCTTTTTAGACCTTCCATCTTCAACAATATTGGCTCCTAATATTGCTGAATTTCCACAATTAAAGCAATTACCTTTGAGTTTCTTCTTAAGTTGACTGCTTTGCTGCGTAGAATTGGTCTTTCTCTTCTTAGACCTTCCATCTTCAACAATATTGGCTCCTAATATTGCTGAATTTCCACAATTAAAGCAATTACCTTTGAATTTCTTCTTAGGTTGACTGCTTTGCTGCGCAGAATTGGTCTTTCTCTTCTTAGACCTTCCATCTTCAACAAGATTGCACCGAAATACGAAAGGTTGCGTGAATGTTCATGAATGAAATGAATTCATTCATAGTTACAACTTTAACAATTTTTCAATACACCAATCTTTATACAATGTACCATTATCCATTCACCCATTATACATTGAACCTAACAGCTCCAGGCATAGAACACACAAATGCAGTCCATAGGATCCTAAGGTATTTAAAAAATGATGCTAAAAAAGGGTGGTTTTACTAAAAGAATGAAGCATCAACTGTTGAAGCCTTCACAGTGCTGATTGGGCTGGAGATCGACTTCAGGTTACTTCACATTTGTTGAAGTTACCTGTCACCTGGAGAAGTAAGAATCAAAAAGTTGTTGCTAGGTTAAGTGCAAGAGTAGAATTCCGAGGTATGACAATATGGCTTATGTAACCTATTATGGATCCCGAGAGTTCTGCATGATCTTGGATTGAAAGTTTTGGACCTATAAAGTTGTTTTGTGATGATAAATCTGCAATTCAAATAGCACAAAATCCAGTACAACATGATTGCGCTAGATATGTTGAGTTGATCATCATATCATATAGAAAATCTTGATCGGAGGATCATGTAGTTTCCATATGTAAACTCTATAACTAATCCAAGGCATCCTCGCGAAGCCAGTTTCGCGGGAAAATATCTGATGAAGCGATTAAAAGTTGAGCGTGATAAATATCCATTCACCAACTTCAGGAAGTGTATTGATGATAAGAAATCTGCTTCGAATCCAGTGTTTAGAGGAGATCATAATTCTAGGAAATTTCATCAAGTAATATTTATTTGTTGCCTAAAATAGAGTTCTAGATTTTCTCTTTGCTGTATATAGCTGCTACCTGTATATCAGAACAACTAAAATAAGAAAAAGAATGAGAGATTTCGATTTCTTTTAGGTAGGTTTGTGGTTTCTATTCAACAATATATATGTTTGAACTCGTCAATTGTCCAAAGCAGCAATGTACTGCTAGAAGAGTTGGAAATTATACCGAGTCTGAGGTGCAATTTGTATCATATGATAAGCAGGATATTTATATTTTGCATTTTCGTTGTAGTGATTAATTCATCTAGTTCTGGTTTAAAAAGCACTTGATTTAGTAAGCCACAGAGTACTTATCCAGCAGGTTTGGTTGAATATCTTATACTACGATGTTGCAGCCTATTTCCAGTGCAAGTTTATATGTCAGTTAAGTTTTGTTGCAGATGCTATAGTTTTTAGGTCAGGTGACTTTTCGCTGGACTGAATCTAAGTATGGCTACGTCTTATATATGTTAACTTTATCGTATTTACAATATGGCTTAAGTACCTGAGGTTATGGAATATATCTTCCCAAGATAAAATGACTCACGACAAACGAATAGCGATACCTCAAATTTGTTATCTAGCGAACGACTCAATGGCTTGTAATCACACTTGAATTTTTCGAAACAACACTTTTCCCTTTTGAAACTTGTCTTAAACCTTTCTACCAAAAGTTCCTTTGTATTTCTTTTTAGTTCTCTTTTTTTTTTGTGTGTGTACAAATAACATCTGAGAAGGATTCAGATATTTATAGCCAATAGGATGGTATAATGATTCATGTATAGTAGACGAAAGATTGTACCAAAATACAAAAGGCTGCATGAATGAAATGAATTCATTCATAGTTGCAACTTTCACATTTTTCCAATACACCAATCTTTATACAATGTACCATTATCCATTCACCCATTGTACATTGAACCTAACAGCTCCAAGCATAGAACACACAAATGCAGTCCATAGGATCCTAAGGTATTTAAAAAATGATCCTAAAAAAGGGTGGTTTTACTAACTGTTGAAGCCTACACTTGGAGAAGTAGGAATCAAAAAGTTGTTGCTAAGCCAAGTGCAAGAGTAGTATTCTGAGATATGACATGGCTTCAGTAAGCTATTCTGAGAGTAGTATTCTGCATGATGTTGAATTGAAAGTTTTGGACCTATAAAGTTGTTTTCTGATGATAAATCTGCAATTGAAATAGCACAAAATCCAGTACAACATGATTGCGCTAAATATGTTGAAGTTGATCGTCATTTCATATAGAAAATCTTGATCGCCACAGAGTACTTATCCAGTAGGTTTGGTTGAGTATCTTATACTATGATGTTGCAGCCTGTTTCCAGTACAAGTGTATAGGTCAGTTAGGTTTTGTTGCAGATGCTATAGTTTTTAGATGCTGCAATTGTTTGTTGTCTGTTTGTAAAACAAAATATACTTTGTGTCATTATAAATTTTCACTATTACTCATATTTTCATTGATGACATCTGCGTTCTTACTTGTAGTCTATATGGTAATTGTGTTTTTTTCCAGGTTCTTCTTAACAAGTTTGATGCATTTTATACTCGATGATGAGCTTCGGAAAATGGTGGTTCATGGACTCCTCAACCCCCCTTTTCATGAGAAGTTTACAAATCCTACTATCTTTCTTTCCTGATTGAAAAGTATAGTTGTAGACTAAGTTGTTCGGACTCTTCATTTTTGGTACTGCGACACGACATGGTTTTGGGTGTGGGTGTGGTATCTGTGTCTGATTTGGTCAACTGATTATGGGTACTTTGACCAAAATTGATGAAAAGGTTTGAACGATTTTGATAATTTCTGTAATCAATATAAAAGCTAAGATGAAATCAAAGAAAATGAAATATCTTTTATATAGAAATTTCTCCACATAATATCTCCTAATTTAAATTTTATCACTCTATTCTTAGATATTTTGATTACTTTTAGGCGAATCTCCGCACTCGTATCCATACATGGATCCATATCCCAAAATCATAAAACTTAGATCACAAAGGATCCGATCTTTAGATCCGCAACCGTATCAGACACCCACACCCGAGTTCAAGCAACTTAGGTTGTAGATATCTTGAAGGAGAAAACTTATCCTAACTAATTTACTTGTAGATGAAAGTTGGATGTCTCTTCCTAAGATGATACAATGATTATCCAATAGGAGATCGGATTCCGAATAGAGTGATGATACTAATTTATACATGCCGATTGCCCAGAAAAACAAAAGGATAAGAAGAATTTTGAAGAAGAAGAGAGAAATCTCAACCTAATATATGGGTACTAAAGGTTTTCTTAATTTGGAAAAATATTTCTTGACAACCTTTAATTCTATGAAATGAATATGGTTAATTCGAGAGAATGAACGTTGACTAACATTAACTATGCGAAGAAATGAATGTTGACTAACATTATTATTTCAAACAAAACATGGTTAATGAGTGGGAATAACGTTGACTAACATTAATTTTGAGCGAATAAATCTTTGACTTTATTAATCTAGTCAAATATTATTAAGTTGCCAAGATTAACATTTAATAAATGAGATTGACTAAATGAAGCTCTTATCAAATGGACCTCCTATATATTGTAGTTGAGAGATATGCGCTAAGGTATCAACTCATTCTTCCTTCTTCTGGCCGAATTCCCGTCCAGCACTTCAATTCTCTAAAACAATCAATTGTTTCTAGAATAAAAACACATTTTTAACCTCGCAACCATGAAGAGAAGTACTAGAGGTTCATCTGCAGAGATCATTGGCAGCGCTGAAAGTATTGTAAGCATCATTTTTCTTTATTTGCCTATGATGTCTCTGCTAAGACTCAAATCCGTATGCAAAGATTGGTATCGAATGATCTCAGATCCCTTATTTATTCATGCTCATACCACATATAGTATCAAAAAGGATCCAAGTTTTCTTGCTCCTTATGGCTACTTTATTTCGAGTTCATTTGATGATCGAATCGAGTATATTTCTTTACCAAAAAGAGGAAGAAAGATTTCTATGCCTTGTCTTTGTTTTCTTGGTAAGGACTTCAAAATTTTACAATCGTGTAACGGATTGTTACTCTGTCGTTTAAGAAGTGGACGCTATTGTGTTACCAATCCCATAACTAGAAAATGCAAGATTATTCCATCTGTTTATAAGTTGGCTGGTGGCTTTTCTTGGATTGGTCCATATACTCTTGCTTTTGATCCTTCTCGATCGCCTTATTACAAGATTGTTTGTTTCAAAGAGGTTAAATCAACCGAAAGTAATTCCTATTTTCAGATACTAATCTATTTATCTGAGACGAGAACTTGGAAATGTACAACTAGTACTTTTGAAGTGAATGTATGTCCTTATGTGTTTGCGGGGATCTTCTCGAATGGAGCTGTTCATTGGGTTTGTCATCAACAGTACATTCGCTTTGATATTAATTCGGGGGAGATAATGTTAAAGACATTGCCATTTGTTTATGGAATTCATAAATTTTCATGGCAAGTTGGTAGACTTTGGCAATGGGATGGCACTGTCTATTGTTCTATAAAATGTGACTTTTCTTGGGATTTGCATGAGCTGGATCAGGTAACTTTTGAGTGGACCGAGTCTAAGTATAGCGTCCCTTATTATCGTCTTTATGAAGATGTACTTGGTGAAATTATAAAGGTAGAAGGGGAAGAGCAAGCCCAGCGATGTAATCGAATAAAACGCAAGTTCTCTGTACTTGGTATTGTCAAAGGAGACGAGGAACAGAACACTTTAATACTAGCAGCCGTCTTTGGAAAGATTGTTGCATATAATTTGGCAAGGAGAGAGGTTAAAGTTATTGTTGATCTAGGATTACCGGATCGTACTGCAGGAGATGTTTGCGCTAGTTGGCTTACTGCTCATCAGTTCATTGAAACTCTGTCTGCTGTTTGATAGTACTCTAGCTTATTCTTCTCTTTTTCTTCTTCTATAGTGTGGATGTTAGCATTAAGCTTATCGGAAACTTTAGTAGCTCAGTTGGATGTCTATCTGCACTTTTATCTTGTAGGTGAGGGTTCAATTATTTTATAGCCTTGTATTAAGAAGAACGATGTTCTTGCTATTTAAAAATATATATGAATGAAGATGTTAAAAGAGAGTTGAGCAAACTATAGTCTCATTCTATGTTGATACTTTGACATTCAAACTATAAAGCATGCAACTGAACATGTGGATGTGTTCACAACTTGTCTGCTTGTTTAATCTTGGTGTTGGTTGAATATTTTATAGTATGATGTTATTTTCAGTACAAGTGTGTCTATGTAGTAAGGTTTGTCACAGATACTATATAGCTTTTAGATGCTGCTATTGTTTGTTGGTTGTTTGAAAGTGCACATAACTGTCTGGCTGATGGAAAGTGTTTCATTCTCAAAAGTGTGCAGCCTATTGAACAACACAATATGCTTTGTCTGATAAACTTGATGGCCGTATATGTGTTTCTAGAGTTGGGGACTTGATACAGTTGATTCTTCACGAGACCCATGGCTTCAGATATTTTATTCATCTGAACACCGTGGCGATGTATTTTGATTTGTGACATTATTACTAGTGGAGAGGTTTGAGGAGAGATATTGTGGAATATGTGTCTCATTGCTTGTGTTGCCAATAGATAAAGGCCAAGCATTTGAGGCCAGGTGATGAGTTTCAGAGACTACCCATTTCAGAGTGAAAATAGGAAGGCATCAGTATAGACTTTGTTATGGGGTGCCTTGGACTCCTAGAATTTTGGATAGTATTTGAGTCATCGTGGATCGATTGACCAAGTTAGTACTTTTCATCCTTATTTATTTTCTTTCTACGTTGAGAGGTTAGCTCGTGTTTATATTCGGGAGATAGTTCATTTCCGTGGAGTACCTATGTCTATCATATTTGATAGGGGTTCTCAGTTCACTTCTAACTTCTGGAGGACCTTTTAGGAGGAATTGGGTACCCTAGTGACCACAGCACAACATTTCACCAACAGATCGATGGAAAGTCGGAGGATATGCTGCAGGCATACTTACTGGACTTTAGGGGTCAATAGGACCAGTTCTTAGACTTAGTAGAGTTTTCATATAACCACAACTACCATTTGAGTATTCAGATGGCCCCATCAAGGCTTTATATGATTGGCATTGTCATTCTCCAGTTGGTTGGTTTTAGGCTTTGAAGCCTGGACCACGTGGTACTTATCTGTTTTAAGAGGCCTTAGATAGAGTTCGAGTGATTCAGGATAAGCTTAGATCAGCATAGAGCAGGCATAAGAGTTATGTTGACCACTGGCACTGGCCATTGTGATTCTGAGTTGGTGATCAGGTATTCCTTTGAGTATTGCACAAAAAAGACGTGATGAGATTTGGGAGGTGGGGCAAGCTTAGCCCTAGTTCATTTGAGGTTCTCTAGACAACTGTTGGTGATGTTGTTTACGAGTTGGCCTTACCTCCTGCATTTTCAATCATTTATCCGTTTTTTCATGTTTTTATGCTTCACCAGTAAATTTTCGATGAGTCCAATGTACTCCGGCATGACTCAGTCCAGTTGGATGATCATCTGATTTTTATGGATGAGCCAGTTGCTATTTTGGCTAGAGATGTGAGGCAATTGCGCTCGAGAGCATTCTATTGTTAAGAATCAATGGAGAAATCTTCTAGTCGAGGAGGCTACCTAAGATACTGAGTACGAGATGCGAGTTTAGTATCCCCGCTCATTTGAGCCTTCAACTACTTCTTGACTCTTTGCTTTCGAGGAAGAAAGTCCTTTTAGCAGTGGATGTTACTATGTCAGTTTCTCCTTATTTGTGTATTTTCAATGATTGAACTTTTCTATAGAATCGGAGATGAAGTCTAACCATACCATTGTTACTAAACACAGTGGGTAAAAGTAACACCATTGATTGTATACGTAAATCATATGGTATTAACCGATGATGACCTAGAAGAAATGGAGAAACTACAATAATACTTAACCACAAAGTTTGGAAGATCTAGAAAATTGAGATATTTCCTAGGTATTGATGTATTAAGGTCGAGACAAGGTATCTCGTTGTCCTAGCGTAAGTATATATTGGATTTTAATCGATAATTGGAATACTTGATTTCAAACCAGCTGAAACACCGATGGAGATGAACTAACAAGTTGGAATTTCTTTCGTGTAACAATTAGAAGACAAGGGTCATCACCAATGGCTAGTGAGGAAGTTGATCAATATAACATACCGCGGGCAGATATTACATATGCGGAAAGTGTAATGAGCCAGTTTATACAAGCTCCAGGCATAGAACACACAAATGCAGTCCATAGGATCCTAAGGCATTTGAAAAATAATCCTAAAAAGGGTGGTTTTACTGTGCTGATTGGGCTGGAGATCGAGTTCAGGTTACTTCACATTTGTTGAAGGTACCTGTCACCTGGAGAAGTAAGAATCAAAAGGTTGTTGCTCAGTCAAGTTCAAGAATAGAATTCCGAGGTATGACAATATGGCTTATGTAACCTATTATGGATCCCGAGAGTTCTGCATGATCTTGGATTGCAAGTTTTAGACCTATAAAGTTGTTTTGTGATGATAAATTTGCAATTCAAATAGCACAAAATCCAGTACAACATGATTGCGCTAGATATGTTGAGTTGATCATCAATTCATATAGAAAATCTTGATTGGAGGATCATGTAGTTTCCATATGTAAAGTCTATAACTAATCCAAGGTATCCTCGCGAAGTCAGTTTTGCAGGAAAATATCTCATGAAGCGATTAAAAGTTGAGCGTTATAAATATCCATTCACCAACTTAAGGAAGTGTATTGATGATAAGAAATCTGCTTCAAATCCAGTGTTTAGAGGAGATCATAATTATAGGAAATTTCATCAAGTAATATTTATTTGTTGCCTAAAATAGAGTTATAGATTTTCTCTTTGCTGTGTATAGCTACCTGTATATCAGAACAACTAAAATAAGAAAAAGAACGAAAGATTTCAATTTCTTTTATATAGGTTTGCGGTATCTATTCAACAATATATATGTTTGAACTCGTCAATTGTCCAAAGCAGCAATGTACTACTAGAAGTGTTGGAAATTATACCGAGTCTGAGGTGCAATTTGTATCATATGATAAGCAGGATATATATTTTGCATTTTCGTTGTAGTGATTAATTCATCTAATTCTGGTTTAAAAAGCACTTGATTTAGTATGCCACAGAGTACCTATCCAGTTGGTTTGGTTGAATATGTTATACTATGATGTTGCAGCCTGTTTCCAGTACAAGTGTATATGTCTGTTAAGTTTTGTTGCAGATGCTATAGTTTTTAGATCAGATGACTTTTGACTGGACTGAATCTAAGTATAGCTACGTCTTATATATGTTAATTTTAGCGTATTTACATACTATCATGTATTTTTCGTTATTAGTCGTTCTTCCTTTTTCTTTTCCTTTTCCCTTTTTCTCCATATCTAGTTTATTCTGCTTATGAGTTTTTGAGACGAGGGTTTCCAGGAAATAACATTTCTACCTCTGTGAGGTAATGGTAAGATCTGTGAACATTTCACCCTCCTCAGACCCCACTTGTGGGATTTCACTGGATATGTCGTTTGTTGAATCTAAGTATAGCATTTCTTGGTATCATCCTTTGGAAGATGTACTTGGTGAAATTATAAAGGTAGAGGGGGAAGAGCAAGGCCTGCGATATGATCTAATAGAGCGCAAGTTCTCTGTACTTGGTATTGTCAACGGAGACGAGGAACAGAACACTTTAATACTAGCAGCCGTCTTTGGAAAAATTATTGCATATCATTTGGCAAGAAGAGAGGTTAAAATTATTGTTGATCTAGGATTACCGGATCGTATTGCGGGAGATGTTTGCTCTAATTGGCTTCTGCTCATCAGTTCATTGAAACTCTGTCTGCTGTTTGACAGTACTATAGCTTATTCTTCTCTGTTTCTTCTTCTATAGTGTGGATGTTAGCATTAAGCTTATCGAAAATTTTAGTAGCTCAATTGGATGTTTAAGGGTTCAGTTATATGAATGTTCTTTAAATATATATGATTGAAGATGTTAAAGAGAGTTGAGCAAATTATAATCTCATTCCTTGTTGATATTTTGACATAAAGAGAGTTAACTCGAAGAAGATAAACTCTCTTGTTCAAACAACTCTCTCAACCAGTACTCAAACCGAATAATTAATTAAAATGACTTCAATTGGAATTTGCATGATTGAATACCTTTACTTTTACTTATTAAAATGTGACATCTAATAAAATAGGGTATATAGAGATGGTTAGCATAGCAGTTAATCTTTGATGCTACATAAGAATCTAGGAGAGAAAGAAAAATCTTACTAAATATCTGATTTGTATTGTATTGCCATCCAGTGAGTTTGATTGGGATTGTTCGTGTACCGACTCAACCTACTAATAGCACATTTTATATCTGACCGTGCACAGTTCATGATATACATCATGCTTCCCCATACTCTTGCATAGTCCAATTGTAAGTTTCTTTCACCACTATTCTTCGTAAGTGTGAAGCTCACATCCTTTGGAGTCTTGGCAATCTTTAAATTCAAATACCTGAACTTGTCAAGTACATTTTCAATATAGTGAGACTGCGACAAAGCCAAACCTTGTGGAATTTGAAGAATTTTGATTCCTGAGATAACATCAGCCACTTCAAGGTCTTTCATTTCAAATTTACTAGCAAGCATTTGCTTGGTAACATTTATGTCAGCCAAGTTTCTACTGATGATCAACATATCATCAACATACAAACAAAATTGTGTCCAGGATCTGGTAATCTAAGCCTTGCTTCTTCTGGTCTGCTCGTATGCTTGCATATTGGTCCATAGGCCAAATCGGATATGTAATTATTGAAATGATTGTTGGAGACTCAAATGATGGATATACAAGCATGATAACTTATATGGTGTTCTATATCTCCATGAATCTAGGAACTTTTGCTTGCATTGTATTATTTGTTTGGGCCGAAAAAGCTCGTCGATCCAAATGAATCATTCTTTTGGTCTCTCTTTGCTCCCTACACCGAAAGCTGACATCAGGCTATTGGCCTTTTATCTGCATCTTCCCTCGTAGAGTGGCCTCTTTTATAAGAAAAGACTTCCTCAGCGGAACCAATAAAAAAGAGTTTGAGCTATTTTTTTGGTTTGACTTTTAGCCACGTGCAGCGGCTATGCGCATGTGTCCCAAAGTAACGTATACTTTTTTGTAACGGGTAAATTCAAGAGAAAAGATTTGGAATTCGGAGCCTCTACCTAGCCCACACCAAGGCGAGGCACGTCTTTTCCAAGGTCCAATATGACGACCTTATGATTTGGAGTGTCTTTGATGTAAACACATTTATTACACTCATTAATCTTAAATCCGTTTGCCTACATGGTTTGGTCAAACTTTGCATGCCACTATTTTGGTGCTAGTTTCAATCCATACAACGACTTTACAAGTTTGCACACTTTTCTTTCTTTACCCGTAACTACAAAATCCTCAGGTTGTTCCATGTAAATTTCTTCCTCCAGCTCTACATTTAAGAAAGCAGTTTTTTACATCCATTTTGATCCTAAAGGCTTATTTCACAGAGGAAGATCAACAAACTCCCAAGTATGGTTATTAAAGATTGAATATCACTTTTGACAACTTCTTTCCAAAAGGGTGAATCCACAGAGGACATTGCTTCTTGGAAGGTTTGAGGCTCATTATCAATGAGAAATGTGACAAAATCTGATCCGAAAGAACTAGCAATCCTTTGACGCTTACTACGCCTGATTTTCTCTATTTTGTATATTTCTCGTTGGTTCAACTTGAGGTTGTTTAGAACCTTCACTTGATTCTTCAGATCTAGCTTTATACGGATAAATATATTTAAAGAATTCAGCATTATCTGATTCAATTACCGTATTTTCAAGAATATCTGGATGTTCAAATTTATGAAGCAAAAATCGACATGTTTTACTGTATCTAGCATATCCAATAAATACAGTCCACAGCCTTTGATCCTCTTTTCAAATGTTTTTGACATAGGAACTTGGACTTTTGCTAGAAACGCTCACACTTTAAAATATTTCAAGTTGGGTTTCTTTCCTTTTTATTTTTCATATGGAATTGAGTATGCGATTTGCTATGAAGACAAGTTTTGTGGTAAACCTGAACCTATAAGTAAGGCATTCATCATTTTCTTCAGAGTTCAATTTTTCCTTTTTGCAACCCCATTAGGTTGAGGTGAATAAGGGACAATTGTTTGATAAATAATTCCATTTTTCAAGCATATTTCTGCAAATGAAGATTCATATTTTCAACCCCTATCACTTCATATCATTTTTATTTTTTATCCAACTGATTTTCAACTTCAGTTTTATATTACCTAAATGCTTTTATTGCTTCATCCTTACTTGATAGAAAATAAATATAGCAATATCTAGTGCAATCATCAATAAAAGTTATGAAATACTTTTTTCCCACCACACGTTGGTGTTGACTTCATATCACAAATGTCCGTGCGAATCAAATCTAAAGGATTGGAATTCCTTTCAACAAATTTATAAGGATGATTAGTAAACTTAGTTTCCACACATACTAGACATTTTGTTTATTACATTCTAAATTAGGCAGCACTTCTAAGCTAATCAGTTTTGCAAGGTCTTATAATTGACATGTCCTAAACGTTCATGTACAGAACTTTTATTATCAGCAATAACTATTACATTGAGCTTAAACAGGCCCACACAAAGGTAGCCCTTTCCTACATACTCTTCGTTTTTACTAATTACAATTTTATCAAAAACAAATACACATTTGAATTCATTTTTAGTAAGAAGTAAAGTAGAAATCAAGTTCTTTCTTAATTCAGGAACATGAAGGACATTCATGAGAGTCGCCACCTTGCCAGATGTCATTTTTAAGAGAACTTTGCTCGTTCCTTTAATCTTTGCAGTTGCCGAGTTTGCCATGTAGATTTTGTCATCACCTTGAGTAGGCTCATATGATGCAAAAAGTTCTTTATTGGCGCATACATGGAAGGTGGCACCAGAATCTATCCACCACTCTCTTGGGTTGCCAAAAAAATTGCATTCAGAAAGCATGACAAATAAATCGTCCTCGAATTAAGCAACATTTGCTTGATCTTTCTTCAGTGCTTTCTTTGGAGCCTTACAATCTGCAGCATTGTGACCATTTTTGCCAAAATTAAAGCAATTACATTTGAATTTCTTCTTAGGTTGACTGCTTTTCTGCGCAGAATTGGTCTTTCTCTTTTTAGACCTTCCATCTTCAACAATATTGGCTCCTAATATTGCTGAATTTCCACAATTAAACCAATTACCTTTGAATTTCTTCTTAAGTTGACTGCTTTGCTGGGTAATATTGGTCTTTCTCTTCTTAGAGCTTCCATCTTCAACAACATTGGCTTCTAATATTGCTGAATTTCCACAATTAAAACAATTACCTTTGAATTTCTTCTTAGGTTGACTGCTTTGCTGCGCAGAATCGGTCTTTCTCTTCTTAGACCTTCCATCTTCAACAAGATTGCACCGTAACGAAAGGTTGCGTGAATGTTCATGAATGAAATGAATTCATTCATAGTTACAATTTTAACAATGTTCCAATACACCAATCTTTATACAATGTACCATTATCCATTCACCCATTATACATTGAACCTAACAGCTCCAGGCATAGAACACACAAATGCAGTCCATAGGATCCTAAGGTATTTAAAAAATGATCCTAAAAAAGGGTGGTTTACTAAAAGAATGAAGCACCAACTGTTGAAGCCTACACAGTGCTGATTGGGCTGGAGATCGACTTCAGGTTACTTCACATTTGTTGAAGTTACCTGTCACCTGGAGAAGTAAGAATCAAAAGGTTGTTGCTAGGTCAAGTGCAAGAGTAGAATTCCGAGGTATGATATGGCTTATGTAACCTATTATGGATCCCGAGAGTTCTGCATGATCTTGGATTGAAAGTTTTGGACCTATAAAGTTGTTTTGTGATGATAAATCTGCAATTCAAATAGCACAAAATCCAGTACAACATGATTGCGCTAGATATGTTGAGTTGATCATCAATTCATATAGAAAATCTTGATCGGAGGATCATGTAGTTTCCATATGTAAAGTCTATAACTAATCCAAGGTACCCTCCCGAAGCCAGTTTTGCAGGAAAATATCTCATGAAGCGATTAAAAGTTGAGCGTGATAAATATCCATTCACCAACTTAAGGAAGTGTATTGATGACAAGAAATCTGCTTCAAATCCAGTGTTTAGAGGAGATCATAATTATAGGAAATTTCATCAAGTAATATTTATTTGTTGCCTAAAATAGAGTTCTAGATTCTCTTTGCTGTATATAGCTACGTGTATATCAGAACAACTAAGATAAGAAAAAGAACGAAAGATTTCAATTTCTTTATGTAGGTTTGCGGTTTCTATTCAACAATATATATGTTTGAACTCGTCAATTGTCCAAAGCAGCAATGTACTACTAGAAGTGTTGGGAATTATAATGAGTCTGAGGTGCAATTTGTATCATATGATAAGCAGGATATATATCTTGTATTTTCGTTGTAGTGATTAATTCATCTAGTTCTGGTTTAAAAAGCACTTGATTTAGTATGCCACAGAGTACTTATCCAGTAGGTTTGGTTGAATATCTTATACTATGATGTTGCAGCCTGTTTCCAGTACAAATGTATATGTCTGTTTGGTTTTGCTGCAGATGCTATAGTGTTTAGATCAGGTGACTTTTGACTGGACTGAATCTAAGTATAGCTACGTCTTATATATGTTAACTTTATCGTATCTACAATATGGCTCAAGTACCCGAGGTTATGGAATATATCCTCCCAGGATAAAATGACTCATGACAAACAAATAGCGGTACCTCAAATTTGTTATCCAGCAAACCACTCAATGGCTTGTAATCACACTTGAATTTTTCGAAACAACACTTTTCCCTTTTGAAACTTGTCTTAAACTTTTCTACTAAAAGTTCCTTTGTATTTCTCTTTATGTTAGCTTCAATATAGAAGCATTCTATGTCTGGAAGAAGAAGAAGAAGTACAGAGAAGGGAAGAAGAAGTAGTATTCTGTATGTGCAAAAGTGTGTAACTAAGAGTACAAATGGCCTTTTATACACAAGTAGTTACATTGACAACTGTCAATGTAACTAACTTGCTAATTACACTTAACTACTTCTAACAACCCTTAACTAATCCTAACCACCTCACTAACTAACTAATACTCCTTAACTGACTTGGACAGTAACCTCTACTCAATACTCCCCCTCAAGCTGATGGCTTGAAGAGGTTCTTAAGTCCAAGTTTGTTAAGTAGATACTCATGTGGTGTTCTTCCCAGACCTTTTGTTATATATCAGCCAATTGTTCCTTGGTTGAAACATGGTTGGTTTTGATCAGTTTCTGATTAATCTTTTCTCTCACAAAGTGGCAGTCAATGTCAATATGTTTTGTCCTCTCATGAAAGATTGGATTTGCTGCAATCTGAATGGCAGCCTTGCTATCACACATTAGTTCAACTGGTTGCTGAATCTGCACTCCCATTTCTTTGAATAACCCTGTGAGCCAGATGACTTCTGCAGTACAAGATGCCATGCTTCTAAATTCTGCTTCAGCTGAGCTCCTTGATATATTGTCTTGTTTTTTTGATTTCCAAGACACTAGTGCTCCACCAAGCTTCACAATATATCCAGTCACTGATCTTCTTGTTTCTAAGCATGCTCCCCAATCAGAGTCACAATAAGCTTGTAGTGAACTGCTACTATCTGTAGGCATGAATATTCCCAGCCCTGGTGCTCCCTTTAGATATCTTACAACCCTTAATGATGCATCCATGTGAGACTTCTTGGGTTTGTGCATATATTGACTCAACATTTGAACCACAAAGGAGATGTCTGGTCTTGTCATGGTTAAGTACAATAGTCTTCCTATCAGCCTCTGATAGCTTGAGGGATCTTTGATCAACTCATCTTCAATACCATCTTTGTTTGGAAAATATTCATCATATTCACTTGATGTTAATTTCTGACTTACATCAATAGGAGTTGTAGCAGGTTTTGCACCACTTAGTCCAGCTTCAGAAATCAACTCTAAAGCGTATTTTCTCTGACACATCAGGATCCCAGCTTGTGATCTAGCCACTTCAATTCCCAAAAAGAGACTTTAGTTCACCAAGATCTTTCATTTTAAACTGTTGTTGCAGGTCCTTTCTAGTTTGATTTATGAGTGTTAGGTTGCTACCAGTCACCATCAAATCATCCACATATACTAGAACAATCACCATCTCTTGATTAACTGACTTTGTGAAGAGTGAGTAATCATAGTGGCTTTGAATAAAGCCCATCTGTAATAGAGCATCTGTCAATTTCCTGTTCCATTGCCTAGGAGCCTGTTTTAAGCCATAGAGTGACTTATTAAGTTTGCAGACCTTGTGATTCTCCCCCTGTCTGGCAAACCTCTCAGGAATAGTCATGTAAACTTCCTCAAGTAGATCACCATTAAGAAAGGCATTGTGTACATCCATCTGAAAGATAAACCAGTGACAAGAAGCAGCAATAGCTATTAAGGCTCTTACAGTGACCATTTTGGCCACTGGAGAGAATGTTTCAGAGTTGTCTAGGCCAGCCTTTTGGCTATAGCCTTTGGCCACCAACCTGGCCTTATACCTTTCAACCTCACCTGAGGATTTATACTTGATTTTGTACACCCATCTACATCCAATTGGTGATTTACCAGCTGGAAGATCAACTAAGGACCAAGTATTATTGTCTTCTAGAGCAGTAATCTCAGACTGCATTGCTTGAACCCAAAGTGGATCCTGAGAGGCCTGGTGAAAGGAAGATGGTTCTGATATTGAAGAGTAGGCAATTAAGGCATGCTGATATGAGGAATTAAGATTGGAGTAGGTAATGTAGGAAGATAGTGGATAAGAACAAGTGTTAATGGTAGGAGTAATAAAATCAGTCAACCATATAGGAGGATGTTTGATCCTAGAGGATCTTCTAGGAACTATAGAAGCAACAGGAATAGATGGTGAAGTAGTCACTGATGGAGATTGGTCTGTAGATGAATTCACAGGTGTAGAAGATGTATCAGGGACAGTAGATGAAGTAGGAAAAGAAAGAGTAGTGGATTCTGATGTAGCAAGATCAAGTACTGGGAAAATAGGAGTTCCAAAAGACTTGACATGTAGAAAAGGGAATATAGATTCCATGAAAACAACATGTCTGTTAACAAAGAAGGAATGTGAGTGGATATCATACAGAATATAACCCTTTTGAGATGAGGAATAGCCCATAAAAACACTAGGGACTGCTCTTGGTGAGAATTTATCTGAGGCTTTTGTATTTGAAGCATAAGCTAGGCTTCCAAATACTCTAAGATGATGAAGTGAGGGGGGATGATGAAACATGAGTTCATAAGGAATCAAGAAATTAAGAACTCTGGAAGGGGTTCTGTTGATGAGGTATACAGCAGCATTGACACACTCTCTCCAGAATTTTAAAGGGATACCAGCTTGGAATCTAAGTGCTCTAGCCACTTGTAAGATAATTCTATGCTTCCTTTCTACAACCCCATTTTGTTGAGGAGTATATACACAAGAGGTTTGATGGGTAATACCAAGAGAAGATACAAGAGATTGAAAATTAGAACTTAGAAATTCACTACCATTGTCTGTTCTCAGGACTTTGACAGTAGTGGAGAAGAAATTCTTTATTCTTGTAAGGAAGGTTTTTAGAGCTACAAGTACATCAAATTTTGAAGTAAGAAGAAACAACCAAGTAAATCTAGTATAGTCATCTACAATTGTGACAAAGTATCTTCTATTATTGTAAGTGGGAACCCTATAAGGTCCCCATATATCACAATGTAGTAAATCAAAAGAAGACTTAGTACTAGAGACACTTATAGGAAAAGGTAGTTTGGTATGCTTTGCAAGAGGACACACAGTACACTTGTGGTCTTCAGAATTAAGTTGTTGAAGTTGGATATGTCTTCTAATAACAGCTAGAGGAGCATGTCCCAACCTCCTATGCCACAGAGTAGTTGAACTAGAATGCTCAGAATTGCTCACAGTATAACAGGAAGGATGAGTAGAAGGAGAAGTGTTCCCTTTGAGAATGTATAGCCCTTGCTCTTCCCTACCAATCCCCTTCACCAAGCCAGTGCAAAGATCATGGAATATGCAGAAATCAGGAAAGAAATTCACTGAGCACTGCAACTCCTTAGTTAGTTTAGATACAGACAGTAGATTACACTTGAACTCAGGAAGATACAATACATTAGACACTAGTTGATCTTTTAATATATGTGATTTCCCAGTATGAGTAACTTGAGCCTCATCACCTGTGGGCAAGTGGACACAATTGTTTCCTAATTTCTGGACCTTTCCATAGTCATGTAACAGCTCAACTTTAGATGTCATGTGATTTGTAGCTCCTGAATCTACTATCCATTTAGGATGATTTGAATTAATATTTAGATGAGTCATAGTACCTGCATTGGCTGTAGGAGTGTGATTACTATCTTCATTCCCTTTATTCAATAGGTGAATTATATGTTGATACTGCTCTTGAGTGAAAGAAGGAGGTAACTGTCCTTGCTGAGATGTATTTTGCTGAGATGTATTTGAACTATCTTTACTATTTTCTGCCAAATTTGCATATTGAATCCCACCTTTTCTCTTACTTCTAGGCCAATCCTGTGGATAGCCAATAATTTTGTAGCAACTATCTTTAGTATGGCCATTGTATCCACAATGCTCACATACAACAGATATCTTCTTCTGTGGTTTATAGTTGCTGTTTGTGACTTTCTGACTGTAGCTTACTTGAATGTTTGAACCACTCCCAAAAATGTTGTTGCCTTGTGATCCAGTAGTAGTAGTACCCTTACCTTTATAACCTGAATTAATCCCTCCTTTTTGACTGAAAAAGGCCACACTATCTACAGACTCACTTATCAAAGACACACCATTCGCTATAGACCTTTGACTTTCATGATCTATCACCATTGAGTATGCTTTGTTTAAGGTAGGAATGGGTGACATCATCATTATCTGACTTCTACATAGAACATATGTCTCATTTAAACCCATTAGAAACTGTAATAATCGTTGGTAACCATGATGTTGAGCATAACTTTGAGACTCAGGGCAGTTACAACCAGGGCAAGGCATTAGTGCATCAAATTCATCCCACAAGTTCCTCAGTTTAGAGAAGTACTCAGCTACTGACATAGTGCCCTATGTTAAGGTAGCAATTTCTCTATGTAGGCAAAAAATCCTTGATCCATTAACAGTATCGAATCTTTCTTTCAAATCTAACCACACCTTGTGAGCATTTGAAGCATAGATGATGCTACTCAGTAACTCTTTTCTCACAGAATTCATGATCCAAGACAAAACCACAGCATTCACTTTCTCCCACTGCTCATGCAAAGACACATCAAACTTATCCTTCGTATATCTACCATCCACAAAGCCTAATTTGCTTTTGCCTAAAAGACCTATAGTCATAGATCGACTCCAAATTGCATAGTTTTCAGATCCAGCTAACTGAATTGAGATGAGTGAACTACCTGGTATATCAGTAGGGTAGAGGTAGAGAGGATGGTTGTGATCAATCTCAACTCGACTTGGATTCCTCGATGTTGATGGAATTGAATTTGCATGCATCTCCTCGGCACTCGACATCTTCTTCTGGTTTTGATCTGTAGTTACACTTGAAGTTTTGATTTCTACTTCTCGGATTTCAGCTTCTCAAAACTAGATCTTCTATAGATTTGAGCTTCTCAAAGCTCAATTTTCTCAGATTTGAGCTCCTCAAAGCTCAATTTTCTTTGAACAAGCTCGAGTTTCTCTGATCTTCAACTTCGAGACAAACTCGATTCCTTCAATTTCAGCTTTACTCCCTCTTGAATCGCACTAGAACCAGTGCTCTGATACCATGTTAGCTTCAATATAGAAGCATTCTATGTCTGGAAGAAGAAGAAGAAGTACAAAGAAGGGAAGAAGAAGTAGTATTCTGTATGTGCAAAAGTGTGTAACTAAGAGTACAAATGGCCTTTTATACACAAGTAGTTACATTGACAGCTGTCAATGTAACTAACTTGCTAATTATACTTAACTACTTCTAACAACCCTTAACTAATCCTAACCACCTCACTAACTAACTAATACTCCTTAACTGACTTGGACAGTAACCTCTACTCAATACTTTAGTCTCTTTTTTTTTTGTGTGTACAAATAACATCTGAGAAGGATTTAGATATTTATAGCTAATAGGATGGTATAATGATTCATGTATAGTAGACAAAAGATTGTTCCAAAATAAGAAAGGTTGCATGAATGAAATGAATTCATTCATAGTTGCAACTTTCACATTTTTCCAGTACACCAATCGTTATACAATGTACCATTATCCATTCACCCATTATACATTGAACCTAACAACTCCAAGCATGGAACACACAAATGCAGTCCATAGGATCCTAAGGTATTTGAAAAATGATCCTAAAAAAGGGTGGTTTTACTAAAAGAATGAAGCACCAACTGTTGAAGCCTACACAATGCTGATTCGGCTGGAGATCGACTTCAGGTTACTTCACATTTGTTGAAGTTACCTGTCACCTGGAAAAGTAGGAATCAAAAAGTTGTTGCTAAGTCAAGTGCAGGAGTAGAATTCTGAGATATGACATGGCTTCTGTAAGCTATTATGGATCCCGAGAGTTCTGCATGATCTTGAATTGAAAGTTTTGGACCTATAAAGTTGTTTTGTGATGATAAATCTGCAATTCAAATAGCACAAAATCCAGTACAACATGATTGCGATAAATATGTTGAAGTTGATCGTCATTTCATATAGAAAATCTTGATTTAGTAAGCCACAGAGTACTTATCCAGTAGGTTTGGTTGAGTATCTTATACTATGATGTTGCAGCCTGTTTCTAGTACAAGTGTATATGTCAGTTAAGTTTTGTTGCAGATGCTATAGTTTTTAGATGCTGCAATTGTTTGTTGTCTGTTTGTAAAACAAAATATACTTTGTCTCATTATAAATTTTCACGACTAGTCATATCTTCATTGATGACTACTGCGTTCTTAATTGTAGTCTATATGGTTATTGTGTTTTTGTCCAGGTTCTTCTTAACAAGTTTGATGCATTTTATACGCGATGATGAGCTTCGGAAAAATGATGGTTCATGGACTCCTCAACCCCCCTTTGCATGAGAAGTTTACAAGTCCTACTATCTTTCTTTCCTGATTGAAAAGTATAGTTGTAGACTAAGTTGTTCGGACGCTTCATTTTTGGTACCGCACCCGTATCGACACGACATGGTTGTGGGTGTGGGCGTGGGTGTGGTATCTGTGTCTGATTTTGTCAATTGATTTTGGGTACTTTGACCAAATTTGATGGGAAAAGTTTGGACGATTTTGATGATTTCTATAATCAATACAAAAACTAAGATGAAATTAAAGAAAATGAAATATCTTTTATATAGAAATTTCTCCACATATATCTCCTAATTTAAGTTTTATCACTCTATTCTTAGATATTTTGGTTATTTTTAGGCGAATCTACGCACCCTTATCCATAAATGGATCCATATCCCCGAATGTTAAAAATTAAATCACAAAGGATCCGACCTCTAGATCCACAACCGTATCAGACACCCACACCCGAGTTCAAGCAACATAGGTTGTAGATGTCTCGAAGGAGAAAACTTATCCAAACTAATTTACTTGTAGATGAAAGTTGGATGTCTCTTCCTAAGATGATACAATGACTATCCAATAGGAGATTGGATTCCGAATAGAGTGATGATACTAATTTATACATGCCGATTGCCCAGAAAAACAAAAGGATAAGAAGAATTTTGAAGAAGAAGAGAGAAATCTCAACCTAATATATGGGTACTAAAGTTTTTCTTAATTTGGAAAAATATTTCTTGACAAACTTTAATTCTATGAAATGAATATGGTTAATTCTAGAGAATGAACGTTGACTAACATTAACTATGCGAAGAAATGAATGTTGACTAACATTATTATTTCAAACAAAACATGGTTAATGAGTGGGAATAACGTTGACTAAAATTAATTTCGAACGAATAAATCTTTGACTTTATTAATCTAGTCAAATATTATTAAGTTGCCAAGATTAACATTTAATAAATGAGATTGACTAAATGAAGCTCTTATCAAATGGACCTCCTATATATTGTAGTTGGGAGCTATGCACTAAGTTATCAACTCATTCTTCCTTCTTCTGGCCGAATTCCCGTTCAGCACTTCAATTCTCTAAAATAATCAATTCTTTCTAGAATAAAAACACATTTTTAACCTCGCAACCATGAAGAGAAGTACTAGAGGTTCATCTGCAGAGATCATTGGCAGCGCTGAAAGCATTGTAAGCATCATTTTTCTTTATTTGCCTATGATGTCTCTGCTAAGGTTCAAATCCGTATGCAAAGATTGGTATCGAATGATCTCAGATCCCTTATTTATTCATGCTCATACCACATATATTATAAAAAAGGATCCAAGTTTTCTTGCCCCTTATGGCTACTTTATTTCGAGTTCATTTGATGATCGAATCGAGTATATTTCTTTACCAAAAAGAGGAAGAAAGATTTCTATGCCTTGTCTTTGTTTTCTTGGTAAGGACTTCAAAATTTTACAATCGTGTAACGGATTGTTACTCTGTCGTTTAAGAAGTGGACGCTATTGTGTTACCAATCCCATAACTAGAATGCAAGATTATTCCATCTGTTTATAAGTTGGCTGGTGGCTTTTCTTGGATTGGTCCATATACTCTTGCTTTTGATCCTTCTCGATCGCCTTATTACAAGATTGTTTGTTTCAAAGAGGTTAAATCAACCGAAAGTAATTCCTATTTTCAGATATTAATCTATTTATCTGAGACGAGAACTTGGAAATGTACAACTAGTACTTTTGAAGTGAATGTATGTCCTTATGTGTTTGCGGGGATCTTCTCGAATGGGGCTGTTCATTGGGTTTGTCATCAACAGTACATTCGCTTTGATATCAATGCGGGGGAGGTGATATTAAACACATTGCCATTTGTTTATGGAATTCATAAATTTTCATGGCAAGTTGGTAGACTTTGGCAATGGGATGGCACTGTCTATTGTTCTATAAAAAGTGACTTTTCTTGGGATTTGCATGAGCTGGATCAGGTAACTTTTGAGTGGACTGAGTCTAAGTATAGCGTCCCTTATTATCGTCTTTATGAAGATGTACTTGGTGAAATTATAAAGGTAGAAGGGGAAGAGCAAGGCCAGCGATGTAATCGAATAAAGCGCAAGTTCTCTGTACTTGGTATCGTCAAAGGAGACGAGGAACAGAACACTTTAATACTAGCAGC
This sequence comes from Solanum rostratum, assembly GCA_029948455.1. Classification (NCBI taxonomy): domain Eukaryota; kingdom Viridiplantae; phylum Streptophyta; class Magnoliopsida; order Solanales; family Solanaceae; genus Solanum; species Solanum rostratum. The sequence continues at coordinate 66,194,230 of CM057051.1, read as the reverse complement.
CGTCTTTGGAAAAATTGTTGCATATAATTTGGCAAGAAGAGAGGTTAAAGTTATTGTTGATCTAGGATTACCGGATCGTACTGCAGGAGATGTTTGCGCTAGTTGGCTTACTGCTCATCAGTTCATTGAAACTCTGTCTGCTGTTTGATAGTACTCTAGCTTATTCTTCTCTTTTTCTTCTTCTATATTGTGGATGTTAGCATTAAGCTTATCGGAAATTTTAGTAGCTCAGTTGGATGTCTATCTGAACTTTTATCTTGTAGGTGAGGGTTTATATCCCTGTATTAAGAAGAACGATGTGGTTGGTATTTAAAAATATATATGAATGAAGATGTTAAAAGAGAGTTGAGAAAACTATAATCTCATTCTATGTTGATACTTTGACATTCCAACTATAAAGCATGCAACTGATCATGTGGATGTGTTCACAACTTGTATGCTGGTTGAGTATCTTATAGTATGATGTTATTTTCAGTACAAGTGTGTCTATGTAGTAAGGTTTGTCACAGATACTATATAGCTTTTAGATGCTGCTACTGTTTGTTGGTTGTTTGAAAGTGCACATAACTGTCTGGCTGATGGAAAGAGTTTCATTCTCAAAAGTGTGCAGCCTATTGAAAAACAAATATGCTTTGTCTGATAAACTTGATGGCTGTATATGTGTTTCTAGAGTTGGGGACTTGATACAGTTGATTCTTCATGAGACCCATGAGCACCGTGACGATGTATCTTGATTTGTGACATTATTACTAGTGGAGAGGTTTGAGGAAAGATATTGTGGAATATGTGTCTCATTGCTTGTGTTGCCAATAGGTGAAGGCCAAGCATTTGAGGCCAGGTGATGAGTTTCAGAGAAAACCCATTTCAGAGTGAAAATAGGAAAGCTATAGTATAGACTTTGTTATGGGGTGCCTTGGACTCCTAGAATTTTGGATAGTATTTGAGTCATCGTGGATCAATTGACCAAGTTAGTACTTTTCATTCTTATTTATTTTTCTTTCTACGTTGAGTGGTTAGCTCGTGTTTATATTCGGGAGATAGTTCATTTCCGTGGAGTGCCTATGGCTATCATATTTGATAGGGGTCCTCAGTTCACTTCTAACTACTGGAGGACCTTTTAGAAGAAATTTGGTACCCTAGTGACCACAGCACAACATTTCACCCACAGATCGATGGATAGTCAGAGGATATGCTGCAGGCATGCTTAATGAAGTGTATTGATATGTTGAGTTGAGTTGAGTTGATCATCATTTCATACAGAAAATCTTGATCGGAGGATCATGTAGTTTCCGTATGTAAAGTCTAAAACTAATCCAGAAGTATCCTCGCTAAGTCAGTTTCGCGGGAAAATATCACATGAAGCGATTAAAAGTTGAGCGTGATAAATATCTCTTCACCAACTTAAGGAAGTGTATTGATGATAAGAAATCTGCTTCAAATCCAGTGTTTAGAGGAGATCATAATTCTAGGAAATTTCATCAAGTAATATTTATTTGCTGCCTAAGACGAGGGTTCCCAGGAAACAACCTCTCTACCTCTGTGAGGTAATGATAAAGTCTGTGAACATTTCACCCTCCGTAGACCTCACTTGTGGGATTCCACTGGGTATGTCGTTTGTTGAATCTAAGTATAGTGTTTCTTGATATCATCCTTTGGAAGATGTACTTGGTGAAATTATAAAGGTAGAGGGGGGAGAGCAAGGCCTGCGATATGATCTAATAAAGCACAAGTTCTCTGTACTTGGTATTGTCAACGGAGACGAGGAACAGAACACTTTAATACTAGCAGCCGTCTTTGGAAAAATTATTGCATATCATTTGGCAAGAGGAGAGGTTAAAATTATTGTTGATCTAGGATTACTGGATCATATTGCAGGAGATGTTTGCTCTAATTGGATTACAGTTCATTGAAACTCTGTCTGCTGTTTGACAAAGCTGTTCTTCTTCTATAGTGTGGATGTTAGCATTAAGCTTGTTGGGAATTTTAATAGGACAATTGGTTATCTATTTGAACTTTTATCTTATAGATGAGGGTTCAATTACATTTATAGCTTTGTCTTAAGTAGAAGGATGATAACATCATCCTAGGTCTCACTTTGACCTAGGTTAATAACCTTCCATGGAAGGAAAATTAATTAAAATGACCTGAATTGGAATTTGCATGCTTAAATAGGGTGTATATAGAAGTGATCAAGGATTCCACATATGAATCTAGAAGTGATCCAAAAACGGAAAGAAAAATCTTATTGAATTTCTGATTTTGTGTTATCATGCATGATCTGAGTTAGTATCAAACTAATAATGTCTATGAACACATTTAAATACGATACTGCACAAGAATTTTGATAATTCACGCTCTAGGAGCTTGTTTAAGACAATAGAGTGAATACTTGTGTGCAGTTTGCAAACACGGTTCTTCCTCTTCCTCTTCCTCCGAAGAAAGCATGTTCATCGCTGAGGTTGCTAGTGATTTTTTCATTTCGTCTTGCAAGGCTAGAACAAACTGATTGTAAGTAAGATAAGGGGATATTTAGCACCAAGATCCCTTGGAATGTACGATTTACTTCCATCGTTGATCCATTTTTTGATTGCAGCCAAGCTATCACGTAAGCCTTTTGAACTTCTTAACATATTCATCAAGAAAATGTTTCCCTTTTAGAGGGATATTAATTTTTCATTCACAAGTTGTTCTTTTTTAACCGTTGTATCTTCTCCAACGACATTAATACCTCAGTATCAATGTTTTCTAAAAGGCATAATACATAAACATGTCCCTTTAACTTGGCCTAGATCAGCTGTCATCTATGTCTTCAACTTTAATTTGGGTCTGCAGAAGTTGATACTTAAACTTGTATAAAATTGAATAAGTAGACGTACATATCCTATGTGACTATTACACATTGAATGCGTATATACATGTAGGACGCATATGTCTAGTTTGAAGAAGAATTGGCATTCTCGGTAGACTCTTTACATTATTATCATAAGGGAAAAGAGTCAAAAACACCCCTGAACTATTTGAAAATAGAGCAGAAATACCCATCTGTTATGTTTTGGTTCAAAAATACCCCTCAATTAAATTTTTGGCTAAAACATACCAGTCTCTCTAACAGAAACAAAGAAGGATTAAAAATACCCCCGAACTATCAAAAATGGAGTAAAAATACCCCTTGCTAAGATTTTAATTCAAAAATACCCCTCCTTAAAATTTTGATAAAAAAAAAAAATCTCTCTAACAGAAATGACACCATGCATGTTATGTGGACAAAAAAGGTCACATGATCAGTCCATATGAAACTCCATTTAGGGACCCAAGATGGTTTCTTCTCAGATATTAGTTTCGAGACTAGCCTTTTCACATCCAAAAAGACTGTTATTTCACTTGCAAACGTCTTAAAAGTCGATCTCCAAATGATAACATTGATTCATCCTCATTATAATCGTTGCCTCCTCCTTCAATCAGCTTCTCGAGTTCAATAGGATCCAATTCTTCAAATTTTCCGAACCTACAAGGCTTGTATATAAATTGTTGTGCTCATGATAGCAATGTAACACAATTAATATAAGTAATCATTTTCAAGAGATAATTTATTTGCAACTGTAAATAATTTTTTTTACTATAGTAAAAATCTAGACTACAAAATCTACAAAAATTGATTTGGAGATGGATTGGGGACGAATTTTTTAATGAAAAAGGAACATTTTAAATAATAACTTTAAAATTTTAACGGAGGGTATTTTTTAGCTGAAAAATTAACAAAGGGTATTTTGCTCCATTGCTAATATAGTTAAGGGGTATTTTTGGTCCTTTTTTATTTCAGTTAGAACGAGGAGTATTTTTGAGCCAGAAATTTAATGGAGGGGTATTTTTGAGCCAAAGATATAACAAAAGGGTATTTTTGAATCAAAACGTAACGGAGGGATATCTGCTCCATTTCAAATAGTTCAAAGGTATTTTTAACCCTTTTCCCTTATCATAATTTCATAAACATCATCATCAATTTGAATTAATGCAATCATCACTTAAACTAATTAATTGGCACTAACTTCAATGTCCGTCATCGAATATTTCCAACATGGATCTTACTGGCAAAATTCCTCCTGATTTCGCAAATCTCACATTTCTTGTTTCTCTTGACTTGAATCGCAACAATTTCTATGGAAATTTGCCTCAAGAAATGGCACGTCGTAGGTTAAGATTTGTTATGTTTGGTTCTAACAGCTTCACCGGGGAGGTTCCTTCATGATTCGGGGACTTACATAAACTTCAAGTTTTGAATCTAAGGAATAATAGTTTCAGTGATTACATTCCCTCTTTATTTTCTAATATTTCCACACTTCAAACATTAGATTTGGCATACAATTCACTAGAGGAGCAGATCCCAGAAGAGATTGGAAATCTTCAAAAATATAACGCATTTAAAATTACTAGTTTTTGAAAACGTGCTTCACACATTTGTTCCTTATCGTTCGAACTCCCGGAAGAATGTTAATATATACACATCACATAGCAAAGTCTAAGAAAAAAAATGAACCAGCCATTAATAAATGATTATATACTTATTTTTCAATATACAACAACATTATAAGATTTTTCAGAAGAGAATAATATTTGACAGAAACTAACAAAAATTATATAGTGATTAGATAATATGAAAAGACTACAAAATATCTCACTATTGTGGAAGACAGAAAGAAAGAAAACTGATTTGTGTTTCTTAATACGAAATTTATAGCTACTAAACACAGTGGGTAAAAGTAACACCATTGATTGTATACGTAAATGATATGGTATTAACCGGTGATGACCTAGAAGAAATGGAGAAACTACAATAATACTTAACCACAAAGTTTGGAAGATCTAGAAAACTGAGATATTTCTTAGATATTGATGTATCAAGGTCGAGAGAAGGAATCTCGTTGTCCTAGCATAAGTATGTATTGAATTTTTATTGACGATAATTGGAATACTTGATTTCAAACCAACTGAAACACCGATGGAGATGAACTAACTAGTTGGAATTTCTTTCGTGTAACAATTAGAAGACAAGGGTCGTCACCAATGGCTAGTGAGGAAGTTGATCAATATAACATACCGCGGGCAGATATTACATATGCAGAAAGTGTAATGAGCCAGTTTATACAAGCTCCAGGCATAGAACACACAAATGCAGTCCATAGGATCCTAAGGTATTTGAAAAATGATCCTAAAAATGGTGGTTTTACTGTGCTGATTGGGATGGAGATCAAGTTCAGGTTACTTCACATTTGTTGAGGGTACCTGTCACCTGGAGAAGTAAGAATCAAAAGGTTGTTGCTCAGTCAAGTGCAAGAATAGAATTCCAAGGTATGACAATATGGCTTATGTAACCTATTATGGATCCCGAGAGTTCTGCATGACCTTGGATTGAAAGTTTTGGACCTATAAAGTTGTTTTGTGATGATAAATCTGCAATTCGAATAGCACAAAATGTAGTACAACATGATTGCGCTAGATATGTTGAGTTGATCATCATTTCATATAGAAAATCTTGATCGGAGGATCATGTAGTTTCCGTATGTTAAGTCTATAACTAATCCAGACATATCCTCACAAAGTCAGTTTCGCGGGAAAATATCTCATGAAGCGACTAAAAGTTGGGGCTGATAAATATCTATTCACCAACTTAAGGAAGTGTATTGATGATAAGAAATCTGCTTCAAATCCAGTGTTTAGAGGAGATCATAATTCTAGGAAATTTCATCAAGTAATATTTATTTGTTGCCTAAAATAGAGTTCTAGATTTTCTCTTTGCAGTATATAGCTACCTATATATCAGAACAACTAAAATAAAAAAAAGAACGAAAGATTTCAATTTCTTTTATGTAGGTTTGCGGTTTCTATTCAACAATATATATGTTTGAACTCGTCAATTGTCCAAAGCAGCAATGTACTACTAGAAGTGTTGGAAATTATACTGAGTCTGAGGTGCAATTTGTATCATATGATAAGCAGGATATATATTTTGCATTTTCGTTGTAGTGCTTAATTCATCTAGTTCTGGTTTAAAAGCACTTGATTTAGTATGCCACAGAGTACTTATCCAGTAGGTTTATATGTCAGTTAAGTTTTGTTGCAGATGCTATAGTTTTTAGATGCTGCAATTGTTTGTTGTCTGTTTGTAAAACAAAATATACTTTGTGTCATTATAAATTTTCACTATTACTCATATTTTCATTGATGACATCTGCGTTCTTACTTGTAGTCTATATGGTAATTGTGTTTTTTTCCAGGTTCTTCTTAACAAGTTTGATGCATTTTATACTCGATGATGAGCTTCGGAAAATGGTGGTTCATGGACTCCTCAACCCCCCTTTTCATGAGAAGTTTACAAATCCTACTATCTTTCTTTCCTGATTGAAAAGTATAGTTGTAGACTAAGTTGTTCGGACTCTTTATTTTTGGTACCGTGACACGACATAGTTTTGGGTGTGGGTGTGGTATCTGTGTCTGATTTGGTCAACTGATTATGCGTACTTTGACCAAAATTGATGAAAAGGTTTGAATGATTTTGATAATTTCTATAATCAATGTAAAAGCTAAGATGAAATCAAAGAAAATGAAATATCTTTTATATAGAAATTTCTCCACATAATATCTCATAATTTAAGTTTTATCAATCTATTCTTAGATATTTTGATTACTTTTAGGCGAATCTCCGTACCCGTATCCATACATGGATCCGTATCTCCAAATCTTAAAACTTAGATTACAAAGAATCCGATCTTTAGATCCGCAACCGTATCAGACACCCACATCCGAGTTCAAGCAACTTAGGTTGTAGATATCTTGAAGGAGAAAACTTATCCAAACTAATTTACTTGTAGATGAAAGTTGGATGTCTCTTCCTAAGATGATACAATGATTATCCAATAGGATATCGGATTCCGAATAGAGTGATGATACTAATTTATACATGCCGATTTCCCAGAAAAACAAAAGGATAAGAAGAATTTTGAAGAAGAAGAGAGAAATCTCAACCTAATATATGGGTACTAAAGGTTTTCTTAATTTGGAAAAATATTTCTTGACAAACTTTAATTCTATGAAATGAATATGGTTAATTCGAGAGAATGAACGTTGACTAACATTAACTATGCGAAGAAATGAATGTTGACTAACATTATTATTTCAAACAAAACATGGTTAATGAGTGGGAATAACGTTGACTAACATTAATTTTGAACGAATAAATCTTTGACTTTATTAATCTAGTCAAATATTATTAAGTTGCCAAGATTAACATTTAATAAATGAGATTGACTAAATGAAGCTCTTATCAAATGGACCTCCTATATATTGTAGTTGGGAGCTATGCACTAAGTTATCAACTCATTCTTCCTTCTTCTGGCCGAATTCCCGTTCAGCACTTCAATTCTCTAAAATAATCAATTGTTTCTAGAATAAAAACACATTTTTAACCTCGCAACCATGAAGAGAAGTACTAGAGGTTCATCTGCAGAGATCATTGGCAGCACTGAAAGCATTGTAAGCATCATTTTTCTTTATTTGCCTATGATGTCTCTGCTAAGGTTCAAATCCGTATGCAAAGATTGGTATCGAATGATCTCAGATCCCTTATTTATTCATGCTCATACCACATATAGTATCAAAAAGGATCCAAGTTTTCTTGCCCCTTATGGCTACTTTATTTCGAGTTCATTTGATGATCGAATCGAGTATATTTCTTTACCAAAAAGAGGAAGAAAGATTTCTATGCCTTGTCTTTGTTTTCTTGGTAAGGACTTCAAAATTTTACAATCGTGTAACGGATTGTTACTCTGTCGTTTAAGAAGTGGACGCTATTGTGTTACCAATCCCATAACTAGAAAATGCAAGATTATACCATCTGTTTATAAGTTGGCTGGTGGCTTTTCTTGGATTGGTCCATATACTCTTGCTTTTGATCCTTCTAGATCGCCTTATTACAAGATTGTTTGTTTCAAAGAGGTTAAATCAACCGAAAGTAATTCCTATTTTCAGATACTAATCTATTTATCTGAGACGAGAACTTGGAAATGTACAACTAGTACTTTTGAAGTGAATGTATGTCCTTATGTGTTTGCGGGGATCTTCTCGAATGGAGCTGTTCATTGGGTTTGTCATCAACAGTACATTCGCTTTGATATTAATTCGGGGGAGATAATGTTAAAGACATTGCCATTTGTTTATGGAATTCATAAATTTTCATGGCAAGTTGGTAGACTTTGGCAATGGGATGGCACTGTCTATTGTTCTATAAAATGTGACTTTTCTTGGGATTTGCATGAGCTGGATCAGGTAACTTTTGAGTGGACCGAGTCTAAGTATAGCGTCCCTTATTATCGTCTTTATGAAGATGTACTTGGTGAAATTATAAAGGTAGAAGGGGAAGAGCAAGGCCAGCGATGTAATCGAATAAAACGCAAGTTCTCTGTACTTGGTATTGTCAAAGGAGACGAGGAACAGAACACTTTAATACTAGCAGCCGTCTTTGGAAAGATTGTTGCATATAATTCGGCAAGGAGAGAGGTTAAAGTTATTGTTGATCTAGGATTACCGGATCGTACTGCAGGAGATGTTTGCGCTAGTTGGCTTACTGCTCATCAGTTCATTGAAACTCTGGCTGCTGTTTGATAGTACTCTAGCTTATTCTTCTCTTTTTCTTCTTCTATAGTGTGGATGTTAGCATTAAGCTTATCGGAAATTTTAGTAGCTCAGTTGGATGTCTATCTGAACTTTTATCTTGTAGGTGAGGGTTCAATTATTTTATAGCCTTGTATTAAGAAGAACGATGTTGTTGCTATTTAAAAATATATATGAATGAAGATGTTAAAAGAGAGTTGAGCAAACTATAATCTCATTCTATGTTGATACTTTGACATTCAAACTATAAAGCATGCAACTGATCATGTGGATGTGTTCACAACTTGTCTGCTTGTTTAATATTGGTGTTGGTTGAATATCTTATAGTATGATGTTATTTTCAGTACAAGTGTGTCTATGTAGTAAGGTTTGTCACAGATACTATATAGCTTTTAGATGCTGCTATTGTTTGTTGGTTGTTTGAAAGTGCACATAACTGTCTGGCTGATGGAAAGTGTTTCATTCTCAAAAGTGTGCAGCCTATTGAACAACAAATATGCTTTGTCTGATAAACTTGATGGCCGTATATGTGTTTCTAGAGTTGGGGACTTGATACAGTTGATTCTTCACGAGACCCATGACTTCAGATATCCTATTCATCTGAACACCGTGGCGATGTATTTTGATTTGTGACATTATTACTAGTGGAGAGGTTTGAGGAGAGATATTGTGGAATATGTGTCTCATTGCTTGTGTTGCCAATAGATGAAGGCCAAGCATTTGAGGCCAGGTGATGAGTTTCAGAGACTACCCATTTCAGAGTGAAAATAGGAAGGCATCAGTATAGACTTTGTTATCGGGTGCCTTGGACTCCTAGAATTTTGCCTAGTATTTGAGTCATCGTGGATCGATTGACCAAGTTAGTACTTTTCATCCTTATTTATTTTCTTTCTACGTTGAGAGGTTAGCTCGTGTTTATATTCGGGAGATAGTTCATTTCCGTGGAGTACCTATGTCTATCATATTTGATAGGGGTTCTCAGTTCACTTTTAACTTCTGGAGGACCTTTTAGGAGGAATTGGGTACCCTAGTGACCACAGCACAACATTTCACCAACAGATCGATGGAAAGTCGGAGGATATGCTGCAGGCATACTTACTGGACTTTAGGGGTCAATAGGACCAGTTCTTAGACTTAGTAGAGTTTTCATATAACCACAACTACCATTTGAGTATTCAGATGGGCCCATCAAGGCTTTATATGATTGGCATTGTCATTCTCCAGTTGGTTGGTTTTAGGCTTTGAAGCCTGGACCACGTGGTACTTATCTGTTTTAAGAGGCCTTAGATAGAGTTCGAGTGATTCAGGATAAGCTTAGGTCAGCATAGAGCAGGCATAAGAGTTATGTTGACCACTGGCACTGGCCATTGTGATTCTGAGTTGGTGATCAGGTATTCCTTTGAGTATTGCACACAAAAGACGTGATGAGATTTGGGAGGTGGGGCAAGCTTAGCCCTAGGTATATAAGTTCATTTGAGGTTCTCTAGACAACTGTTGGTGATGTTGTTTACGAGTTGACCTTACCTCCTGCATTTTCAATCATTTGTCCGTTTTTTCATGTTTTTATGCTTCACCAGTAAATTTTCGATGAGTCCAATGTACTCCGGCATGACTCAGTCCAGTTGGATGATCATCTGATTTTTATGGATGAGCCAGTTGCTATTTTGGCTAGAGATGTGAGGCAATTGCGCTCGAGAGCATTCTATTGTTAAGAATCAATGGAGAAATCTTCTAGTCGAGGAGGCTACCTAAGATACCGATCGAGTACGAGATGCGAGTTTAGTATCCCCGCTCATTTGAGCCTTCAACTACTTCTTGACTCTTTGCTTTCGAGGAAGAAAGTCCTTTTAGCAGTGGATGTTACTATGTCAGTTTCTCCTTATTTGTGTATTTTCAATGATTGGACTTTTCTATAGAATCGGAGATGAAGTCTAACCATACCATTGTTACTAAACACAGTGGGTAAAAGTAACACCATTGATTGTATGCGTAAATCATATGGTATTAACCGATGATGACCTAGAAGAAATGGAGAAACTACAATAATACTTAACCACAAAGTTTGGAAGATCTAGAAAATTGAGATATTTCCTAGGTATTGATGTATTAAGGTCGAGACAAGGTATCTCGTTGTCCTAGCGTAAGTATATATTGGATTTTAATTGACGATAATTGGAATACTTGATTTCAAATCAGCTGAAACACCGATGGAGATGAACTAACAAGTTGGAATTTCTTTCGTGTAACAATTAGAAGACAAGGGTCGTCACCAATGGCTAGTGAGGAAGTTGATCAATATAACATACCGCGGGCAGATATTACATATGCGGAAAGTGTAATGAGCCAGTTTATACAAGCTCCAGGCATAGAACACACAAATGCAGTCCATAGGATCCTAAGGTATTTGAAAAATGATCTTAAAAAGGGTGGTTTTACTGTGCTGATTGGGCTTGATATCGAGTTCAGGTTACTTCACATTTGTTGAAGGTACCTGTCAGCTGGAGAAGTAAGAATCAAAAGGTTGTTGCTCAGTCAAGTGCAAGAATAGAATTCCGAGGTATGACAATATGGCTTATGTAACCTATTATGGATCCCAAGAGTTCTGCATGATCTTGGATTGAATGTTTTGGACCTATAAAGTTGTTTTGTGATGATAAATCAGCAATTCAAATAGCACAAAATCCAGTACAACATGATTGCACTAGATATGTTGAGTTGATCATCATATCATATATAAAATCTTGATCGGAGGATCATGTAGTTTCCATATGTAAAGTCTATAACTAATCCAAGGTATCCTCGCGAAGCCAGTTTCGCGGGAAAATATCTGATGAAGCGATTAAAAGTTGAGCGTGATAAATATCCATTCACCAACTTAAGGAAGTGTATTGATGATAAGAAATCTGCTTCAAATCCAGTGTTTAGAGGAGATCATAATTCTAGGAAGTTTCATCAAGTAATATTTATTTGTTGCCTAAAATAGAGTTCTGGATTTTCTCTTTGCTGTATATAGCTACCTGTATATCAGAACAACTAAAATAAGAAAAAGAACGAAAGATTTCAATTTCTTTTATGTAGGTTTGCGGCTTCTATTCAACAATATATATGTTTGAACTCGTCAATTGTCCAAAGCAGCAATGTACTACTAGAAGTGTTGGAAATTATACTGTCTGAGGTGCAATTTGTATCATATGATAAGCAGGATATATAATTTGCATTTTCGTTGTAGTGATTAATTCATCTAGTTCTGGTTTAATAAGGACTTGATTTAGTATGCCACAGAGTACTTATCCAGCAGGTTTGGTTGAATTCTTCAGAACCTCTTGTTAATGGGGCCAGGTCCTCTATGGGCCCAAATTCAAATGGACCCAATTTTTCTGAACCTTTTGTGGAGTCTATCTTGTACTCCCAGGCCTCCCCAATGCCTTTCACGACGCCCTTTCTCTCTGAAGACGAAATAAAAGCTAGCTACGCTATTTCAGCCACTCATCCAGTGGTTTCCGGCGACATGCAGATGGCGGGAGACTCTCCGGTGCAATCTATGGGTACTTATGCGCGTGTTGAAGAAGAAGGTAGGCACTCCGCAGTACGAGAACAACATGGAATACCCCAAGGAACTCTAGATCGACAGCTGGTCATCTTGGAAGATCCTTCTCCTCTGAATTTCCAAGAACCGCTGTCAGAGGAGGATATCGACGACAGAGCGTCATTATGGGTGCAAGCTAATGTCCTTCGACTCAGTAAATTATTCGGAGCAGCGTTCGATGGATGTGATAAAAATGCTTTTGACCTTTTTATGAAAATAGATCAAAAGAGGGAGAGATCCGAGCAGAATCTGAGGAAAGGAAATTTTGGTAAAGCCTCCAATGTGATTCCAAAGGAGGTGAGGAATTTGGCCTTCAACGTAAAGTTCAAAGAGGGTGAGTTGCGAAGAAAGGGGAGACTGACATCTTCTAATCATCAATGATTAAAATAGTATCATGGAATGTAAGGGGGGTAAACAGTGTAAATAAAAGAAGAATAATTAGAAGCCTTTTACAACAATAGGGTGCGGATATTTATGTCCTGGTTGAAACAAAAGTTGTGAGGTCAGATACTGAACTGATTAGGCAACTTTGGTTTAACAGATGGATAGGGGAGGTGCACATGGAGGCGGAAGGAAGAAGTGGGGGCATAATAGTGTTGTGGGATAGGAGAGTATGGAAGGGTGAATTGGTGGAGGCCTCTGCTCAAGCATTAACCTGCAAGTTTGAAAGTATCAACAGTAATTTGAGCTGGTACCTTAGTTCGATCTATGCAGAGTGCGATGCATTTAACAGGAGAGACTTATGGAGAGACCTAATTAATCTTAAGGCCAGATGTTTAGGCCCGTGGCTATTCTGTGGAGACTTCAATGTGACAAGATATCCTTCCGAAAGATCTAATGGACAGAGATTGACAAGGGCAATGACTGAATTCTCAGACTGGATTAATGAAATGGAGCTGGTGGACCCCCCTTTATTTGGGGGGCAATTCACATGGAGGAGGGGTGACAATCAGATGGTAGCTTCCAGATTGGACAGATTTTTATACTCTCACCACTGGGATGAGCTATTTTCTCACATTAAACAGACCACTCTACCCAGAATGGTGTCAGATCACAGTCCGTTGATGCTTACATGTGGGGAACTAAACTTGAAGAAATCTTATTTTAAATTTGAACAGTGGTGGATGCAAGTTGATGGGTTCAAGGATAGGGTGAAGGATTGGTGGGGTTCCTTGTCAGTTGAAGGGACTGCCTCCTTCGTCCTAGCTACTAAGCTGAGACTTTTGAAAGGGAAACTAATAGCATGGGGCAAAGAAAACAGAGTTAATTGGAAGCATAAGAAGGAGGAGCTTCTCAAACAAATTGCGGCTCTGGATCAATTACAAGAGCAGAGAGCATTGTCCGATGATGAGTTGCTCCAGAAGGTTCAAATGTCCAGGGAATTCGATGAGGTTTCGAGGAATGAGGAGATAGCATGGAGGCAAAGATCAAGAATCCAATGGCTCAAACAGGGTGACAAAAATTCCAAATATTTCCACAGAATAGCCACAACTCATAAAAGATGGAATTCAATTGAGAAGCTGGTAGTTGATGGCAGGGAAGTATCAGATGTGGATGAAATTAAATCTGAAATATCTGATTTCTACCAGACCTTATACAAAGAATCTGAACAGTGGAGCCTAACTTCACTTTACAAGGTTCTGGGAGTATAAGTGTGGAAGAGAGGGAATGGTTGCAAAGAAGGTTCGAGGAAGATGAGGTACGGGAGGGAATCAACCTGTGTGCTAGTGACAAGGCACCTGGTCCAGATGGGTTTCCTATGAGTTTTTACCAATCTTTTTGGGAGTTACTCAAGCCTGACATCATGAATACCATCTCTCAATTCTTTGAACATCAGACTTTTGAGAAAAGCTTAAATGCCACTTTTGTGGCCCTTATTCCTAAAAAGACAAATGCAGCGGAGCTCAGAGACTTTAGGCCAATTAGCTTGATAGGAGGTGTATACAAGATTATTGCAAAATTATTGGCTGAAAGACTGAAGAAAGTAGTTAACAAGCTGGTGAACAGACATCAGATGGCATTCATAAAAGGCAGACAAATCATGGATGCGGCCCTTATTGCTAATGAATGTGTGGATTCTAGACTCAGAGGGGCTGAGCCAGGAATCATGTGTAAGCTTGATATTGAGAAGGCTTATGACCACGTTAATTGGTCCTTCCTGCTGAATATTTTAAGGCAAATGGGGTTCGGTGAAAGGTGGATGGGCTGGATTGGGGCCTGTATTAAAACTGTCAGGTTCTCCATCCTGATAAATGGAGAACCTGTCGGTTTTTTTCCCTCAGAGAGGGGTCTCAGACAAGGAGACCCGCTGTCTCCTTTTCTTTTTATCTTAGCCATGGAGGGATTAGACAGCATGTTAAGAGTGGCTACCCAAAACTCTTGGCTGCAGGGTTTCAGGATTGGAAGTTCTACAGAGGTAGGGATGCAGATATGTCACTTGATGTATGCTGATGACACTGTTATTTTTTGTGATGCTAAAGAAGAGGATATTAAATCAATTAGAATGATCTTGTTAGTTTTTGAGGCTGTTTCCGGTCTGGCAGTAAATTGAAGAAAGAGTAGTATATTCTCTATCAAGGAGGTCTCTCATATTCAATCGCTGGCAAATATTCTGGGGTGCAGGATTGAAAATCTTCCAACTATCTACCTGGGCATGCCTCTGGGAAGAACCTACAAAGAGTCCGCGATTTGGGATGGTATAATTGAAAAAGCTGAGAAGAGACTCGCAAATTGGAAGTCCCAATATCTATCCCTAGGTGGCAGAAGCATCTTAATTAACTCTGTTTTGGACTCACTTCCTACATACATCATGTCCCTTTTCCCTATGCCATCCAGAGTGGAAGCAAGACTAGACAAGATAAGGAGGGATTTCCTATGGTGTGGGATCAAGGAAGGCAAAGGAATTCATCTTGTTAAATGGCAAACTGTGGTTCTAAGCAGGAGATCTGGGGGGCTGGGGATTAAAAACTTGGGGATTCAGAATAGGTGTTTACTGGCTAAGTGGTTGTGGAGGTATGGAAGAGAGGATCAGTCTCTCTGGAAGGAGGTGATTAGTAAAAAATATGGACAAAGGAACCCTTGGCAGTCTAGAAGGGTGAGTAGCACGTATGGGGTAGCTCTGTGGAGAAATATCAGGAACATATGGGTACATTTTAAGCACAAAATCAGATTCCAAGTGGGGGATGGGTCAAGAGTGTTGTTCTGGAAGAATCTTTGGATTGGCCAAGAACCATTGATGACATCCTTTCCAGATTTGTTTGTTATCAGCAGGCTGCCAGATGCTTTGGTGAAAGATGTTTGGTCTGATCAGGGGTGGAATCTAAGCTTTAGAAGATCTTTAAATGATTGGGAGATAGGGAGAGTGGCTGAGATGCTCCAAACCCTGGAAGATTTCAAGGGAGTCAGTCTGATGGCAGATGTTATGGTCTGGAAACACAATCAGAAGGGCACTTTATCAGTAAACAATTTGTATAAAGAGGAAGTGAAAGGTCTCCCTGGTGTATCCTCTGGACCATGGAGGAAGATATGGAAAAATAAGGTGCCAACGAAGGTTAAATGTTTCACATGGTTAGTAGTCAGAAGAGCATGCTTAACCCATGAAAAGTTACAGAGAAGAGGTCTCCAAATTGCATCCAGATGCTCATTGTGTAATGGGGCATATGAGACCAATAGCCATCTTTTTTTACATTGCAGGTTCACCACTCAAATATGGGACATCTTTCTTAGAAGTACAGGGACTGCCTGGACAATACCTGGGAACACTGCAGACCTCCTTAACTGCTGGGTAAGGAGAGGGGGGAGTAAGATCCAGAAATCGTGGTGGAACATGATTCCCTCTTGCATATGGTGGACTGTTTGGAGAGAAAGGAACAAAAGATGTATGGAGAATGTTGCTGAACCTTTACAGAAGATTAAATGGACCTGTATGAAGACCTTTGTTTTTTGGTGTAAAGAGGAGGGTATAGAGGAAACCAGTTGCATCTTAGATTTTTTTTCTACTCTGTAGAAGCTCTTGGACTCTGATCTGAGAGCTCACTTCCTGTAAATATTTTTTTGAAGGTTGCCAGCACTCCTTAATTGCTGAAGAATACAACCCTTACCTTTATTAAAAAAAAAAATATCTTATAATATGATGTCGCAGCCTGTTTCCAGTACAAGTGTATATATCTGTTAGGTTTTGTTGCAGATTCTATAGTTTTTAGGTCAGGTGACTTTTGACTGGACTGAATCTAAGTATAGCTACGTCTTATATATGTTAACTTTATCGTATTTACAATATGGCTCAAATACCCGAGGATGTGGAATATATCCTCCCAAGATAAAATGACTCACGATAAACGAATAGCGGTACCTCAAATTTGTTATCCAGCGAACGACTCAATGGCTTGTAATCTCACTTGAATTTTTCGAAACAACACTTTTCCCTTTTGAAACTTGTCTTTAACCTTTCTGCCAAAAGTTCCTTTGTAATTCTCGTTAGTTCTCTTTTTTTTTTTGGTACACATAACATCTGAGAAGGATTCAGATACATATAGCCAATAGGATGGTATAATGATTCATGTATAGTAGACGAAAGATTGTACCAAAATACAAAGGTTCCATGAATGAAATGAATCCATTCATAGTTGCAACTTTCACATTTTTCCAATATACCATTATCCATTCACCCATTATACATTAAACCTAACAGCTCCAAGCATAGAACACACAAATGCAGTCCATAGGATCCTAAGGTATTTGAAAAATGATCCTGAAAAAGGGTGGTTTTACTAAAAGAATTAAGCACCAACTGTTAAAGCCTACACAGTGCTGATTGGGCTGGAGATCGACTTCAGGTTACTTCACATTTGTTGAAGTTACCTGTCACCTGGAGAAGTAGGAATCAAAAAGTTGTTGCTAAGTCAAGTGCAAGAGTAGAATTCTGAGATATGACATGGCTTCAGTAAGCTATTATGGATCCTGAGAGTTCTGCATGATGTTGAATTGAAAGTTTTGGACCTATAAAGTTGTTTTCTGATGATAAATCTGCAATTCAAATAGCACAAAATCCAGTACAACATGATTGCGCTAAATATGTTGAAGTTGATCGTCATTTCATATAGAAAATCTTGATTTAGTAAGCCACAGAGTACTTATCCAGTAGGTTTGGTTGAGTATCTTATACTATGATGTTGCAGCCTGTACCAGTACAAGTGTATATGTCAGTTAAGTTTTGTTGCAGATGCTATAGTTTTTAGATGCTGCAATTGTTTGTTGTCTGTTTGTAAAACAAAATATACTTTGTCTCATTATAAATTTTCACTATTAGTCATATCTTTATTGATGACTACTGCGTTCTTAATTGTAGTCTATATGGCAATTGTGTTTTTGTCCCGGTTCTTCTTAACAAGTTTGATGCATTTTATATGCGATGATGAGCTTCGGAAAATGATGGTTCATGGACTCCTCAACCCCCCTTTGCATGAGAAGTTTACAAATCCTACGATCTTTCTTTCCTGATTGAAAAGTATAGTTGTAGACTAAGTTGTTCGGACTCTTCATTTTTGGTACCGCACCCGTATCGACACGACATGGTTGTGCGTGTGGTATCTGTGTTTGATTTGGTCAACTGATTTTGGGTACTTTGACCAAATTTGATGGGAAAAGTTTGGATGATTTTGATGATTTCTATAATCAATTCAAAAACTAAGATGAAATTAAAGAAATGAAATATCTTTTATATAGAAAATTTTCCACATAATATCTCATAATTTAAGTTTTATCACTCTATCCTTAGATATTTTGATTATTTTTAGGCGAATCTATGCACCCGTATCCATAGATGGATCCATATTCCGAATGTTAAAAATTAAATCACAAAGGATCCGACCTCTAGATCCGCAACCGTATCAGACACCCACATCCGAGTTCAAGCAACTTAGGCTGTAGATGTCTCGAAGGAGAAAACTTATGCAAACTAATTTACTTGTAGATGAAAGTTGGATGTCTCTTCCTAAGATGATACAATGATTATCCAATAGGAGATCGGATTCCGAATAGAGTGATGATACTAATTTATACATGCCGATTTCCCAGAAAAACAAAAGGATAAGAAGAATTTTGAAGAAGAGAGAAATTTCTCTATTTGACAAGAGAAATCTCAACCTAATATATGGGTACTAAAGGTTTTCTTAATTTGGAAAAATATTTCTTGACAAACTTTAATTCTATGAAATGAATATGGTTAATTCGAGAGAATGAACGTTGACTAACACTAATTTTAAAGGAATAAACCTTGACTAACATTAACTACGCGAAGAAATGAATCTTGACTAACATTATTATTTCAAACAAAACATGGTTAATGAGGGAGAATAACATTGACTAACATTAATTTCGAGCGAATAAATCTTTGACTTTATTAATCTAGTAAAAACTTATTAAGTTGCCAAGATTAACATTTAATGAATCAGATTGACTAAATGAAGCTCTTATCAAATGGACCTCCTATATATTGTAGTTGAGAGATATGCGCTAAGGTATCAACTCATTCTTCCTTCTTCTGGCGGAATTCCTGTCCAGCACTTCAATTTTCTAAAATAATCCATTGTTTCTAGAATAAATACACACTTTTAACCTCGCAACCATGAAGAGAAGTACTAGAGGTTCATCTGCAGAGATCGTTGGCAGCGCTGAAAGTATAGTAAGCATAATTTTTCTATATTTGCCTATGATGTCTCTGCTAAGATTCAAATCCGTATGCAAAGATTGGTATCGAATGATCTCAGATCCCTTATTTATTCATGCTCATACCACATATAGTATCAAAATGGATCCAAGTTTTCTTGCCCCTTATGGCTACTTTATTTCGAGTTCATTTGATGATCGAATCGAGTATATTTCTTTACCAAAAAGAGGAAGAAAGATTTCTATGCCTTGTCTTTGTTTTCTTGGTAAGGACTTCAAAATTTTACAATCGTGTAACGGATTGTTACTCTGTCGTTTAAGAAGTGGATGCTATTGTGTTACCAATCCCATAACTAGAAAATGCAAGATTATTCCATCTGTTTATAAGTTGGCTGGTGGCTTTTCTTGGATTTGTCCATATACTCTTGCTTTTGATCCTTCTCGATCGCCTTATTACAAGATTGTTTGTTTCAAAGAGGTTAAATCAACCGAAAGTAATTCCTATTATCAGATATTAATCTATTTATCTGAGACGAGAACTTGGAAATGTACAACTAGTACTTTTGAAGTGAATGTATGTCCTTATGTGTTTGCGGGGATCTTCTCGAATGGGGCTGTTCATTGGGTTTGTCATCAACAGTACATTCGCTTTGATATCAATGAGGGGGAGGTGATGTTAAAGACATTGCCATTTGTTTATGGAATTCATAAATTTTCATGGCAAGTTGGTAGACTTTGGCAATGGGATGGCACTGTCTATTGTTCTATAAAAAGTGACTTTTCTTGGGATTTGCATGAGCTGGATCAGGTAACTTTTAAGTGGACCGAGTCTAAGTATAGCGTCCCTTATTATCGTCTTTATGAAGATGTACTTGGTGAAATTATAAAGGTAGAAGGGCAAGAGCAAGGCCAGCGATGTAATCGAATAAAGCGCAAGTTCTCTGTACTTGGTATTGTCAAAGGAGACGAGGAACAGAACACTTTAATACTAGCAGCCGTCTTTGGAAAGATTGTTGCATATAATTTGGCAAGGAGAGAGGTTAAAGTTATTGTTGATCTAGGATTACCGGATCGTACTGCAGGAGATGTTTGCGCTAGTTGGCTTACTGCTCATCAGTTCATTGAAACTCTGTCTGCTGTTTGATAGTACTCTAGCTTATTCTTCTCTTTTTCTTCTTCTATAGTGTGGATGTTAGCATTAAGCTTATCAGAAATTTTAGTAGCTCAGTTGGATGTCTATCTGAACTTTTATCTTGTAGGTGAGGGTTTATAGCCCTGTATTAAGAAGAACGATGTTGTTGCTATTTAAAAATATATATGAATGAAGATGTTAAAAGAGAGTTGAGAAAACTATAATCTCATTCTATGTTGATACTTTGACATTCAAACTATAAAGCATGCAACTGATCATGTGGATGTGTTCACAACTTGTATGCTGGTTGAGTAGCTTATAGTATGATGTTATTTTCAGTACAAGTGTCTATGTAACAGTAAGGTTTGTCACAGATACTATTTAGTTTTTAGATGCTGCTATTGTTTGTTGGTTGTTTGAAAGTGCACATAACTGTCTTGCTGATGGAAAGAGTTTCATTCTCAAAAGTGTGCAGCCTATTGAAAAACAAATATGCTTTGTCTGATAAACTTGATGGCCGTATATGTGTTTCTAGAGTTGGGGACTTGATACAGTTGATTCTTCACGAGACCCATGACTTTAGATATTCTATTCATCTGAGCACCGTGACGATGTATCTTGATCTGTGACATTATTACTAGTGGAGAGGTTTGAGGAGAGATATTGTGGAATATGTGTTTCATTGCTTTTGTTGCCAATAGGTGAAGGCCAAGCATTTGAGGCCAGGTGATGAGTTTCAGGGACTACCCATTTCAGAGTGAAAATAGGAAGCATCAGTATAGGCTTTGTTGGGGTGCCTTGGACTCCTAGAATTGTGGATAGTATTTGAGTCATCGTGGATCGATTGACCAAGTTGGTACTTTTCATCCTTATTTATTTTTTCTTTCTACGTTGAGAGGTTAGTTCATGTTTTATATTCGGGAGATAGTTCATTTCCGTAGAGTGCCTAGGTCTATCATATTTGATAGGGGTTCCCAGTTCACTTCTAACTTCTGGAGGACCTTTTAGGAGGAATTGGGTACCCTAGTGACCACAGTACAACAATTCACCAACAGATCGATGGATAGTCGGAGGATATGCTGCAGGCATACTCATTGGACTTTAGGGGTCAATAGGACCAGTTCTTAGACTTAGTAGAGTTTTCATATAACCACAACTACCGTTTGAGTACTCAGATGGTTGGTTTTATATTATAGGCATTGTCATTCTCCAGTTGGTTGGTTTTAGGCTTTGAAGCCTAGACCACGTGGTACTTCTTTGTTTTAAGAGGCCTTAGATAGAGTTCGAGTGATTCAGGATAAGCTTAGATCAGCATAGAGCAGGCATAGGAGTTATGTTGACCACTGGCACTGGCCATTGTGATTCTGAGTTGGTGATCAGGTATTCCTTTGGGAGGTGGGGAAAGCTTAGCCCTAGGTATATAAGTTCACTGAGGTTCTCTAGACTGTTTGTGATGTTGTTTACGAGTTGGCCTTACCTCCTGCATTTTCAATCATTTATCCATTTTTTCATGTTTTTATGCTTCACCAGTAAATTCTCGATGAGTCCAACTGTTACAAAATGTATATAGACATCATTCCTAGTAATATACATAGTCATAATTAGCTAGCAGATCTTTAGGAATCCCTTGTAATTACTAGCAGATCTTTAGGAATCTCTCTTTATTTTCTTTCCTAAATTAGCACCTAATGTATTGTATTTATATCTTGTTTACCTATTGAAATAAATCATCAACTTCTATTCGATTACATGGTATCAGAGCCTATAGGCTCCTTGATCCTGTTTTGGCTTTGTTTGAAAAAAAAAAAAAAAAAGGCAGCTCGATCTTGTTTTGCTGTCTTTCGGGATTCAACATCTGGTGTCATCTAGTCAGTTACTACCTCGAGTTTCGTTTGGTGTTGATACATTGTTTCGAGAACACTTCATCACTTCCAAGATCCTAGGTTTCTGAAAACTACTTCCAGGATCATATTTTCTTTGTAGCTTCAGTGATTCAGATCTGGTTTTCTATTTGGTGCTGCTGCGATTATCAAGTTCTATCCAATATTAGTGTTTTGTGGATTTTTTGATTTTGAGCATCGGCTGCAATTATTTTGCTGGGTGGATTGGCTTCTACTTTTTCTTGGAATCTAATATTATTGGGGACCTTTTGAAGCTTGGTTATTCTTAAGTTCTTCATTGAGAAGGAAGTATGGCTACAAATCAGAAGGGTGAGAAAATTTTGGTTTCGGCGGATGAGTTCGCACAATTCTCTCAGTATCAGGAATCCATTAAAGAATTCACTTCAGTTACTACCCTTGTTGATTCAAGGAAAGCATGTTTGGTCTCCTCTCCGAA
This sequence comes from Solanum rostratum, assembly GCA_029948455.1. Classification (NCBI taxonomy): domain Eukaryota; kingdom Viridiplantae; phylum Streptophyta; class Magnoliopsida; order Solanales; family Solanaceae; genus Solanum; species Solanum rostratum. The sequence continues at coordinate 66,171,845 of CM057051.1, read as the reverse complement.
CAACTGGGTGATTGATTCAGGTGCTACAGATCATATGACAGGTAATCCTAATATATTTTCTACCTTTCGATCACACAAAGCACCCTCTCCTGTCACAGTAGCCAATGGGTCAACATGTAACATTGTGGGATCTGGGACAGTCGAAGCAACCTCATCTATTACCCTGGCATCTGTATTAAATTTACCGAAGTTGGCCTTCAATTTGATTTCTGTGAGTAAACTTACCAGAGATCTTAACTGTTATATTTCCTTCTTTCCTGATCATTGCTTGTTTCGTGATCTTGCGACGCATAAGGTTATTGGTAAAGGACATGTAATTGATGATCTATATATCCTTGATGAATATGAGCCTCGATTTGTTGCCTGCTCAAGTGTCATCTCTCCATTTGAAGCACATTGTCGATTGGGACATCCTTCTTTACCTTTATTAAAGAAGCTTTGTCCCCAGTTTCAAAATGTTCCTTCTTTGGAGTGTGAATCATGTCGATTTGCAAAACATCACCGCATCACATTAGCTCCAAGGGTTAATAAGCGAGTTGGGTCAGCTTTTGAGTTAATTCATTCTGATGTTTGGGGACCATGTCCTGTTGTTTCTAAAAATGGATATAAGTATTTTGTCACTTTTGTGGATGATTTCTCTCGGATGACTTGGATTTATTTTATGAAAAGTCGCTCTGAAGTGTTTACTCACTTTTGTGCCTTTTGTGCTGAAGTCAAAACTCAATTCAATGCTTCGGTGCGTATTTTAAGGAGTGATAATGCAAAAGAATACATGTCAGAGTTGTTTCAATCCTACCTGAGACAACATGGTATTCTCCATCAGTCATCATGTGTTGATACACCATCTCAAAATGGAGTTGCTGAGAGGAAGAATAGGCATCTACTTGAGACAGCCCGAGCACTTTTGTTTCAAATGAAAGTTCCTAAACAATTTTGGGCTGATGCAGTCTCTACCGCTTGTTTTCTGATTAATCGCATGCCATCGGCAGTGCTTATTGGTAATACACCTTATAATGTTCTTTTTCCAAACAAGACATTATTCCCGGTGGAACCAAAAGTATTCGGAAGTACTTGTTATGTTCGAGATGTACGGCCATCTGTTACTAAGTTGGACCCTAAGGCATTGAAGTGTGTTTTCTTGGGTTATTCTCGTCTTCAAAAAGGGTATCGATGTTATTCGACTGAACTTGGCAAATATCTAGTGTCAAATGATGTGATATTTTCAGAGAGTACACCTTTCTTTTATAACCCTCCTAGTTCTACAAGTCAGGGGGAGGAAGATGAGTGGTTAGTTTATCAGGTTAATCGTGTTGAGCAATCAAGTGATGTTACTCTTCCATCTCCTAGTTACTCTATTGAGCACCACTCGACTACTGCGCCTTCAACACATGTTCCAGCAAGACCGCCTATTGTTCAAGTTTATTCGAGGAGACAAGAGACTAATGCTACATGCCCTGCACCAATTCCTCCTTTATCTGATCCTCCTCCATCAGACCCTCCAGAAAATCTTGACCTTCCTATTGCTCTCCGTAAAGGTACACGGACTTGCAAATCCACATATTCTATTGCTAACTTTGTTTCCTATGATCACTTGTCTCCTGCATCTAGATCCTTTATTGCTTCTTTAGACTCTGTTTCTACGCCCAAAAGTGTGAAAGAGGCTTTGCATCATCCCGGATGGTCAAATGCGATGCTTGAGGAAATACATGCATTGGAGGAAAATCACACATGGGATTTGGTGGATTTACCAGAGGGGAAGAAACCAGTAGGATGTAAGTGGGTGTTCACAGTGAAAGTTAATCCAGATGGTTTGGTGGCAAGACTTAAGGCCAGGCTTGTGGCTAAAGGATATGCTCAGACTTATGGAGTGGACTATTCAGACACCTTTTCTCCGGTTGCCAAACTCACTTCTGTGCGCTTGTTCATTTCTTTAGTTGCTTCTGAGAATTGGCCTTTACATCAACTAGATATCAAGAATGCATTTCTTCATGGTGATCTTCAAGAGGAAGTATATATGGAGCAACCACCCGGTTTTATTGCTCAGGGGGAGTATAGAAAAGTCTGTCATTTGAAGAAATCCTTGTATGGATTGAAGCAGAGTCCACGGGCTTGGTTTGGCAAGTTCAGTGAGGTAGTTCAGGAGTTTGGGCTGAAAATGAGCAAATGTGATCACTCGGTCTTCTACCGACTATCTGCAGCTGGTAGTATCCTTCTTGTTGTATATGTTGATGACATTGTTATCACAGGAGGTGATTCTGAGGGGATATCTTCCCTTAAGTCTTTCTTGCATACTAGGTTCCATACGAAGGACTTAGGCCAGTTGAAATACTTTTTGGGAGTAGAAGTAAATAGAAGCAAGAGGGGAATTCTTCTATCTCAAAGAAAGTATATTCTTGACCTACTTGCAGAAACTGGAAAATTGGCAGCCAAACCTTGCAGTACTCCAATGGTTCCCGGTGTACATCTTATGAAAGATGATAGCGAGCCTTTTGATAACCCAGAGAGATATAGGAGGATAGTTGGGAAGTTAAACTACCTCATAGTGACTCGTCCAGATATTGCTTTTGCGGTAAGTGTCGTTAGTCAATTCATGTCTACACCTACGGTGAAGCATTGGGCAGCTTTGGAACAGATTCTATGTTACTTGAAAGGAGCTCCTGGACTTGGCATATTGTATAGCAATCACAACCATACTCGTATTGAGTGTTTTGCGGATGCCGATTGGGCTGGTTCCAAAATTGACAGAAGGTCTACTACAGGCTATTGTGTCTTTGTTGGAGGAAACTTAGTATCATGGAGGAGTAAGAAGCAAAGTGTTGTATCTCGATCCAGTGCAGAATCTGAGTATAGAGCTATGTCACAATCTATGAGTGAAATCATGTGGATACATCACCTTTTAACTGAAATTGGGTTGAAGCATCATATGCCGGCAAAACTTTGGTGTGATAATCAAGCTGCTATTCATATTGCCTCAAACCCAGTGTATCATGAAAGAACTAAACATATTGAAGTTGACTGCCACTTTATTCGTGAGAAGATTCAAGAAAACTTGATTTCTACTAGTTATGTGAAGACAGGAGAGCAGGTAGCTGATTTGCTTACAAAGGCAGTGAATGGAACTCGGGTTGATTACCTTTGCAACAAGTTGGGCATGATCAATATCTATGCTCCAACTTGAGGGGGAGTGTTACAAAATGTATATAGACATCATTCCTAGTAATATACATAGTCATAATTAGCTAGCAGATCTTTAGGAATCCCTTGTAATTACTAGCAGTTCTTTAGGAATCTCTCTTTATTTTCTTTCCTAAATTAGCACCTAATGTATTGTATTTATATCTTGTTTACCTATTGAAATAAATCATCAACTTCTATTCGATTACACCAACGTACTCCGGCATGACTCAGTCCAGTTGGATGATCATCTGATTTTTATGGATGAGCCAGTTCCTGTTTTGGCTAGAGATGTGAGGCAATTGCGCTCGAGAGCATTCTATTGTTAAGAATCAATGGAGAAATCTTCTAGTCGAGGAGGCTACCTAAGATACCGAGTACGAGATGCGAGTTTAGTATCCCCGCTTCTTTGAGCCTTCAACTATTTAGTAGGTCAGTTGGTTGTCTATTTGAACTTTTATTTTGTAGGTGAGGGTTCAAATACGTTTATAGCTTTGTCGTAAGAAGAAGGATGATAATGTTATTTAGATATATAATGAATGAAGATATTAAAGAGAGTTGAACAAATTATAATCTCATTCCTTGTTGATATTTTGACATTCAAGAGAGTTAACTCAAAGAAGATAAACTCTGTTGTTCAATCGAAATATAACATCCTCCTATAGAAGGAAAATTAATTAAAATGACCTGAATTGGAATTTGCATGCTTAAATTTCTGATTTTGTGTTATCATGCATGATCTGAGTTAGTATCAAACTAATAATGTCTATGAACACATTTAAATACGATACTGCACAAGAATTTTGATAAACCACGCTCTAGGAGCTTGTTTAAGACGATAGAGTGAGTACTTGTGTGCAGTTTGCAAACACGGTTCTTCCTCTTCCTCTTTGTCCGAAGAAAGCATGTTCATCGCTGAGGTTGCAAGTGATTTTTTCATTTCGTCTTGCAAGGCTAGAACAAACTGATTGTAAGTAGGATAAGGTGATATTTAGCACCAAGATCCCTTGAAATGTACGTTTTACTTCCATTGTTGATCCTTTTTTGATTGCAGCCAAGCTATCACATAAGCCTTTTAAACTTCTTAACATATTCATCAAGAGAATGTTTCCCTTTTAGAGGGTTTTCATTCACAAGTTGTTCTTTTTCAACCGTTGTATCTTCTCCAACGACATTAATACCCTCAGTATCGATGTTTTCTAAAAGACATAATACCTAAAAGAATATTTTTCAACAGTTGTATTTTTCATTCAGTGTCGATGTTTTCTAAAAGAATATTTCCAACATGGATCTTACTGGCAAAATTCCTCCTGATTTCGCAAATCTCACATTTCTTGTTTCTCTTGACTTAAATCGCAACAATTTCTATGGAAATTTGACTCAAGAAATGGCACGTCGTAGATTAAGATCTGTTATGCTTGGTTTTAACAGCTTCATCGGGGAGGTCCGTTCATAATTCGGGGCTTTACACCAACTTCAAATTCTGAATCTATGGAATAATAGTTTCAGTGATTACATTCCCTCTTTATTTTCTAATATTTCCACACTTCAAACATTAGATTTGGCATACAATTCACTAGAGGAGCAGATCCCAGAAGAGATTGGAAATCTTCAAAATAGAACGCGTTTAAAATTACTAGTTTTTGAAAACATGCTTCACACATTTATCCCTTATCGTTCGAACTCCTGAAAGAATGTTAATATATACACATCACATAACAAAGTTTAAGAAAAAAAATGAACCAGCCATTAACAAATGATTATATACTTATTTTTCAATATACAACAACATTATAAGGAGAATCAATTGAGGAAAATAAATTAATTAACTAATGAAAAAATAATTAATTTTTCAGAAGAGAATAATGTTTGACAGAAACTAACAAAAATTATATAGTGATTAGATAATATGAAAAGACTACAAAATATCCCACTATTGTGGAAGACAGAAAGAAAGAAAACTGATTTGTGTTTCTTAATACGAAATTTATAGCTAAAATCAGCAAAAAGCCTTTTCCTGGATCCTGGTATGAACTCAAAAAAAGCATTTACCCGTCGCCTGCTTCATTTGCAGAGCGTCCTTTTGTTCACAGCAAAGAGAGCGGAAACGTTCAAGCAAGCTAATCATATTACCCTTTCTAGGGTAGGGGTACGGTACGATGTCATTACTCTCTTAATTTTCTTTCTTCCCCATAAAGGAAATAGGGTAATTCGGTGGTATACCATATGTATATGTATTTTAGAACTCCTTCTAACAACTTATGCATTTTGTTATCATTACTTTTTTTAATAATGTCAATAATTAAAGAATTAAAATGCAACACATGAATTTTTAATTAGTTTTGCATTTACGTGAATAAAGTAGAGCTTTAATTAATTTTTACTATTTATTTAAATAGTTAATCATATTTTAATTAAGTATAGAAGCAAAATGATAATTCAACTTTCGAGATTGGAACTTTTCACTTTTAATAATACTAGTAATTGATAATAAAGAGGACAAAGTTAAATCATATATCGTTGATTTTTAGGTTTTGGAACATGATTTGAAGAATAAGTAATTCAATACTGAACGTAAAATAGAAAAAATAGTGTACACTTCATATTAGATACATGATAGTATAATTTTGTCTAATATTTTAGAATTTTCAATTAAACTATTTTAAACTTATTATCTACCCATAAGATTTTTTAGAAGAAGAGCCTAGGTATTGCATTCTAACAAATTGCTAACATTTTCATTCAGTTGAAAAGCTATTCCTAAGTTATATAATAACACATTGATTCTTTGTATATTTGACCAATAGTATCGGAGAGACCTAAAAATCCAAATCCATTCCGTTGCACTGTTTAAGAAGTGTTTGTGAAACTCATAAGGCACATACAATTTTTCTCTAAGATTACCAAATTTAAAACAACATTGAGATGTTTGCAATAAAAGTGTATCCGACATATATACCAATAACAATAAATAATATGTCTTACTTATTCTTATTTAATTTTTCAAATAAATTTAATTAGATCGACAAAAAAAATTTTAACGCTCAAGATAAAAAACACTGTTGTAAGTCTCACTTTTATTGATCATTATTATTGTATTGATATTATTGTTATATCTTCTATTAGATTAGTTAATTGAAGGTTGTCATTGGGCAAGCAATAATGACAATCATAGCCTCTAAAAGAGTGTGGAGAGATATTCTACTATCAAAACAATAAATTTTCGGTTCCATGTTCAAACATTAACCAAAGCCTAAAATTGAGAACGTTAGGGAAAAAGAAATTATTTAGATTCTCCCGACTTAGTATTTGTTGAGGATCAAGACATAATGGAATAAAAAATATTACTTCATTATGAAAAAAATAGATTATATAGGAACTAGATATAGGAATGTGTATCACTTCGGACCCAATATATGTTATTTTTATGTATTAATTTATGTGATATAATGAAATTTTAAGAGTTTATCAACTTTTTTGTATGATTTTTGAATTAAGTTGTTGATTATAGTGATTTATATATTTTTTCAGATAATTTTCAAATATGTAACAAACTAAAATGAAAAATAGAACAAAGAAAATATTGAAGTACCCCGTCTAGAAGCAAATATATCGACGGAAAACTTTCTACTTCTGACCTCTTATTAATAATGATTTTAAAAAAAAATCAAAACGAAGAGAAGTTGTGATTACATAAATGAGCTAAACAATCACATCTTCGCCAGCCGACCTTTATTAAGATAACTAGTTTTTCAATATGTGTGTCGCACATGTATTTCATGCTAACTATATTAGTGTATATACATACAAAAATATTATAATAAGTGTTATGATAAGTTAAATAGAATTTGAAGTGAAAACAAAATACAAGTTCAGATCGATGGACGATGAGCCTATTCAATCGATGTTTTGTTATTATCACTGCAAGACACATCATACTGAAATATTGGTGCTGAATGAATTTCAAAAGTAATATTTGAATGACTTCAATTGGATAATTCTTATAATATCTCAAGTGTCAACTTGACAAAAGTTTTTTTCTTAATATGTCACAACATAAAATTTAAATGTCGGCACCATGGTTGCAAAATATTTCATCATGTCTTAAAGTTTTTGCCTTCTTTCTAATACAATTGTAACCTCCATATTTTTGCACTTGCATACCTATCAAGAAGTTATTGTCCATTGAAAGTAGTGTTTTGTAAAAGTTGTATAGAAATTCGATCAACATATGCCTGCTTTGAAATGGCTAGTAGATTATTATTAACTTCGTAGTGAACATCTCACAAAAGTAATTATTTCTTATAAAAATAAAAATAATTAAAATATTTAATTGAGGTATATAAATCAATATAATTATACATACACTTTTCATTTCCTTCCCCTAATTCAAAGTTATTAGTTGTGATATGCAAATTTAACCAAAAAGAATATTACATGAGTTATATAAATATATTTGTATCACATAGTAGAATATTTATACGAAATTTGGTGAAGGGGGAATTTGAATCATAGATAATAATAGTATAAAGTATTTTCTAATAACTATAAAGAAATGTCTTACCTGATAACCATAAAGAAATTTTTTTTAAAAGAATATTAGTTGCCCAAATTCATTTCTTCACACACCATAATATATATAGTTTTCAATATTCATGTTTTTATATTTTCAAATTTACAATACATATTGGTCAAATTATATGAAAGAATTGATTTCATAATAAAGATTGTAATAAGTACACAATAATAATCACTTTTACGACTTCTTAACACAATTTTGGTTAGTAAAGACCATGTTTTAATAGCATTAACATAAAAGTATAGCATAGCATAAAAGTTTAGTTTCTAACCTAAAACCTTTAATTTTCATCAATTATTCATGATTTTAACTTCAAATTTTAGTTTTGAACTCTTGTTCTCATGTTTGTTTTCAAGAACTTGGTATTTTAGTAAAATGATGATTTTGAGCTTGATTCTTGCTCAAATTTTGTGGGTTTATCAATCATGAACTCCTTTTTCTAGTGGAATCTGATTTTTTTTTTAGATTTTCAATTTTATCCTTTTTGAATTTTAAGCTATTTTTGGACGATTTTGCCTTCGATTTTGAACCTTGCAATATAGGTATCGTTGGACTTCTTGTGCTGATCAGTTCTATAATTTTCATTCTTAATAGTGGATAATCATTTTGAAGGTTGAATTCGAGGGTTATTGTTTTAGTAGAGAATTTAGGTGTGATTTTGGATTCGAGGTAGATTTGGCTATCGCTCTTGAGATTGGGGTTGGGTAATTAATTATTCTTTTGTTATAGATTATGGGATAGGATCGTATCATGAATGAATTGTTGTTGTATTATGATGCCCGTGTGGAGAATTTTACATGTTGTTGTGTTTGATCGTGAAATTATCCCATAATGATGAATTATGATCTATCTTTTGAGAATTGTGATACTCGTGAAATGCCTTTTCGAGAAATATGATATATTGTGAAATGAGATATGCTGAGGCATGAAGTGAATTGAGAAATGTTACAAATTGTGAGATGAAATGTGCTGAGGCATGAAATGATTTGAGAAACGGTATACTTGTGGAGAATTGTGGTTTGTGGCATATTTTGAGAACTAAAGAGATTTTTCAAAGGATTGTTGTTTGTTTTAAAAGAGTTTTCTTCCTACTGATTTTGAAGAGAGGTGAAACTTGAGTTTTGAGAATTTTATTACTTTGAGACTTGTATTGAGTTGATTATGCTTCTCTATTTGTGATATTGACATACATTTCTCCTCATACATGCATAACATGGAACATGGGAAGAGAGATTATGGCAACACCTTTCTATTTAGAAAACCTTTGTATCTTGAGTCCCTGACCGCAACAGTTTAATGGCAGGGTAGTGAATACATTATGATAGACACCAGTATGTTGAGTCCATGAGGTGGCAGGGTAGTAGATACGTTATGATTTATACCTGTATCTTGAGTCCCTGAGGTGGCTGGACAGTGGATACAGTATGCTACCACAAGTACCATCCATGCATTTCATACATTCTATTATTACATAGCATATATTATTGTGCGTTGTCTGAGATTAGTTGATCGTGTTGTGTGTGTCCGTACTTGAGTGTTTACTTTATTCTCATGGTTCTATATAAATTGATGGTATTGATGGCAGACTGATTTTTCCATTGCAGGTGAAGCATTCCTAGTTTATTTACACACTTTAATCAATTCCTATTACCGAGTCAGTCAAACTTGCTCGGTACATGTGAATTGTACTCACCCCTACTTTTGCATCCCCTTTTGAATACAGATTCTAGGCAGGGTTTTCCTCGCGGCAGCTGACGATTGTAGCAGAGATCCTATAGTAGATTTGGTGGTGAGATTCAGTGCATTCGAAGCACCACCAATTTTATCTTTATTTATAGTCTTTACTTTTATTCAGTGACTGAGTTGTATGTACTATTCCAGAATTGTACCAGGTTTTGAGATATTTTTTTGTGTGTTTATTTCCTTTCGTTATGGCCTGACTTCCCTTCGGAATATGATTTTACTTCTCGACTTACACATCAGGTTGAGTTGGGATGCGTGCCATCATGACCTCGATTTTTGGGTCATGACATTTGGTATCAAGCTTACAGATTCTATCCCTTTGTCTCTCTTGAATGCCTCAGTGTTACTAAGTTCAAATCTTTCTTTCAATTTCCTTGAAGGAAATACACCCAAAGAGATTGGAGAACTTCAAAATCTAAGTTTTGGCAATAGAATCTGATAATCTTATAGGTTTTATACCATTCTCGATCTAGAATCAAAGTCATCGGATTTACGTAGAATAATTAAGTTGTCAGGAAATCTTCCTGCAAATATGTGTGATCATCTTCCAATGTTAGAAAACTTCAACAGGTGTCTTTATCTTTTAACAAGTTCTTAAGTAACATGCAGAATACTAGCTTGTAGTATAATTAATTCTTGAAAAAAATTCATTGCATAATTTTTGTTTTGCAGGAGATTTCCACAAGAAATCGGAATTTTTGAGTTCCTTGAAGAAAAACTTTTTATATGTCAAGCTTCTTGACTTCCTTATCAAGTTGTAGAGATTTTAACAACTCTTTCTCTATCTTGGAACCCTTAGAATATTGATTGTTGAATTAAAGAGGAAATCCCGAAAGAAATGGGAGCTTAAGGGATCAATTTCTACAACAGCAAGCAACTTGAGATTCCCTCAGTGCTTTAACTTGAGTGGCAACAACTCTCTGGATTTTATCAGAGATCTATCCTCAAATAACTTGGATGGCTCTTTACCTCCGGAAATTGGATACCTAAAGGCTGTGATTGGATAAATGCATTCTCAAATGGAATTCCTGGAGATATCGGTGGCTTTGCAGAATCTAATACACCTTTTTTTGAGATACAACAAGTTGAAAGTGTCAATACCTAGCTCAATGAGCAGCATGACGTCTTTGGAATTTCTAGACCTTTCTCATAACAATGTTTCGAGATAAGTTCCCAAGTATTTGGAAAACTTTGAAATCTCAAGTATTTCAACGTTTCATTCAACAAGTTGGTTGGTGAAATCCCCTCCGATGGTCCTTTCAAGAACCTCTCTAGTCAAATCTTTCATGTCAATTGAAGCATTGTGTAGTTTTCCAAGATTTTGTGTTCTGCAATGCTACACTAGTACTTCAAAGCATAGATGCAAGAAGCAAAAACTAGTTGTTCTAATCCTACCAACTGGAATTGCACTTTCATTTGTCTCCATCGTCTTTGTGCTTGTACAGATAAGATATATAAGAGGTAAAAGAAAGAAAGCAGTTTGATTCATCCTTCGTCGTCTCAACAAGATGAAGATTTTCATACTATGAATTGCGTGGATTAATGATCCATTCAGTGAGAAATTTGATTGGTTCTGGCAGTTTTGGCTCTATTTACAAAGGCATCCTCAAAGAGTGTTCAATCTACTATTACAAGTGGCATTTAGGAGTTTTGATACAGAACGCCAAGTAGTTTTGTGGAACCTCTGTCATAGGAATCTCACCAAAAGACGTGAATTTAGGACTTTGGTACTCGAGTACATGTTCAATGAGAGCCTAGATAAGTGGCTGTTTTCGCACAACTACTTCTTAGACATTAAGCATAGGTTTAGTATCGCGATAGATGTGACAGGTGCATTGGAATATCTTCACCATGGTTGCTCATTGCCCATGATTTGAAGCTTAATAACATCTTGTTGGATGAGGATATCGTTGCCCACTTTGGCATTTCAAAACTTCTTTTCGATGATAAGAGTACTTCATACGCTAAAACTTTAGCAACATTGGGTTAATATATATTGCACCAGGTATGCATTCTCTTAATACTTCTCTTTACTTTTTCCATTAGTAAATGTTGAATATAAAACTGAATGACTGTAGAGTATGAATTGGTGCAAATAAAATGTGATGTTTATAGTTATGGGGCCATGTTGAACGCACAAAGCCTAATGATGAAATGTTTGATGGAGATTTTAGCTAGAATCAATGGGTGAACAATTCACTCCCATAGGCAATAATGGAAGTTGTCCATGCCAACTTAATAACGCCACATGATAATCACTTAATGAGAAAGTTAGATTGCGCGTTATCCATCATGAAAGTGGCAATGGATGTTAGGATCGATTACAACAACACTTTGGTGATTTCGAAGAACAATTCAAGAATTAAGACAGTTTTAGTAAACCTAAGAGAGAGAAAGTAATTTCGTGGTAACACCCGTAAAGGTAACCTCCACGATGATGCAATATTTATATTAATAAAATAACACTGTTACAAAATACACGGAGAATAATAAAAACAGTACAGCCTATAATATATAAACAGTACATCTACATATTAATCAGGCTCCACATCCCAACAATGGATTGTTGTGTTGAATCTCCTTAAGGAAGGATTGACATGAAAGATGTTGTAGCAAGGTCAAAGACGATCAAGATTAAACTTCTTTCAATTTGAGCAAGTTCTTATTAGAATTTTTTCTTCTACATCATTTTGCATTAGCAATTATAATTGTAGTAGCATCAGGAACACTACTACATTAGTCACCGTGTTAGAACCATCAATAGGAGGTTCATCGAACAAAACATAATCAACTTCTAATTGTTCAAAGAAAATAAGAAATTTTTGAGATTATCATTTAAAATTAATTTCATCCAAAGACTCGAGCTTTGATAAATAGGGAAGAGTATTTTTCAAAGAAATAACAATTTGATCAATATTGTGAATTTGCAAGGCAGGAAATCGCTTTCAGATTGTTCAATAAAATATTGCAATACTGATACTTCAAATTATCAATTTGAACATTTGATAGGAACATCAGTTGTATTATTTGAACCATCAATAGGAGGTTGGTTCATCCAACAAAACATAACTAACCTCTAATTGCTCAAATAAAATCAGAAAAAAAATTCTAGAAAGTGCTTTTGACGTAAACAATAGTTGCTCATTTTTGTACAAATACAACAAAACAATAGTTGTACAAATAACTACATATTTATTTGACATTTATTGTAGAGCCAATTATACATCAACATGTATAGAAAATCTATTCATTTTTACTTCCCTTTGGAAACTTGTATATATACATTGTACGGATGAATGAAAGAAGGCAAGGAAAATTTTCCAAATTTGATTCTTCTCTTCATTATCTTTCTTGCCTTCTCTCATTCATCTGTACAATGTATATATACAAGTATCTAAAGGGAAATAAAAGGAGCAGATTTCCTATACATGTTGATGTATAATTGGCTCTACACTTATTGAGTTAGAAGATCAGTTAGTTGGAAGTTAGTTGAAGGTAGTTAGGAATTTGTTGGAATAAGTCACATGGATGTAGTATGATAAGTCACACAGATATAGTGTGAGGCTCAGTCAATTACAACAAAATTAGTTAGAAAGGATATGTCAAGTCTATAAAAAGAGATGTACAGAACCCATTGAGAGAATAAGAAGAATAGGGTGATACTCCTTCAATGGAGCTAAAAATGTAGCTACAAAGTTTCTGATTTAGTTCATCTCTTCTCTTCTTATTCCTTTCTATTTCTTTATCTTCTTTATAGTTTCTTATCTGTTAGACACCGTAGGAGATCAGAAATTTCACATGGTATCAGAGCTTTTGGGTTCAATTAAAATCCACTAAGTTTCGTGCAGCTTAGTTCAGTCACTAATCAAGGTTTCCAGTAGCAACAATGGCGGAGAATCAAAATCAGACAAACACAGAAGGTCGTGAAGTAGATCCACAGACGGATCACAATCATCCACTGCATTTACAAGTTTCAGATACACTTGGAGTTGCTTTAATTCTAATAAATCTCATAGGTCCCGAAAATTATAGTGTATCGAGTAGATTGATGTGTATCACTGCAGGTTAAAAACAAGTTAGGATTTATTGATGTCACCTATGCGAAAAGCTCTTATAAAGGTACAATGCTAGCTAAATGACAGAGGTGTGATGTTGTGGTGTTGTCATGGATAAGTGCTGTTGTTGCACCAGAATTAGTGACAAGCATAGTTTATGCTTCTAGCTCAAAAGAAAAATTGGGAAGACTTCAAGGAAAGATTTGACAAGTCAAACTTAACCAGGATCTTCTATCTATAGAAGGAGATCAGTATGTTAAGGCAAGGAACAGATTCAGTCACAACATATTACTCTAAGATGAGAGATCTTTGGGATGAGATAGATGTGATGGTTCCAAGTCCATCATGTGATATATTGTGAATTGTCCATGCCTTATGTTGAACACAACAAACAACAAAGGTTGCTGCAATTTTTGGTAGGTCTGAATGAGAGCTTTGCTCAAGTGAGAGGCTCAATTTTGCTGAATTCGAACATCCCAAGTGTTAATCAAGCCTATGACATGGCAATAAAGAAGAGAGTCTGAGAAAGTTAGGGATCAGTGATGCAAACAATGAACCATTGGTGATGTTGGAAGGAAGGAATTCTAACACTCACAACAATCATCAAGGACAAGGAAGGCAACTCTTAAGCTAAACACAACATCGTTATTCACAGGGACAATCATTTCAAGGAAGAAAACAAGGAATCATATGTGAGCATTGTGGTTACAAAGGTCATAGCAAAGAGACATGTTACAGAATAGTGGGATTTCCACCAGATTTCAAAAGTAAGAGGAAGATCCAAAATGAGGCATATAAGAGGCCACAAGCAAACAATACAATGTGTGAAGGAGAAGCTAACACAGGAAAGCAGCAAAACACAACTTGTGAAATTGGAAGTAACACAAGAAAGCAATTGAATTTTCCATGAGGTTTCTTCACCTAGGACCAATATGATCAAGTACTAAGAATAATGAATCCTACAACAAGAAGTAGTTGTGAGGCAAATGCAGCAGCAGGTATGAACATTTTGAAAAATAATGGTAGTCAAGTAGAGTGGATTGTAGACTCTGGTGCATCACATCATATCACATATATTGAAGAATTTTAAATGATTCTAAACCTGTAATTGACTCAAGGTTGAACAAGGTTCAAGTGCCTACAGGAAGTAGAATTCAAATTGATCACACTGAAGATATAGTTATATTAGGAGATTACTGTCTGAAAAATGTTCTGCATGTCCCAGATTTTAAATTTAATTTATTGTCTGTCTCGAAACTCACAAGGGATCTTAGATGTATGGTATCATTCTATCCTGACTTGTGTATCCTGCAGGCTCTCTTTAGTGGGAAAGTGATTGGGATTGGTAGAGTCTCTGATGGCCTCTACATATTGAAGAGTCACAAGACACCACTGGTTGGAGTTGTTACTACTGAAATGTTGGATCAGGAAACATGGGATTTAAGGCTTGGACATCCATCCATAGGAGTTATGAGACATATCCAGACACTGAAAATAAAGTAGATATAGTTGATTAATAGGACTATATGATATGTCCATTGGCTAAACAATGTAGAATGAGATTTCCTATTAGTACTTCTAAGTCCTCTAGAATTTTTGAATTGATACATGTAGATATATGAGGTCCTCATAGACAACCTACATATGTTAAGAAATATTATTTCCTAACAGTAGTAGATGATTATAGCAAGTTTACTTGGGTAATGTTGCTACAGTCTAAAAGGGAAGTGATAGTAGTATTGAGAAACTTTATCTCTATGGTTTGTAATCAATTTGATGTTGGAATAAAGGTTTTGAGATCTGATAATGGAACTGCGTTCTTCAATACTTGCATGATTGAAATGTTAGCTGAGCATAGAATAATTCATCAAAGTAGTTGTCCACATACACCTCAGCAAAATGGTGTTGTGGGAAGGAAACATAGACACATTTTGGAGACAAGCAGGGCTCTCAAATTGCAATCTCACATTCCAAGCAAATTTTAGGGTGAGTGTGTAATAACTGCACTATATCTCATAAATAGATTGCCTTCTATACAACTTGATGGAAAATGCCCTTATGAGTTGTTGTTTCAGAAACCACCTAATATTGATCACTTACGAGTGTTTGGTTGCTTGTGCTTTACCAAAGGGGAACAAATTTGAAGCTAGAGCCAGGAAGTCAATGTTACTTGGTTATTCCCCCACAGAAAAGGGATATAAGTTGTATGATCTGGATACTCACAGTGTATTTACCACAAAGATGTGATTTTTAAAGAACACATCTTTCCTTTCAAGGAGGAAACTCAAATCACAGAAAAATCATCCTTTGCTCTCACCTCTTACTCTTGATGCAGGTACTTTGTCAAGTACAACAACAGATGATTTCTCAACAAACACACAACCTGGATCTTCACCAGCACATGCTGATGTAATGCCAATCCAAAATCATCCTATATCAGAGGATATTGAGGAGCAACCAGTAGCATTAGAAGAACCAGTGATGCCACCACCAGTTCCTAGAAAGACCAGCAGGACATCTAGACCTCCAATAATTTGGATGAAGGACTATATAGTCCCTTCCAAGACTAGTTTGTATCCCATTGTTAACTATGTGAGCTACTAGCACCTGTCTCACAGCTATCAAGAGTATGTCAAGTCTTTCTCAGCAGTCCTTGAGCCACAATCTTTTAAAGAAGCTTCTCAGGATGACAAATGGATTTCAGCAATGCAAGAAGAGATTAAGGCACTAGAAGATAATGACATATGGTGTATTGTTGACTTACCTTTAAGAGCAAAGGCTATAGGATCAAAGTGGGTCTACAAAATCAAATATAAGTCCAATGGTGAGGTGGATAGATATAAAGCCAGGTTAGTAGCCAAAGGATACAATAATAGAGAAGGTTTGGACTATCATGAGACATTCTCTCCAGTTGCAAAGATGGTGACAGTGATAATAGTTATCAGCCGAGCTGCCTATCATGGTTGGGAGATGCATCAGATGGATGTAAGCAATGTATTTATTCAGGGGGATTTTAATGAGGATATTTATATGGAGCTGCCACTTGGATTCCAAAGACCAGGAAAATACAAAGTATGTAAACTGCAGAAGTCACTTTATGGCCTCAAACAGGCTTCAAGGTAGTGGAATATCAAATTCACTGATGTTCTATTGCAGACAGGTTCTGTCAAAGTGCTCATGATCATTCGATGTTTACCAGGAAGAAGGGAGATGACATGGTTATTCTTCTGGTGTATGTAGATGATTTATTGATTACTGGACAAATCCTGCATTGATAAATGATGTCAAGTATGCACTTCATTAGCACTTCAAAAATGAAAGACCTTGGGAAGCTTAGATACTTCTTGGGAATAGAGGTGATGCAGTCAAAGGAAGGTGTGTTATTAAACCAAAAGAAGTATGCCTTACAACTTATTGCAGATGCTGGTCTTAGTGGTGCTAAGCCAATCAGTACCCCTTTTGAATTCAATCATTAAGTTTATAGTTTGGCTTTTGATCAACATGTAAGAAATGATTCTGATCCGGAATTAGAATTGGATGATATCACAGAATATCAACAATTGATTGGGAGACTACTTTATCTAACTATCACCGAACCAGATATATGTTTTGGAGTCCAAGTCTCGAGCCAGTTTATGCAACATCCAAAGAAGTCACATTGGGAGGCAGCCCTTAGGATTGTAAGGTACATGAAGAAGTCACCTGGACTTGGAATCTATTTGAGGAAAGGTGGTACTATCATAGAACTGACAGGGTATTGTGATTTAGATTGGGCTTCATGTCCCAACACCAAGAAATCAGTGATAGGATACATAGTCAAATTAGGAGATTCCTTGATTTCATGGAAATCCAAGAAACAACAAACATTGAGTCGAAGTTCATGTGAAGCAAAATATAGGAGTATGGCTGGAATAGTCTCATAATTGATCTGGATTGCAGGATTATTGAAGGAGCTGGATGTGAATGCTTTGACTCTCATTAAAGTCTACTCAGATAGCAAAGCAGCAATTCAGATTTCCTTGAATCCAATCTTTCATGAACGAACTAAGCATATTGAAATAGATTTTCACTTCATTAGAGACAAAGTGAAATCCGAATTTATAGACCTATAATACTTGTGTTCTTCTATGCAGTTGGCTGACATATTGACAAAAGGACTTGGGATAGCACAACATAAAATCCTCCTATCTAAGCTTGGTATGTTAGATGTATTCAAATCACCAGCTTGAGGGGGAGTATTAAGTTAGAAGATCAGTTAGTTGGAAGTTAGTTGAAAGTAGTTAGGATTTTGTTAGAATAAGTCACATGAATGTAGTGTGATAAGTCACACGGATGTAGTGTAAGGCTCAATCAATTACAACAAAGTTAGTTAGAAGGAATCTGTCAAGTCTATAAAAGAGATTTACAGAACCCATTAAGAGAATAAAAAGAATAGGGTGATACTCCTTCAATGGAGCTAAAATGTAGCTATAAAGTTTCTGATTCAGTTCATCTCTTCTCTTCTTCTTCCTTTCTGTTTCTTCTTCTTCTATTCTGTTTCTTATCTGTTAGACACCATAGGAGATTAGAAATTTCACAACACTAGATGCCAAATACACAACAATTTGTACGGCTATTGTTTTGTTGTATTTGTACAAAAATGAGTACCTACAAATTCTATCCATTACACATTTGTTTCCCTTCAATAAGATCAAGTGGCTGAGATTGTTTTGATCATTTCTAGGGTGATAGTATCTAATGTTGCCACATGTACTCTTCTTCTTTAGACTTAGGCTCGTGATTCATTTCCATATCTACATGTGTTGCAGATTTTGATAATTCAATTCCGATACTTTATTCATGCTCATATAACATATGGTATATAAAAAAAAATTCCATATTTTCTTTTCCCTTCTGGCTTCTTTGTTTCTAATTCTTTTGATAATCATATTAGTTTTATTCTTCACCCTAAAGAGGAAGTAAACCTTCTCTTTCATTTCTTGGTAAGGACTTCCAAATTTACAATCATGTAACAACCTATTACTATATAGTTTACGCAGTGGCTCTATTGTGTTAGCAATCCCACAACTGGAAAATAAAAGATTATTTCTTTTGTTAAGGTGGCTGGTAATTTTTCTGTTCAATCTTGCTTTAGATCATTCACAATCGCCTCATTATAGGATCATTTACAATCACATCATTTGCAATCAACTTGATTCTTTCTTAGAAACAAACAATCATATAATGAGGGGATATTGGAGGATCAAAAGCAAAAGTAAATGAAGTACTAATTTAGTAAAATTCACATACCACCTTAGTAGCTGAAAAAATCTTATATTTTTCAGTTGTTAAATTGCTAACACGACAAAATCCACTGCTTTAATGACATAGTAAAGATTGTCACACGATTGTAGATTTCAAAATCCTTCCCAGGAAATGGAAGGGAAGACAAAAAAGTTATTCTTCCTCATTTAGGTAAAGATATAAAACTGATTTGATTATCAGAAGAACTAGAAATAGAGAAGCCCCAAGGGAAAAGCTTGACTTCTTTTAATACTTTATGTGGTATATATGAATATGATAAAAGAAGCAATTTGAGATCAAAGAATATCACTTTGTGCATACAAATTTGAACCTGAGAAGAGACTTTAGAGGTAAATAAAAAAGAATTATGCTTAGAATACTTTTAATGCGGCAAAATAATAAGTGCAAACAAGTTATTAGATGAACCTATTCTTCTCTTCATGCTTGGGAAGCAAAAGTGTTTATCTTTTTCAAGAAAAAATAAATTACTTTAGAGAATCGCGGTATTTGATAAAAAAAAATAAAAAGACGATTTATTGATAGCAAATGTTCCTACCGTCCTCATCTGTCAAGAATAGAATGGCCAGAACATGTTGAAGTAGATGATGATAGATAGATGCAAAGTACATACCAGGTCCATATTAGACAATCCCCAGGATTGACTCTTCAGATTTCATCAGACAAGTGTGTGCGACCTTAAAGAAATGGAGGAAAAGAGGCAGAACTTTTGTTACCTATTAGGAGAAAGAAGAACAGTGACAGTTGAGTTATCTTTGATTGTTGATAATCAACGCCATAACAAGATGAATTGAATATGTTAGTACTTAGTCACCCGGGATGAATGAAGTTGGAGGAAGGTGCCCAGGGAGGCACTTGATGCGGCGGAAACAAGTAAGGAAAGGAAAAGTATACTGAGGAAGATTTAGAAAACCCTATCTTCTAGGATCTAGTTTGAGTGTCGCTTTGCCTCCTTAAGGCTTAGCATCCGGCTAAAATGGGTCATATTGTCCAGTTACTTGTAATGGACTTTGGTGAATATAAATAGGAAAAATTATATAACGAGACAAACATATAATATGTATTTACATTATGCCATTATAGTTTGAAAAATTTCATACCTATAGTTAGGATTTTGTTGCTACAGTTAGGGTTTTGTTGTTATTTTCTCTCTCCTCTCTTCTTCTCGCTCGCCTTTCTCCTCTTTCCCCCCAATTTCTTGCCAGATATACGATTAGAGATATATATCAAACAACAACAACATGCCCATTGAAATCTCACAAGTGGGGTTTGGGGAGGGTAAAATGTAAGCAGACCTTACTACTACCTCATAGATTAGAGATCAGCTGCATATATACAATTATTTTGATATATATATATATATACATATAGTCAATTCGACAAATATACATATACAATTTGTCTCTCTCCACTATCTGCCCTCTCTTGCTCCCCTCTCTCCTTCCTCTCCCAATCTCGCTTGCCAGATATACAAATATATATGTATATTAGTTACACATATATAATAATTTGACATATATATACATATGATTTGACAAATATACACATACAATTTAAATATATTTACTCATTACATTTTTCAAAGACATTAACCCAATGTTCATAAATTAGGGATATAATAAGAAAAAATAAATTGTTCTACCTTAATTTATCAGAAAGATGACAAATAAAAGTAAAAATTAAATTAAAAAATACTTGACAAGTAAATTCAAACAAAGGAGTATTAATTTTAGGCATGCATTTGTTATTAATAATTGTAACTACTACTCCCTCTGTCCAAATTGAAAAGTAAATAAATGATAAGATAATTTTACAAAATTACCTTTTTAATATAATAAATACAGTGTCTTGAAAAATATGATAGGGAAATACTTATAATTAACAATAAAAACAAATTAGGAACTAAGTGTAAAATTATCTTTTGATTTCATAAAGTAGACAAGTATTGTTGGACATCTCAAAATAGTATAGTGGACAAGTAAAGATGGACGGAGAAAATACTAGATTTTTTAAAATAATAGATGCAATTAGTCTCACTTCTCTCATCTTGTCTGCTAGAGACCGCTTCTTAATCTTGTCACTCTCACATGTGAGTTTTTTAAATAGCCAACTTCTAGTTATTCAAATAACTTGTACTACTAATTAAAAAATCTTTTTTTTCTTAAGTTTTTGTCAAACACTTTAATCTTCTAAATTAATTATTTTTTATCAGAAAAAATAGACACTCCAAACCAACTAAACATGAAGAGGAGTAGAGGTTCATCTGATAACTTGTCTGCATGCACAGATCATTTGTAGCACTGGAAGTATTCTAAGCATAATTTTTCTTATTTGCCTATGAAGTCTCTGCTAAAATTCAAATCTTTATACAAAAATTGGTATAAAATAATACTAATTTATTCATGTTCATACAACATATAGTATAAAAAAAATATTCATGTTTTCTTTCCCTCTGGCTTATTTATTTCTAATTCTTTTGATAATCATATTCCTTTTATTTTTCACCCTAAAGAGGAAGTAAACTTCTCTTTCATTTCTTGGGAAGGACTTCAAAATTTACAATCATGCAACGATTTATTACTCTATCGTTTAAGCAGTTTGTTGTGTTAGCAATCTCACAACTAAAATATAAAAGATTATTTCATCTGTTAAGGTGGATAGTAAATTTTACTGAATTAGTCCATGCAATCTTGCTTTAGATCATTCACAATTACCTCAACTTGATTCTTTCTTGAAACAAAGAATCTTATAATGAGGGAATAGTGAATGATCAAAGGCAAAAGTAAAATTCACACACCACCTTAGTAGGTGATATAAGTTTGAATTTTTCAGTTGTGAATTGCTAACACAACAAAGTCCACTGCTTAAATGACATAGTTAAGGTGGTTGCACGATTGTAAATTTCAAAATCCTTCCCAAAAAATAGAAGGGAAGACAAAAAAGGTTTTTCTTCCTCGTTTAGGTAAAATATAAAAACTGATTTGATTATCAAAAGAACTAGAAATAGAGAAGCCACAAGGGGAAAGAGAACTTGAATTCTTTTAATACTTTATGTGGTATATATGAACATGATAAAGAAGCGATTTGAGATCAAAGAAGATCAATTTTTGCATACAAATTTGAATCTGAGAAGAGACTTTATAGGCAAATAAAGAAGAATTATGCTTAGTATACTTTTAATGCGGCAAAATAATATGTGCAAACAAGTTATTAGATGAGCCTATTCTTCTCTTCATGCTTGGGAAGCTAAAGTGTTTATCTTTTTCGAGAAAAAATAAATTACTTTAGAGAATCGAGGTATTTGATAAAAAAAATTAAAAAGACGATTTCTTGATAGCAAATGTCCCTACCGTCTTCATCTGTCAAGAACAGAATGGTCAGAAGCCGTGGAAGTAGATGATGATAGACAGATGCAAAGTACATACCAGGTCCACATTAGACGATCCCCAGGGTTGACTCTTCAGATTCCATCAGACCAGAGTGTGCGACCTTAAAGAAATGGAGTAAAAGAGTCAGAGCCTTTGTTACCTATCAGGAGAAAGAAGAACAGTGACAGCTGAGTTACCTTTGATCGTTGATAATCAACGCCATAACAAGATGAATTGAATATGCCAGTAGTTAGCCACCCAGGGATGAATGAAGTTGGAGGAAGGTGCCCAGGGAGGCATTTGATGCGGCGGAAACAAGGAAAGGAAAAGTATACTGAGGAAGATTTAGAAAACCCTATCTTCTAAGATCTAGTTTGAGTGTCGCTTTGCCTTCTTAAGGCTTAGCATCCGGCTAAAATGGGCCATATGGGCCAGTTACTTGTAATGGACTTTGGTGAATATAAATAGGAAAAATTATATAACTAGATAAATATATAATATGTATTTACATTATGCCATTATATTTTGAAAAAATTACAATTTATAGGTATAGCTAGGATTTTGTTGCTATAGTTAGGGTTTTTGTTGCTTCTCTAGCACACGCAAGTGTACGTGGTCAACCCAAGTAATATAGTGGCCCTGAGAGAGGGGTCGGGATATCGAATCCAAAGGATTTAAAGATCAATGGTACATATCGAACCCAAAGGATTTAAAGATCAATGATACCTATCTAAGTTATTATGCATAGTTGGTATCCACGATAAATATTTATAAAAAAAAAAGAATTACGTATTGAATCTATGACTTAATGCACTACTCGATCTTGTTAAATTGTAATTATCAAGTTAAAAGTAATTCTGGGATTGTAGCCTTGGTGACTCCGTTGTCTCTCAATCATTGTTCATGTATCTAGGTTTGCACTTACTAGTTCACAGGGTTTAATTTACCTAATAAGGTTGCACGCCTCTGCCGGCCTACTTTTACTGACTGCCTAACTACATCGTTGAGCGGGGATAGATAAACCACCAAAAGCGCTTAACTTTTATCTTCCTGTATTATGAACCAAGCGAGGTGTAAGGGTAGTTGTCACAGGTCTCCCTTACACGAACCAATCTAGTTAACTAGTTGGACACCCCCCCCCCCCCCTCTAATTCCACTGTGTTCTAATCATTCCAACATCTTTCGAATTCAGAATGAATAACCCATTTACCCCCTAGTTGATCAAGCTAAGAAGTATAAATAAAAGCTTCACAGGATTAAGTATCAAATCCAATCATACACAAAGAAAATCAAGAGTTAACATTGTCTAGGGCTACAACCCCAGAATATGGGAGAACTAGTCACTCATAGTTGGTTCCTACATCAAAATTAAGCTAATAATTACCAACATTCAAGAGTACAAGGATGGAAACGAACCAAATTTGCCCTAGGTAAGGTTCTCTCCTTTTTCTCCTTCTATGTCGTTCAAAACCAAATAATCCTCAAAGTTCCCCTTTCAAAAATAATTAATAGGGATCTTTTTAGAATCCCGTCACTCGCTTCTTTTTGTCGTGTCTTTACGATCCGCGACGCGGACTAGCATATTTTGACCAGGATTCGCTATTTGCTGACTGGACCAATTTTCCCTTTATTTCACCCTAGTCTGAGATGCGGACTTTGCAGCATATCTCGTCTTCACGCCTTTTTTCTTCTTCTTCCCAGTTCGCGTGTTTTCCCCTAGGTCTGCGACGCGCACCGTCACTTCTGCTGCTTTATGCTTCTTTTCCTCCTTACTTTTGGGTTGTGTTAATCCTCCTACTCCGAGCATGGCTTCGGAGTGACATCATCCGATCAAAATCTGCAAAATATAATCCAACGGAGTACTTGACCCCCAGATTAGCAAAATAACCAAAATCCTACTACAAGCAACTGCCCTCTGTAAGTTTACCCTCTGACTTGCTCAATTTGTGGGTCTATTTGGCTAGATAGGCGTGTAAATACGCCTAAGATCAGTTTTGTTGCTATTTTCTCTCTCCTCTCGCTCGCCTCTCTCCTCTTTCCCTTCAATTTCTTGCCAGATATACGATTAGAGATGTATATCAAACAACAACAACATACCCAGTGAAATCCCACAAATAGGGTTTGGGGAGGGTAGAATGTACGCAGACCTTACCACTACCTCATAGATTTAAATCAGTTACATATATACAATTATTTTGACAGGTATATATATAGTCAGTTCGACAAATATACATATACAATTCGCCTCTCTCCACTCTCTGCCCTCTCTTGCTTGCCTCTCTCCTCCCTCTTCCAATCTCGCTTGCCAGATTTACAAATATATATGTACATTAGTTACACATATACAATTATTTGACATATATATACATATAATTTGACAAATATACACATACAATTTGATAAATATACATATACAATTCGTCTCTCGATCTTGCTCGCCTCTCTCCTCCTCTCCAAGTCATAAGCCGAATTTATGCCATGTAATTATGTAAAATATAGTTATTTGACCATATTAAATTTCAAATCTAGACTATTTATGAAAATTTCTCATATAAATAAAACGGACCCATGGTCCTAATTGCTTAAAAAATTGATAGCAAAAGTTATTTTTTACAAGCTAAAAAAAGTAAATTTACTTGAGAAGCCATTTTGGGTCATTGACCAAGCACAAAACGCTACTCGCTTTTAAAATTGATGATTAGTCGATTACAATAAATAATAAGTAATTCTATTAAATATGGGCAACTCTGGTGAAGAAAGGAACTAACTCTATTTGCAGCACCATATCTTTAGTTGGTAATTACGATAAATTTGATACTTCTTCCGTTTATCTTTATTTATTTATTATTGACTTGGTACAAAAATTAAAAAGCAATAAATGATAGAGATAATTTCACAAAATCACTCTTTGAATATAATATATATATATATATTATCTTGAAAAATGTTATAGGGGAATGACTATAATTAATGATAAAGGTAAATTAGAAACTAAGTGTAAAATTATCTCTTGATTTCATAAGGTGGACAAGTATTGTTGGATATCTCAAAATAGTATAAGGGACAAATAAAGATGGACGGAGAGTGTAATTAACACGTAACATTGTATCTACTAATGTAAAAGGTTAATCTAGTACTAGTAAAAACAATACTTGTCCACCTTATGAAATAAAGAGATAATTTTACACAAAGTTCTAATTTATCTTTATCATTAATTATAGTCATTCCCCTATTACATTTTTCAAGACATTATATTTATTCTATTCAAAGGGTAATTTGGTAAAATTATCTCATCATTTACTACTTTTTATTTCCTATGCCAAATCAACAGGGAACAAATAAAGATAGACGAAGGGAGTATATTCATGTATAGATGCTCCAGGTATTAATTGTCATGAAATTTAACAGTGAATTTGGTGACTTTTTTCTGCTCGTAGTACTTTACCAGTTCTTTTTTACTTGTAGACTATTTCAAAAATAGATTTTAACATATATATATATATATATATATATATTTTACAAAATATGCTTGTCCAAATGGTGAAGTTGACAAAATGATAAGCATAACAAGATAGCAGATTACACAATTAACAAGTCTGTAGTAATTCCACTTGAAATTAATAAGCATATACATTTCAGAACGCCATATATCATATCTTTGAACAAAGAATTCAACATTTTTTGGCCAATGCAGCATTTGAATTGTCTGTAGTAGTACAATATTACTGGCAAGAAATCAACAAACATAGAAAGAAGTGAATTTTGTGCCTGTCGGATTCCATCTACATATGTAATTTTGTCGTAAGATTCAACTAACTGAAAGAAGTCTTTGCTCATCGTTCTCAAGCAAGGCTTGTCGTTGTTCAGATGAAGCATTGTCTGTTTGTTCATTCTGTTGCAACCTGGCATGATCTCTGTCTCGCGGATATGTGCAGTAGAGGAAAGAGTAGAAGAAGCAGCAAATTGCTATTGGAATACCTATTGCAGTGTACAGTGCCTTAGCAAGTGAGGCAGCATTCTGTCTATCTGTTGCAATTTCCTCTGAGCCTGTTGATCCATTTGGAATTGGTTTAAAGCCAAAAGCGTGTTGAGCCAAAATGCCAACCAGTGGAGGAGCAAATGATGATATAACTGACTCAAAAGAACGATCCAGAGCATAAATGCTTGTTCGAGCTCTCTCTGGAACAATCTCTGCAAATATTGGACTGCAATATATATCAACAATGAGTACTTTTAGTGATCTATAAGTGAAAATAGCAAATAAGCATGGTAGCATATAAAGGTAATATCATCAACGGAAAGTTGTTTATGTGTTAGCCGTTGTATGTGAGATGAACCATATTCTATCTCCCGCTTCTTTTTTACATTAGTTAGATATGATTCAAATTTACTCTGTAGTTTTAATTCTTCATGTTGTTTAACTATAATCCTTATTTAACCTTCAGAGCGTAGCTCCATCTCTCTACTTCACTTCGCTGCACGCCAACCCACCCCATCCGCATGCAAAAGAGAAGGGGACAATCAGCTTAGTATTCTAACAGATGATACTGTGAACACAAGGAGACATACTTGTTCGTTGCTGGAGCATTCCACGATGCACATAATCCCAGGATCACCATGACTAAACCATGCATCAGAGCTGTTGAAGGATCATAAGGCAATAGAAGAAGCAGAATTGCAGCTAAAGGAACTACTGAACCAGAGCTTATCTGAGCTAGAATAATTCTACCCGAGTTAGGTAAATGCTTGGCTAGGACATCCCCCATTGTACCTCCAAACAATGCACCAATTGACTGAGCAACATTAAACAAAGTCCAGAGGAGCGCTGTTGTCTTGTGAGAGAAGCCAATAAGCTCCAACCACATAGGGGCGAACGACAATGCCGACCAGGGGAATGACCCCGAAATCCCTTGGGAAATAAGCAATTGAAATGAGGGTACTTTCATAACTTCTTTTGCTTCTTTTAGCAGTTGTCTCACTTCTTCTTGAAATGGTTGCGGCGGAGGTAGATCTTTTGCATTGCCATCACTGTCAACATAACGGGGATCGCTGGCTAAGAGACGGACCAAAATTCCAACAGCAACACTTATCATACCAACCAAATGGAAGGAGATTCTCCAGCCTGGTATCCCCATGAATGATGTTTCGGCTAACAGCACAGATATAAGACCTCCAAGGGTGGAGCCAAAATTTGTTGTTAGTTGTAACCATCCAAAAGCTGTACCGCGGTTACTTTCATTAGTTGAGTCAGCAACTAGAGATTGGATTGCTGGAGTGACTATTGCAAGTCCTACTCCATTCAAACCTCTAGAAATTGCTATCTGTCAAACAACAGGAGATTTCTACTGTGACCATACACCTCAAATTCAAGAAAGATAACACTTCTATCATCGTTCCTCAATAAAGAGTAGCAGAACTAAAAGGGAAACAAAATGCTAATATTTTCCTGTTCCATAAGTGGACACTAGCTATAATCAACTGAACTATAACAAAGTGAGAACCATCGCCAATAAATTAAAAATGCTAGTCCACTACTATATCAATGTGCATCATATATCCTATGAAGAGAAGAGCAACAAGAAATGCCCCAAGTCTAAGCTAACTTATTTTCCACAATCTACTACAAGCCCAGACAAACAAGAAGATCGAGAGAGACAGAAGCGCAAATGCTTGACCAAAACAAGCAATAACTGCTTCTATAAATTCAGATCAGTTAATATATTAGACCATTCTTCAATGATAACTAATATAACAAGTCCATACTTGACTTGGTAGCATTTTACATAGTACTTCGACAAAGAGAACTAATATTCAAAAGTATAAATTGCTAAAGGCTACTCATCAGAAAAAAATCCTAAGCCATTACAAGGAAAGCAATAGAATCCTTTACACCCCTCTCACCCCAAACTCACCCAAAATGAACACCTCTTATGTTAAACTTTCGTTCCTATATAACGTTTCTGCAATTCCCCAAAATTTAATTCAGTCCGATCAAACTTCTACTTCCCAACTACACCAGTATGCAATAAAACTCCACCTTGTTTTTTAATTCCCCATTTTCAAGTCTTCTAAGAATCACTTCTTGAACTCAAAAGTCTTGTTGCCATTAGCTCCTACTAATAAACAAGATACAAAATTGAGAAACACAACAAATAATACAATCCAAAGTTTCTGTCATCCAATTAATATCATGTAATCAAACCACTTCAAGATTAGAATCCCTTTACATCCCTCACAGTTACCTCCTCCCCACAAACTTTCCAACCACAACCACCCATTGTAGTTCTACAAAATGGGATCCGGAGAGGATAAAGTATACGCAAACCGTACCTATAACACAAAGGTAAATAGGTTGTTTCCAATAACCCTCAATTCAAGGAAATATATTCCAAACCAATCCAGAAAAATAAGCAACAGATCACAAGAAACAACAAATTATAACAAAAACAACAGATAGTAACAGAAAAAAAACTACAAAACAATACCCATAGTCGAGATACAACAAATCCCCATAAACATTCAATTCTTAAACTAAAACAGACCCTGGTTCTGCAACTCCCCAAATTCAATGTTATCAGGTTTCTAACTCCTCATACCAGTCTGCAAAATCCCACCTTGTGTTTTGGATTCCCCATTTAATTTAAGTAATTTTGATCCAAATTCTATATTTGTCCCAAGAAATCTACTGAATATGTATAAATTCAGTAATTCAAATGGACTAGAATTCTATACCTCTGCCCCCTTCCCTTACCCCCAATTTAGCAAAAAAACAACCACCCCACACCCCCAAAACATCACCAAAATTCATTAAACACGATATAAAAAAGGAATTGAAGCAGAAACCTCAGTAAAATTAGCAGAGACGCCAACAAGAAAAGTAGCAGCAGACCAAAGAAAAGCACCAAGAGCAATGACATGAGCTCTGTTATAACGAGCAGAGAGATACGCAGCTAACGGATAACAAACACATTGAACTAATGATCGAAACAGAGTAAGAGAACCAAGACCAGTTGGGTCAGTATGCAAGTCCTCGCCAACTTCTTTATAAACACCAGGTAATAAAGATTCATCAGCTTTCTCCATTATACCAGCAAGATTCACCAATACAAGAGTCAACGTATTTGACCTCAGGTTCTTGAGCTCCACCATTTTTTCCGGTGATCGAGCTTGGAGGAAGATGGAAAACTGAAATTGGTCAGCAGATGATGTTGGCCGGTGGAGATTGTTGACTAGTTTTAGAAACTAAAAAGGCGTGGAGATTTAGAAAATCTAATGGGACTCCACGTTGTTATTTTATGAAATGGATATTGTGGACCCTTGCTTTTAATTACTCACGTCAAGTCGAGTTCATTTCGGGTCTATCAGAAATAGTCTTTTTATTCGTCAATAAAAAATTAAAATATGTGTATATTATATTCACCTTTCATCAAAATTTTATTTATAAACTTACATTTTTCGATACATTTTGAGTTGTTATATTATACTTTTTGAAAGTTAATTTAATTAATTTATAAAATTATTTTAAAATAAATTTAAATATTCAAAAATTATAAATTATATGTTTTCATGTTAATATAATTTTAAAAAAATAATATCAGCTAGAGTTGATATTGTTTAACTATCGTTGTAATTTGTACTGCATTTTTTATGTTGTAGGATGCATAAATGGATGAGAATCAAGCATTGCACCTTAAGAATGTAAAAATACAAATGGAGCTCGGACGGATGCTACCATTGAATTTTGAGGTGATTTCATGAAGAGCCGAAAAAGTTGGAAATTTCGAGTTTTTGGTATTTTTTAAGCATTAGTATTTTTTAGGAGGGAACAAAAAGAACACATTTGATTCAAAAATCCAATTAAAAAGTGTTACAAGTTATTCGGGTGGTTTTGCAAAATCAAAGTTAAAATGGCAAAGGAAAATAATTTAATTATGTTCCTTAGCTATAGTTTGTCTAATTATGCTCCATAGCTATGGTTTCATTTGCTATGAGTATTTTCATTTGTATATTCTGCTTGTTAATATACAAATAAGATAAGCATATACGAATTCTGCATTTATAATAATAAAATTTTCAAAAAATTTATACAAATTAAATGTATCAACAAATTGTATACAAAATCTTGAATTTTTATAATCAAGAACTGAATTATACAAATTCTAGCAAAATTAATGATGTATGTGGCCTTATTTAAATCCTAATATAATACTTATATTTATAGTTCCAATAACTTTTTCTCGAATTCATCACATAAATGTATGTGCATGGGCTAAATGCTAACATTGACCTTCAAATAAGACCAAAAAAAAATCAAAGCTTTGCTCATGATGAAGCTCAAGAACTACTTGAGATCAGATACATTAACACTTATATTGATAAATCTTGCTTCTGTAATGGAGATGGCTGATGAAACTCTGTTACCTGGAGTTTACAAAGAAGTTGGCAAGGATTTGGGCATTGATCCTGCTGGTCTTGGCTCACTTAGTCTCTACAGATCGTTAGTCCAAAGCCTTTGTTATCCTCTTGCTGCATTCCTGGCTGCTCGTCATAATCGAACCCATGTCATTGCTCTTGGTGCTTTCCTTTGGTCTGCTGCCACTTTCCTTGTTGCCATATCCTCTACCTTTCCTGAGGTCTCTCTGCTTCATTACTCTGTAGATAGTGTTTTTTTGTCAAATAGAGATATGAGTTGAACCCCAAATGCATTTCATGAAATTGTGGTTTTCTTGGTTTATTTGTGTAGATCTGCATTAAAAAAAACATTGAACTTGTATATACAGTGTGATTTTTCGAGGAAGGGGGCCCCTTTCCTCCTCTCTGGCTCTGTTCTTGGACATTAATTAATGGGAAAAAGTTCAAATATGGCATCAAACTTTAACAAAAGGTTTATTTATGTTCTCCGTTAAAAATTTGGCTCAAATTGCCATTGCTGTTAAGGAAATGGTTCATCCATGCCATTATTTTTAACAGTGGTTTTGCAAAACCACCTTTTACTTGCAAAACGTCGACAAGACCAGCTGCTTGACGTGATATTTGAATTTTTTGTCATTTCCTTAACAACAATGACATATTTGAGGCAAACCTTTAACTATGGTGTAAATGAATCTTTTGTTAAAGTTTGATGACATATTTGAGCTTTTTCCCTTAATTGATACTATTGAATTAAAGAAGTGGGCTTTAATGAAAAACAAATGAGGCCTCAGAGGTTCAAATTCCAGGTGAGACAAAATACACTAGGTGATTCTTCTTTATCTGTTCTAGTTTTGATAGACAGAGCTACCTAACACCTGTTGTTGATGAGAGATGGTAGGTATCCCGCGAAATTAGTCAAAAAGCATGAAAACTGACCTGGACCCACGGTTATGGAAGAAAAAGTTCGTAGAATTGCATAAATGGACTCTGTTTTCTTTAGAAGTTTGATGCTAAGAGGTTGTAACCCTATGTTTTCTTAAGGGTTATGGGTGGAGTGAGTGATAAAGTTGATTATAGAAACTTTGATTTTGTGTTGTTTGTCTTGTTCTAAATGTTGTTTATTAGTAGGAGCTAATGACAACAAGACTGTCAGAATCAAGCCTTTTAGGAATTAATCTTTTTCTAAGTTAAATTTCAAGTGTGGAATTGTTATATTAGTTATCATTGAATAATGGTCCTAAAGTATATACTGATCTCTGAATTTATATAAGAAATCACAGTTTGATTTCAACTAGTAACTCAACACTGTATCTCATAGACACCGGATGCTAACATGACACATAAATATTGGAGGTGTGTGGATTATTATTATGTAAGTTGGAGTGTTCAACTAACACGATGAAGACGAGTTGAGGAATTTGGATGTGCATACTCAAAATTGGAGCGTTTACTTGCCAGTTGAGGTGAAGTTTGAGTGTTTGTTTATGTGTTATACCTTTCTGAAACTATGATAAGAATAAAAGTGCTTATCTTCTTGAATTTGGGCTGCAAGATTTGTTTTAGCGCCTCACTGATGTTGTTCGACAGATAGCAATTTCCAGAGGATTGAATGGAATAGGACTTGCAATAGTTACACCAGCAATCCAATCTCTAGTTGCTGATTCAACTGATGATAGTAATCGTGGTACTGCTTTCGGATGGTTAGCACTAACAGGAAGTTTTGGTGCAATCGTTGGTGGGACTATGTCTGTGCTGATTGCTGAAACATCATTCATGGGAATCCCTGGCTGGAGAATCTCCTTTCACCTGGTTGCTATTATAAGTGTTCTTGTTGGTCTTTTAGTCTGCCTCTTCGCCAAAGATCCCCGCTTTCTTAACAGAGAAGTTAATGCAAAAGATCTACCTCCCCCGAAACCATTTCAAGAACAAGTGAGAGAATTGCTAAAAGAAGCAAAAGCAGTTATCAAAGTACCTTCCTTCAAGATAATTGTCGCACAAGGGGTTTTCGGGTCATTCCTTGGGACATCACTGTCATTTACCACTATGTGGTTGGAGCTTGTTGGATTCTCCCACAAGACAACAGCACTCATCACGAGCTTGTTCGTAGTTTCTCTGTCATTTGGCGCAGTTTTTGGCGGATTCATGGGGGATGTCGGGGCCAAGCACTTCCCTAATTCTGGTAGGATCATGCTCTCTCAGATAAGCACTGGTTCAGCTATTCCCTTAGCTGCAATTCTGCTGCTGCTATTGCCTGATGATCCTTCCAAAGCTTTGCTTCATGGTTTATTCCTGTTTATATTGGGATTTTGCGCATCATGGAGTGGTCCAGCAACAAACAGGTATATCTACTCTGAACCAAGAAATCATTTGTTTCAAACACTTACAAATATTTCCAATTCGTTTTCCTCGTTTGTCTCCAATTATATCCAAACTCTCACCTTGTATAGACAAATGTAAGAGACCACTTACCACGTCTTTCTCTTTATGCTGCCTAGTTCACTCTTTCCTCTTGCATACTGTTGGAATGTATGCGTCCAGTACAGTCAGGGACCAGGTCCCTCAATCCAGTAACGGAATAATAACAGAAGAAACAAGTAAAATGTAGACGATAAGAACACAAGATTTTACCTGGAAAAACTTCTTGCTCAAGAGAGAAACAATCACAACCTTGTCACATAGGATTTAGCAACCAACCTTCACTAAGATGCAAGAGCAAAAACAGTCTATTACAACCCTTTGTAACCTAGACTCTAAGACTTGTAATCTCCCTATTACAAGATTTGAGCCTAAGCAATATCACTACTGCCCACTACACCAACTAACTCTAACTAATGCAGACTTTTGACAACATACTCAAGCTAGCATACTCAACTGACACACTGATCATAGTTCCTTTATAGATTAGGAAAGTGATCTTACAATGCTTGATCACTCATACACAGACTCAACTAAAAACGACTCTATTACCTTGCTCTATTAGGTCCATCTAACTAAAAGTCGTGCTGTTTCCTTGAGAGAGTAATATCACTTTTTCTTTTTTGAAACCAAACTCTATCAAAAAGTACACCACAAATTGGATAGAAAGCTCCTCTTAACATGAGATGAGAAAGTACCTCGGCAGCTCTGATTGGTCAGCCAATACGAAGTACAATAACCATAGGAAACTTTTTCACCTTGTTGAGGCAGTAAAAAGAAAGATCAAGGACTAAAGAGTTAGTTATGTTAGTTAACAAGTTAGTTAGTTAGTTATAACTGACTTCCAATATAGAAATGTACATTCTACTTCTATATAAGTAGAATATCATCTCATAATCTTCAGTTTTTGAAGTGAATAAAAAAGATCTTACTTCTTCTTTCTGATCTGTTCTTCTTCTTCTCTTATCTTCTTCTCTGTTCTTCTTCTGCTCTCTGTTTCAGCTTCTCTTCATTACTCAATTCATCATGGTATCAGAGCCCAGGACTGCAGGATCCTTATGTTTCCAGTAAACTGTTCTTGAAAGGGGTTCTTGAAAGAAGAAGTTGAAGAAGCTCTCCCTGAATTCTCTGAGCTTGATTCCCTGTTCAAAATTTCTGAAGTTAGTCCGTCAAGATTGCTGAAATGGCAAATGTAAATGGAGGTGTACCATCAAATGCAGATGCTACTGCAACACCAACCCCTTCTGGGACTCCATCTCTGTTTCAAGGACTGCAGGCACCTCTTGATTTCAATCACCCATTGTACTTGTCAAATGCTGATGTATCAGGTATGACAATCATCTCTTTTCAACTAAAAGGGAGTGAGAATTATGTGGTGTGGAGTAAATCTGTGAGAATAGCCTTGTTAGGCAGAAACAAGTTTGGAATGGTAGATGGTTCTTGGAAGAAGGAGATGTTTCCTATTGGATTGTGGAATCAGTGGGAAAGAGTAAATGCTATAGTTCTGTCTTGGCTTATGAATTCTGTTTCAACTAGTCTCTTGGGTGGAGTAGTGTTTGCTTCAACTGCTCAAGGGGTGTGGCAGGACCTGAAAGAAAGGTTTGACAAGATTGATGGCTCAAGAGCATTCAATCTTCATCAAGAGATAGCCACTATGTCTCAAGGAGTTCAGCCAGTGTCTATGTATTTTACCAAACTCAAGGATCTATGGGATGAGTTTGAATCCATGGTTCCTTCTCCGGCTTGTAATTGTGAAAGGTCTAAGGATTTTGTGACCTATTTACAGAGACAGAAACTCTATCAGTTTCTCATGGGTCTCAATGAGACATATTCTCAAGCAAGAAGTCAAATCTTGCTGATGATACCATTGCCTTCAGTTAATACAGCCTATTCTATGATAGTAAGTGATGAGAATCAAAAGAATGTAGCTCAAACTATGAGTGGGGCTGGATTGTTAGGAGTTGTGCCTGGTGTCACTGATGTAGCCATGTACTCAAAGTCTTATCATACCAATCCAGGTCCTTACCAGAAAGGAAAAAGGGCTTATGGTTCTACCTACAATCCTAATGTCATGTGTGATCATTGCAAGATGAAGGGTCATCTCAAAATGGATTGTTACAAGTTAATCGGCTATCCATCTGGACATCCTAAACATGGTGAAGTAAGTAGGTACAAACAAAGAAGGAATGCCAGCGCACACAATGTCATATCTTAAGAGTCACTCTCACAAGGACCTCTATTTCAAGAGGTGATTACTGCTGCCACACAAAGCACACACATGCCTGCAACACAAGCTTCTGAACTAATGGCAATACCACCTAGGTTCACTACTGAACAATATGAGCAAATATGCAAGATGCTGGAACAACAAAATCAACCTGTACATTCAGCTAACATGTTAGGTATTGGTAGGGTAAACAATAGTTCATCTGAATGGATTATTGACACAGGTGCTACTAATCACATGACTTCCAACCTAAATCTTTTGAACAAAGATTCAATATCTGAATGTGATTACTCTAAGCAGGTTGCATTACCTAATGGTGATGTATCTCTAGTAACTCACACTGGTTCTAGTACTATATCTACTAATAACACTATCTATGATGTGTTTCATCTACCACAATTCAAGTACAATCTGTTGTCTGTTTCTAAAGCTACTAAACAACTTCAATGTTCTGCTTCTTTCTTTCCTGACTTTTGTGTGTTTCAGGATCTCTACAATGGGAAGGTGAAGGAGATTGGTAAAGAAAGAGATGGTCTCTACTATCTACTCAGTCACTACAAGCTTCCTGGACATAGGAAGAACTCATCTGATGTAAAAGACAAAAGAGTTAGCTTAGCTGTTACTGATCTTACTGGCATAGAGTTGTGGCATAAAAGACTTGGCCATGTGCCATCTAAAGTCTTGTCTTTTTTGTTCCTAGGCAGAAGTCACAAATTGAAAATACAATGAATAAATGTGTTGTTTGTCCTTGTGCTAGACAGACTAAACTACCTTTTCCAGTCAAAGCCCCTACTTTTAGCAATAAAGCTTTTGAATTAATACACATGGATGTATGGGGACCTTATAAGGTTCCTACATGTGATGGTCAGAAATGTTTCTTAACAATAGTAGATGATTACTCAAGGATGACATGGGTGTTCCTACTCAAACTTAAGTCTGATGCTGTAGTGGTCATTCAACACTTTATTGCATATGTTCAGACTCAGTTTAATACTCACATAAAGACCATAAGAACTGACAACGGAACTGAGTTTATCAATCATGTATGTACTGATTACTAACCAAACTAGGCATAATTCATCAAACTTCTTGCACCTATACTCCTCAACAAAATGGTATTGTTGAAAGGAAGCATAAGCATATACTGGAAATAACTAGAGCAGTAAGACTTCAAGCTAATATACCTCTCATATACTGGGGCTACTGTATTAAGGCTGCTGTATATATGATCAATAGACTGCCCTCTACCATCCTCAATAATATATCTCCATATGAAAAACTCTATAACAAGCAACATTCTATTTCTCATTTTAGAGTGCTAGGGTGTTTGTGTCATGTGAAAGTTGTGCATGGACAAGACAAGCTAATGTCTAGGAGTAGACAAGCTGTGCACATGGGTTATTCAGAAACAAAGAAAGGTTACATATTACTTGATCTTACTAATAAAAGCTTCTTTGTGCACAGGGAAGTTCTATTCAGAGAAAATATATTTCCTTTCAAAGCTACTCAGCAGAATCAGCCACAGTTGTTTCCTCACATATCTCAAGAAGTGGTTGAAGATCCTCCAAGTCTTACTGAAAATCCTGCTCTAACAAGTTCATATACTTCAATGGACTCTCAGGCCAATAAGGACAGCTCAAACATTCCAACTTCTGTGGGTACTACCACTAGCAGGTCTCAAAATGAGCCTGTGAGAAGGTCATGCAGAGGCAAACAACCTCCTGCATGGATGAAGGACTTTGTATCCTTAAGTATAAATGATAATGTGCCTTATGCATTGTCAAACTTCATATCATATGAACTGATATCTCCTAAGTATCAGTGTTACTTATCTCAATTTTCTAACATTGTTGAACCAACCATGTATGCAGAGGCAGTGAAAGATCCTAGGTGGGTAAAAGCAATGAAGGATGAGATTATAGCTCTTGAAAGTAACAACACATGGACAATAGTACCACTACCAGAAGGAAAGAAACCAATTGGCTGCAAATGGATATATAAGGTTAAATACAAGTCAAATGGAGAAGTAGAGAGATTCAAGGCAAGACTTGTAGCAAAAGGATACAGCCAGAAAGAGGGCATAGACTATCAGGAAACATTCAGTCCTGTAGTTAAGATGGTAACTCTAAGAACAGTGTTGGCTATTGCATCTTCAAGACATTGGCATATACATCAAATGGATGTATTCAATGCATTCTTACAGGGTGATCTGGATGATGAGATCTACATGACTCTCCCTCAAGGATTTCAGAGTCAGGGGGAGAACAGTGTATGCAAACTCTCAAAATCCTTGTATGGCCTGAAACAGGCTCCAAGGCAGTGGAATGCCAAACTGTCCAAGGCATTGATAAGCTTTGGGTTCAGGCAGAGTCAGTTTGATCACTCCTTATACATCAAGAAAACAAATGAAGGAGTAGTCTTTATATTGGTATATGTAGATGATATTCTGGTCACTGGTGATCACTTGGATCAGATCCTAACAACCAAGACACTACTCCACAAAGCCTTCAAGATTAAGGACTTGGGAGAACTGAGATATTTCCTAGGTATTGAGTTTGCAAGAGCTCAACATGGTATTGTTATGCATCAGAGGAAATATGCCTTAGAACTTATATCTAAAACTGGACTTAGTGCTGCAAAACCAGCTTCTACTCCTATGGATACCACTACAAAATTGACTACCACTAAGTATGATCAACATTTCAAAGAGGTCACAAACACCAGTGAAGAAACACTAGCTGATCAAGGGGCCTATCAGAGACTTATAGGAAAATTGTTGTATCTCACAGTCACTAGACCTGATATAGCCTATAGTGTGCAAACACTCAGCCAATTCCTACAGAAACCAAAGCAGTCACACATGAATGCAGCACTCAGAATAGTCAAATACATAAAAGGAAAACCAGGACAAGGTGTACTACTATCTAGCAACAAGAAGGATATACTAACAGCTTATTGTGATGCAGATTGGGCTGCTTGTGCATTCTCCAGAAAGTCAGTCACAGGGTTCAACATCAAACTTGGGGATTCATTGATCTCTTGGAAGTCTAAGAAGCAATCTACTGTTTCTAGAAGCTCAGCTGAATCAGAATACAGGAGCTTGGCCTCTACAGTAGCTGAACTAACATGGATTATGGGATTAATTACAGATCTTGGAGTGCAAGTACAATTGCCAGTGACTATATTCAGTGACAGTAAAGCAGCTATTCAAATGGCTGCAAATCCAGTCTATCATGAGAGAACCAAACATATAGAGATAGACTGTCATTTCATAATAGAAAAGATTCAACAAGGTCTTATAAAGACACAATACATATCTACACATGATCAGCCTGCTGACATCCTAACCAAGAGCCTAAACAAGGTCCAACATGAATATTTGATATCCAAACTTGGACTGATTAATCTGTTTTCAGTACCAAGTTTGAGGGGGAGTGTTGAGGCAGTAAAAGGAAAGATCAAGGACTAAAGAGTTAGTTATGTTAGTTAACAAGTTAGTTAGTTAGTTATAACTGACTTCCAATATAGAAATGTACATTCTACTTCTATATAAGTAGAATATCATCTCATAATCTTCAGTTTTTGAAGTGAATAAAAAAGATCTTACTTCTTCTTTCTGATCTGTTCTTCTTCTTCTCTGATCTACTTCTCTGTTCTTCTTCTACTCTCTGTTTCAGCTTCTCTTCATTACTCAATTCATCACACCTACCTATCAGCTTTTACAGTAAGCCTCCAATTTTGCAAAAGACAGTTAAGAAATGTCGGAACTGGTCCCTCTACTAGGTCCCATGGTTTGTTAACTCATCAAAACCTACAACAATAACACATACGAACACACAGGCATACATGTGCACTTGAAATGTTTTAAGAAGCACATGTTAGGTATCTTCATATTAGTACTCGTACTATTGCTCCTGTTGTATCTTATCCTTCGATTTTTATTACTATCTATTGATTCCTTGTACCTCGATTATCGCATTTTTTTGTTTTAGCGTCCATTCTATTAGTACTTCCATTACTTCCTTTTTTGGATTTCTCTGGACTTTTTTTTTTGAGCCAATGGTCTAGTGGAACCAATCTTTCTGCCTCTGACCCTACTTTGTGAAACTATATAGTGCAATGTGCATGTTGTTACTGTTGTTATGCTAGGTACATTCACAAAGCTCGAAATGGTGAAAAAAAAATAAATGAAAATGATTGAATTTTCACATTTTTATGCTTTTCACATTGATCTTAGAGATGGTCTTTGATACTTTGCTCTTTTGACATGTTTGTAGTCCAATATTTGCTGAGATAGTTCCTGAGAGAGCTCGAACGAGCATTTATGCTCTGGATCGATCTTTCGAAACCATGTTAGCATCATTTGGTCCTCTACTAGTTGGTACTTTAGCTCAACAAGTTTTTGGTTATAAGCCAATCCCTGAGGGATCTTCAACCTCAGGGGAAACTGAAACAGATAGACATAATGCTGCCTCACTTGCCAAAGCAATGTACACTGCAATAGGCCTTCCAATGATCATTTGTTGCTCCATCTATTCCTTCCTCTATTGCACATATCCACAAGATAGAGATCGCGTCTGGTTGCAACAGATCGATGAAACGTTCAATTTTCCAGATGAAGAACAACAGCCCTTACTCGAGCACGACGAGGACAGACTTCATTCAACAAATTAGTTGAAATCCATAGGATCTAACAAGGACAAACTCAATTTCTTGCTCTTCTCTTTTCAAATGGAATATGTAAGGATTATGTCAATTTGTCTAATTTTATCTTAGGATAGTGTTTGTAACAACTAATTAAGAGTAAAAATATCTCAAAGATTATGGCTCTTAATGATGAACTAGCTAGCTTGATTAGAGAAAACTTTAAAGGTTTACTTGGTGTAAGAACCAAAATTTGTATAATCAACAATAATATTCAGTATAGTCCCATAAATGAGATCTGATATACGTAAACCTTATCATGGATAAGATATATGTAAATCTTATTCCTCACATAACAATAGAATTATTATACTCCACCTCCATTCTCTACACATCTTTTTCGCATCGAATATATATTTACACCAAATTACTTAAATTTACTATAATTAATAATTTAATGAGGTGAAAATCTATGTCAATTAGCCATGATTAAGTATTAAAAAGTATGTGTGATACAGGCAAAAAAAATTTCCTTCAAAAAGTCAACAACTACACCTACATTAATATGAGTTATATCTATAATTTTCAACCCCTTTACAAAATTTCAAGATTTTTAAATTTTCTTTTTTCAAAAACTACAAAACTACTTCAATAACCCTACTTTTTTGGATTAATGAATTTATAAACTTTAGTGATTGGTCATTAAGGAAGAAAGATAAGCTTTACCTAACCTAAACCTAATTACATAATAAATATATTAAAATGAACCAAATTCTACATATTAGGTGCTATTGTCACCTAGGGGCTGGCCCGGCCCGGCCCGGCCCCGCCCGTTCCGAAAAAGAAGGAAAAATAAAAAACATAGAAGAAATTTATATGCGCATTTGATGTATACATCGAATTTATAAATATTTGATATGTAATTTTTACATATGTCACTTAATCATAAGGTTAAGTAGATTAAATTCTAACCTTGATTTCTTTTTAATCATGATGAAATTAATAAGACTCGATATAAATATTGAATATGATGAGATGCTTTTTATTTAGTCATTTCTATATTTTCCTACTCAATTTTTACTTATCACATCCTTTAAAATAGTTAAATATCTTTAAATTTTCAAGTTTTAGTCAAATAAATAACTTATCAGATAACCACATAATACTGGTTACTTGAAGTACTAATACCTTCTTCGAGTGAAAATAAGAACTATGTACCCATGTTCTTTGAAATTTCAAAAGAATTTTTCCATGTTAAGTCTTTTTATAATTAATTAAAGATTTCTTGATTTTTCCTAAAAATCAAATGGCAAATCTATATTCGTTTTAATATTCTGCCAAAAGTTGAAAAAACTATTGAGACTTAAAATATTCTCGAAATATATTCAACAATTTTTCTTTTACTTATCTTTATTTTCAACTCTCAATAAAACACATATTGACTAGTAACTATTGTAAGCTTCAAGGTATTCCTAGTGATTTTGAGTAGCAAGCTACAATGCAAATAGTTTTATGATTTTATTTAAATTTTTAGTATTGAATATATAGTAAATCTTAATAAACTCTATTTTTAAATCATGTCTTGATTAGTTTTTTTTTTCCTTATGTGATTCAACTTTTTATGAAATAGTGGAGAATTTCATTGTCTTTGAAGTTTTTGATTCATCACTTTTTAAATAGTAAAAATAATTAGAAATTTTTGTTAAAATCCTCTAAAATTATGTATGGTATAATGTTCTAATTTTTACTTTGTCAC
Organism: Solanum rostratum; assembly: GCA_029948455.1. Lineage (NCBI taxonomy): Eukaryota > Viridiplantae > Streptophyta > Magnoliopsida > Solanales > Solanaceae > Solanum > Solanum rostratum. The sequence goes on along the minus strand of CM057051.1, from coordinate 66,130,171 downwards.
TCTTAAATGATGTATTGAAAAAATAATATAAAAAATTAACTGAATAACATCTCTATTAAAAATATTGAATACTGAGAATTATTTTTCCTTTTTATTAATCAACCCACCCCCCAAAATGATTCATTTCTATATTTATTAATAATTTAATTTTAAAATATTTATTTTATTTTTAATAAAAAAAAATTACCACAGAAATATCCTTAACTTCTTTTAAATTACAAGGTTTAAAAACTATTTCTTTCTCTAAAAATTTTGTGTAAAATTAAATTACAACATATAAGTTAAAATTAAAAAAAATATATTTATAACAACTAATGTGAAACCTCCATAAGTCTATGTATCTACTGTCATTTGCTGAGACAATTCTATATTTATTTTTCTTAATTAGGATCTTGCTTACACATGACTCTATTAATCTTCACTAATTTTTCTTGCTTCCTTAAAAAGCTACCAAAATTAAGTATTAGTATCCTCTTCGTCTTATTTTATGTGATTAAAATTTTAAATATTTTAAATCATTAATTATATTTATTAACTTATATTATATTTAAAGTTTTAAATTTTATAAAACTGTACTTAAATTTATAACTAAAATTAAATAGTTGACACTCGACAAACAGTAGATAAAAAGAACCCCAATTTTGGGCAGTCAGGTGTAAATGTCACTCCCTTGTTCACTTTTAATAATCGAAAAAAATTTAATTTAATTTTTATTCGTCAATTTTATAATCAAGATAGAATAATTTTTTTCTGTTATATTCTTAATTTATTGTCATTGAATCAATGAATTCAAAAGATATAGTGAGTGAATCCTACCAATTAATAGGGATAAAATGATAAATTTATTATATTAATAATTTTTTTTAATAATTATATCAATTTAAAATTTGATAATTAAAAGTGAACGAACAGAGTAATATTTAACCGACAAAAAAAACAATGAAAAGAAAATCTATTTGAAAACTACCTAAAATCTTGTAGGTCCTTGTGTATCCTCATCATCTAATATTCAACGCTTTTTGGGAAACTTCATTTGGTCCCCCATATACACGAAGTTTTAATTAATTAATTAATTACAGTAATTAATTTCCTCCAATTTTGGGCAGTAAACTTGTCTCCCCGTATAAATGTCATAATTTTATCACAAAAATTTATCCTTTCATTTTTATTTATTATTATTATTATTATGTGATTTGATATATTCATTAAGAAAATAATTATTGATATGAATATTTTATTATATTATTTTTGTCAATTGATATTTACTATTAAATCTTAAAAAAATAACTTAAAAAAAGTTTTAGATGTAAAACATGAAAAAAAAATCATGATTTTTTCTAAATATGCCAAAAAGTGTCAAGTAAAAATAAAAATATATTTTAAAAATAAATGGTAAATAAAAGTGAACAAAGGAATATATTCAATAAATCTCTAATATGAATGATTTTAGCTCGTCCATGGCAAATCTTTAAAGTCAAAACTCAAATATTAAAAGTATTGTTTATATTATCTATGATATAAGCAGAATCAAAACTGTTTCTTGTAAATAACTCATTTTATCAAATTTGTCGATAAATTTTATTTAAATATTATGACATGTTATGATAGCACATGATAAAATGTCCTCCATCTTAAGTGCTTTCGACTCAATTATTTTAAAAAAATTGCACATGTTTCTAAATACTCATGATGGAAATAAGTCAACTATATTAACTTATGATACATCTTTTAGAATGATACATCTTTTAGAATGACACATCAATCTCATGAAAACACGCATAAAATTCGAATTAAAAAATCTAATAAGAACATTTTGAAATTCTCCAAATTCCAAACTGATCATGAAGAACATGAGATCGGATAGATTGACTCTTGTGTTAGTGAATATTGCAGGTATAATGGAGAAAGCTGATGAATCTTTGTTACCTGGTGTTTATAAAGAAGTTGGCAAAGACTTGCACATTGATCCAACTGGTCTTGGCTCTCTTACTCTGTTTCGATCGTTAGTTCAATGTGTTTGTTATCCATTAGCTGCGTATCTCTCCGCTCGTTACAACAGAGCTCATGTCATTGCTCTTGGTGCTTTTCTTTGGTCTGCTGCTACTTTTCTTGTTGCCATCTCTTCCACCATCACTCAGGTCATTGCTATCAATAGCTTTTCTTAGACCTTATTTTTGCATTTGGAAATCCATTAAATATGAATAAAATATTTAATTGTAACTAAGACAAAGTATGGATTAGATAGAAACTGCAGAACTCGTAAACTTCAAATCTTGCCTATCCCTTTGCAGATGATTGTGATCTTCTCTTCTAATTTGATGACAAGTGCATTTTGTTTCCATTGTAGTTGGCCTTTTATCATAGTTCTTGAATTTAGGCTGCAAGATTTGTTTTAACACCTCATGTATGTTGTTTAACAGATAGCAATTTCCAGAGGATTGAATGGAATAGGACTTGCAATAGTCATACCAGCAATCCAATCTCTAGTTGCTGACTCAACTAATGAAACTAACCGTGGTACTGCTTTCGGATGGTTAACACTAACATCATGTTTTGGCTCAATCCTTGGTGGGCTTATGTCTGTGCTGATAGCGGAAACCTCATTCATGGGGATCCCTGGCTGGAGAATCTCTTTCCATCTGGTTGGTTTTGTAAGTGTTCTTGTTGGTTTTTTAGTCCGTCTCTTTGCCAACGATCCCCGATATCCTGGAAGTAAGACTGACAAAGAGAAGGATCTACTTCAACTAAAACCATTTCAAGAAGAAGTTAGTGAACTGCTAAAAGAAGCGCAAGCAGTTATCAAAGTGCCTTCCTTTCAAATACTTATCGCCCAAGGGGTTTCCGGGATGTTCCCCTGGTCAGCATTGTCATTTGCCACAATGTGGTTGGAGCTTATCGGATTCTCTCACAAGAAAACAGCACTTCTCTGGACTTTGTTTCGAGTTGCTGAGTCGCTTGGTGCGTTGTTCGGAGGATTCATGGGGATGTATTGGCTAAGTGCTTACCTAATTCTGGTAGGATTATACTCTCTCAAATTAGCACTGGATCAGCAATTCCTTTAGCTGCAATTCTGCTTCTGCTATTGCCTAATGATCCTAAAACAGCTACAATGCACGGTTTAGTCTTGTTCCTCATGGGATCAACTATATCATGGTGTAGTTCAGCAACAAACAAGTACGTCTTTTCTCATCCGATATATCACTTGTTAGAATACTTTGCAGATTTGTTTTCATGATCATTTTCCTCTTTCATCTCTCGTTCTATTACTCCATTTTAATTTGCTTATCTGATTTTAACAAATCGAAATGGAGTAAGTATATGTTGTACATATTGTGAAGTTAATTTGAATAGTTCACCAAAACTATGTAACTCTTGACATGTTTGTAGTCCAATATTTGCTGAGATAGTTCCTGAGAGAGCTCGAACAAGCATTTATGCTCTGGATCGATCTTTTGAGACCGTAATGTCATCATTTGCTCCTCTGGTGGTCGGTATTTTAGCTCAACAAGTTTTTGGTTATAAACCAATCCCAGAGGGATCAACAGGCTCACAAGAAATTGAAACGGATAGACAAAATGCTGCATCACTTGCCAAGGCATTGTACGCTGCAATAGGCATTCCAATGGTCATTTCTTGCTCTATCTATTCCTTCCTCTATTGCACATATCCACAAGATAGGGATCGTGTCCGGTTGCAGCTAGTTGAAGAAACAGGAAATTCTCAATCTGAAGGACAACAGCCCTTTCTTGAGAATGATGAACACAGATCTCTTTTAGTAATTAGTTGAAATTCTCCGGCAGAATTTTAGGCTGTTGTTTGTGTTATTGCAGTATGATCGTTTTTATACAGTAATTCTGGATAGGAATACATTTGATTTCTTCTACTGGATGATGTAAAGTTGTATTTGCTTATTATGTCAATATTTGTAATATATGATAGTCATATAGTAACTTGTGCATTGATCTTAGAGATAGTCTTTGATACTTTGCTTTTTTGACATGTTTGTAGTCCAATATTTGCCGAGATAGTTCCTGAGAGAGCTCAAACAAGCCTTTATGCTCTGGATTGATCTTTTCAGACCATTTTAGCATCATTTGCTCCTCTGGTGGTCTGTACTTAAGCTCAAAAAGTTTTTGGTTATAAGCCAATCCCTGAGGGATCTTTAAGCTCAAGGGAAACTGAAACAGATAGACAAAATGCTGTCTCACTTGCCAAAGCAATGTACACTGCAATAGGCATTCCAATGATCATTTGTTTCTCCATCAATTCCTTCCTCTATTACACATATCCACAAGATAAGCATTGTGTTTGGTTGTAACTGTGAGAAATATTGGAGAAAAATATTATTGAACTGTTGTATCTACATTATTACATTAAGACCCTATTTATAGATACTACAACTTAATCCAAGTCCAACTAGGACACAACATATTACTCCTATTCCAATTCTAAATAGAACTATATATTTCTATTTCTATTCCAACACTCTCCCTCAAGGTGGTGCATACAAATTATAAACACCTAGCTTGTTACAGATATAATTAATACGAGTACCAGTGAGAAACTTGGTGAAGATATCTGCAAGCTCATCACTTGACTTCACAAACTTTGTAACAATGTCTCTTGAGAATATCTTTTCTCTGACAAAGAGACAATCAATCTCAATGTGCTTGGTCCTTTCATGAAATACTGGATTTGATGCGATATGAAGGGCCGCTTGATTATCACACACAAGTTCCATCTGATCAACATCGCCAAATTTTAGCTCCCTCAATAATTGTTTGACCCAAATAAGCTCCCAAGCTGCTGCAGCCATTGCTCGATATTCTTCCTCTGCACTCGACCGAGCAACCACATTTTGTTTCTTGCTCTTCCATACACCAAATTACTACCTACTATTACATAATATCCAGATGTAGACCGCCTATCAGAAGGTGATCCTGCCCAATCGGCATCTGTATATCCCGTGATATGCTCATAGCCTCGATCTTTGAAGAGTAGTCCTTTTTCGGGCGTTGACTTTATATATCGTAGAATACGAACAACTGCGTACCAGTGACTACCACAAGGGAAAGTAATAAACTCACTTACAATGCTCTCAGGAAATGAAATGTCAGGTCTAGTCATTATGAGATAATTCAACTTTCCCACCAGTCGTCTATACCTTTCAGGATTACTGAGTGGCTCCCCCCTGTCCTGGAAGCAGTTTAACATTTGGGTCCATAGGAGTGTCAACGGGTCTACATCCCATCATCCTTGTCTCCTCAAGAATGTCTAAGGCATACTTGCATTGAGAAATAACAATACCTGATCCAGACTGAGCAACTAGGAAATACTTTAATCTGCCAAGGTCTTTAGTCTGAAAATGCTTAAAGAGATGTTGCTTCAAACTAGTGATACTATTTTTATCATTGCAGTGATAACAATATCATCAACATAAACAACCAAATAGATACATAAATTTGGTGCGGAATGCCGATAAAATATAGAGTGATCAACCCCACTACGAGTCATACCGAACTCCTGAATTATTGTGCTAAACTTTCCAAACCACGCTCGAGGAGATTGTTTCAGACCATAAAGTGACTTGCGCAATCAGCATACAAGTCTACTAGACTTCCCTGAGCAACAAAACCAGGTGGTTGCTTCATATAGACTTCGTCCGCAAGATCACCATGTAGAAAAGCATTCTTAACATCCAATTGATGAAGAGGCCAATGACAAACAACGTCCATAGATAGAAGAATATGAACAGATGCCATTTTAGCCACGGGGCAAACATATTAGTAAAATCTAGCCCAAATCTCTGAGTATATCCTTTGGCAACAAGACGAGCCTTAAGTCGATCAACCTGACCATCAGGACCAACTTTTACTGCATAAACCCAACGGCGACCAATGGTGGATTTAGCTGCGGGAAGGGGGACAAGTTCTCAAGTACCACTCGTATGTAAAACAAACATCTCATCAATCATAGCCTGCCTCCATCCCGAATGAGAAAGTGCTTCATCTGTAGTCTTAGGAATGAAAATAGAGGACAAAGACGATACAAAAGCATAGTAGGATGATGTGAGACGATGATAACTCAAGAAAGTATAATGTGGGTTAGCATTTCAAGTGGACCGTATACCTTTTTGAAGTGCAACAAAATCTTAACTATAGCTATAAATTATAATTTTTTCAAACTATAATTGTATAATGCAAATACATATCATATATTTGCCTAATTATATTATTAGGCCCAAATTCCTTCTTATCGAGTCTGTCTCATCTTACTAGCTTATTCCTTAAGAAACTTCACAAATTTATTTACACTTTAAAAAAAATTAATCGTGAAAATAAAATTTTAGTTGATTCTATCTTGATCTTGTTAATTGATAAATAATTTAAAATAATTATCTTTTTTATATCAATTTATAAGACTCATTTTTCTCAAAAAAATGAATATATTAAAACGAACTATTTATTTTTCTTAATTAGGATCTTGCTTACACATTACTCTATTACCGTCACGTAAACACTAATCTTCACTAATTCTTCTTGCTTACTTAAAAAGCTACCAAAATTAAGTATAAGTATCCTCTCCGTTTTATTTTATGTGCAAATATTAATATTTAAAACTTTAAATATTTTGAATAGTTAGTTATATTATTAATTTATAATATATTTTATAGTTTTAAATATTACAAAATTATACTTAAATTTTTAACTAAAATTAAATAGTTGACATTTGACAGGGAGTAAATAAAAAAAAACCCAATAATAATTGGAAAAAAAATCTATTTGAAAAAACTACCTAAAATCTTGTAGGTCCTTGTGTATCCTCATCTTCTAATATTCAACGCTTTTTTGGAAACTTCATTTGGTCCCACATATGCATGAAGTTTTAATTAATTAATTAATTACAGTAATTAATTTCCCCCAATTTTGGGCAGTGAACCTGTCTCCCGGAATAAATGTCATAATTTTTTCATAAAAAATTATTACTATCTCCGTTTATTTTTACTTATTATTATATAATTTAAAACAATTATTGGTATAGATATTTTATCATATCATCTTCATTAATTAATGTTTACTACTATACAACAACAACAACATATCCAGTGGAATCCCACGAGTGGAGTCTGGGAGGGTAGAATGTACGCAGACCTTAACACTACCTCATAGCGGTAGAGAGGTTGTTTCCTGGGAACCCTCGTCACAAAAACCCATGAGCAGAATAAGCTAGATATGATAAACAGGAAAGAACGAGAAAGATAAAGTGCACAGGAAGAGCAATTGATAACGAAACGCACATGATAATAAGTAACTACGGGACAATTATCATATAAAAGGCAGATAAATAATATATAAAAGGCATACAATTAACAACTCCTTCCTATCTAACCTATTAGCCTGCTACTCTAATTCGTGATCTCTACTCCTTCCTATTGTCCTCGGTGAGATCAAGTTTCGTCATATCTTGTCTAATCACTCCCCCCAATACTTCTTTGGTCTACCTCTACCCCTCTGTGTAACTCCCAAATCTAACCTCTCACACCTCCTAACAGGGGCATCGGTATTCCTTCTCTGCACACGTAATGTTTGCTACTATGTGTTTGGAAAATAATTTGCAGCATTCTAGATGTCAAACATGCAAAAAAACAATTTTTCTTAATATGTCAAAGATGACAAATAAAAATAAACAAAAAGAATATATTAAAAAAAATCTTTAACATGAATGATTTTAGCACGTTCACGACAAATCTTCAAAGTCAAAACTCAAATATCAAAAGTATTGTTTATATTATCCATGATATAAGTAGAATCTAAAGTATAAGATCATTCAACTCCAACTAAACAACTCATTATGTCAATAATTTTTTAAATTTATCAATAAATTTCATTTAGATATTGCGACTTATTTATGATACAACAGGAAAAAATATCCTCCATATTAAGCATTTTAGACTCAATTCACATGTTTCTAAGTACTCATTATGCAAATAACAACTATTAACATGACATATCAATCTCATGAAAACACACATAAAAATTTGAACTAGAAATATCTAATAAGAATATTTTATCTGGTGATCAGATTTATTAACTTAATATGCTATAAACTCTCACCTTTACATGTCCCTTGAAGGAAAATATCAAGATTAATAATAAAAGGACTTTACACATGTTTATACTTTCAAAAAGGAATTAAATTTTAAGGGTAAAATTAAAAATAACATAGAGAATTTTATGTCTGGTCCCTTCTATCAGACCAATGGAGGATAGAAAGTAAATAACATAAAAATTTTACGTGGAAAACTCCTTACTCAATAGAATAACAATCACGATCTAATGCACAGTATTAAAATTCCTTACTCATGGAGTAACAATCACGACCCGATGCACATGATTTAAGCACGATTCCACTACCTTCAAGGAGGGAAAAGATTACAATCTCTTGCAATTTACGTATTAACCCTTAATCCCTTTCCCCTAACAAGAATAATTAAACTTTCTCCAACTAAGCTACTCACCAAACCAATCTAACTCAGATCAGTTTAGACTTCACTCGCCCATGCTTGCTAACCCTAGCAACAAATCAGGTATAACAAAGAAAAATCACTCTAAAGTCAAATGACTAGGTTTCGTTATAGATCAGGACCTTGTTTACATTAAAGCACGTAGAAAATACACCTAGAAATATCTATAACTTGTTTAGATTACAAAATTTTAAAAATATTTCTTTTCTTAAATTCTGTATTAAATTAAATTGCAACATATAAATTAAGGTTAAATAAAGTATTTATAACAACTTATATGTCTATTTTCTGACATAATTCTACATCTATTTTTCTTAATTAAGATCTTGCGTACACATAATCTATTACCATCATGTAAAGGCTAATCTTCATTAATTCTTCTTGCTTCCCTCAAAAGCCAACAAAATAAAGTATTAGTTTCCCCGTTTTTTTTATTTGTTCATCATATTATTTTAAGATAATTAATATTCTTTCCATTTCATTTTATGTGACACCTTTTGATTTGACACGATGTTTAAGGAAAGAGGGAAAACTTTTGAAATTCGTGGTCTAAAATTATTTTTAGATATTTGTGCGGCTGAGAATCATTTCATTAAGGGTAAAAAGAGAATTTTGAAGATAAATTGCAGTAAAAAGGGGTGCTACATAAATGGGACAAGAGAGTAATATTTATTTTATTTATTATTTTATGTCTATTTTATCTTGTTATTAAATAGTATTCATTTTTCAATGTTTAGATGACTTATATTTAATAAGAGAAAACTATTAAAAACACCTCTGAATTAGGCACAGGCTATTAATTTTATTTTCGAACTATTGATAGAATTAAAACACCTGACCTCTCTGCTTGACTAACTTAACTAAAACACCATTTAACTTGGCAAGAATTTAAGGATGTATCTCACTCTTGTTATAAGATCAGGGGTGTATTTAAGTTCAATTAGTCAAGTAAAAGGGTGTTTTTAACACTATCAATATATCGGGAATGAAACTAATAATTCGTGTCAAGTTTATGGGTATTTTTAACACTTTTTTCATTTAATAAAGATGATTTAATGAAATTACTTCCTATCATTTACACTTCTGAATTCTTATGTTAAATTAATAGTGAATAAATATTATCGAACAAAAAAAAGTAATATCCTCTCCATTTTATTTTATGTGAAAATATTAATAGTTAAAGATTTAAATATTTTGTAGTTTTAAATTTTACAACAAGAAAATCTATTTGATAATTACCTAAAATCTTCTAGGTCCTCCTGTATTATCATTGTCTAATATTCAACCCTTTTTGGGAAACCTAATTTGGTCCCACATATTCTTTTTACTTACTTAATTAATTAATTTCCCCCAATTTGGGGCACTGAACTTGTTTGCCCCTAATTAATTATAAATGTCATAATTTTATCACAACAAATTATTATTCTTTAGTTGGTATTTTGTGTTTGACATATTTATTAAAAAAATAATTATTAAATATAAATATTTTATTAAAATATTATTTTTGTTAATTGGTGTTTATTGCTATGTCAAAAATGACAAATAAAAGTAAAAATTTATTTTAAAAATAAATTAAAAAATAGAAGTGAATGAAAAAAAATATATATTTAATAATTCTTTGAAATGAATGAGTTTAGCTCGTCCATGAGCAAATGACAAATCTGCCAAGTCAAAACTCAAATATTAAAAGTGTTGTATCATAAAAATGTAAAATCATTCATCTCCGAAGACTAGAGCTTCGTAACATGTTGACGAAGGCCCCTGAAAAGAGTGTTCGATCAGTAAAAGAGATGACTTTATCTTACCAGAAAAAGAATAATCTCGCTCTCTAGCCGATTAATCTCGTTGATCATATAGTTGGGAGAGAATGTGTCACATTAAATGTGAACAAACTCTTTTCTTGTCAATAACTCATTTTTATCAATAATAGACATGGTGACATGTTATGGTAGCATATGACACTCTAAGTACTTATTGTGCAGATAAGTCAACTATATTATTTATGACTCATCTTTTAGTTATACACATCAATCATAAAAACATACATAATTATTTTTTCATAATTCGAGTTATAAAAATATCTAATATCGCATGATTAGGTTTAACAACTTATGCAGTAAACTTTCATTTTTACATGTCCCTTAAAGAAAAAAGGACATTTTTATATCTATTAATATCAAGATCAATAATAAAAGAAAGTTTTAACGTTAAAATAAGAAAAAACTAATCAATTTTTTGCATGTTTAATAATGTGGACAAATAATATGAGACGGCGGAAGTTCTAAATTAAAAAAAGTCCCAAGAGTGTCAATATATTCCTCCTATTTTTCAGTTAGCTCTAAAACAGAGAAACAGAGTTAATTAGTCAACATCCTCTAGCTACATTTTAGAAATCAAAATCCAAATTCCAAATTGATCATGAAGAACATGAGATCAGATAGATTGACTCTTGTATTAGTGAATATTGCAGGTATAATGGAGAAAGCTGATGAATCTTTATTACCTGGTGTTTATAAAGAAGTTGGCAAAGACTTGCACATTGATCCAACTGGTCTTGGCTCTCTTACTCTGTTTCGATCGTTAGTTCAATGTGTTTGTTATCCATTAGCTGCGTATCTCTCCGCTCGTTACAACAGAGCTCATGTCATTGCTCTTGGTGCTTTTCTTTGGTCTGCTGCTACTTTTCTTGTTGCCATCTCTTCCACCTTCACTGAGGTTATTTCTATCTTTTTGTATGCTTCGATTTTCTTTCTATCGATCATATTGTTGTTACTGTTTTCGTATATGTTGTGTTTATGTTTGTCTTGAGGCAGAGTCTATCAACAATAATCTCTCTAATGTATATATGCGAACTCTGTCTGAACTTCACTTGTAGTATTATACTGGATGTGTTGTTCAGTTCTGAATTATGCTCCCTCTGTCCCATTTTTGGTATGACATCTTTTTCTTTTTGGTTCGTTTCCTCCAAAGAAAATTTTCTTTACTTTAATTGAAAATAATTTAACTTTAAAATCCTCTTTTTACTCTTGTTAAAATGATTCTCAGTCACATAAACATCTAACAATTAGTTATATACTACAAGTTTCAAATATCTTTTTTTTTTCCTTGAACACTCTACCAAGACAAAAAGTGTCACATAAATGGAACGGAGGAAGCAGCTCTTTTTGGTTGCGGGGTTTTAAATAACACTAGATGAATTTTTTGCTACAAATAGAAAATTTCGGTCAAAGTCATTAATAATTATCGGATGAATCAGCCAAAAGATAATTTTTAAACAGTGTGATATTGTTTTCTTTTGATCAAGCTTATTTTAATTTTCCCTAAAAGATAGAGTATTCAATACCTTATAAGTAGCTTGCTTTTCTTTTCAGCTTCTAATGGGGTATGTTAATTATGTCTTCACTTTTCTTGTATATATTAGAAAACTCATAATCTGTATTGGTTTAGATGATCTTTGTCCTAATAGATTTGAGAAAGAAATATATTGTCCTTCCAAAATTGGAAGAACCTTTTACTTATAGATTTGGACTATTTATGATCTATATATTAGGGGATATCGTTAGGAGTTCTAAATCATTAAAAAATAACTACGAAATAGTCCTATTCGCTTGAAAGTATTGTCCACTTTTTTTTTGGTTAATAGTGTAAAACTCTCTTTGCTTTTACTTGGACATTAGACCTAGCCAAACCTCATTAAGTCGTCGTTTTATTTTTCTTTTCTATTTTTTTTTATTGAGTGCTAGTTAATCCATAATATTTTTCGCAACATCGTGCTTTTTAAAAAATAAATAAAAAACAAATTACCACTAGACATAGCGTCTAGCTGCCTTTTATTAAAAATAAAAAAATATCAATGGAAACAAGTACAATAAGAGGGAATAAGTTTTACATTACAAATCCTAATGAGATAACTGACCTCTGCTAATAAGCATGAAGAAAAATAAAAGCTAGAGAGAACTAGGTATTTTGTGATCATCACAGAGTTTGTAATATATTCTATGATGATATTACAAATGAGGATGCTTAAATAATGTAAAAATATAACAACCAAAAAGAAGATTGAGTTATCGACTATACTTTCTTTTACAATTGCATGAACTAAAAAAAATTGACTACCCATCTAAAGTAACTTGAAGTATTTTCTTCTTGTCTTCTTCTTCAAATCTATCCAATAACACTTGATAATTCATCACTTATTTATGGATTTATTGGATCTTGTTGAACCTATTGATATAGCCATATGATTCTGCTTTGTTAGTCGCATCGGTAGATGCCTTGGAACCAATTCCTTAAACACTATACCACCCAAACTATATTCCCTTTCACGTGTCTTTTTTTTCTTTTGTTGCTTCCACTTCGATATATCCCCTTCCCTGGCCATTCTATCAAAGCATGTGTCCAACATATTATCTTCCTCATCTTTCATGAAAAAAAATCATCAATTGTATAAATATTAGTTGGACTACATCTTGACACTAGAGCCCTTGACTCATTCTTCGATCTTTGCAGTCACACTTTTAGGCACAAATACTTGAGCTTCTGGACTTAATTTGCGATTCAAAGTGGTGAAACCTGTTTTTCTTTCACCAACTCGTTGTCATCCTCTGTGGACATTAGTAACTTTCCAAATTCACCAAGCAACTCCAAATGTTGGAAAGTGACCTCATGACCCATGGTGTTCAATGTGACCATGAGTGACTTGATCGGTGGATTGAATTTGAATAGCATGGCGTTTTGATTTTTATTAAATAATTTTAGCTACTTTAGGATTAGAAGTATATAATGTTGGAGCCATAATATTACCATCTTTTCCAATAGCCTTCAATAAAGCATCAAAGCTATTTGGACGTAGTAGGCCTCTTAAGGCATTACCAATATCTTGCCTCTTCTCACTGTCCTAAAAATTTTCAATCACACCCTTTCCACTACCTGGAGAACTAGCCGAGGAAAAGGTCCGACTACTAGTTGAATTTTTTAGTACAATCAAAGTCCAATTTTTAGTTGCATTCTCATTTTCAACTTGCAAAACACGCTGCCCAAAATTTTTGTCGTCTTCAACATCAGTTATATCAATTAGTTTTTGTCCTAGATCAACACATGATGCATCTACTCCAACTCTTGATGTTTCCCCTGTGTTTTTAGTTGCATTAGAACTCAAATTCAGCCTGAATTCTCTTGGTTGCACCTCATTAGTAGCAGCCTGCGGGTTATTGAAAACGCCTGTATCAACATCCATTATGTTTGCACAATTTTGCTTAGAAGAGGCAGCAACCAATGGTTGATCTAAAGCAATAGCTTTACTTTGATCAACCCTTCTTTTCTCATTTAATATTTCCCTCGCATCACCATGATATTTTTCAGTATTACTAGTACTTTAAAAGCAGCTTTATTTGGTATAATCAATTTGTTGGTTATGTTGGGTTTTTTTCGAGATCAAATGACAATTATGTTCATCATGGCCTTGGTGCTTAAAATGGACCATGTAAATACCATGATCTTTGCAAATAAATTAGGAGATAAATGGGGTAAGGAAATCCATATCACTGCTAAAGTTGTTTCCTCTTTAGGATTATATCCAATGAACTATGGAAACACCCTTTATTGGTGGTCTTCTCCATTGTAGTGAAGATAATTAATTAGGCAAGATAAAGCTAGTACAAAATCGATCTTTCATATTGATCAAACCTCAGCAAAATTTGTCTTGGGGCAAGTAAGCCAAATTGCCCTTGGTACCAAGATGTTTCAGCAAAACCGATCTTAATACCTTCAAATCTTGTGCACCATGGGACAATTTAAAGACCATTGCTTGATGCAATCCTTCTTAGATCATAAATCTTGTCTTTCCTCCATTCAAAAAGTGATAGTAGGCTGTCCATGAACAAGTTCGACTGATTTTATGATTGTCTTTGTGTTAACTATGGAAGATTGTTTGGGGCTTAGAGTGTTTGAATTGAAATGGGTGGCATATGTGGTGGTTTGGAGTGGTGGGGTGGGCTGGACAGCCTCAGGAGGAGGCCGTCTAGTGGCTGTAGCAACCATGAGAGTGCTGCACGTACTGATGCTGGGCATCGTGCTTTGTTGATAACTTCTATTGTGGTGCTGCCCCTATCGGTACATTTACCGACAGTGGCAGATCCACGTACAATAGGGAAAGGAGTGCAATTGAATATATAAGGTAAAAATATATACTTTGTATGTATATGTTATAATCCTATTGCAAGCTAAGGTATGAGACTTGAGTCTGGCATCAATCTAATAGCTAGCTTTTGGGGCATAATTTTTAGTGGATTGCATCTCTTCAACGGGAATTTAATTTTTTTCGGAATGCATCCTAATTGTTGGCCTAATTATTTAGGCTGATTCCCGAAATGCCATTTTGGATAAAGGAGTTGTTTTTGTTGTAGTGGACAAGGTAGTTCAGAAATTGCTTAGGTCCCAAAACTATCTATCCATTTCTTTGTGGTGTTTGAAATTCAACAGAATGGTCAAGGTTAAGCATGTCCACTTAACAACATAATAATGTTGAACACTCAAGAAGTGGTTTTAAGGGAAATGAACAGAACATATTGAATTCAGGAAATGGTCAAAGCTCAAAACATATTGAACTCAACAGGGCCTGAGCTAGAGCATCAGCTATGGGTTCGAACGAATTCAATAGCTTTTCTAAGACCGTGTATTTGTATCTGGAACTCCATTAAATATGAATAAATATTTAATTGTATCTAAGATGAACTATGGATTAGATAGGAAGTTCAGAACTCATAAACTTCAAATCTTGCCTATGCCTTTGCAGATGATTGTGATCTTATCTTTTAATTTGATGATGAGTGCATTTTGTTACCCTTCTAGTTGGCCTTTTATCATAGTTCTTGAATTTAGGCTGTAAAATATGTTTTAGCACCTCACAGATGTTGTTTAACAGATAGCAATTTCCAGAGGATTGAATGGAATAGGACTTGCAATTGTCATACCAGCAATCCAATCTCTAGTTGCTGATTCAACTGATGATGGTAATCGTGGTACTGCTTTCGGATGTCTAGCACTAACATCATGTATTGGCTCAATCCTTGGTGGTGTTTTGTCTGTGCTGATAGCTGAAACATCATTCATGGGGATCCCTGGCTGGAGAATCTCTTTCCATCTGGTTGGTCTTGTAAGTGTTCTTGTTGGTTTTTTAGTCCATCTCTTTGCCAGCGATCCACGATATGTTCGCAGTAAGATCAACAAAGAAAAAGATCAACTTCAAGTAAAAACATTTCAAGAAGAAGTTAGTGAACTGCTAAAAGAAGCACGAGCGGTTATCAAAGTGCCTTCCTTTCAAATAATTATCGCCCAAGGGGTTTCCGGGACATTCCCCTGGTCAGCATTGTCATTTGCCACAATGTGGTTGGAGCTTATCGGATTCTCTCACAAGAAAACAGCACTTCTCTGGGCTTTGTTTCGAGTTGCTGATTCGCTTGGCTCATTCTTTGGCGGTTTCATGGGGGATGTACTGGCTAAACACTTACCTAATTCTGGTAGGATTATACTCTCTCAGATTAGCACTGGATCAGCAATTCCTTTAGCTGCAATTCTGCTGCTGTTATTGCCTAATGATCCTAAAACAGCTACATTGCACGGTTTAATGTTGTTCATCATGGGATCAAGCATATCATGGTGTGGTTCAGCGACAAACAAGTACGTCTCTTCTCATACAATATATCATTTGTCAGAATACTTTGCAGATTTATTTTCATGGTCATTTTCCTCATTCATCTCTAGTTCTATTACTCCCTCCATTTCATTTTATTCTGTTGGTTTTGACTTGACATGGAGTTTTAAAAAGTAAAGAAGACTTTTGAATCTTGTAGTCTTAATTTACCAAAATGTCCGAAATATGCCATGTAGAGTTGCCAAAAAAGAAAAGGTTCCTTTTGAACTGACTAAAAGGAAAGTAAGACAAACAAATTGAACGAATTGAGTATATGTTGTACATATTGCGAAGCTAATTTGAGTAGTTTACTAAATGTTTCACCCCTCACATGTTTGTAGTCCAATATTTGCTGAGATAGTTCCAGAGAGAGCTCGAACAAGCATTTATGCTCTGGATCGATCTTTTGAGACTGTAATATCGTCATTTGCTCCTGTAGTGGTCGGTATTTTAGCTCAACAAGTTTTTGGTTATAAACCAATCCCAGAGGGATCAACAGGCTCACAAGAAATTGAAAGGGATAGACAAAATGCTGCATCACTTGCCAAGGCATTGTACACTGCAATAGGCATTCCAGCAGTCATTTCATGCTCTATCTATTCCTTCCTCTATTGCACATATCCACAAGACAGGGATCGTGTCCGGTTGCAGCTAATTGAAGAAACAGAAAATTCTCTGTCAGAAGAACAACAGCCCTTTCTTGAGAACGATGAACACAGATTTCTTTCAGCAATTAGTTGAAATCCTCCGACAAAATTTTAGGCTCTACTTCTATGAAGTAGTGGTAAGGTCTGCGTAAATTCTACCCTCCCCAGACCCCGTTTGTGGGATTTCACTTGGTATATTGTTGTTGTTGTTTGTATTATTGCAGTAATCTTTCATTCTGAACAGGAATATATTTGATTTCTACTTTATGATGTAAAGCTGTATTCACTTATTATTTTCAAATGGAATATGTAAAGATCATGTCAATATTTTGTAACATATGACAGTCATATAGTAACTTGTGCAAAAACTTCTAGTTGACTTCTATGTATCTGTCTAATATTGAAGGCAAGTTATGTAGATATATTATCTCGATGTTATTTCTTATTGATTGTTCGGTTTGTTTTATTAAAAATAGCAAGTATTGTATGTTTTCAAAGAAGATATTTGTTTACAAAAATACTCTCCATCTCATTAAGTAAAAAAAGTTTGACAGACCTAGGGGTATTTTTGAAGTAGGGATAAGGTCTGCGGACACTCTAAACTCTCCAAACTCCACTTTGTGTAGATTATGTATGTTGTTGTAGTTATGTTAGGTACATCGACAAAGCTCGAAATTGGTAGGAAAAAAGTGAACTAGAATTTTTTAAAAAAAATTGCATTGATCTTAGAGATGGTCTTTGATACTTTGCTCTTTTGACATGTTTGTAGTACAATGTAAATTGCAACAATCATTTGTTGCTCTATCTATTCCTTCCTCTATCTCACATCACATTCCACTTTGGCAAAAATAAATAAAGAAGGGCATGCCATGTGGCAAGATTTTCTCTAGTAAAAAGAGAATGTGTTACACACACCACTGAGGTGTATTTCTCAAACTAATAAGTGATAGTTTAGGTATGAAACTCACACTCCCACTACTTCAGGTATGAAACTCAAAAAAGGGAGATAATTTAGTTTTTTTTTTATACTTATCTCTTAAAATAATGCATACATTAACTTGGCGTATTAATAGTACCTTGTTTGGTACAATTTTTCATGCTTTGTATAACTAATGCTTGCATTGCTTATACACTCTACTGTGTATTTAGGTGTGTATTACTAATACCATAAATTTTCAGGTATTAGTAATACAAATTTCTTAATGTGCCCATTAGCATGATTAACGATCCAATTACCCCTCAAAACATTTTTCACATCTTTTCCATCATAATTATGAAGGGTATATTTGTAAATAATTTTTTTATACAATGTATATTATTTTTAATATATCAAACCAAACAATGCATAAAAATATTATATATATATATATATATAAGTACAAATATAATTAATACATATATTATTAATATAAAAATTATTAATACACTCTATTCAATATTATTTTTATAAACTCTGTAAAAAGACCCCTAAATGACAAATGGAGTAAAGAAAAGGATTCCCAATTATGGGGAAAAAAACATAGTACTATAAAAAAAAAAAATTGTTCATTTTGAAAACTACCCAAAGTTTTCTATGTCTTGTGTATCCTCATTGTCTTGACTTGTATTCATCAATGCTTTTTGGGAAACTAGATTTGGTACCTCATATGCATGGAGTTCTTATTTATTCAATTTATATTGTATTTATGTAGTCATAAATTACTTTATTAAAAATAAAAATTAAATTATTATCTATACTATATTAAAAGCGTGAAAATTTTTTAAAATGTTGTTTGAATTTTTTGTCTTTCATTAAAAGAGTCATTTTTAGAAAAAAATCATCTTTTCACAATTTATTCTAATTATTATATTATTCTTTAATTATATTAAATATAATAAACATAATAAAAATTAAATGGAGAATGTCTTTTTGTGTGGTTAAATTCCTACTCAGAGAATCCTTTTCCAAAACTAAAATAGACTTGATCTAAAAAGAAAATAATAAAAAAATAAAAATAATAATAACAAAAAGTTTAAAAGAAAAGGTAACGTCGCCGGAAGTCCACATCGACAATAAATAATCATAAACATAATAGCAAAAGAAAGAGAATCAAGCAATTAAAAATAAGAATGAAAAAATAGATCTTGCTTTGAGGTCACCATTGAGCCGGGCGACGAAGCCTCCTCCTCAAATAAAGATGTCTCCGATGCTACTCTCCCGACAAGAAGAACTTTTTCTATTGTGATTTTTTTGGCGCATTTGGTCATGAGGGACAAAAGCGAGATGCTTTCTATCAATCAAAAGAAGATATCGCTCCTCATGCTCCATGGTCCGCTTACCGAGAAATGAAAGGTTAAATGGGAAGAAGAAAGATATTCATAGTTGGTAATTAAAAAATTGAAGGGAAATTTCTTTTTTTTTTAAAAAAAAATAAAAAAAGAAAAATTAAAGTTGATGTGGTCTTTTTTAACCTTTCACGCGCTTTACGTAAATTATACTCACTTTTATGTCATGTAGCATGGGAGGGGTGTATCTAAGCCTAATTACCAAGTTGAAGGGTGTTTTTAAGTCTATTTATAGTTAGAGACAAAACTAATAATTCGTGTCAAATTAAAGAGTGTTTTTAGTACTTCTCTCTTTAAATAAATATAATTTTTTTATTTTTAAAATTTATATGTAAAATTAATAGTTATTTTTTCAATCTCAATTTATGTGAAATAATTGAAATTTGAAAAATCATTAAAAAAAAAATAATTCATTTTTCTTAAAAAAAAACAATAGAAAAAAATATAGTAGGACATACTCCCTCCCTCTGTCCATCTTTACTTATCCCCTATTGACTTGGCACAAGGATTAAGTTAGTAAATGATAGGGATAATTTTACCAAACACCCCTTGAATATAATAAATATAACAGACAAGAAAAGATGGACAGAGAGAGTATTTATGTTTCATATTTAGTATTTTCTAATTTTTGAATGCTATTTTTGAGACAAAGATATTTTGGAAATGGTGATAAGATACGAGCACATTTTATTCTCCTCATATCCCATTTATGAAATTTCAATATATTACTATATAAATCAACACGTCCATTTTCTAAGGAAAAAGGATACCCATTAATGCTCGAAAAATTAAAAAACGTAGGTAGTGTCTTCAAAAAGTTTGGGCAACCAATAAGAAAGCACAAGGTGGAGCAGGATGTATATATTATATATACTATAAAGAAAACGAGGAAATTGACTAATGGAGTAAAGAAACAGGATAATTGGAGAACAAACAAAGAAAAAATCAATAATCCAAATTGGATTTTGAAATTCTCCAAATTCCAAATTGATCATGAAGAACATGAGATCAGATAGATTGACTCTTGTATTAGTGAATCTTGCTGGCATAATGGAGAAAGCTGATGAATCTTTGTTACCAGGTGTTTATAAAGAAATTGGCAAAGACTTGCATACTGATCCAACTGGTCTTGGTTCTCTTACTCTGTTTCGATCGTTAGTTCAATGTGTTTGTTATCCATTAGCTGCGTATCTCTCCGCTCGTTTCAACAGAGCCCATGTCATTGCTCTTGGTGCTTTTCTTTGGTCTGCTGCTACTTTTCTTGTTGCCATCTCTTCCACCTTCACTGAGGTCATTGCTATCTTTCCAAGTTTCTTACTATCGATCATGTTGTTGTTACGGCTTATGTTTGCTTTTCTTAGACCTTGATTTGCATCTGGAAGTCCATTCAATTCGTAAACATATTTAATTGCAGACCTAGTAATTAAGAGAAACTATGGGTTAGATGGAAAAATTCTGCTTCTGCAGATGATTTTGATCTTCTCTTTTAATTTGATGACATGTGCATTTTGTTACCTTTCTAGTTGGCCTTTTTTATGATACATAACAATAATAGAAGTACCATTGTTCTTGAAATTAGGCTGTAATATGTGTTTTAGCACCTCACAGATGTTGTTTAACAGATAGCAATTTCCAGAGGATTGAATGGAATAGGACTTGCAATAGTCATACCAGCAATCCAATCTCTAGTTGCTGACTCAACTAATGAAAGTAACCGCGGAACTGCTTTTGGATTATTATCACTAACAGGAAGTTTTGGTGCATTCGTTGGTGGGACTATGTCTGTGCTGATTGCTGAAACCTCATTCATGGGGATCCCTGGCTGGAGAATCTCTTTCCATCTGGTTGGTCTTGTAAGTGTTCTTGTTGGTTTTTTAATCCGTCTCTTTGCCAAAGATCCACGATATCTTGGAAGTAAGGCTGAAAAAGAAAAAAATCAACTTCAACTTAAACCATTTCAAGAAGAAGTTAGAGAATTGCTAAAAGAAGCACAAGAGGTTATCAAAGTGCCTTCCTTTCAAGTACTTATCGCCCAAGGGGTTCCCGGGATGTTCCCCTGGTCAGCATTGTCATTTGCCACAATGTGGTTGGAGCTTATCGGCTTCTCTCACAAGAAAACAGCACTTCTCTGGACTTTGTTTCGAGTTGCTGATTCGCTTGGCTCGTTGTTTGGAGGATTCATGGGGGATGTATTGGCTAAGCGCTTACCTAATTCTGGTAGGATTATGCTCTCTCAGATTAGCATTGGATCAACAATTCCTATAGCTGCAATTCTGCTGCTGCTATTGCCTAATGATCCTAAAACAGCTACGTTGCACGGTTTACTCTTATTCATCATGGGATCAATCATATCGTGGTGTCCTTCAGCGACAAACAAGTACGTATCTTTTATTCCAATATATCATTTGTTAGAATACTTTGCAGACTTTTTTTCCTGATCATTTTCCTCATTTATCTGTAGTTCTATTAGCCCCTCAATTTCAATTTGTATGTCTGGTTTTGACTTGAATGAAAATGTTCTTTTTTAAACTTTTAAAAGGAAAGTAAGATAAACAAAATGAAATAGTGCGATATGTTGTACATATTGTGAAGTTAACTTGAGTAGTTCATTTAAAATACTTCACCTTGACATATTGTAGTCCAATATTTGCTGAGATAGTCCCTGAGAGAGCTCGAACAAGCATTTATGCTCTGGATCGATCTTTTGAGACCGTAATTTCATCATTTGCTCCTCTGGTGGTTGGTATTTTAGCTCAACAAGTTTTTGGTTATAAACCAATTCCAGACGGATCAACAGGCTCACAAGAAATTGAAAGGGATAGACAAAATGCTGCATCACTTGCCAAGGCATTGTACACTGCAATGGCCATTCCAATGGTCATTTCTGGCTCCATCTATTCCTTCCTCTATTGCACGTATCCACAAGATAGGGATCGCGTCCAGCTGCAACTGACTGAAGAAACAGGAAATTCTTCATCTGAAGAACAACAGCTCATACTTGAGAATGATGAGCACAGATTTCTTTCAGCAATTAGTTGACATCCTCTGACAAAATTTTAGGCTGTTTGTACATCGAATCCAACGAAAAACAAACTTACTTCTTGCTATGTTGCTGTTACTGCAGTATGAGAGTTTTAAAACAGTAATCTTTCATTATGAACAGGAATAATTTGATTTCTTCTACTCAATGATGTAAAGTTGTATTTGCTTGTTATTTTCCAATGGAATATGTAAAGATCATTCCAATTTTTGTA
Source organism: Solanum rostratum (assembly GCA_029948455.1). NCBI lineage: Eukaryota > Viridiplantae > Streptophyta > Magnoliopsida > Solanales > Solanaceae > Solanum > Solanum rostratum. The sequence goes on along the minus strand of CM057051.1, from coordinate 66,107,731 downwards.
ACATATGATTCTTATTGATTGTTTGGTTTTGCATAATTTCTTAGAATAAGATGTGTGCTTACGAAAATACCCTCCACCTTATTAAGTAGAAAAAAAGTTTGACGGAAAGGGTACTTTTGTCATTTTCATTGTTTTATCCGTTAGAATTGGTTTTTTCACATTGATCGACCCCTTTTATCTTGAATGATCACAGATCACAGCATTACAAACCCCAGAAATAACATTGTTTTTTAAATCAAAAGAGATGTGATTGATTTCAAGTGGAGGCGATGTTGTTGAAAGCAGAGTGTTTGATTTCCTCAATCAACGCGACGAGATGTGAATGAGAGGAACCTCCTCCTTCAGTGGCATTCTTCAGTGTTTCTGCCATCACCTTAACATTTGCTCGGATTTTCCTACTTTCCTCCGAATCACACATCAAACGTTTGACAGCCAACTCTACTTTCTCTCTTGATAACACAGGACTCGACACTATAAACCCCGAGTTCCACACATCTGCTCCTTCGACTCTTATTGAAAGCCCCAGCTGCTCCAAAAGGTTATTGTTGTGAAATTGCTCCGCAAACAAGGGCCATGTAATCAATGGTACACCCAGAGTTAGACCTTCAAGTATAGAGTTCCAACCACAATGAGTCATGAACCCTCCAATGGCTCGATGTTTCAAAATTAAAACCTGTGGCGCCCACCCTTTGATAGCTCTTCATCAACATTTCCTCATGGTTGTTATCAGTATCATGTTGATCTTTAACAACCAAAATATATGGACAATTTGCTCCTTCCAAAGCTAATGTGATTTCCTTAAGTTGATCGTTTAAAAATCTTGTACTGCTGCTAAAACAAATGAAGAGTACTGAGTTTGGTTCTTGATCTTCAAGCCAATTCAAACAATCATCAGAGTCTTTCCAGCTGGAGCTCGAACTTGTTACATCTTCTATTTTGTTGATAAATAGAGAGAGGGGTCCAACATGCCAACCCTTTTTCCCTCTAAACTTTTCATACAACTCAGCATAGCCAGGTTCAAGCTCGGAGCAAGTGTTATGAATGATTCCATGGCTACGAATATCAGCATCTATGACTGATTTTACCATCTCCCCGTAATTAGTCTCCTCCTTGAAAAAACTTTCAACCTATGAGCGTTTCATTTTGATATCATGAAGCAACCCGGGGACTGAGAATCTCTCAGACTCCTAATCCACCTTGTTATAAGGCGTATACTGCGTCACACAGTGCCTGACGCATTGAAAGAAGAAATTGTTAGGTTGAAACGAGAACCTCTGGATGTGCAATTTTTCAGCCAGATCGACAGTCCAAGGGAAGAACATGTCGGAAACAACGCACTGAGGATTGAGTCGGCAAATCAGCTGCTCCAGAGGTTTCTGGAGCAGATGGATTGTGCCATAGTAAACTTTGTTAACGATTTCCACACTAGTGGCGGAGGTAAGATTTTCAATTCCCTCGGATAACTCTAATTCACCCGAGGGAAACTCAAGTGTCTGGATGCAGATGTTGCGTCCAGACACAAGACAGTCCTCATCGATTGAGGACTGAAAAGTGAGGGCATTACAGGGAGTGGTTATGATTGTGACTCTGAGGGCATGGAAGGCGAAGAGTCGAGCAAGTTGTACCAATGCAGTCATATGGCTCATCATGCTGTATGGAAGGAACACAACATGTGCCGCCATCATTGCTGTTTCAAAAGCACTAGAATAGGAGGAGGAGGGGGAGGCTAAACAAACTGCACTTTTTCTAATTGAAACTCACAATTTTCCTCTTATTAGTACTTATATATAAGCAAATAACTTGAGCAAGCTTCTGATCGTGCTACTTGCTTGAGCAGTTTTCTAATTGTTCTGTCTGTTTCAGTTTCAGGTGTTTACTTCTTCTCTTTTATACGTGCGACAAGTAAAAAAATATTTTATGAATTTTTTAATTTAATTTTTCTAAGGTAGCTGGTATTGATGTGTCTGTTTCGGCTGCTTCCTTATATTTCTTCAGCTGCTTCAACTATGATTTTACAATATTATCCCTAATAAATCATTTTTCTACCTGCTTCAACTATGATTTTAAACGTCAAAATTAGGACAAAATAAATATAATTGAGTCTTACTTTTTAAGCTACAAAAATAAAATAAAATAATTATTTTAATAATTTTTTAATAATTACATTTGCATTAAAAAGAAATACTTAAAAAAATATAAGTATTTAAAAGTTTCTCAAATAGATTTTTACTTGTCGCACGTATAAAAGTTTCTCAAAGTTTTATAGATTTTATCAAATAGATTACATTTGATCGTGGATTTTTCAAAGTTTCTTAAATAGATTTTATCTTTAATTACTTCACTTTAATCTTTTTTTGAATTAATTACCCCGTAGTTAATTTAATTATTTTTAAGTTGTAAATATTTTAAAAACTCTTTAATTAATTTATATTAATTCATCTCGTGATCGGATAATCAATTGATTCAAACTGATCACACTTTAATCGGTCACATTTGTAATTAAAGTGGCTAATTTTTTTAAAAAAAAATTCCATCCCATTTAACCCATTTTTTCAGATCTTTTAGCTTATTTTGGGCCAAATTCTCGGCCCAAATTTTATTAACCTGCCGACCCAGCCCAGTCACTCTCTCCTAACCCAATTCAATTTTCCCAAGCCCAATTCCTCCCTTCCAGCCCAACCTCTTCATTAATCCCCTTCTTCCCCTTTTTCCTCTCTCTCTCCCCTTTCTTCTTCCTCCATAGAAAACAGAAAACCTGTACTCAATCTCAGCCTTTACAGTGCCCCTTTTGGGCAAAAAACGCCGTCAACGACTGCGACCACGCGATTCCCTCCTCAACGTTCAAATTTTGAAATTCAAAATCAACTCTAATCCTAGCAGTTTTCCCCCCAATTTTTGATCCCTGATTTTCTATAAATACCTCCTCTTGAATCTGTATAGGGGAGGAATAATTATGGTACTTCTTTATTTCTCTTTTAGTTCTTTGAATGATACTTCTCAGATACACATTTGACATCTATGTTTGCAAATAAGAAAAATTATATGTTTCTTCTCTTTGGATTTGTTTCCCTATTTCAATTTGTTCATCTGTAGTTTCTCTTATATATTATTTTTTCAATTGAGATGCCATTTATATTGAAGTTTTGTATTAGTAAGAAGCATTTATAACATACATATTCAAATAAAATTAATATTAATTTTTCAATTTCAACTGCGCAAAGCGGGGGTAATTTATGAGTCGAAGATTCACAGGAAACAGCCTCTCTACTCCTTACGAGGTAGTGGGAAAGTCTGCGTATATTTCTATCCTCTCCAGACCCCACTTGTGGGATTCAACTGGGTATGTTGTTGTTGTTGTTATTGTAAAGCGGGGGCAATTTACTAGTATGTGTATATTATAAAATATTTAAAGCATGATACAGAGATAACTCAAGAATCAAAATTAATTTATCGGATAAAAAGAAGGGATTTTGAATTGTTTGAAAATGCGTGGAATAATAAAAAATATAATAAATAAAAGTGTAATTAGGTAATTATTTCCTTTTTTTTTGGTTAAATAATTTTTTCCTTTTCCATTCTAAATTTAAACTTAAAATTCCTTCAATATATTAAATTTTATAACATTTTTAACAAAATTGTATGAAAATAATTATATGCATTATACATATGATTAGTGATGCTTTTAATTACAATTTCAAATCTGAAATATATAACATCAAGAAATGAGTAGATTTTCAAATCAAATATAACAAAAAATGATCATAAATTTGAGTCATCGTATGACTAAAGAAAATTAAAAATCTTTTTTCACAAATAAATAAGTAAAGATTTTTTTTTAAAAAAAAAAAATAATAAACTTGTAAACTAAGACATAATTATGCCTTACAACTTTAGTTATTTTAATTCAAATTAAATTTTTGGCCGATGGGTCAACCCCGACTCGGCCTCAATCAAGCCTCAAGAGCCAAAGACTTAATTGGGCCGGACTTATAAACCCTAATTCTATATGAGCTCGAAAAATCATATCCCAACCCTTACCTAATGGGTGGGGTTGGGATAAGCCAAGTCAATTTTAACAACTCTAAAGATATCAAGAACTTCGAGGACACACAATGAAATTGAAGACAGACAGATTAAATACAACTCAAAAATAATTTATTTTATGAATGAAATAACAGTGTCAAATACCACCAGCTAGATTAGATTCCAAAATTTTAAGTAGTAGAGTTTAGACTATATAAATAGGATCAATTTTTTTCTAAAATAAATATAAGATACACATTTTTTTTTTTTGCCACGTCTAGATTTGTGGGTGGAACTAAATTCACTTGTAAATTATTAATGGGGTATTTAAACGTCGGTGCAGTTAGAGTGTTAAAGTAAGTTTCGCTGTCAAGTTTAGAGAGAATTTTATTTATTTTCTCATAGTTATTTATGATTATTATGATAATAGTGATTGATAATGATCATTTAAAATGATAGTAATGATATGATAAAAAATAATATATCTTGATTTTGATAATAATAATAATAATAACGATGAAGATAATTAATAGAAAAAATGATAAAGTAGCAGTGAATTGAACATCTTAATCGAAATCTTTGAATAAACATTCAATAGTGGTTTAGCCAAAGTTTTTATGAAGTAAAAAAAGTGTATTTTTTTAAAAAAAATATTATTTTAGAGACATTAGGTGTTTGGCCAAGGTTTACATAATAAAAGTGCCTCCCAGATGATTTAATAAAGTAAAACACATATATATATTAATTAATTAAGTTAAGTAAAATAATTAATTTTAAATTCAAACACATGGACATGCATATATTGAATTGATATTGATGTATATAATAAGTACAAGCAAGTTTTATTCAATACATTAAAAAATAAAGTAAATTAATTAGTCAAATATAAATTGCTACTCTTTTAAAAGTACTTTTTCAAATAACATTTATGACCAAAAAATATTTTTCATAATTATTAAGTAATTGTAAAATTACGAAAATGAGCACAGATAATAATTTTAGATTAAGACCATAAAGATAAATAAACTTAACAATTTTAGTTAGATCTTAATAATTAAAAGTTAAATTTGCATTACATGCAAATAAATAAAATTTTGTATCATAGTTAAAAAATAGAGTAAATTTAGATTTTTTCTTCTCAAATAATTTGTGTACATATAATTCACCTAATTTATCTTGAAATTCTATTTTGGAAAAAAAAAGTCAAATATGAAATAAAAATTCTAATAGCTCAATTAGTTGACTTTCTAGACTCTCAATTTTTTGGTGAGAGTTCGATAACACTATAATTTTATTGTATTTACATATTGACACGTGTTTTTAGTAGATAATCGCTCCATTTATTTCGATTTTTAGTTTTATTTCCCCCTCTTTCTCTTTTCTTCCTTTGCAATATCTAATTATTCTACTTATAGGTTGTTGAGTCGAGGGTTCACCTTTCTGCGTACATTTCTATCCTCCCTAGACCCCACTTATGAAATTCAACTGGGTATGTTATTGTTGTCGTAAAAGTCGATAACTCTATATTTTAGATTAAAAAAAATAATCAAAAATAAAACTAAGCAATTTCATTAGTTTTTTCAAATATTTTCCACTTTACATGGGTTCAAAATCCACGTGTCGAAATTCTACATCCATGCAAAAGGGCCCACACAAATTGAGGGAAAAAAAAATCTTACGTTACCAAACGAACAGCAATAAAATGCAAACTTCTGCAAAACATTCAGAAAAATAAAAAAATTTAAAAAATTCTCAAATAATTTTTTCAAAAATTTCCGACGTGCCGACTCACCGAGTTATTCTCTAGCTAACTCGGTGGCCGTGAAAAGAAAAACCAATGGAGAAGTCCAAACCTGCACGGAATTCGAGAACATGCACGGCGGATCTGCTGACGTGGTCATCGGGCGTTTCTCCGCCGCCGTCGCCGTCGTCCGTCTCTCGTTCTCGTCATGTAATGTTTTTAGCCATTTTTTCGTCTTTTCGCCGGCGGCGAGTTGTTGAGGGTTAATTTTGTCTTTTTTGTTCTTTCCGTTGCAGCCTTCTGATGGAATGGGTAAGGTGTTGTTTGGAGGGGATGTTACTGATGAGGAAGCTGAAAGCTTGTATAAAAGGTGAGAAAATAGGGGAAAAAAGATTTAAGCTTTTCGAATTGTTATATTTGTTTCGGATAAAAAAATGTCCTTAAACTATACGAAATTGAAGAAAAATAACCTTATGTAATAGTTTGGATTCAATAATGTCCTTGTTAACTATCTGTAGAATTAGTTGAGGTGCGTGAAAGCTTGTCCGGAGAAAATGGTTGTCAAAAAAGAAAATGCCCGCCCCTATTCGCTTGGATATTCAGAGGGGTATTTTTAGACCAAACTATTAACGTTTGTTTGATTTCACATAGTTTAGGGCATTTTTTTTTATCCTTTTGCATTTAATATTTGGTATTTGAAAAATGAATGAATGAATAGAAAGAAGTATTATGTAGTATATGCTAATTAATTTGGAATTGAAGCGTAATAGATTTATTTATTGATTGTTATTCCATTATTTTTGTATATATGATTTTCTTTTTTCCTTCCTTATTGTATTGCATGTTAACTTAATATGTTCTATTGTGCAATGCTGCATTGTTCATTTCAAACTCCAGAATTTTGCCAGAAATCTCATGTCTTCTCCTCTTTTGCTAGTAAAGTTGATCGTCATTTTGGTTTAAATGTACGGTAGAGTGGAGGTGTTACTCTCTATTGTTTTTCCTTTTCAATGATCAGGAATTCAGGATGTGCATGCCTCTCTATGATCTTTGGTTCGAATGGTTTTGTGTGTTTGATCCGTCCACCATTTGTTGTATTTGTCATCAACTTTTTGACTTTTTTTACTTTTTCTTGAAAATGTAGATTTGATTCAGCTGATCATTGATAGGTTTTGTAACATTCGATTTCTAACTGATCAACCATTTTATATCTTAGGACACCTTCGCATTAGAAGCATTATTGATCATGATGGGCGACAGAAGTAATCCATATAGTAGTATTGGTCGTTTGGGTATTAGAAATTGCAGCCATAAGGATTGTGTCAAGTTAACTAGCTCTTTATTGTGCGGGTTTGTCTTTGGACTTGGAGGAAAATTTTTGTGGATGTAATAAGGAAGGGGAAGGGTTGCGGTAGGTTGATGACTAGATTAAAGATAGTCATAGTATCATTATTATGATAACGTACATCCAAGTAAGAATGTTCACGGGTAGGTTTGGGTCGGTTATTGGTCAAAATCAAAACCAAACCAACTTAATTTGGTTTTTAAATTTTCAAAATCAACCCAATCCAATTATAATATACAATTTATCGATTTGGTTGTTATTGGTTTCGGGTTGGTTTGGTTCGGTTATTCGGTTATTAACTATACACAAAAATAAAAGCAATGATACCTTTAAAATGGAGAAAAAGTGGTAACGATCCATTCAAAATTAAAAATAGTTAGAACGACTGATATTATGGAACTTTAAATAATTAAATTCACTATGAGAAAAGTTTTAACATTCACAATTTTGGCCTAGAAGGAAGAGATAGTGACATTCTAGTCCCACCGAGAATTGTCACTGACATTCATATATATGAAATCAATAAGATAAATGTTCTCATCCTGAGCATTTTTGCTTTCATAAGTAGATTAAATAATAAAAATTATTTTTATAAATAATGTATTACGTATGTATAATTATAAAATATATATGAATATAATTTATCGGTTCGGTTTAGTTATTTCTTTCGGTTTTTCTGAACAAACCCAAATCCAAATCCAAACCAAACACTATTGGTTTTTGAAAAATAAAAACCAAATCCAAATAAAATTGATTTATTTAATCGGTTTGGTTCAGTTCTTCGGTTTGAATCGGTTTTTATCCAAACCATGAACCCCCCTACATCCAAGTTAAATGAACGCCTAAAGCACTTCCACAGTTGAGACTTAACTTTTTGGTAATTGCTTTCTCACCCGACTTGCGACTAGTGGAACCAAAATCCTGGAGGGTCATTAGGATTACGTTTCCGTGTTGTATTTCATGTTTGCAGACAAAGAAGTTCCTATTGTTTGGAAAGAAAATGAAACGTCAAGTAACTGACAAATTGCACTCCCTGTTGAAACTTGCTATGTTCAGGAGAAATCCTTCGGCATATAAACTGAAGGAGATGAGTGGCAGCAATATATTTTCTGCTGGTGGTGAAGATATTGCATCAGAATCTGGAACTGTTAATGGTAATGCTAACTACAGGACTTCAGTGCGGATCGTTCAGGTACTAGTTTCCTCTTATTTAAGAAAATTATTAGTGTACCAGACTAAAGTAGAACGTTAGTAGGTACTTGAGCGTTGTTGGGTTCCTTTATCGGTATTGCTATTATTACTCTCATACTATCATATTCTTCGGTTTTAGTATCACCTTTTGGTTTCCGTGCTTCAATTATCGTATCATTTGTTGTTGTTACTTGTTTTTTTTCTTAATTGTTTCCAGCCTAACTTCTTCACTACTGTATTTGCTTTATATATTTGTTTTTTGTTATGCCTTACTTGAGTCAACGGTCTATCGGAAACAAGTCTCTCTACCTTCACAAGGTAGGGGTAAGGCTACGTACACCACCACCCTTCCCAGGCCCCACTTGTCGGATTACATAGGGTATGTTGTTGTATTACCGCACCAAGCTAGCAGGCTACAAGATTAGGAAATCAGTGAATATCAATTTGATCAAATTTTACAATGCAATTGCAGCAAGATGCAAATGTGAAAAGCCGGATTTCATTTAGTACTGAAGAAAAGATCTGCCAGAAGATGCCTATCAATCTAATAGAAGTGGAAAAGCAGGACGAGCTGACTGTAAACGAAGAAAGCAAGATAGATAAGCTTTCATCTAGTACTGAAGAAAATATCTCCCAGGAGACACCCATCACTCAAACAGAAGTGGAAAAGCAGCACGCGCTGAGTGTAAACGAAGAAAGCAAGATAGATAAGCTTTTATCTAGTACTGAAGAAAATATCTCCCAGGAGACACCCATCACTCAAACAGAAGTGGAAAAGCAGCACGAGCTGAGTGGAAACCAAGAAACCCGGATACATAGAAAGGTGAAGCAGTTGTCGGAAGCAAAGAGCAGGGAACTTAGTGGAAGTAACATCTTTGGACCTCCCATAGAAGTTCCTCCAAGATCATTGACTGTTGCACGGTCATTGGAAGCCGAAGAAAGCAAAGACATGATTGAACCTGCTCCACGAACCGTGCGCACATCTGTCAAGGTTTCTAATGTAAGTTGCCTTGTGAGACTTGTTTGTGTTTCAAAATTCTCTCTCCAGCCTTGACTGCACCACTCCCCCTTCCTAACTCATCTCCTCAATCCCTTCCCATTATCTGCTTTCTCAAATAGAGTTGAGTATTCAATGTGATGATCTCGTGAAAATGATATTAGATCTAAGGAAGTGCTTTATTGGTTTTACCGTAATATAATGCTTCAGGTAGATGAAGTTGACAGTAGAAAAAGGCATAATACGTAGCTAGACACCTTAAGTGGCAGTTAAATACTCCTAACTTTGAGGATCTATACATCTCAACACATCTCCGCTGTGTCACTTGAACACTCCAATTTGCAAAATGATCATCTAGACACCTCCAAAATTTATGTGTCACGTCGGTGTCGACTGTCCACAAGACACAATGGGGTGAAGTTGAGGTGTCTATTAGATGTTTATTTTTAAAGATGAAGTTTTTAGTTGTCAGTTGAGGCTAAGTTGAGGTGTGTATGTATTAATGCCAAAGATAAAGGTAGTGGTCTAGTAAGATGGTTTTTAACGTGGAGGCAATCTGTCAAATAACTTTGTAATGCCTCGCATAGGTCTAGAGTTCCAGAGGAAAAGTAGTTGCAATCCACTTAAGAGGCCTTTTAATTAACGTGAACTTGAAAAACTTTGTCAAAGACTTGAATCTTTTTTTTTTCAGAAAAATGTTACTGGGTGTTAAGATTGATTATGATTCTTAATATCTCAAATGCTGTCTTGTGTTGTGGATTTAATGTTCAGAATTGCCATCTACTCGTCTTATTTTCCGTGTTTTGGCATTTTAATGACTATGGATCTCTTTTCTCTTGTGCATTGTGCAGCCTGCTGGTGGTCAAAGCAGTATCTTCTTTGGCGGTGAACCTGTTATAGAGCCAGTAAAGAAAATACATAACCAGAAGGTTGCGGAGTTGTATGGCAATCACATTTTCAAGCAGGGAGACGATGTCACTCCTCCTGGATCTTCAGAAAAGTCACTGAGCAGGTCTAAGCTGAGAGAAATGAGTGGTAGCGGTATATTCTCCGATGCTAAAGCTGAATCCAGAGTTTGCTATGGTGGCGTACGCCAACCTCCAGGTGGAGAGAGCAGCATCAGATTATTTTAAGCAAATCACATCAAGCTGCGCGACACTTATGCTAACCTGTAAATGCAAACACTTCATTTGCTTCTGTCTAGTGATGCCTTCTCCTACCCAAAATGTGGTTTAGGAATGAAGATTGTAAATTCTAAAGTGTCAATCATGTCATATTAAACAATATTAACACCCTCATTTGATTCAAAATACAGGACTATTATCATACTGGAATACTACTTTTCTGGATAGTGTTCATTATATTTGCCTGACTAGTAGAATTAAAATAAATAAATTCAGAAGGTGCAAGTTGGTTGTTGAGACGAGGGTTTCCAGGAAACAGTCTCTCTATTTCTATGAGGTAGTGGTAAGGTCTGCGTACATTCTACCCTCCCCAGACTCCACTTGTGAGATTTTACTGGATATGTTGAACGGAAGGTGCAAGTAACACAGAGTATAAAAAGAGAAGGTCGATTGACCTTGCCAATTGTCAAATGCTTGGAATTGAGGCATTGTTGTTACGCTCTTAAGGGCACTTTACTTGTCGTTCTTACTAAAAATAGATGTTTCAATATATTATTGATAGGGGTGTCTGCGGTTTGGATAAAAATTCATCTAAATCGAAAAATCAAAATAAACCAATTAAATAAATCAATTTTATTTGGGTTGGGTTTGGTTTTAGTTTTTTAAAAAACAGATAGTGTTTAGTTTGGGTTTGGATTTTGTACGGAAAAATCGAATCGACAAACTATATTCATATATTTTATAATTATACATACATAATACATTATTTTTAAAAACAATCTTAAAGATCTTATATACGTTTTCATCAAATTTTATTTTTCAATCTACTTATGAAAGCATAAATGCTCAAGATGAGAACATTTACCTTATTGATTTCACGTATATGAATGTCTATGACAATTTTTTATAGCACTAGAAATGTCACTATCTCTTCCTTCTAGGCAAAATGGTGAATCTTAAAAAAAAATTCCACAATAAATTTAGTGATTGAAAGTTTTATAATATCAGTCGTTCTAACTATTTTTCATTTTGAATGGATCGTTATCACTTTTTCTTCATTTTGAATGTATCATTGCATTTATACCAAACCAAACTAAATTGATACCGATAACAACCAAATCGATAAATGTATATTATAATTGGGTTGGTTTGGTTTTGAGAATTTAAAAATCGAATTAAGTTGGTTTGATTTTAATTTTGACCAATAACCGACCCCTAAATTTTATTCGATTAATTAAGATAGAAAATCAAAGTGGAGCACACACACATATGATGGTTGTGAAAACTAAAAATGTGACAAATAAAGTGATCTAGAGGGAGTATTGTGTATAGTCACAAGAGAGGTCAAAAAGACCAATTAACTCTAGTATAAACAAGAAACTAACTCTTATGGGACACAGTGCCAAACAGCCTTGAAGTAAACTCAAAACTGCAGAATTTTAGGAAAGACTTTCTCACATCCTGCAACATTCTAGTGTCATTCAAAGATTTCCATGCCCAATCAAGGCCAAAAGCATTTTTCCATAATCTCCTGAAGTGTCATCAGAGATTGCACTGGCTAAAGTTACACTGTTCTTCTTGTAGTACTTCTCTTTAATGAGCTCCATATCGACTTCAGCTCGAGTGGCAACAACTCTAGTGAGGGACTCTTCATCTGTGCCAAACCCCTTCATAGACAATCGAAGAACTTTCTCGAAGTACTTCTCGGGTTCAACCAAACACTTTATTGCTGATCTGAGTAAGGTCAAGTATTGATCCTTAGGTTTTGCTCTCAAATCCTGCATATGTCCAATGACTGATCAAGAAAAGTTCATACTGCTGATATTCGAAAAAAAGGGAAGCCCGGTGCACTAAACTCTTGCTATGCATGGCGTCTGGGAAGGACCAAACCATGAGTGTCTATGATACGCAGTCTTACCTTACATTTCTGTAAGAGTCTGTTTCTATAGCTCAAACCCGTGACCTAAGTCACATGGCAACAGCTTGACCAGTTACATCAAGACAGCCTTATTCAAATATAGGTAGTTGTAGAGGGGTTCTTCCTCAAATGCATACAAGGAATTGCAGAAAAGACCCCTTTTGGACAATGGATGTAAAAGTTACAAGACTTAAAAAAAGACAGCCCATGCACAAAAAGCATCTCCCATTTACGCAGGGTCCATAGAAAGTCCTGTGCCCTGAGGAGATGTGAATGTAAGTAGCCTATCCTGATGCAAGCATCAGTGACTGAATCCACAGATCAAACTCGTGACTTGTAGGTCGTCACGTCTTGAGTGGTGTTTTGAATTCTACCTTGTTGATGGCGTGGCCAAATTTATCCTTGTACTGATTAAATGTTGCAGTGAGCTGTGTTTTACTCCGAATCGAAAGAATTCTGATGAGCTCCTCATCACTATAAGCCTTATCAGAGATCTTCTTATGTAGTATCTTTGCTTCATCACTTGCCAATTCCATGTTCACCTCTTCTCCCTCATATCTTAATGCAGTTACAAGAGGAACCAAAAGCTGTTTGGGGATTAGTTCACCTAGAATAGTCAGCTCAAGAATTTGTATGACATAAACTTCATTAATTTCTCTCAGTAAAGACGCAAATGGATAAAAGTAAACATGAATAACAATTATTTGGTCAAAGAAATTGAATAAATGTGGAATTTCACTGGGTATCTTCTTGTTGTTGGACAGAGAAGTTGATTAAATATTATGATCATAAAGTAAAAAATCAATTGTTTAGTGTCGCCTCTTTGAAATTGAGTTCACTGAAATGGAAACACATACTTTAGAGCCTTGATGACGACACTGAAGCACCTGCTAAGCCAGGTCAAAACACTCAACATGTCTTATGCCTTGCTTCAGGGCTTAAGCACGCCTTTTAACTTCTTTGATCATACTTATGCATATCGTTTATGAAGGTAACTTGCTTATTCTCAGACACTAGATAGACCTCCTTATTTATGGAACCAGATATGGAAGTACCTTACGAAAATCCCCAGTTGCGTGATCAGCAACATCTTCCTCAAGTGATTTCTTGTAACGAGCTTGGTAGTTCTGCCTTGCCTTAAAGAGATCAACGGAAGACCTTGCACAAGCAATTTCCATGATAATGCAGCTGCTACCAGGCAGACGTTTGATAGCCTCGTTAGCCAAGTATGCATCGCGCTCAGCTGGAGCCATAGTCCACAAATGCACTATACGCTGTAACGCCATTTTGATTGCATTATAAACATACAGAACCAGGATTGGAGACGAGGGGATTCAAAATATGCTAAAAGAATGTCACATCTAGAATTCGAACCCATGACTTAAAATATCTTTTCAACCCCCTTTTTAAGCTTTTCTTGTACAAGTGAGATTCAGCAACCTATATGTATACATAAAAAAGATTTTTGCCTATGCACAATACTACTCCCTCCGTTCTAGTTTATGTGATACACTTCTTATTTTAGTTCGTCCCTTAAAGAATGACACACTTCTAAATTTGGGAAGAACTAACTTTACACTTTCGAATTTACCCTTAATGAGAAGTCGCTATAACCACACAAATCTTATACCCTGAATTGGAATGGACGAGTATAATTTGTTGGCGAAGGAGAAAGAAACTGAAACCAACCTGAAAGTCACCTGAGATTTCACCATCCAAGTCTTGGAGAAGATCCTTTTCATAAGTTGCTTCATAAGTTTCTCGGATTAACTTGCGTTGTGCTGCATTTCTATGACCCAATATCTGAATAATCTTAGCTTCATCCGTTCCCAATCCTGCAAATATTTGATTAACATAGCACAAACTCAGAGGCAAATGTCACGCCAACGACTCAATGTGTTCAACTGAACCTAGTATTTTTGTCAGAAAGCTATGTGTGTGCATAAAATTACTAAATTTTCAACAAATATGATGTTTTTGCAACTCGTAAATTCAAAAAAGTAACGAATTCATTCGTAATAATTTCTAGAACATTAGTCCAAACTCTGTATTTGTGTTTAAAAGAAAGCCCATCAAATATGTGTTAAGTATTAGATTTAGAACTCGGTTATAAGCATTGGAGGTCGTTGTTCACCAAGACTCCCAAATTCATAAAGTTCAAATCTTAGATCCGTCTACATGGATATGCAACTACTAATTGGACAGAAAATCAAATCATAATTAAATTAGTGATCAGCAATTACTTGAATTATACAAAGACAAATTATTCACAAAAATATAAAATGCATGCATGCATCTTCATGAATGACAACTAATTTTGTTTGTTAAACAACAAAAACTCATCGTTAATCTTATTTAACACCGTACAAATTGTAGATTATCAAAAAATCATGTTAGCTACGACCTATTCAGGTATATTAACGATAAATTTCATAACTAATTCTATAGTGAATATATATCATGAAGGTAAAAGAGAGACCTACAAAAGCTTTCCTGAGTTGTTGAGAATCCTCAGCTGCAGAAGGAACCAATTCTGGAATTTTTAGACTTGCCATTTTCTCTTTAAGATCTGTGATCTCTGTTTGTTACTTATGCTTTGTAATATGTATTATTGAATCCGATATAAGTGGAAAGACTATTTAAACGTGTGTTTTCTTAATATCTGAATGTATACAATTTATTTTTATTTAGAAGTTAATAATATAAAGTTTAATAAAATATCGAATTGATCTAATATTATATTAATGAAATATTTCCATAAAATTGTATGATGTTTGGGAATGGTAATGGTGGTTGATCGATTGAAGATGATGGTTGATTGTATTGGTTGGCGATACATAGTGATGATTGATGGTAATGATTGTAAATGGTGACTATTGATAGTAGTCACTGTCTGATTATAGTGATTAAACAACGTTGGTAACAGCGATAGGATAAATGGATGAAATTAATGAACTAAGGGACTTAATAATTTAAACTTATTTTGGAAATTCTCCAAAGAAGTAGAGAGAAATGGCAATTAATTAAAAAAAAAAAAAAAAAGAATAATATGCGACTCCGCTGGGGATCGAACCCAGAATCTCTGGTTCCGTAGACCAGCGCCTTATCCATTGGGCCACGGAGTCATTGTTGAAGTAAGTGACAGAACATAATTATTATAAACAATAATGAGGTGGTAAGGAGATTCAATGATTAGTTAAAATATTTTATTTAGGAAAACAAATTTCTTCCCTTTTAAAATTCTGTTTTCATTTTATGTTAATTTATTTTCAAATCTCCACAATTGAATTACCATTTACTCCTAAGTTAAATTAACTATTTAATTAATTAAATAATAAATAATAAACGTTTTAATTATTTTGAATTGTAAGCTATTTATTATAAAAGACAATGAAAGAATCATTAATTAAATTATAAGTTACAATAAATTGTTTAATATATTAATTCATGTATCTAGGAAAATGAAAAGGCTGTTTGTTTGTTTGTAAGTGGTAAAGATAAAGTTATTACACATATATATATATATATATATATGTATGTATAGATAATGGTATACATATATGTGCATATTTGCTTTTAATAATTAATTTCAAGTTAGCTAAAACACATTTTCTTTTAAATATTACAACATTATGTAATTCTTAAAAGTAGGATCATCATTTTATCCCTAAATTAAATTAAACATTTAATTAATTAAATATTAAACAATGATATCTTAATTATTTTTTAAATTGTAAATTATTTATTAAAAAGACAATGAAAGAATCATTAATTAAATTGTAAGTTACAATGAATTATTTAAAATACTAATTCATTTATCTAGGAAAATAAAAGGGTTCTTTGTCGATTGATGCTTCATAATAAAATCCAGTAGCATTTCTAGAGATTAACATATGTAAGTTCTAATATTAAATAATAATATTTTTAATTATTTTTTGAAACATATTTTCTTTTAAATATGTATGAGAAGTATTTAAAGTTGTTGAAGTCTAGAATTCAATTAGCCATTAGAATTACTTCACTAACTCCTCTTCTAATTAAGTTTTTAAGAAATTAACACAAATTTAATTTGTTGAAATACACTATCTTTACATATCAATGTACTTACTATTATCCTAGCATGTATACATTAAATAGTAGTATGACAATAGTTTATTGTACTTTTAGCAATTGTTTCTACTTTATTTTAAAAAAAAAATAATATGCCTTTTATCTTTTGATTTTAAAAGTTATTTGTTATTTCTTAAATGTTTAATTTTTATATTTTAAAAAAGAGATTAACGGAGCACTTATTATGGACGGGAGAAATTATTACTTCAAACAGAAATTCTAAATTAAGGAAAATAGTATGAAAAATAACACAGTATTTTGAATTTCAACGATGAAAGTAAAATTTGATAAAAATCTCCAAAACGTTCATAACTTCAAGATATTATCTTGAAGTTTCAATTGCTCTTGATTGAAGAGAGATATCTGACTTTTTTGTTTAAATCAATCTCATTACATATACATTGTACCTACCTAATTAATGAGTAGTTGTTCAATAATGATAATTCATCATTTGAGTTCAATGAAATACTCATTATTCATATTAGTATTGGATTGCATTTTTTTAAAAAAAAAATTATATTTTAATATTCGACACAAAATATAAGAAAAAGTAAACTAATTAACTTGGAATACACGTGCGAAGCACGTGTCCAAGTACTAGTTATAATTATATTTAGGAAAAGAAAGCAAGTACACCCTTAATGGAATCAACAACAAGCACTTACTCAGGGTTAGACGATGACAGAAAGGCAGATCTACATCGGATGGAGGATGAAGATCACTACAGAGAAGCAAAAGGAGAAGAAGCGTCGTCCAGAAGCTTCTGGCCATGACTGATTTGTGAAAGGCGGTGGAAATGAAACGATCATTCCTAGATATTATCTTAATATTAGTGGGTCGGATACCTTGTTTCGGGCCATGTATTATGTTAATAGTTTTATTTTAGTTTTAACTCATAGACGGTTGTTATTTTGATTATTTTTGAATAAAATAAAAAAATAAAAAAAAAATACACCTTTTAATTTTGCATTAAGAGTTGACATATTCCTAGTTGAAAAATGGGGCTGCGTATATCTTCCCCGTCTAATAAATAGAGCATACTTGCTCTTTTCGTTAACAAACTCATATTTACTGATTTTTTTTTTTTAAAAAAAAAAATTCTAAAATTATTTTTTTTAATTTCAAAATTTTAAATACATGCATTTTATTACAATTTTTTTTTGTGTGTGTGTGTGTTTTCGTTCGCCCATTTGTATATTAGGAAAATTATTTGTTACAATTAGCATAATATTAGGTTTCGTGATAATGCAACAACTTAGAGCCTATTTAGATTGACTTATTTTAAGAACTTTTGGAGTATTTGGATAAATTAAAAAAGTATTTATAAGCGTTTATTTTTAAGTCAAAAAGACTAAAATAAGTGAAAAGCGGTAAGTTATAAATTTTTACTGTTTTTGGCTTATAAGTCAAAAACAATAAGTCCATCCAAACATGCTCGTACAGAATGATCCACAGGGAAAGAAACTTATGTGCAAGTATCACAGAAACAGCTCCAGCCTTTTGCACAGTTAATGCTGTGTCAAAGGGAAAACTGTCATCAGTGAATACAGAAAACTTTCCTAGACATTAACGAAAGATACAGCAAACTACATTAAAACAAGGCGATCAAATGATGAACGGAGAAGTAATTGAAGATGAGTGAATATATATGTTTCATAAACAAGAATCGTCTTAAACGAAAGAAGTCATAACTACAAGTATATGCAGGACCAAATATCCCCCTTGTTTCATTGCCACAATTGTACTATGTTGTTGTTTCACCTGCTTCATATCCTCATTTGTACTTTCTCATCAAACGCAACGTTATCCAGCTAAATCATTTAGGCACTCCAGACTCGGAGGATAAACTGGTGGAGTTGATGGATGAAGAAGCCGGTGAATGGCCTCTTGAAGAGACAAAGGAAGTGGCTGTACTTGCTCTAAAATGTACTGAACTTCGACGTCGAGACAGACCAGACCTGAAAGACTAAGTTCTCCCAATTTTGAAGAGATTGAAACAAGTTGTTAATAGAGCACCCTAGCCACTTAAAGCAACCAAAGTTCTTTCAACTTTTGAAACTGGTTGATGGCGTAAATCGCATCATAATAGTTCACATCACACTATTATGCATACTACTTAAGCCTACTTCCTGCTTTTTGCTTCATTTACTAAAGGAAAGCCCTGCCACAGTTGATAGATTAGTCTCCCTAGATACATTCATTTTGCATTTTTCCCCACAAGAAGCCCTCTATAGTCCTTAAAACAATTCAGCTCACTGATGAGATACAATGTAAAGAATTCCCACATAAATGCTTGAGATGTTAACTATAGGTTAACATATACATAGATATGTACATGATTGGATTCTCATTTCCAAGTTTATTTATGTGGTTTGTAGTTCAACAAACTCTATTGAACAGTACGAGAAACTTTTCATTCATATACTGTAACACTTGATTTGAAGAACCAGAATCAACTTGAGTGCCCTTTCTTAGAGAAATCCAGCTTTCTCATTATAATATAACTAATCAAGCAGTTAAGCTTTCAAGAAGTGAAGCCTCATAATTCAGTAGTATAAATCAGGAGAAAATTTCATTCATGATACATAAAACAAGCAACTCGAGCTATGAGATAGGTATTAAACATCACTTTTGCAGATAATAGAATCTTATCAATGAAATAACCAGAAACAGTCATACATAGAAACCTTATTGTTCATGAAGTGCTACGCTTTGTTTGATTACGAATAAGATTGAGTGACTGAAGTAGCCTATGTTACACAGTGTAATTTGCTTCCAATCCAGAAAGGATTGTCAAACAAATGATGAACTGACGGTAATGGCAACCTCTCACAAGTCCTATTTTTTGGCGTAAATTCAAATTTGCGAGGCATGTAAAGAACCAAATATGGTAGCTGATTATTCCCTTCACTTGTTGTCATTAGAGTAAGCACAGTAAACGTAAATTCGAGAGAAATAAGTCCCAGTGAACGACAAATCATTTCTCGAATTACACATGAAGTTGGTTCACGTTGATCAATGCAATACTTTAGGCTCCAAGAGGAGTAGTCATTTCCCAATACAAAGACGTTAATATGATTTGAATCAGTTAATGAAGAGCCAACCAGATGTAAATTCCCATGAACGCATCCACAGTAATACTGTTCACCCATTTTAGGCAATTGATAAGAGTGGATAATTTTCGTATCAATATCAAAATAGCAAAAGCTATTTACCTCTCTAAATATCCAAAAGATAGCTCCATCAAAGAAAATTCCTTCACGATGTCCTACATAGCTTAAAAGTGTTTCTGGAAACTTGGCTCGCGATCGCCTCCATGAATTGGTATCTGAAGAATATATCTTGATAGGAAGAGAATGCGAAAGACTTCCTTTGTGAATCAACAAATGTAAACCAACATTTATAACTTTGTAATGAGGCGAAATTGAATGATCAAAAGCCAAACTCATGTTTAGTGACTCCACATTTGGATTCGGAAGAGTATGAAATTGCTTTGTAGTCGGATTACACACAATATACTCATTGATGACCCTCCTCTTACGACAAACAATTAAACCACCACAGCAATTCAAAATCACAAAATCATCTTTGATAAAATCAAAGAATCTAGTAGAAACCTTAGATTCTGTTTTATCAGGAATGCAATAACAAGGATAATCAAGAAAAGGTGATTGCAGAATGAGTGCACTTGGGAAAGATTCAGGCTTCCAGAGGGAAGAAAAACGGGGATCAGAGATGTGAGACATCCACCGCTTTGAAACAAGCTTGAACCTGAAAAGAGGTCTTGCAGGAAGGAGTAGTAAAATCTTGGTTAAAAGATCATCACTACCTTCAATTTTTTCAGCACTATAAGACATGTTGATATGTTTGTTTGTATAAAGCCAAAGCTATTCAAACTCCATATATATATAATGAATTGAGAAGGATGAGTTCAGCCAACAACCAGAGACTTTCAATATTCTCATTACAACATTTAATGGATTATTATTCATTTATTTCACTTTCAACATTACAGAAAATGAAGAGTCCATATTGTGTTTTCAATAGAATTATTAATGTGCACAAAACACAATTCAGTTTATCATTTTTTCAAGTTGCAACAGAGAAAAATATAGTGGAACTTTTTCAAAGCATTAAAATAGCTAAATTCAACCAATTTTCTTCTCTAAAATCATTTTTTGCAAGGCATCGATCAAATTATAGGCAAATTATAACTCAGTATAATCCCACAAGTGGCACGAAGATTCACAAACATGATTTCAAAATTGTTAATGGCAAAAAACTCCTATTTTTCTACAAATTAAGTAAGGTACCATTTCCTTACGTTCCTCATAATTCTCAAAATTATGAAATGAGTGGATTGTATAAACACTAACATTGAATTTCATGGTGCAATTTCAAGTCTGTTGAGCAATTTTCCGAATTAAACAGTAATTGAGCCAAATAACACGTCCATAGGAAAGATCAATCCTAGATATTATCGTAATATTAGTGGGTCGGGTACCTTATTTTGAGCTAGATAACACGTCAATAGTTTTAATATTAAGTCATGGAACAGTTGTTATTTGAATTATTTTTTAATAAAATGAGCCTTGAGTTCAAAAAAATTAATTTTTAAAAAAATTTATATGATTAAGTATCTATTGATGTTTGAAATCCCTCCTATCATACATTAAGCGAACGAGATATATTCTTTAGCCATTTCACAAAAAATACACACCTAATTCCAACTAATACTAACTTTTTTCAAAATTATCAAAAATTCCTTCTTTTTGATACAAAAAACGAAACCAGTGATACATGTCGAAAAAGTAGGAGCATTAAGAGATTTTAATTATGATACATGGAGAAGTAGGGATTGTAATTTGTATCAATAAGTGTTGCAATTTTGTATCATTTAAGAAATTTTTGTAATTTTTTAAAAGAGTAGGAATTTTTGGTAATTATATAAATATATATTGTGTATTTGTGTAAATTTTAGATATTTTTATTATATATTACTAGTTATCAACATTATATTAATTGGGCCATAAATTAAATCGTAAGTCACATTTTCTCCCTTTGACCCAATGACCACACAACTTCAATATTTAATGACATGATATTAATTGCGTATGAAATAAATTAATTCTATAATGTCCCTCCTACTTATCATAATATGATGAACCAACAATAAAAACTTCATTAATGTATATAAAAAATGCATAACAAATAAATATGCATTTCAATTTGACCTTAGCTAACATCTATGCGGATAATTTTGGGTATACATAAGTTAACAATTAAACTAGTATAAAATTAAACAAGTAGACACGCATGTCCTACTTGACAAAATATACATGGGACATAATGCATATGCCGCGTAGGATGAAAAGTGCCACATAGAACTCACACATATGCCCACTTGTTCAACTTTATATAAATTTAAGTATCCACTTGTGCACGGTTGGAAGCCACAAAAGTCAGATGAGATCAAATTAAAAGGATACTTTGTGCCAAACAATGATATAAATAAATCCAACTTTTAACGGATGATATTTTTTTTCTTCAAAATTTAAGGACTTATTTAAGCTATCCCCTTGGAATAAATTCCAGAGTGCTTAAAAATTATAGGCGTCTGACGTGTTAAAAACCTCCCCACAAAATTTATAGTGCAAAATTATCAGTCACCTTCTTATCCTTTTGACTTATAAAGTTATGAAAGATGCATTTCCTTATGAAGAATTTGAGCAGAACATTATAGTTCGATGACTAGCCAGTCCTCAAGAAACCAAGCCACCCAACAAGAGCCGGCTATGGAATAGTCTTTTAGTCGGCTTTCTCCTTCTTAAGGACTTTCTGGCATTTTCGTTCAATGCAGAGGACAAACTCTTCTGCTACAAAAGTTGCAGGTAAATGTGATTTTGCTTTGATGCTCTGTAACTGTAAGCTGTTGGTTTCTCTTTCTGGCAATATTTTTCTTCGTTTTCGCATCCAAAAATAAATAATAAAAAGCTTAATCTTATTCTATGTTGTTGTACTTGTGTCAGATCCTCCAAAAATGCATTACTTTTGAAGAATCTAATATGCACTCACCGGCATTTTTAAGAGTGCAGACAGAGGAATCGTTTCTTCGGTGTGAATCGACCGAGAAGCAATCCTAACTAGTCACTAGCAGAGAAATTTCAAGCCTCAATGTAAATTGACTTGTTGTAGACATGAAGTGAAGAATCTGTTCCATTAAACTATAGAAAAGACTCTTACACAATTCATGAGAACTAAAATCAGAAAGATACAAAAAGCTTCAGCATTTTTCCTCTTTTTAAAGATAGAAAGCCTAACTAACAGGAAACTTCTTTAATATCTCCTAATGAGATGTATTATTCCCACCACTGTGTTCAGGCCACACAAAAGGCCAGAAAGTACCTTAAGATTAACTTGTGCACCACTTGTCAGCGTCGACTTATAGCAATCCTCGACATGAATGCATTTGATCAATAGTATCTCATATTCATTCTACTTTCAGAACAATCTTCATGAACTCATAAACGAAATAACTTATGGCAGCTGATGGCAAAACCTGAGGAGAACAATAAAAAGATGCATGTTGTTATATACCTAACTCTTCTTAACAAGTAAAACTAGAAGATCATAGGAATTTTCCTAAACAGAGAAAACAAAAGAAATGTATCACAATGTTAGCACAAGAGAACTACCATATCCTGGATACATTGCCATTAAATCTAAGATTGACAAAGAAAGAAGACAAAGAATCTGAAGACTGAAGTCCTCTGTATTGACAAATGATCAAAGTTGCTCGGACTCTTCACTTCCATTGTCGCGCCTATGTCGACACAACGTCATGTGGGATCCGTACAAGATCTTGTTAATCAATTTTGGGTACTTTGACCAAAATTAATAAAGAAAATTCAAGACATATATAATGATTTCTAAAATATAAACATACGCTAGGGTGAAATCATAATTTAGGCATAATTTTTTTAATCTTTAGAAGATATTTGTATTAGAAAATCAACAACCAGAAGGTGTTTTAAAGATATTTATAGGTCAATACTACTTCATTGACCACTAAGCCATCCAAGGTCATGCCGGGCCCCTGGATGCATATCCGAAGACATTTTTGTGAAATGGGGTCCTACATATCTATTCCAATTTCCATATGATAGAGCACAAGAAATTGTTTGTCTGTCGTACCTGTAATAAGCTGGGAGTCAATCCTGCATAGAGGGCAGGAATACCACCTTGCTCAACTATCTTCAAGCTAGTTGCCAATGCACTCATCTTGGTGGCCCGGACCTGCATCTGAAGCTGTCTTCTCACGACTTCAAATGGGTATGTAGCGGCTTCAGAACAAGCACCAGCAATTGCTCCATACATCAACGTTCTAATTGTACCCAATTCTAGCTGATCTAATGCATTTAGATCTTCACCTTGTTTCATATTTAGTAGTCTTTTCCTCCCTTCTGGTGAATGCAAATAAGCTGATTTTAGTATATCATAAACTCCATAAAAAACAGCTCCTGAAGGTGCCATGCTTATGATGGAAGGAACTAGGCCCTTGTAAAGAGAGAAGAATCCCTCAGTACGAATCATGTGGCTGAAAGCACCAATTAAGCCTCCCAATGCTTCTCCCCCAGGTGCTACCATTACTGTCCTAATCTGGAATATCAACATTTCCGAAGAAAAAAAATGAACGCAGTCAGATTATTGTCGAATGGGTAGAACTTGAGGTTATTTTTGTCTGTTGCATTAATGAAGAGAGAGCCAAAGACTAGTGTTTTGTATACTATAGGACTCACAAAAGAAAGGTTATAGCACATGATTAGAAGTCATGCAGTTTGCTAATATTATAAAGCTAGAACAATAACATGATTCTATTACCCAACTCATTAAAAATATTCTCAAATGATAAAATTAGCTGTATTTGTTACAGATGAACTGAATGTCATCTCGACATAGTCTCTAGCAAGTATGCTGCTGATTTTCCTTATGTTTAATTGAACTCCAAAATCATATTCTCTGACTTTGCTAGTTCCTCTGCGTTCATTCAGATCAGTGACATAGAGTCGAAACAATCAGCATTCAGCATGACCATGAATGGAAAACTGAGAAAATTTTGTATGACTACGCAGAGGGTGCCACTGGAAGAAGAAAATTTGTCAAGCTAAGCAGTCTGAAAATGTCAAATGGATAATGTAAATTTTAAAAGCCCATACCAACTTGCATTCTTTTCAAAGCACACAACCTAGGAAATCTAAGAGCTAGTTTCGCCATATGACAGGACAAGAAAGATAGTTTTGCATCTGGCACCAACTTCCAAGCTACTTTAACGTCCCTTCCCTGATTCAGTAGTACAGAAACAGATACATATCCAACTCGGCGGGAGTTCAACTCATTATGCTATAGAAAAAGAAATCAAGAAGCAAAAGAGATTGATTATACTAAAATATATCTCACAGTGTCCATAGGTATGCAGAGCACAGTGGCTGTAATTCCTGCAGCAGCACCAGCAACAAATCTTTCAAGATTAGTTGCCTCCTCATTACCAGTTAATTTAAGCAGATGATCCCTGTATTTTTCATATGAATAGAAGTTGATAGCCTTAAACGGTGCTGTGCGTAGAATATTGACAAAATTCCCTTTCCAAAATCCCCGGATGCCTTGAGTGGCTGCAATCGTCTTGATGAGCTCCAAAAGATGCTTCTGCTCACCACGAACTATATACTCCAGCTTTAATCTCTCAAGAGGAGCAACAAAAGTTCTGAAACAAAAAAAGTTCAGAAAAACAAAAGTCGTCGACAAATAATCAACATATTACAGGTATGACACTTAAGTACAAGGTTTTTACAAAGTATTAGTAAGATTCACATTGCAAAATTCAGAGTCACGACACGAAAGAAGCATTTTGAGCATATAAACATGTTTTATCTCAAATGCATGAAACTTATTCTGCTAAGATATGACATCACATTGATCCATTTCATAATTCCCAGACCAAAGTGTTACCCTAGGATCATTTTTTTTTTTTCCCTTTTTCAAGTATTTAAACGGATTTCTATGCTTAATGCTATACCATATGACAATAATTACAGTAAAATGTTTAATGTAACAACTTATGGCTTTTACACAGAGAAAGGATCAACCGGGCAGTATTTATTTTTTGAGAAGGCAACTGGGCAGTATTTATATATAAGCAATTCAATATTTCTTTGATTACGTAGTGTTAGAATCTTCAATTGTTTGTTTTCTATTTTCTTTTGTTAAATCATTAAGGTAAAGTTATGAACAAAAGGTTACGGATTCAAGTCGTAAAAGTAGCCTCTTATAGAAATGCAGGTAAGGTTGCGTACTACGGACCCAATGTAGTCCAGTCCTTCCGCAGGCACAGTAGCAGCTTAGTGTGTCGGCTACCCTTTTTCAATTAAGTATCAACTGATCTAGTCTCTGGAATCCAAATAACACCAAGAATACATACACCACGTAGTTATCCATCCAAGTTAAATGACAGAGAAGTCACCATCAGATATTCCAAGCATGTCCATGCCAAACCAATTAATCCCATATGGTTATATAATTTGAAGTTTCGAATGGACACTATTTTGTCCACGCCATCAAATTTTACCTTACCA
Source organism: Solanum rostratum (assembly GCA_029948455.1). Classification (NCBI taxonomy): domain Eukaryota; kingdom Viridiplantae; phylum Streptophyta; class Magnoliopsida; order Solanales; family Solanaceae; genus Solanum; species Solanum rostratum. The sequence continues at coordinate 66,081,653 of CM057051.1, read as the reverse complement.
CAATGAGGCATCTTGAATTTGAAATGGGCTGAATAGAGCAATATAACAGATTCAACTAGTTTATAATTGAGGCATAGTTGATTGATACAAGTAGGCGTTTCAAATATCTTCACTTCAACAATACAAAATCATATAAACAACAACTAAAGGATTCATACAGCTGACTTCAACTAGTTTATGGTTGAAGCTTAGTTGATTGACACAAATAGGCATTTCAATTATCTTGACTCAAAACAATACAAGATCATACCAACCACAACAACTAAGCCTTAACCACAATCTAAACCGATTAAACTTGGCTATACGAATCTTCTATATCCATTCGACTCTAGTCAAACTGTTCATTTCAACACTAACAAGCAAATATGTTTGTTAACAAGCAAGAAATTACTGATCAAAAACCAATTCAAAACTGAAAAAAGTGCTCTTTGTTTTTTTTTTACCTTGAGACAGCTGCAGCAACAGCTCCAGCCCATAGATGCTTAGTAGTATTCAAAGCAGCACCTCCACCACTTCGCACCTTCTTCTCCTCCTCCACCTTTTCAACTTGCCGCCGACACAGTGGCATTTCACCCTCCGCCGCCGCTTCACCGGAATCCTCTTCAAACCCTTCATTCCCACCGCCGTTAATCGACACAGTCACGGACAAAAACCGTCCTCCAGTGCCGCCGCGAACCTCGAATCCGATCCCTCTACGCCGATCCTCCAAAGAACACAATCTCTGGTTCCCAATCAACGACACGAATGATCTCGGAGCCGAATCTTCTCGAAACAACCCACCATCACAACCATTAAACCCGATGGAATCCAAACACAAATAAGTACTGCTCAAACTCGAAATCCGAACCCGACCCGGATCCGACGGAATCACCATTTCCAAGAGAACTTCCACACTGTAGCAGCAAAATGGAATTTGAGAAAAAGGGGATTTTTAAAAGAGAAGTAAAAAATGGAGAATTTCAACAATGGAGGAAACAAATGCATTGATTCCATCGTCACGAAGAAGGAAAAAAATATTCCTTTTTTGGCTCAGCACCGTAGAAATTTTTCAGTTTTTTTTTTTTAATGGTGAATTTGTGACACAATACCAGAAAAGAAAAAAAAATGATCTTTTTTAATGTTTTCATGAATTGATGGTTATAGTGACAGATGACTGTATATAGTTATGTTTTGGTTATAGTGACAGATAACTGTTGGGGCACAACAGACGGTATGTGTCATGAACTCGCATCGTGACGAATATAATGTCGGAATCAAACTCAATGTAGAAGGTGTATATTATAGCAAAGACGTTGAGTATATTAAAAGTGATCACGAAGATGAATTATCAAGCTTCTAGACTAGAAGTGGTACACATGATATTTTAGGTGAATTACTGATCGAAATAACGGATAAAAATAAAGAACTTAACAAGATATAATACAAAAATTGGCATGATATAGGTGGTTTTGAGCTTGATGATAGGGTAGTCTAAGAAACAAAAAAGAATAATTCTAGCATTTGAAGATTGTAAACTTCAAATTTACTTTTTGAGAAATATTTGGAGCCACAAATGTTATCGTCTTCCTCTACTAGCAGTTAATATTTAATTAAAAAAATTTGAATTTTGATTCGAACTCGAATATGAAATTATATTTGTAAAAAGTTATCTTCAAATTTAATCTAATCCAATATCAATATCGAACTCCAATCAGAAACCTAGAGAAAATAGTAACTTGCTATATGGGGAAAAAATATTTGCATTTTAGAGAAAAAGATTGGCAAGAGAATATGCTAAGATAATGATGTTTAAATCCCATATTCCTTGTCTGATCTCCATTTCCAAGTCAGAACTCAACTATGCATTTTACATGTATTTGCTTGTATTTTGGCAAATTGACGCTCTAATTTCCACTATAATCAAAGTTGGGTCTAGCACCCATAATTTTCAACACCAAATATATATACACACACATATCAAATCTACAAACTTTCAACAAAAATTAGATTATAACAGTACAATGAATTCAGTGCTAAAAATCTTTTAAGATTAAAATCATGAAACTTGAGCTTATGTTGACACAAGGTGGTATCACAACAAATTGAAAGGATACTACAAATATTATTTCATCATACTATATATTCTGCTCAAGTAATGGGAATAAATGAAAAAGATTCCTGAACAAGGAATCACATCACATAATATATAATCACAGGTTTAACGGTAACAACAGCATTGTCTACCTCACCATCAGAATTGAAAGAACTTGTTGTACAACATGAATAAAAACCCAAAATTGGTCCAAACCTCATAATGATCTAACAAAATGAGCTAATTGAACATCTATATATATATAATGATATAATTTGATGCAACTGCATCTTTGTGTATGTCCAACTTCTTATCTCTCTCGTGTTACGTACAAAATCTAGCATGCGCAACCTCCACCTTGCTGCTCTGCCTGAGATGAACTTGTGGTAGGCTTCAAATTCACATCCACCATATCTTCTTGCTTCGTGGATGAAAGGGCTTCCATTCCTGGTAAAGCAGCAGCAATCTTTCGGAACAAAGGCTGTAATATTCAATCACATAATCGGATCATCATCGGTTAAACAACTATGAAAGACATATATTAAGTAATGAAGAGGAGACTGTACCTTAATATTGAATCCAGCTTTAGCACTAGTTTCTATAAACATTACGTTGAATTCACGAGCCTTGGTTTCTCCTTCTTCGATGGATACTTGTCTGTTTAAACATCAGTATTAGAGCAGAGTTAAGACAATTTCCCCTTATCAATATTCTTTTGAAAAACAGGCTTTTTTCTGAAAAAAAAATAGGAAGAGAGAAATAAATTAGCTATGCCCATAACAAAGTGTTGGCTCAAACTCTCTCCAGCTACAAGCTCCCTACAAGAATGAACAAAATAGAAGGTCCTTGACTCTTCAAATATAATATTCAAGCATCGAATTGTACGCTCTTTTTATTTGATTGTACAACTTTCTCTAAACAAGGAATTTCTAAGGAGTGCAACCAGTTGGCTAAAGGCGCAATGGCTTTTGGTTTTGACTCCAACTAAGGTGTGAGCAAGCGTATCTTCTTTGGGATCTAACACCACATCCTTTTTCTTAGCTAATGTGCTAGCCTTCTAATCGACAAAGGTGGAATCATCTGTTGCTTTAGTTGTTGCCATAAAGCGATCTTCTGTTCTTTCAGTTGTGCACATAGTCGCATACCAATACAGATGCTGAGAGTAAAACTCTAGGCATGACCATGAACCCTAAATAAACTAGAAGCTAAAAGGTTTACCAGGCCTAACCAGAAACGTAGAAGTACATGGTACAGATCGTGCCAATGTTAAATAAAACAGGAGAAGGTAAACCACGGAAGGTACAGCTATAAATAAGTGGGCAAAGCAATTGTCAAAAGAAATGAATCAATGAAAGAAGCAATGACTGCAAACCCCCACCTTTTCTCAACAAGATCAGTTTTGTTCCCAACAAGAACAATTATGACATCAGTTCCCCGTTCAGTACGTACTTCCTCAATCCACTTTGAAGTGTTTAGGAATGATTGACGGTCTGCGAATGCAATAATTTATCAGAAAAAATAGCACATAAAAAAATGAATAATCAAAGAAAAATACCTTAATGCATTCGACAACTAATAGACTGGCTTCCTTAGAAACTTCTATGCTCAATCGGCTCAACAATCCTAAAATTGTTGAGTAGGCCACTAAGGGCACAGATATATGCAGATGCATTGTAGAAAAAAATATTCAATTAACTACTCACTGGCAACATCAAACACAATTACAGCGACAGAAGAATCTCTGATGTAGCTCGGAATAAGACTCCTAAATCTCTCTTGACCAGCAGTATCCCTGTACACATGAAGATACTACATTAGTAAAAGAATTAAATGAATAGTTAATAAACTAATTAGATCAGTCAGTGAGATGATTATAACCCAGGTGTAGCAGCATCTACAAAATGACAGCAGAATGTTAATAATTCCAACAGAACTTCAATTCTATTTGAGGAACAGACTACTTTCTGTACTTGTCTGTAGAATGTTTTCTCAGTAATAGGGAAAACTAACCTCTCTGCTAGATCTAGGTGCAGAAGTTTGGATAGGCATGATTTGATAACATTTCATCTCAACTATACCAGTTAACATTTCATCTTAAAGAACTTCTTTCTACCAAAATCAAAAGATCATTTGGCTCTAAGACTGGAAAGATATTGTACCCAAGATAATCCAGCTTCTTAATTGTGACATTTATGAATGTCAAGAAAGTCACCTTGTACAATATCCATGAATATTCATGCTTAATTAAAAGTGTTCGTCTCTGTTTCTCCTAAACCCCAAATGATGGTAAGCAAGGGTCAATGATAGAATTTTATAGACTTGTTTGTTGTTTAAGGTTCTTCTAGCTAACTACACAATTCTCAGTTCCCTTTCACATTATCAAGTAGTATATTCTTAGGCAACAAATCTGAAAATTAAAAATTGCAATTTTATCCAAGCGAAAAAAGAAATCAGCAGAATATGATATCCAGCATATCAAAACAAAAAAATGAGAAAGGTGGCCCACCAGAGCTGCAAGCGAACTGTTCGATCTTCAAGGTACATTGTCTTCGACAAAAAATCAATACCAATGGTAGCCTGCATGTTTAGAAACAGTGAGCAAGAGGTTGATACTATTTCAATTGCTTGGAACTTCAATTTCCCACATTACTAATTGCAGTGTGAAACTTTTCATTTAACAGAAAACAAAGAATGAAATGAGAACTGAAAGTCAACAGCAATAGGAATCAAGATCCAACAACTGTATCCTAAAAATTACAAAGGAAATTACACAAAATTCCACAAAAATGAGAAACTGACAAAGCATCATCTGCAGAATTCTCACTAACAATTATGCCTTAGTTTCAAGCAAGTTAGGATTTTCTGTATGAATTCTAACTGACCATGTTACTCCATTTAAACTCATCCGGCGGCCAATATTTAATTAATTGATTCCACATAAATAATTGTGAAAAACACAAACGTTTTCATGTCAGAACTTCTAATAGAGTGTAAGGACAGGGACAGTGAGAAACAATATTAGGTACATGTTTGGATCAATCCAATAGCTTTTGCTTAGATCCTCTATCTGAATCAGGAAAGACAGTAAGAAGGTATAAATACTTGACAGTAAACCCAGTAAATTAAATGAGTTGTGAATTCCACGGCATAACTTCAAATCCTGGCTCCACCTCTGATAAATGATTCATTTGGTTGGATCCAACTAAGTTGTTATTGATCTAATGCATATCAAGGATCCACATAGTCAACCCCAACTAATTTGTATCAAATCTAGTTTGATTGATAGAATGTCAAAAGCATACCAAAAACACACCAAAAAATTACAATCCTGACCATGATTTCGAAGAAAATTGAAAATTAAATTAAACAAAAATCGCAAGCAAGACAATCATAATAGAAAATGAATTCGTCATTTAAACTTTATTGATCGACTATATGATCCAATGTAGAAATGAAACAAGACAACGAATAACCCAAAAAAAAGGAAATTTTAACGAGGATTTGATAAAATTGAAAATAAATATACAATTAAACATTGATAGCCTACGAATAAATTAACCTCACTATCCGTACATCCACCGATCAAACTACAAAAAGCCTACGAATGTATAATAAATAGTAAATTTGTTCGATCCGAAAAATAAATATAATTATAATGTTGAATGAGGATGAAACCTGGTATGTTGTGTCGAATTTATCGTACATGAATCGAGTAATAATGCTGGTTTTTCCAACAGATTGATCTCCCAAAAACACAAGCTTGTACTTTGCTAATGGCGATACGGCCGCCATTATTATTGTTCAATTTCTTCTTCACTCTCTCGAAGATTTGAGATCTGGATCGGTGGAATGAGGAAAGAGAGAGAGAAGAGAGAAAATTGAGGAAGAAAAGGAAGGGAAGAGAGACTCAACGTTTTTGAAATGGCAATTTGTTTGTACAATACGTACCACTCCGAGAAGAAACCGCCAATTTAACGCGATGGACATTTCCTTTCTAAGGAAAATGGGATAAAAAGACATTTTTGCCCCTGAGGCTTTTTTTTTAAAATTCTAATAATAATGGTTTGCAAAAATATCGTCTCTCCGTCCCAATTCTAGTGTCTTATATTAGTTGTGCATGAAGTTTAAAAAAATATAAGATGATTTTTAAATTGTGTATGATTTTAAACTTGTCATATAGGAAATCGATATTGGAAAACTTACCAACATATAGAAAGAAACACTAATTTTGAGACAAACTCTAAGGGAAAAGTAAGATGTATAAATTTGGACGGAGGGAGTATATTTCTCGAAAAAAATGTTTCGAGTTTGAGGTGTGTTTGGTATGGAAAAAAATGTTTTTCAGAAAATATTTTATTATTTTCTCATATTTGAATGGGCAAAATTTTTAAAAAAATATTTTTTTAGGAAAATGAAGTTATTTTTAAAAATAAATGAGGAAAACAACTTTCCTAAAGAACCAGCGAAAATAAGTTTTACAAATGTTAGTTTACGTCGATAGTGTCTTCTTCACCCTCCAACCTTATTCTTTTAAACTCATCCATGTAAACCCCGCTTCCATTATTCCACGTACCAATTTTGGCTCTTACCTTTCATAATACTTACCTAAATTATGTTTCATCTGTCTCAAAAAAGAATGATCTAGTTTGACTTAGTACGGAGTTTAAGAAAAAAATTTATGATTTTAAAATAAAGTTATGTCAAATGTACCAAAAATATTTTTTAATCTTGTGGTCTTAAACATGTCATGTGAAAAGCTGTAAAAAAAAATCATGTTTTTTTAAACAGACTAAAAAGGAAATAAGATTGTTCTTTTTTAGGAGGGAGTATATAGATATTTTTTTGCATAATGTTTTTTACTTTTATTTCGAACACAAAAATAAATTAAAAAAAATATGAATCCCATTTGTTTAAAGTCATGCTTAAGTGTCATCTATCTTCATACCTTGTTGATTCAACAGCTAAGTTGTTACACATTCTATTATCGAATTTTGACTTTCATGACTATTGCAATGTTGCCATAATCAACCAACATCCTTTGTGGATCTAAGTTATTGTGCAATTTGACAAATGACTTCTGATTCATCCCAACGCTCATCGCTAATTTTACTTATCAAAAATGGGTCATATAAACATAATCTCAAATAATTAGAAATATCCAAATATACCCTTATTCTACTCTGTAAGTCGAATTGGACCGTTAGTTAAAGACTATGATTAAGACAAAATTATATTATATTTTACATAATTTTAGTTTAAGATCAAAAAAATTTAATAATTTCTTTTGTTGTTGTAGAATTCAATGTGAAGAGAAAATCGCATAAATAAATTAAAACAAAAAAATACAATTAAATATAAAATGAAATTTAGTCAAATTTATTAGGGAATATCTTTTGAAGACGTAATTCTATATTGACAATAAGGTTAAGACATTATGGGCGGCACATATATTAAGGCAAATTTAGCTATCAATCTATTCTTTCTATTTTCACAAGAAACTTAAATACTCCTACAGTTCATTTTTATTCGTCTTTTATAATATTTTGAGATTTTTAATAATATTTATACACATTATAAAATTAAAAAATAATTTTACACTTAATTCCTAATTTATTCTTATTATTAATTATAATCATTTTTTTATTACTCCCTCTGTCATATTTTCTTAATGCACACATATTAAGAAAAACATTCAAAGACAAAATTTACACTATACTTTTCACTATTGTCCTTTATAAAATTATAAATATGTAGTGTAATATATCTCATAGAAAATATAAAGTTTCAATAAATGAAAGGGCAAATACGAAAAAAGTTTCAAACATTCATTTTGAACTTTGAACAATTCAAATATTTTGAACATTGAAAAACAGCCTCAAAAATTTAATTAACTTGGGACGGAGGGAGTACATTTTTTATGACACTGTATTTATTATATTCAAAGGGTAATTTGATAAAATTACCCCGTCATTTACTACTTCTTAATCTCTGTGTCAAGTCAATATGAGACAAGTAAAGATGGACGGAGGGAGCAGTAATCACATTAAAATATTATTGGGATTTGGGACCATTGAATATTAAAACCAAAGAAGATTATAGTATAATTAACCCCAACAATAAATGAAAATTAAAAATAGGTTATATTTGGCTAATTTCCATTAATATAAGTAATTAAATAAACTGCTTATGGGTTTTTGAGACGAGGGTTCCCAGGAAACAGTTTCTCTACTTCTATGAGGTAGTGGTAAGGTAAGCGTAGATTCTACCCTCCCCAAACTTCACTTGTGAGATTTCACTGAATATATTATTGTTGTTATATAAGTAATTAAACAAACCCGCAAATCAAACAAATAAAGGGTAATTTCGACCAATAATTTTGCAATCAATCATATAGGTGAATTTGGACATTCTTTCCTTTTTTATTTTTTATTTTTGTAATGATCGTATTAGTGAGTTTATCAAATTAAGACAAATATGTGTCGATTTTGTTAGGACGATGACATAATTAATCTCAACTATAAATGAAAGTTGAAAGTAAATTATTTAGCAAATCACAAATCATAATTAATCTCAACATAAGTAGAATACATTCCTAAATTCTTGTCGAGTTTAGAGGTGTCTTATTAAGGTAGCTCCTATAAGAGTGTGAGACCACTTACTATGTCATGTGGTGGATCGGGATAGATCAGGAGTGTATTTAAGTTCAATTAGTCAAGTAAAAGGATATTTTTAAGGCTGTTGATAGTTCAAAAATAAAACTAATAATTCGCGTCAAGTTCAAAATGTTTTCAATTTTTTTTTCTAAAGACATGCAAGGCATTACTTTGCATGGTTATCAATCAATCAATTAGAGATATGCCTAGCTACCATCAAAAGTCAAACTAATATCAATATATTTAAAAAGTTAAACTTAATAATTACGAATACTATACGATATAAATTTCAAATTATATCAACTTTTTTGAAATCTCAAATTTTATGAACTTCAGCAAAATTCACTTTGCTTCATCTTTAATTTAGGTTTTATGTTACATTTATCAAATGCAAAGACTTCACCTGATGAAAGATGGTTGGATCCCTTCGAGTCATTCTCAGAACGAATCTTGTAATGTGCGTCTTTAAATTTAATCAAATTTTAATATGAGTACTAAACATCGAATAGAAAAACGAGGCAGCATTTGGCAAAACTGCCTCATGGCTATGCTTTTAAATTCTTATACAGCAAGGTCCAAGATAAAGAAATAATTTTTTAAAAAATGAGTGTCAATCCTTATAGTAGTATTTGTATAATTCGCTAAATAAATCATAATTTTTGTATAGAGTTTGTATGTTTTGCTATATAATTCATGCGCAAAGTTTGTATAATTCACTATACAATTCACATTGTTTGTATATTTCGCTATACAATTTGATTTGCGTACAACTTTTGTGTAATCGCGCACAACATTTGTATAAATCGCGCAAATTATATAAAATTCTAACTATAATTACAGCTAGATGTTTGCCGCGAGCCGTAATTAATTCAATGTTAGCTAATTAACTGGTATATGTTTACTTATTCGCGTAATTCAAATATCATTAATGGCAAATATATATAAAGTCTAATTATGCTTCATAACTATATTTTGGGTAATTACATTTCGTAACTATAGTTATAGCAGCATTTGTATAATTCCCGCAACATTTGTATACATTTCTATATATCACTATACAATTCGCAGTTTTTATATAGCGTTTGTCTTTTGCTATACAATTCGTGCAGAACGTTTGTATAATTTGCTATACGATTCACATTGTTTGTATATTCCGATATATAATTTGATTCGCGCACAACTTTTGTATAATCGCGCCCAACGTTTGTATAAATCGTGCGAATTATATAAAACTCAAACTATAATTACAACTAGATATTTGCCACGAGCCATAATTAATTCAAACTATAACTATGTTAACTAATCAACTAATATATTTACTTATCCACGTAATATTTCCTTTCTTCGCTTTAAATCATGTTAAATGGACTTAAGTGAAAGTCTAATTGGGCTAATCTATTTAGTTGGATTTATACCAAATGAACTCATCCATAGTCTTGCAGCCCAAGAGCCTACTAAACTTTGTTAGAGAAGGCTAGTATGAATCAAATAAAAATTTCTCCATGTACAACTCTAGAGGTTGTACCATACATTGTATTTTAAAGTTAAATACTAATTTTTGCGTCTCAATTTATATAAGGGTGTTTGATTTGTTATGAAATTTATAAATTAAAAAAAAATTGAAACTCGTAAACTAAAATAAGTTCTGAATTTTTGTGTGACTATGAATCATCATAATTAAGGGTAAAATAAAAATTTCAAAGTTGAGTTGTTGCTAAATATAGACAGGGTCTCATGTTTAAACTCCAACAGAGACAAAAATACTACTAGATGATTTTTTTCCATTTGTCCTAACCTTGTTGGACAAATTATCTAGTACTTGTTGTTGATAGGAGATGGCAAGTATTTTGTAAAATTAGTCGATGTGCGCGCAAGTTAATCCACACACCACAATTATTAAAAAAATAAAAATGTAATAAGAGGTTTTTTTTTAATTGTCTAAAAAGAGAAGAACATCACAGAAGAATGAAGTACAATTTTGTTATTTCCTCCAACTTAATTTCCTTGGGGATATTTGATTGGACACAAGATGTAAGAGAAAAAGAAAAATTTTGAAAACTCCTTAAAATAAATCAAAAATTTTTAGGGCTATAAATTATCCCATTAAAAAAAGTAAAATATGAAGTTTTAGACAAAATTATTATTAAAAATATTAATCAAATAAAAAAATGTCATATAAATTAAACTGGAAGGATACATTATTCGTTTGTCTTTAATTTTTTCATGCAAGAATTACTATTAATTACAATCCCATAAAATATTCATCCTTTTGCTAACACACCTGAAAACATATAATTAGTTGACAACCCAATGCAAGATAGCTGCCAAAAAGCGTAAATTAGAAAACATAATATGTGCTCTCGCTATTCCTTCGTAACTCTAATTACCTGGATTCGTTACAGTCCTCCCTGTGATATTCCAACCGAATTTACCTGCATGATAAAATATGTATCACAAGCACTAAAGGTTATAGCTCAGTTGGTAGAGTAACTCGTTTACATGTGTGTCAATGTTTTTCAAAGGAGTTCATCATACAATCAAAAAAATTTATTGAGAAATTGATGTCTTACTCCATAACTTTGAGGGAACCATAGCCTGATAAAGCGTTCGGTCCAATTTGGTTGTTGACCCTCATGCATTTCAATTGATTGGATGCTTGAGCACTGAGATATTTTCGTGAGATAGTACTGAATTAGTGGATGCTGCCAAAGGTAGTGGCGATGCCATACGCAAAATGAAAGAGACTCATAGAATGGCAGACGCGAATAGAGCTTTTGCACATTTTCGTTAATCCATGAACAAGATCTATACATCTCGATTGGAAAATAATCAAGATGGGAAGAGGACCAAAACGTGTCACTGAAAGACTCTACTAAGATAAAGATGAGATGTCAAGAAAGTAGAGGAGGAAGGATGGGTAGTTGTTTAGATCTAGTATGGATCGTACATGAACGGTAGTTGGAGTCGGTGGCTCTCCCAGGGTTCCCCTCATTTGAGATCTCTGTGAAAAAAGAATCAAGTTGGCACTTGTGAACAGCTTGATGCACTATCTCCCTTCAATCCTTTGAGTAAATGCGGCAAAAGAAAAAAAGAAGGAAAATTCATGGACCGGCCCATCATCTCCACTCCATAGAAACTACGAGATCATCCGAAGGACATCGAAGACCATGTCACTATAAGTATAATTAAGTAGAGTTGTAATAATATCTTGTGTTAAACACTGGGATAAATAAATAATCAAATTGATACCAATGAGAGTTGATAGATCCTCTATGCCAACAACATTGACAACTTAGGTCCAATAGGTTACAATAAGCTCCAATTACATTCACATATTTGGTGTTGTCACAATCCTTAGATAGTACAATGGATTTTGTCTTTTGGATTTGGACAAGTATATGAAAATCATGCTTCTTTTTTATAATAGTGGTGGTCGGACCAATTATTTGTATATCTTTGCTATTTGATTAGAGCAACTAAAAGGTAAGGTAAACGAACATTTTTTTTTCATCTAATCGATTCGGATTCTGAATCTATTAGTTAATAGTGTTATTTGTATATCTTTGCTATTTGAGTAGAGCAACTAAATGTAAGGTAAATAAAGGTTTTTTTTTCATGTAATCGACTCAGATTCTGAATCTATTAGTTGATAGAGAAGATGCTCAATCATTTAAACAAAACTCACTTGTTAGTAAATGAAGTCACTATCTTAATCTCCAAATATTAAAGGTCCAATATATATTAAAGTACGATATTATGAATATATAAGCATATAATACATGTAACGATTATTAATAATAGATTTTAAATTTTAACATCTTCCTAATTCCAATTCATTTGTTCTATACTAGCTTTTTCGGTCATATTTGGTTATCATAGATCAAGTTTTATGTGTCTCATTTTTTTAACTTCTCGATAAATCTATCAGGACGAATAACACAAGTTTTGATATTCGATAAATAGTAATTCACCTACTGCTATATTCTTCTCCAAACACACATACAATGAGCTTTTATCATTAGACCAAAGTGTTGGGAACTTCTTTTATGTCTCATTACTGCATAGATTTTAATTACGACAAAATTTTAAGTCTTATTATAATTGACTTTAAGTCACCAATTTCATTCAAGCACTCATGTATCGACGAAATCTCTTGCTAATATAAGTATCGAATTACTAAAACTAATAACAAGAAATCATATTATATTGTTTTTATCACAACTAAAATTTAATTCAGATTTTCTCTGTCTAATATTAGTTGATTATCTTTCTAAAAACAGTTGTCATATATTAGTTGTCCAACTTAAAAAGCATTTATAATTTTTTTTCTACATTATCCTTGTAATTAATTCTTTTTAAAAGTATTCATATTTGTGTGTAAAATTTTCAAGAAGCTTTTCAAGCGTCGAATTAGTAAAATTATCTTCTTATTTATGATTTTTTAATATACGTGTAAAAAAAAAAGATCAATTAATATAAAACGATAGGAGTAGTATCATGTGATTTTCCTCTCACCTTGTTAACCATTAGGTGACATTCCAAGAAATTACTTCTTCCGATTCCATTTTAATGGTCAAGTATACGAAAAATAATTGTCCCAAAATAGTTGTCAATTTAGATAATCATAAGAGAATTAATTATCCTTTTCCAACTTTGCTAGAATATATATAGATAAATATTTAATTATTTAGAAGGGACATATTAGTCAAACAATACTTCTAATTAATTTTTTCTTAATGATTACAACAAATCTTATCATGACAATTAAAATAATACGAGGAGAAGCTAAACAATTATTATTAAAGAATATCTTTTTCTTTATAGCCACAAAATAATCAATTGGTCAAATAAATATTTACGTGGTATTATTTGAATTAGACCTGTCATAAAATATTCTTTTTTTTTTGTCCTCCCAGATGTTACTGAATTGTCCCTAACCAAAGACACCAACAATATCTATGACCCTATAACATCAAATGGAATTAAATATAGCCACCCACCAACTTAATTATATATTTCTTCTAGCCACAAACTCCATTATCACATTTATTCAATATTGTCCCTCCTAAACTCAAGGTGAATTCGAGATCTAAAGTCATCGAGTTCAGAATTAATAAGTTTCTAACGTAAATTTATTAAGTTTTGAAATTAAAATTGAAAATTAAAATTATATTTAAACATGTATTTCGCTCGTAAAAAAAAGTTGAAATGGTCCTTGTCCAAATGGTCCCTCCTATTTAGTGTATAAACTTCAAATTCTTTTGTATACATCGGCGGAGCTAGGGAAACACAAGGGGTTTGTCCGGACCCTCTTTTTTCAAAAAATTAATTTAATTACACTTTGATTTCGTTAGTGAAAATTTCGATTCTTCTATTGTTAGTACTATTTATATATCTATATAAATTTCGAGTTGGAAGCAATAAATTCAGTCGAACCCGCCTCTTACGTTATATATAGTCATATTCCTTCTAATTAATGTGATGGATTTTCTTTCATGACTTGTAGTATAGACTATAGAGTAAAGGAAATTCATAATGCAAAAGTTGATTCTTGATGGGCAAGAGAACATTGGAGATGATGAAAGTCACCAAATTCATGATCAAAGTATAGTTGTCCCAACTATGCTCAATGCAATTGCTGATGGATTTGTCAAGAAAGAAAAATCATGGTAACAACTCTTAACATCATCACAAGCAATAATTTCAATTCAACTTTTCTTTTGTTCTCAATTATGTTGCTCGCACTCTTAAAAAATATTGTCCTTCATAAACAGTTTATCTAGTCTCTACTTCCACGACGTAGGGTTAAGGTTTGCGTACACTCTATCATTTCCAGACTTCACTTGTAGGATTTCATTAGGTATGTTGTAGTCAGCTTGTTGGACTTGCGTTGGATCCTCTAGAAATGCATTATTTCTCGAGTATCTGACATGAATCCAAACTACATATCTGAAGAGTCCGAGCAGTATAGGTTTAAACGGTGATGTCTAGGTCAACTTAGGTGCTCAGTTTGACTTTTGTTGAATACATGTTATCTTTCACCAGTATAGGTGTGAGGTAATTCGCTAAGAGTCCGGGTGAGCTTAGGTGCTCAGACTCTTAAAAAAAATGTTGTATTTGTGTCGAATCTTCAAAAAGAATTACTACTTTTGGTGCTCAGACTCTTAAAAAAAATGTTGTATTTGTGTCGAATCTTCAAAAAGAATTATTACTTTTGGATGATTTGACACACCCGACGATATTTTTGAAATATCCGAGGAACAAAAAGATATTGTTTAAGCTAGCTCACCTTGACTACTTTCACCAGATACATATTATTTTTTCATCAGTACAAGTACGAGCTAATTTTGATTATTGAAACATAGATAGATAGAAAAAAATCACCTAGCAGTTTAAAATTTGATTCAATGTTATGCAGGTTTGCCACTTCTCAGCTTCCAAGTGATTTGTCAATTAGAGTTGAAGACATCACCTTCTATGTTCACAAGGTAAGTAAATGACCTTGGACAGTCACTACTAAAAAAACGTGAATTTTTTAGACGCATTCATGCCAAAATACCACCAGAAATATGGGATTTCCGATGAAACGTCCATCGAAATTTCACATATTTTAGTAGTGATTCTACACAATACAAGTCCAAAGTTCCAAGGAAGAAAATACAGTTTCTTCTGTTTTGCTTCTTTCTTATGTCCTCTAAGTACAGTTACTAAAGTATGAACTAAGAAATTTAATGCTGTAAATTACTAATTCCTTGTTATAATTGATAAATCGAAAATTGAAGATAAAATTTATGAAATTGAAATTAATATTGTGTAATAGATAATAAATTAATAGATTTAATTGCAGTTTTGTGTTACCAGATTGTAGGTATTGAGAAAAGTTACATATTACAACTGGTTAAAACACATTGATAGTGTAAAAATTATTTATAGTAAAAAATTATACAAGAGATATTTAAGGGCGCTAATACGATATTCTGATGTTAGCTACTCCCTCCATGTCGATTTGAATGTCTTACTTTTTCTTTAGTCCTTTTAAAAAATGTCTGTTTTGATATTTGGCAAGTCTCTAATTCCTATATATCTCTCTGATATATTTAAAACCACAAGATTTTTAAACATCTTCAATTTAAGATCACAAGATTTAAAAAAGAAAAAAATCTTATTTTTTGACCCATGCCTAGTAAAATTAAAACACTTGAACTGAAACGAAGAAAGTATTACGTAGATTTCAATATTGTGGATTCCACATTACACTTAAAAGGAGATGTCTGTTGTAGTATTAACCTTATTCTTGTAGTTTCTTGCTTTTGATATCTACAATCATTTGTTATTTATTGTGTTTCGATTATCGCACTATTTTGTTGTTGTTACTGTTTCTTTTTTCTGAATGTTCTGCATTGCTTTCCATGCTAGTTGCTATGTTTTCTTCGCTGTCGTTTTTCCTTTTCATAACTACTTTGATTTGTTGCACTTGAGCCGAAAGTGATCCTTCAGGAATCTACTCTACCTCCATGTGGTAGGGGAAAGATCTGCGTATACTCTAAGCTTCTCAAACCGTGGTTGTGGAATTTCACTGCTATGTTGTTGTTGTTGTAATGATTATTGAGAAGTTAATCCAAATTTGTTTTTAATGTTGAAACAGTATCCACTAGTTGCAAGGTGTGGCTACCTAAATCAAATTGATCTTCATGAGCCTCAAAATTCACATTTAGGTTATGACATCAAGCTTGAAAAGTTTCCAGGTGGATCAGAAACTTTTGAGACAATTCTAAAATTCTGTTATGGTTTGTCAATAAGCCTGAATCCAGAAAATGTAGCAGCACTGAGAAGTGGATCAGAATTTTTAGAAATGACAGAAGCAATGGAAGAAGGGAATTTGATCTCGAAAACGGAAGCTTTCTTCACATTTGTAGCCCTTTCGTCGTGGAATGACACAATCGCGGTCCTAAAATCATGTGAAACGCTCTCTCCCTGGGCTGAAAATTTACAGATTGTGAGAAGGTGTTGTGACTCTATTGCCTGGAAGATCTTTAGAGAAAATTCAACAGCAGGGGAAATCATAACGAACGAGGGAACCTGGTGGTTTGACGATGTTTCTATTCTCCGTATTGATTTCTTCTTGAGGATCATTACAGCAGTGAGGGTAAAAGGGATCAAACCTGAGATCATCGGTTCGTGTATAATGAACTACGGAGAGAAGTGGTTACCTAGCATGTATGGCGAGACGAGAGGAATGGATTGTACTAATATAAGGAACGATTCGCAGTGGAGTATCACGAGTGGGAGGATCAGGGAAACCAGCATTGGACAGAATAAGGAACACAGAACAATTATAGAGAGCTTAATCAGTATATTACCTCCTCAGAAGGAAACTGTTTCTTGCAAGTTCCTTTTAAGGTTGTTAAAGTTGTCATTTGTGTATGCTGCATCACCAGCACTGATTTCCGAGCTCGAGAAGAGGATCGGGATGGTGCTTGAAAACGCCACCACCAACGACCTCTTGATACCTTCATATACAGTAGGTGAACAGACAATAAAGTGAGTTTCTATCACTCTCAAGTTTCAACTTTCAATTTTCATCAAACTATGTGCAAAACATGTTGAGCACTTCGCCATAACTTAGAGGGTGCTTCACTGTCGTCATCAAGGCTCTAAGGCATATTGTTCCATGCCAATGAGCTTAATCCTGAACAGACGACACTAAACAATTTTATTTCTTTTTTTCAATTCATTTATTCATTATACTCCCTCCATTTCAATTTGTTTGTCTTACTTTCCTTTTGATTCGGTTTCACAAAGGAATCATCCTTCCGTTTCAGGAAACTCTTTAACACTAACTGACATGTTTAAGACCACAAGATTCGGAAATCTTGTTTACTTAAACTTTATGTCAAGTCAAAACATGATTATAGTTATTAGTCTTGAACTATACATACATATTTGTATTACTTCTCTGCTAAAGCCCACATTTTATTTGCGCGTAAAGCTGCAACTGATAGAGTTTTCTGCGCTTTTCGCCTTTGATAACACTGCTCTTAACCAGTTCCATCAAATACAGTTCAAATGAAGAACAGACTATCCATAACATAGATGTGGTGCAGAGGATTTTGGATTATTTCCTGATGTATGAACAGCAACAATTGGAACAAGAAGAACTGAAATCAACGACATTGAATATCAGTAAACTGTTTGACAGCTACCTAGCGGAAATCGCGAGAGATCCCAATGTATCTGTCATTAAGTTCCGAGTTTTAGCTGAATCATTGCCTCGACATGCTCGAACATGTCATGATGGACTCTACAGAGCTATTGATACATACCTTAAGGTTATTTTAGCTTCTGCAACCAAACCATCCAGCATTTTATTTTGATTCTGCAATCGAAAAAAGTAAAGTACAATGAAGCTTGATATCGTCTACAGAATCATCCTTCACTGTCTGAACATGACAGACGAAGGCTATGCAAGAGCATGGACTGCGGAAAATTGTCACTTGATGGATGCATGCACGCTGCACAAAACGAAAGGTTGCCTATGAGAATTATCATCCAGGTAAAATCTACCTCCGCAAAGAGATCCATCTGTGTTAAGCTCTCCTCAGACTCTTCAAAAATGTCGTAAGGTGCATTTTTTGGAGGATTTGACATGGCGAGGCAACATTTTTAGTGAGTCCGTGCATCATAACATTATACAAAATCAACATATGTTACACAATAATGCATTTGAATAAAACACCATCACTCAATTAAAACCTTAAAAGACATGCTGATATACTTAGGAATTTTGAAGAGAATAATGCAGGTTTTGCTGTCGGAGCAAGTGAAGATGAGGGCTGCAATACAAGGTAAGGATATTACAGTGAGTGATGATAAGTCGGACAAGGAAAATAGCTGGTCATCGACGAAGAATGAGGTCAAGTCCCTTAGAGAAGAACTCGAAAAAGTGAAGATGCATATGGAAGAGCTTCAAAGGGACTACTCTGAGCTGCAACAAGAATACGAAAAGACAAACAAGAAGCATAGAAGTTCATGGACATCTGGATGGAGGAAGGTGAAAAAGTCCGCTCTTTTCATTAGAAAAATGGTCGAAGATGAAACTCAAGAGGGCGAGCAGAGAGTTAGACCAGGCCGCAGAACACAATCCATATCTTAAGTGCAAAGTTTATATTTGTTTGGATATAGATGTAACCTATATTGCTCGGACTCATCAAAAATGTTGTCACGCCTGAGGTGGTTCGTTCAAAAATGCACTATTTTTTGAGGATCTCGAGCACACTCATTGACATTTTTGAATAGTTCGAGGAAGACAGATTCTCACATCTATCCTGCTAGTGAAAAATGTGCAATCTTGATTATGTATAGTGGTTTGTGTAAAGCAAAAAAGAGAAATTGAATTACAATATATAGCAACTTTTATATTTCATATCACAATTAGTATATTCTATGGTGCATTTTACCATTACATACAAGAGTACTCTCATAATTTTTCTGCTACCAAAGCTTTTGAATCCTAAAAGGTGCAATAAATAAATTAAATGGTTAAATAAGAGAGCATTCACTAGCATGCTCTACTAGAACAGAATCCAGATTTAGTCATTCACGTATCGAACACCGGGCGAAAAATCGAAAAAAGAGAGAGTTTGAACTACATTTTTGCATAATAATATAACGTGATTTACAAAGTAGATGATGAGCTTTCCAAATTCAGCTTCCACAGAAAATAAGATGGACAGGGGAATTAGAAATTGACATAAAGGAAGTAAACAGTGAATTTCCCACATAGTTTTTTCATTCAATAGGTGTTAACTGTTAACTGTCTATCTAAATAGCATAACAAATATAATATGAGAAGATGATATAAAGAAAAGCATCTTTCTTTGTACACACGAATTCAAGCTCAAACTGAACTCCATCTCGCGGCTCCAAACAGTTAGCTGGTGATCCGCGCACCACTTAGCTAACTTCTCAGAAAGGCCGATTGCACATATAGAAGTATTTTCCTGCCAGAGATTCATCCAATTCTCTATACTAAACGCAGAATCATGCTGATGATATCCATATAAATCAAATGCAGATATATCTACGAGTAAAGCAACAGACTTTAACTCAATGTTCCAGTTCTGAGGTAGAGTTGAACTCCTCTAAAAGTACCTATCAACTCTAAGCACTCTTTTCCTGTTAGATGAGTAGAAATTGTGCATTTTGCCAAATGTTGGCAAACATGCATGAAGCCATAAGATGGTGTATTCAATATTCACATTTGCTTCTTCTTAACACGATAGGGGTATTTCTGGTATATGCTTATGCTAATCATAACCAATGGAAGTGCCACAAGGCAGTAGGGAGAAGGAGGTTTTCCATCAAAGATGAGCTGGAGCAGAGCAGTGACAAGAAGCGCAGAAACAATGACAAAGCCCTGGGCAAAATTTAAGACAAGCATTAAGAAATAACATTGCCAAGAAAAAAAGCAGGGTAATGAACATTTACAAAAAGTACAGCTTGATATACTCTTTTAAGAGGGCAGGATATATGGAGAAAAGGGGAAGTGATGATTTGCTCTTCAGCAATACAAAATTAATATGAGCTCGTCTTATTATAGGCCAGACAAATTTGGGGAAAAAAATAGACCATACAGAGCTACAAATGCTTCAAATAAATCAAGGGTAAAGGCACATGAAGGCAAAGCTATAACAGAACAGCAAAAAGAAAAAAGGAGAAATTTCAAGCCCATTCAATTTCTGCACAGCTAGTAAAGCATAAGAAGTTTAGTAAACACTTACTTTCCTAACACCACCAGCATATGAAGTCACGAGACCCACGAGAATTCCACCAACGGCATTTAAAACAACAGGAATCTGAAACAAAAGAAGTTGAGGTATCACATTATCATGAGTTTTACCTAGATAGATCTGACTCTTGTCCAAAACAAACAAAAAAACAAAAATGAATCCAGGTGACCTTGATTTTTTAATCGTCCCAGTTTACCTTGATTTTTCCTTTATAAACAAACAATTATGTAAATGACTAGCTAATGGAACAATTTTTTATCCTCAACAATACAAATTAAAAGTGATAGTTGGATATATCCAGAGGAATAAGATGCATACACACTCATCAGGAAACCTTCATATTCATGGTGGTACCTGTTTCTGGACTTTTTAAGTGCTTGCAAAACCAATTTAACAAGATTCCATGACATAAAATATAGAAAAAAACTGCATACTGACAAAGCTGATTTACCAAAGTTAATGCAGTCCACCCATAGAAGAACCCATGCTGTCTAATAGCTTCTCCATCTGGAGACTTGGAAGTACTACTTATCAAGCAAAGACTCCCAATTATGGACATCTCAACAGTCATCAGGTAAGATGAGTGTTTCTTAACCTGTAATAGATGAGAAGCATATCAACATGGAGGAAATACAAAAGCCCCTTTCATAAAATAGCAGTGCTTACTTACCTGAGATGCCCATTGACACAACGCAGATGCCATACCAGAAAGCACAGATGCCACCAAAACTGGTACAATTCCATAGAATAAGATCTCATCGGGGTTACTACTACTGGAAGCTTTGCTGGAGCCTTCACCAACGCTTAAAAGGACGGCTGCCACGATTAACAAGAAAAGAGCCCCAATTTGTTGAATGGATTGCTTCTGCCTGAAAAAATAAAGGATTTCGGGGGCAACAACACTCTCAGAAATCACCCTTATACACAATTAGTGCAACAAGAACACTTGCATGATATTGCAGCTATAAACTGTTCATTGTTAAATTCTTTGGAGGATTAAAATTAAAAACAAGAGATGGTTGTAGCACAGTGATCTCAAATGTCACAAAAGTTCAATTTACATAAGAAATTTTACAACTAACCAGCTAAATGAATCAGATGATGTACAGAAGGCTTGTATGAAAACAGAGAACGATGTAAGAGAAAAGTTCTTACGGAGACATAGTTTACCAGATCTGTTTGACAACCATGATCTAATAAATATTACCATATTAGGTGGGTACCATCTGAAATACTAAGGGGTCATTTGGTTTGCTAACAAGTTACACCAGGATTATAATATGGGGTTCATGCTTTTTTTTCTTTTTTTTTTTTTGGATAACAACGGGAACCCGCAACCCCCTTTGGATGCGCACAGGGTAAGCTCCCCCTCCTATGCAATAGCTCGCAAACCACAAGGAAAGGTAACCACATCAGGCTTGCTCGACCCAGAAGGCAAACCCCTTGCTTTCGCTGGCAAGGAGTTTCAAACTTGAGACCTCCAACATGGGAATCTCAAGCCCAAACCACTGGGTCACCCCCAAGGGTATGGGGATCATGCAATGATAACACTATTTAGTGGAAGTACTTTATTGGTAGATGTTTGGTTGATGGACTAAAAATGGGATATACGGGAATGATATAAATCATGTGGTTGGTTTAAACTAGATAGCTTGGATAAACTTTAATTTTCAATTCTAACTCTAGCTTTCTTAAAAGTCTCTTAGAGAAAAGTTTGAGAAGGGCAAATGTGTCATTTTTTAATTTATCCCAGATTACTTATTATCCCACATGGAATGTGGTATAAAAATAATATCACAATTGTGGTATAATATCTCAAGATAGCTAATCCCGGAAGTAAATATTCTACTAAATGTGGGATAGAATAATGAGTAGTCCGGTGCACAAAGCATTCAACGTTCACACAGGGTCTGCGGAAGGAAACTTCTCAAGGGGAATATAATTTAGACAGTCTACCCTGGCACAAGCATCAATGGTTGATTCCATAACTTGTGACCTATTAGTTATACATCCTGGGTTTTGTCCCTGGGATTATAATCCCTTACCCTGTTACCAAATGACCTATCAGCCTAAGCACTAGTACGGTTGCCAAAGGAAACCAAAACATACACTTGGTTGACAATCTTTTCTAAGCAAGTCCAAAACAAAGTGTTAATGATCAGTACTATCAACAGATAGAAAACATTTCTGATCAACCTACTAACTTGCACGGTCACCGACAAAAGCATACCTCAAAATTATGTAAGTAAACAAGGCTGTAAAGAACAGTTTTGTCTGGTTCAAGATTGAAAACGTGAGTGAATCAAGATTTTTATAGGAGATCTGCAATAAGCTGTTTTGTAGTGCATAGATAGCAGCAGGCAGCCCAGATGCAGTCAAAGAGCCAAATAAGGTCCACTCCCTATAAATTTTCTTCAAAGTGCCTTCTTTTGCCATGAGAACAAGAGCACAAATTACCTGAAAAGTTGGAAGGTAAATGCAAGTAAATATGTGCAACCATGGAGTAAGAAACAATGCAGAGAAAAAAGTATTACCTTGACTACTTCACATGTCAAAACAGATGAAGTAACTATCACTTCACGCCTGTAGCAAGAACAGAACAGGAAATACTGTTGTCATAATAGTATAAATCCTAATAAGAAAGCATTTATGACCATCAATTTATGTGAAAAATAAGCATATAACATTTCCTTTACCAAGACAACAAAAAGTAGCAAAATGAACATAATGAAAAACTTCTGAGACGAGGAGGAAACAAGGAAAAAGGTGGAAATCAGGCATCCCACAGGGGCTTATCTTAGTTTTTTTTTATGACAAGGAGAACCAACCGCCGCTATCCTTAGGGTGCGCACAGGGTAAACCCGCTCCTATGCAATAGCTCGCAAACCACACAAGAGAGGTAACCCGCACTAGGCAAGCACGGTACGATGAGCTCGACCTAGAAAGGAAACCATTTGATTTCGCTGGCGAGGGGTTTCGAACTTGAGACCTCCAACATGGAAGTCTCAAGCCCAAATCACTAAGCCACCCCGAAGGATTAGGGGCTAATCTTAGTTTGAGTTTGTTTTTTCATTTATATATCTTATATTATTTAAGAAATTAATATGATTCTTGCACACAGCTTTGCTTGCTCATCGAGCCAGCCTAATTGGATGTGGAGCCATCCTTACCTGGATCCATAGCTAAGGAATTGATCCCACATTTCATAGGGTTGAGCCAGCTCGTAGGTCCTGGGACTGGAAGCGCTAAACCAATTCTAGGGGCCTATTCGGGGCTGACTCAAAAAAAAAATATAGATAGATATAACTGAGGCTGGGAGTAACATCGCAACCAACACAATTTTCTTCTAACTTTATAGCACTTAGTTTTTGTTCACAAGAACATGATATTTGATGAATTGCTTTTGACCTTCTGGTATATAAAAGAGTAAGACGGGACAGTTTTCTAATGTTCCTGCATGGTACATGATATGGTAAGTCGGTAACCATTGTAATATGATTAATATCTACTGTTGGTTCAGAAAGTCCTTTTAGTCCAGGTTAGTTGCAACTAAGGAAAAAGTATGCTAGCTGGACCTAAGTGGGAAGTGTTCATGAGTCATGTGCTAGAAGTATTGGGTCAAATCAGAAAAAGAACCCAATATTTAAGGAGGAGTTCAAATCCCAACAAGAATTCAACTGAAACATGTTGAAGAATGGTGCAAGCAGAACATGACCAACAAAATTTCTATTTTGTATATATCATACTTTATTTGATAGGTCAAATAAAATGAACACCCAGTGTCTACAGAATGTACAAGTTGTTCATATGACAGTCTAAGTCATCAATAGGTATATAAGAGTTTCCCAACTATGTGTACAATCGGTATTTTTTTTTCTTTACATGAAAAAAAACAAGTGAAATAAAAATGATCTTTTAACTCTTTTTACATCATTCTTATTATTTGAAACAATCTTCTATTTCGTTCACTTCACAAGCGATGAAATAAACATAATGATGATGCCCACCATGCTGCTTTCTTTCACTATAGATTCCTCAATTGTTGGAAACAATTACTATATGCTTGTAAAGACCATGGGTCTAACTTAACCCCAAAAGCTAGCTCTAGAGGGAAGGATTGTCCAAGTCCATATAAGGAGACCAATTTTCCATCCCGCTATGAATGTGGGACTTCTAAACAATGGGAATGAGAAGGTCCATAGTTTTGTAACCTGCCTTAATCTCCAACGTCTTTGTACACGCAACATCAACTCACAAATATTATTCTCCTCTTTCTCAAATTATCAGATGGCAATTCATACATCACAGCAAGCAAGAAAAGCAACTCCTCTTAGAGCCTTAGAGCCCAGTTTTTTTTCACCTCATTCTTACCTATTAACCTCCCAACTCTGTTTAATACAATTTAACCATAAAAACTTCGCTCCCAACTCCCACCCTATATTATCAATTCTCCGTCCTTTCCCCAATCACTTTTTCTATTAAGGTTAGTTCCCTCCTTCCTCATCACATATTCTGAGAAAAGATCCTCAATCTCCACTTGATCCCAACTTGGATGTCCCTCCTAATGTTAATATCACAAGATGATCCCCTAATTATCCTATCTTAATGATCACATACCTTAGCATCATTCTTGTTTATCAATCTGTATAGTGCACTCTCAAAAGGTACCCACCCATCAACCATAAATGCTTCCACAACCTTTTCCTATTTAACAACAACATGGACAGTCTTATATTAATAAGATTCACTCCCCATGGAGCTTTCGGCTTTCAAGCATGGTCCTACACACCTGGCTTACCTCACAAGTTTAATTATGCTAATATTTGGACTGAGCCTGATCTCATTGTTTAGCTAATACTATAAATGGCAGTAATGTGAAGTCTCTATATTGGATTAATATGTTTATGTGAAGCTTCATGGAGACATTTACGATTTTTCGAAGAACTCTTTGGACTACCAGTAACGTTCTTCCTTATCTTCGTGTATCTATGAATCAACTGCTACGAAACAAACTGAATAGTGTAAAATAACAATATGCACAAACAAATAATGCTTACTATACAGTACAAGCACAAATACATCAAATTAAAATAAAAATTGCACACTTCAGCTTGAATTAAGATATAAATTACATTCTACGAAAAGAAAACAGAAAATTAGATAAAAATAAAACTGAAGAGAGTATAATTTGAACCTGACAAAGCGTTTGGATATGAGCGGCTGAGCACCGTACTGCAACGTGAGAAGCAGGGAATAGAACCACACTTTGCCGCTGGGTTTCGCCGTCGTCGAATTATCGGAGTTCGCTTTTTTGGATACTGTAGATGCCATAGCGGGTCGACCCGAAAATGTGGACGAGAATCGGGTCTGTTTCTATCGGATCCTATGAATGAGTGGTGATGTAGAAATGGTGAAGGCTTTGCGTAAAGCTTTCTCTGCTGTTTGGCTATGGCGTCGGGAGAGCTATACGATGTCGTTTTGTGAAGGCGACTTTGAAACTGACTCTACTTTGATTCTTCTATAATGGTTAAAAGTCACAGAGACTTTTCTTTGCCCAAGGAAGGAATATTACAATTGAATTTTTAAAAAAAAAAGGTGATTATTAATTTTATGGATTTAAATTTAAATATTTTTTCGGAAATGAATAAGTATGGGATACTCTTAAACTTGGTACAAATTATTAATTTCATCCTCGAAGTATGGATAGTTTGAAAATATCATTTCACTTAACTAAGTGAACTTAGATATATCCTCAATTTGTCCGTACATACCACATGATATAGCAAGTGGTCTCAAATTCTTATGAAATATGAGAATCTTAATAAAAAGCGAAAGGAAAGTATTAAAATATCCGTAAATTTAACATGAATTAAACAAAATCAAATGTGTTTTTAAGTTCAGTTAGTCAAGTATAGGAGTATTTTTAAGGCTGCTAATAATTTAGGAATGAAATCAATAATTCGGGCCAAGTATAAAGTGTTCGCAATAATTCTCTTAATTACTTTTCATACGTAACTTTTTGGTGCTAAATCTAAATTAATGGCAATATCTCCAAAAATTTAAAGTAAAAAAAGAACCATGAACGAAGAAAAGCATGAGAGAAAAGCATATTGATAAGTGATTGTGAGTATGGTGCATTTGCTACTTTAGTATGAAGGAGTGTTTTCTATGAAAAATGTCTCTTTTAGAATATGTTTGATTTGAAAATTGGTGGGTTTCTTATTTATTTTTTAGTATTTGATAAGTATTTAAATATGAAAGATATAATATATAAATATGCAATTTAACTTGGCCTCAATTGATATCTATGTTCTTTAACTTTTGGTGTGCACAAATAAACACTTAAATTTGTATAAAATTGAATAAATAGACGCATTTGTCCTATTTGACGTCATACATATCAATTTTATGTCTTATGTGGCGTCCTGATTAATTTTCACAGAAATATAAGTGTCATACATTTTATAATCTTGCCCATGATTAAATTTTTGAATTGAACCCTAAAAGCATCCTTAAAAGATTCTCCTCTGCCTTTATGTAATTAGATTCTATAAGTGTCAAAAACACACCTGAACTATCCTCCTTTTTTGAGGTTCGTATCTAAATTATTGGAAGTGTGAGTTTCATACCTAAACTATCACTTCTTAGTTTTCTCCAATAAAAGAGAGAGTATGTTACACACACCACTAGGTGCGTTTCTCAAACTAATAGTGATAGTTTAGGTATGAAATTCTCACTCCCACTAGTTTAGGTATGAAACTCAAAAAAAGAGGATAGTTTAAGCGTGTTTTTGATACTTACCTCAAAAAAAAAAAGAGGAAAGACTTCACGAATTATACTGATTATGTTGTTTTGTCATCCACCGAAAATAACTACTCTACTTGGAATACTACTGCACGATTTTAAACAAAAAATTGTGCACTAAATAGATTAACATTTTTAAAAATACTCTTTTTAAAGCAGACAGGTCAATAAACCGACATCTTGCTTTAGTTGCTCAAACTCCCTCTTATGTAATAATAGAAACTACATACATTTAATATACACAAAATTCTCAATTTGGTTCAAATATTTACAGAGGGACAGAAAAGAAATAACTTGAGATACTTATGGAAAACAACATATTCCTTGTACTTATAGTTGCTTAAACCTTCCGGTCATTATCATGAGCTTAAAATATAACTTGACTAAACAATATATTTAAATAATATAATATTTAAATATATGAGTTGATATCGCCATCAAAATGTTTTTCAGAAACAATATTGGGTTGGGTTGAATCGAGTCCATATGAACGCCCCATCCCAAAAAATTTACATGTACCACTTTGCACATAATCAACAAGATCTAAGTCAATTCAGCATTAACTATTCATCCAATTCATATGGCAAATAGTTCGTGAGATCAATGAGTATCGAGAGGTTACCTATAAGGCTTTACATGCTCTGATAGGAATCTAATCACATATGGAAAGAATTCGCTACTAATAAGAAGATATTTATACTCGTTATACCCCAGACTTTATTAAATTCTTCAGAAGTTACTTGTTTGATCCTTCACCCTCTTAAAGAGGTGAATTCGAGTTCATGTTTAACTATATATATATATATATATATATATATATATATATATGTATGTATGTATGTATATATATATGTATATATGTATGTATGTATATGTATATATACACACACACATTCGGCATCTATATGGTCAATGTGATAACTGACCAGTGTGTACAAGTCAAATTATTCATTTTAATTCATCTTCCAATTCTACTTGGATCTATTTGTTTCAAATCAATTGCTTTCCTAGACATACGTTGTTTTGTCAAATCATTCGTGACTATTAGTGATATGCTAAAGTAACATCATTGGTTGAAACTTCAAGAAATTAACCCATTGATTGCTTAACATGTTGGATGAAATACGTGCTATAATGTTTTTTTATTTTTTACAGATGCATGTGTCTCATTCTTTTAATTATCTAATATCATACAGACTTTGGTCTAGATATCTCCAAATGTCTAGCTCCTCGATTTTAATTTGTAAAATTAAGATAAACAAATTAAAATGAAAAAAAAAAATCTTCAAAAATTAAGAAAATATTCTTTTGAAAAATGTGATACATTTCTCTTTAATGATTAATGGGCTAGGGATGTTGTAGCTATCCATCCCAAGTGATGATTTGTTAAAAGACACCAAAATGAATGAATTCCTATTTATTTTTGGGACCCCCTTATCATTGATAATAATCCTTTTGCATCATCTTTCTTGACTTCATAGCAAAATATATTATAATACGATGATTAAATAAATTATTTATTTTCAATTTTAACCTTTTTCTTAAAAAAAAAAATCTTTAAGTGAAAAAGCTTTGTAGAAGGACAAATTAAAGGTGGTGTTTATTTAAAAACATTACAACTTTAATGTGCTACTTGTTTGCGCACCAATATATGGTTCAATGTAGGAAGAATATATGACAAAAATGTTACAATTGAATAGAGTATACATGTGTAAGAAAATAAAGAAAATTGGTAACAAAGATGAAGGACAATGAAAATTACAAAACTTATTTACTAACCTTAATTTTGTGATTTTATTCATTGATTTACCATGCAAATGGAAAATGTAAACTATCTATGAAAACAAAAGGCAAATAAGTAATTAAATTTAAGGAGAAAAATGAAAGAAAAGAAAAGTTTTGTGAATGTCATAACTCCAAGTAAGTAATACAAATATTACTCCTATAAAACTTAAATATCTTGGAAAAATGATTCTTCAAGTAGAAGGTAAGGCTAGAGACAAGGTGAGACTCATTTATTGTTGCGTGATCGCTTGTTATCTGAATAAAAAAGTTAAAAAAATACTCCAAACGATCTATTTGTCGTATATTACTATTTTAAAACTTATCAATATCTTGGAAAAAAGCGTCTTCAAGTAGGTCAGACCATATAGAAGGTGGGGCTTCTTCAATATTGCTGAGTGACTGTTCGTTGTCTGTCTGAAGAAGATAATTTGAAAGCTTTCTCTCTTCTGACAAGCAAGGCGAAATCATCACTTCTGATGAATTTTCTTCACTTCTCTGATCATTTATGACTTGAGGAGGTGGAGAAGATACAGAAGGGAGCCATATTTGAGAAGTTGATGAAGTTTCTCCTTGGCTCAGAATAGTAAATTTAGTGTCCTGAGATCGAACCCTATCTTTATTTAAAGAAGTTTGGAAACCACAAGGGGTGTGTAATTCAGGCAAATGGGAGAAAATGGTTGAATCTTGAATAGGTTGATCATGACTTGAAGGAATTTGATGAACTATGTGATTTCCCAAATTATTATTGTTGCTTAAGAATTGGCTATCTTTTAAAGAATTTAAAAGATTGTAAGCTTCCACATTTTGGATGGCACTTAAAGTGCTCATATTGTTGTGAGGTGATTGTAGAAGATTTTGCAAGTAATGAAGTCTCATAGCTTGTTCTTCCCATGAGTGATTTTCAATTATTTCCTTCAAATTTGCCAAAACTATGAGATGTTGCAAGCTATTAAAGATATCAGTTCTAGGTCTATGAGTCATTGGATCATATCCCATTTGTATTAGTTTCTTCTTCAAATGAGTGTTCCAGAAATTTTTGATTTCATTATCAGTTCGTCCTGGTAGATGAGTTGCAATTGCGGACCACCTTGAATAAGATGAAAGAAAAGTTTTACTTATATACTCTGGCATCGTAAAAAGAATAAAATAAAGACAAATTTAACTTGTACAATGCGTAGGCGTGTATAGTCAATGTATATATATTTCATGTATAGTCAAGCTATATTCAATTTGTGAATATATCATAATGTATAATTGGCATATAGCTCATGTATAAATAATCTACATTGTATAGTCAATATATACTTTCTATAACTTTTGACAAGTTATATTGTATAATCATGTATATTTTCTATGATTTTTGACTATTTTTTATGTAAATAAAACATGGTTATATTTGTTGTAAAAAAATTAGTTTATAGTATATATTTAAAATTATTCCAATAATATATGCATTAAATTATGCAAAAATATATACATTATTTTTGCAAAATAAAACATGGAATAAGAATACCTATATACTCAAATTTCAAAATAAATAAATGGAGAAAAATAAAGTAAAATAATTACTTGTTTCCAAGGACAGCATGAAGATTGAGAATTGTTTGTTCTTCTTCTTTAGAAAACTTTCCTCTTTTAATATCTGGCCTAAGATAATTACTCCACCTCAATCTGCAACTCTTTCCACATCTATTAAGACCTACACAATATAAATAAAAAATAAAAAAAATTGGATAATCATATATTAGAAAAAAAATTGGGAGTAAGTTAAGTTATATACATCATCAATCATATCACTTAAATGAAATTTATAATTTTGAGAATTAATAAAATAATTTATTTGCTACTAACAGAATAATACGATATGATAGTATAAATTTTTAACAATTACGAACGTAAAGAGGTACTTTATTTAAGATTATTTTAATCGAAAATATGTTTATATGGATCCTATGCTACTATTTTCTTCACTTATAAAATTTTTTGTTAGATGCCTGACAGAGTGATTTTTTTTTTTTACAAAAATCGATATATCAATTTTGAAAAAAAAGATCGATAATCCTTCGGGGTGGTTCAATGATATGGACTTTAGACTTTCATGTTGGAAGTCTTAAGTTCGAAATCCCTTTTCAGTGAAAACAAAGGGTTTGCCTTCTGGCTCGAGCTTGTCGCACCGAGCTTGCCAGGTGTGAGTTACCTCTCCTATGTGGTTTGCGGGTTATTGCATGGGAGTGGGTTTATCCTGTGCGCACTCAAAAAGATAACGACTGCGAATTTCCCTTATCATAAAAAAGAACATCTCAATATGCTGATATATACCGACTAGAGGGCGACAGACCTAGTGAACCCGAAGGCAACTGAAAATATTACAGGAAAATACCTGCAAGTTTAGGGAGGGCTCTCCAGCTACCATGGCCATGTTTATTGATGTAATTGGTGAGTTTTTGATCTTCTTCTGGAGTCCATGGACCTTTCTTTAGACCACTTTCATCACTACCAGGAGACCTTCCCATTTTCTCTTCAACACTTTAATTATTTGTTATAATATAATTCTCTTATAGACCTACTAAAATAACTACTCAAAGATTGATTGGATTACTCATATATATATGTTGTACAACATGACTCAATTATATATATATATATATATATATATATATATTAGGGGCGTACGTGGACTGAGTTGGTTCGGATTTTTTAAATATCAAACCAAATTATTTGAGTCGGGTTTTTTAATATATAGCTCAAACCAAACCAATAAAACTCAAGTTTTCAACCTCGGATTTTCGGGGTTTTTTTTTTTTTGAATTTTTGATTTTTTTTTTCGAAATTCTCGTGTTTTCAAGTTTTTTTGGATACTTGATAAAGTATTTATAAAAACATATAATCAACTTATTATTCAAATATTTTTTTGTTCGGGCAAAACATAAAAATCTAGGATGTTTTTACGAAAAACACAAAATATCATATTATTGAAGACACAAGAATATTCAATAAAAAATAATAATGAGGTCGCATAAAAAATGTAAGTAATAATAAAGATGATCCTAACTTTAAAGTACTAAATCGTGCTAAAATAAGTCATATTAAAGTACTAAATCATGCTAAAGTAAGTGTGATAAGTACATATTAATTATATGAGTAAACATTAAAGAAAAATTAAAAGTAGGTTATGTTTTTTTAATTATCTAAACCAATGGAAAACTAAGAACAAATATTCATTATTATTATCGCTCTTAGTGTGTTGGATTTTTTTTATTTTTTTCATTATCTTTTTTCTAGTATTAGTATTGATTTGATTTTTGATTTGTGCTTTAATTTAGAATTACTAATTCGGAAAACTTACCTAAATATATCATACTTAAAAATTATTTACCATATATAGCTATATAAATTTATCTTAGTATATGAATAATCCACTTTAAATATACGATTTAGATTTTTCATCAAAATAAGGTTAAGACATTTTAAAACACTTACAATACATCTATATTGCATGCAAATTCATTTCTATACATGGTATAATACATCTATATTACATGCATAATTCGTTTTTAACACATAATTCAGTTTTTTTTACCCAAATAAATATAATACATTTATAATACATATATATTACATATATAATTTACTTTTAATGCATACTCCCAGTTGTTATAAATGATAAATATTTTCTAAATATGGTATTCCTAGATAATAAATAAAAATATATTAAAAAATAGTTAATCTTTTATTAAAAAAAAACTCAAAAATATAATTATCCCTACTAATATCGATGGACTGTAAATTTATATTACACACACACATATATATAATGTCGAATTGGTTTAGTCTCGGATTGATTTTTAAAAGTTAAAATCAAACCAAACCAAATATAGTCGGGGGTTTTTTCCGATACCAAACCAAGTCAAACTAAACTATTAGTCGAATTTTTTCTCTCGAGTTGACTCAATTTGCAATTTGATTTGATTTTCGATTTGATTTTATTTACCCCTATTATATATATATATATATATATATATATATGTTATTTGTTTGTGTTGGAAGTAGTTAGTTGCTTGTCAATTTGGTACCCCTCAATCCTCATATCTTTGTGTGGTTAATTGGTCATCAATTTAAAATGTTGTATAAGTAATAAATTGCATAATTATTATTTCATTTGTCTTAATTTATGAGATATAATTTAACTTAGTACGAAATTTAAGAAATATAAGAAGATTTTGCACGAAATATAAAGAGCGTATATTTGTGGTCTTTTTGCCAAATAAGTAGGACCACACATGGTAAAAAGTTACTGTATCATTAATATTTATGAAATAATAAGGAAAAAAACTGACCGTATCATTAAATATTTATCAAATTAGAAAATATATCATCTGTTTAGCAAAATACAAAATTAATTTTGAGTATTTCTTGTTTTGTTAGAGTTGGGTATTCAACTTAATGGATATCTTGATCCTTAATATCAAATCGAAATTCTAACAAAGCTTCATTTCACCTGCACAAGCATACGATATTATATTAATGAAAACTCTACCCATCGAGGAATCACATGAAACGAAGAATAAATTTTACTATATTGTATATAAACTTTTAAAGATTTTTGATTTTTTCTTTAACTTTGTGCTCAATTAAACTATGCAACGATCATTGCCACTTCGAAATTTAATTTTACACTTAAAAAAACCCTAAAGAATTTAACCTCCTCCTTCAAGAAA
Organism: Solanum rostratum; assembly: GCA_029948455.1. NCBI lineage: Eukaryota > Viridiplantae > Streptophyta > Magnoliopsida > Solanales > Solanaceae > Solanum > Solanum rostratum. Next base: position 66,047,833 of record CM057051.1, on the reverse strand, counting down.
GTTAGTTAATTTTAAATTTTTTTTTAATCCTAGAAAGCAACACTCACTTCAATTTTCATCCACATAACATTGCTTCTTCCACAAAGGTTCTTTGTCTGGTAGACCAACTTAGATCACATTTTTTTAAAGTAAAAAAATAAATAATACTAATAAAGTATATATTAATTTATTAAAAGAAAGCAAAGGGATTAGTTTAAAAGAGGAAGTGATGTCACATGAAGAAAATTAATTATTTTTGTTAGTAATGATTTCAACATAATGTGTTACTGTCAGCTAAACAACTTATTTGCTTGCTCAATTGGGTTTTCACCCAATTTTTATCATTATAATTGCCACGTATCTACGTTCATTCCCATGCAAAAATGCATAATTCATATATTAGGTAAAAGAAAAATCGATCTACAAAATATATCGCGTTAATGTTATTAGGTTTTTATCATTATTGAAGTGAACTACATGAGTTCAGTGCATTATAGAGAAAATGGATAGCATAAATATATACATACATATATATATATATATATATAGATATAAAATTGTATTTGTTGATAAAATATGACACGAATATACTTATTTATACGAGTTGTATTCATTAATTCAAATTGTATTTGTTGATACAATTGTATATTCTCTAATACAAATCAATTATATTCGTAATACAAACTGATACAATAAATACGACATGTATTCACTCTCTCTCCCAATCTCATTCGTCTCTATCCTGCTTCTAACTTGTAGCTATATGAATCGTCGTTGAGTAGACTATACCTATAAATCTCTAATTAAGTTCAAACTATAATCCTTATATATATGAAAGTTGCTCTTTAAAATAAGTCATAAATATTTTTCGATATAAATCTTCTCCTTGAAAATAAAATAAAATAAATTAATTATTTCTTTCTTTTTTATTTTATCTTCAGTGGTAGTTTTAAATCGTTTTTGAAGACTATAAATATTTTAATAAATTAAGTATTTAATAAAAAGAGATTTTATATTTTGAAACATGAAAGAGGGGAAATTGTCAAAAAAATTCCTTCTTATTAATAATATTTTTTAAAGAAATGTGTCAAAAAAGATACGATAGATAATTTGAGATGGACGGAACAGTGGATAGTATATGATCTTTAAATAATGTAGGTGACCTGCTTGTTTAACAAGAAGGGTCTCTGTTGCTTGATCTCTGGACCTAACCTAGCTAGCTATATATTTATATTGCAAGTTTAATGGGTAAAAAAATAAATACAAAAACGCAGTAGTATAGCGGTTGGGATTACTTCTCTCTTAATCAAAATGATTTCGAATTCAAGTCTTGGATATAAAAAGAATCTTGATAGGAAGCGATTTCTCTCGAATGGGACCTTAGCGATGCGAATTCTAATACAATTGAATTATAATATGAGTATTAAACGTCGAATGAAAAATCCAAAAATTTTAAATATAAACCATTTTTACATCATATCCTTTCGAGGTAGTAGGTAACTTACCTTGCTTTCAGAATTACAAATTTGATCACTTATTTTTATTATATGCTATATATTATATGTCCCAAGACATTTAAACTTAACTTTTTTCAAGGACCAAACATATGACTTTTTTGCAGAAATTGAACTATAATTTATAACTACAATTTTGTAACTGAATAATAAAGATGTATTGTTTACCCTATATAATAGTTAGTATCATTATTTAGTTATAACCTAGTTACGAAGATCCCGTACAATGCACGAGCCTAATAGTTATTTATAAATTTATTTTTTTAATGATATAATTAACTGCTATTAATTTTTTTCATTAAGTATAAAATTATTATGATAATATCCAATAAATATTATTAAAATTTTAAATTTAATGATTAACTGATTTTAAATTTTTATATGTATATTTGTAGTACTTCCTTTTTGACACAAATTTAATCACGGAATTAAAATAGTTATTTAATTTTATTTGTCCAGTTTAAAGAGAAATTTGTTTTATCCTAATTACAGTATTTACCTAACTTTAAAACAATTGATCGAGGTAATATAGCGATATTATAGTTAAAGCCAATGGGGAAATTATTTATTAAAGGTAATATTGTAAAATCATAGTTGAAGTAAGCAGTTGCTTTAAAAAGATTAAATAAAAAAATCCACGAAACATTTTTATGGACTCTTCATAATATATATAAAAGGAAGCAAGCACGTCGATAGAAAGCTGCGTGCTTGACTACCCAACTCGCACTTATTATATAAGAGAATTAGTGATGAATCCCATAGTTAATTCTTATTTACTTTTTAAGTTAGTGTTGCCTTCAAGAGTTGGCTAGGTAGGTAGGGAAAATAAAAACAACATGAGGAAAAAAATTCATAAATTCCCAATATATATATTTTTTTTAAAATGTTAATAAATGGAAAACTAATTATCAGCATTAAACTAATATAGATCTTTGTGATAATGACAGTATTAGACACTTAACTAGACAAATATTAGGTACTATATATAATAAACTATTAAAGTCTACATAATAATTTATTTAAGGAATGCAAATTAAACCACAATTAATTAATTTTGTAGAACATATATTATACACGTATACGTTTGAAAATAAATAGTTCCTTACGTGTAATACACGTGAAAATATATTCTTAGTAATGCTACAAAGTTTGATGTTTTTTGTATTAATCAACAATTTAATTCAAAAATAGTCCAACAACTTTGGTTGAAACTCATAATTATAAAATAAAGTGGGTCCAACATACATTTATGCTATAGTAAAGTGGATTTGGGAAAAATAATATGGATAACTAAAAAGTATATTAGTTAATTAACTAATATAGTTATAGTTTGAATTAATTATGACTCGTAGTAAATATCTAGATGTAATTAGAATTTGAGTTTTGTATAATTCGCGCGATTTATATAAATGTTGTGTGTGATTACAGAAGTTGTGTGCAAATCAAATTGTATAGGAAATATACAAACATTATGAATTGTATAGCGAATCATACAAACGTTGTGTACGAATTGTATAGCGAAATATACAAACGCTATACAAAAACTAAGAATGGTGTAGCGAACTATATAAACGTATACAAATGTTGTGTGAATTATATAAACATTGCTATAACCGTAGTTACGAAATGTAATTATCCAAACTATAGCTATAGAGCATAATTAAGGTATTTTTAAGTGGCTATATGCGAAAATTTCTCTATCTTTGATTTGTTCATTGTTTAGATAATGTCACGTAGTAAAATTAGTTAGAATCTATGACTCTATTATATTAGTGAATAGTGGCATGAATGAACCAAATGTATCACGACAATAACATAAATAAGCTTAACTATAAGCGGATGGCATGATCGATCCATCTCTAAAAATTTGACGATATATTTGAGCTTTCCCCAAAGAATGCTATAAAAAGAATATCGCCTTATTAAGATTATAATTTGTGAAACCTTTAAATGTCTACATTTGAACTTGTTGAACTTGGACATGGTAAAATGGATCGGATTGAGCTGTTAATAAATGAACAAAATAATGACTAATTTAAAAGTTACTTAGGCTTAAATGGACTGAAAATGAATTAAATCTAATTCGCTGAGTTATTACTAAGTTTTAATTGTAATATTTATTTTCTAATAATTTTTAAATACCTCATATATATATTTTATTATTATGATTATATATAACATAAATCAACTTAAGCTTGATATTGACATTTAATTTATTAATTGCTATCTATGCATTTTACATTTAAAAACTTAAACTTGGCCTAACATAATAGGACAGGCAAGAGAATAATTAGCTATATTTTAGCTGCATTTATTATTTAATTCTATGGTGGTTTCATTTTACTAAGACAAACAAAAGTAATTAAATACTAGAAAATTAAATAAGTACTCAATAATCACCATATCTTCTCTAACAAAGTTGGTTAGCCCAACAACTTCCAAAGAGTATTAAGGGTGTAAATAATATTTTTTTTGAAAAATAATATGTACGAAGGGGGAGGAGTAGAATACCTCGGTTAGGAGTATTGATGGTAACTTAGCCCCAACTAGGGTAATACTAAACGCTAAAGAAAGCGAAATAGGCGAGGTTAGGATTACCCAACTCGGGTAGTAATTCACGGTCGAGTAGCTAAAGCCAATGAAACGAGTTCCAACCTAAACGCGAGTAATCAACGGGAAAGTAGTTGTAGCTGATGAAAGGAGCGGAATAGCCAGGTATTATTTCTAATTATGAGAATTAAACTTTAACCATTACAATCTCAGCTTTAATGAATTCATTGACAAACAACTGTGAAAATAACCTAACACTGCTAATTGTTCAAAAATATGTATGTCATTTGCAGTGGCGGAGCCACATGTTGTTGAGGGGTATCAAGCGATACTTCATCATCAGAAAGTTATATTCTTTTTATGTATATATATTATACATTGACATTTTTTGACTTCTTCGTGAATTTACTCTTTTATACTTTAACACTCTTTAACTAAAGTTTTGGCTCCGCTACTATACTATTGATCTAGAAATTGAAATATTTAACCTTAATTTTTAGTTAGATATTGATATTTGCAACCATTTAATTCCAAATATAGTACTAGCTAGCTCCATAAAATCTTCCTTCATTTTCATGATGCAATATAAGATCCAAATTTGGTGCCCAAAAATAGTGTGATTTAATTTCCATGTTAATTAAGTGTCTACTCTTCTTATTTAAGTATTAGTTAGTAGTCATATATAAAGTATTTTATTCTTAAACATTTGCAATATTACATTTTGATTTATTTTTTTAGAATATCGTGCTTTCCTACCATTATTTTCCTTGTTTTGATTATAATTTTTTTTTTTAAAGTCGAGAGTCTATCGGAAACAAACTCTGTATCTCACAAAGATAAAGATACAGTACGCATATACATTAAAAAAAAAAAGAATCTTTGGCTTTCACATATAACTGTTGATATTAAGTTAAGATATATATATATTAATCAAATGAATTACAATAGGTATGTTATTGCTGAAAAACATTAATAATTCCACAATGTTATAAAATAGATATGTCATTATATTTGGTAGCTTTCATTTTTTAACAAATTAAGTTTCAAATTAATGATTTTTCATTTTCATTAACCCTCTTGCATAAATTGGTCCTTCAGATATAACAATCCATTAACACTTTTTTAGATATTTCGCTTTTCGAGGACACTTTCTCGAACTTTTTAACCTCATCTTTTTTAGTTTGAAGACGACAAGTACTTCGTCTCGAGTAGGACACCAGTCGATATGCCTTCTAGGTAGAGGTTAGGTTGGAAAAATATGCAAGCTTGAAAATGACTAGTTGAAATTGGTTTAGATGATGAGAACTTTTTTCTTTTAACATTCAAACTAAGAACAGTTTAGAAGAATCAAAACTGTTTTAAAGGCATTGTATATGGACCTTCCTAGTGGCCCATATGTACCCAATTGTTCAATAAAGCCCAAGTAATAGCCCAATTCACATTTACATGGGCTTTTTTGGGCCATTCGCACAAATATCATTATTTTGAGGTGGTCTTTAATTTTTGAAAAATTATCAAACTACATTTCTTTATTCGTCATATTTTCTATTATTCTCATTCATTTTTAAAAAAAATCTCTTTTTTCCAACCGGATACATTAATTCAGAAAATTGGATACATTAATCTGATTCTTAAATTATCTCTATATTTAATGTATCATGCTTTAAATGTTACCCGTTGATACTTAAAAACCCTAATTTTTGTATCCGGATTGTTGAATTAACGACACATGACATAAGTCAAGTTCATGCAGAGGTCTCGGGTTCGAGTCATAAAAAACTTATTTTTATTTTAAAATGAAAAAAAATCCGACCTGCCGGATTCGAACCAGCGACCTAAGGATTTCAGCAACAACTACAGTCCTCCGCTCTACCAACTGAGCTAAGGTCGGTTAGATGATACTGTGGTATTTATTTTATTATTTATTTATATCTAACTAACCTCTCTTTATTTTCATAACTATATTTTTAATAATTGCAATAAACTCACATACTTTTTATTCATAACATTGAAATATTAAATTTATAAGTTTAGGATAATTTATTATGTTTCATGTATACCTATATAAATAGATTTGTAACAAAGACTACTAATTATTCAATTTGTTATAGTTTTTTGGTAGAATTCCTTTGAGATAGATATAATTGCATACTTATTTAGATCATACAAATAATATTGATCTAATACTTTTTGCGAGTTAAGACTCAGTCCACTCAGCACTTGTCCCATTATCATCCCTAATCTCAATTCATCGTTTTTACGTTAGTCCCCCTATCTTATTTTATTCACATTCCATGTGTCTAGTTTGGGAGGATCAGAGTAGTCCTACAATATCATTTGTGAAATGGGATCGTGAACTCTATATAATTTTCAAAAATACTTCTGTCATGAGTTAGCTTTTAAATTGAATTACGTTCAAAATTTATATCTTTATCATAAACTTTACAATAATGTTGTTCATGCTCCAAAGTCTGATTTTGAACGTAAGGCAAATGTTGAAGAGTTCCATACATATAAATCGGATGAAAAAATATATATGTGATCTTATATAATCTTGAATAATTCTTCATTCTCGAACTGTTGAATAATGTCAATATTCTGTCTATGGCTAAGCCCATGAGAGGACTAGGCTGGCTCAGATTGGAGTCATGATCAAATATGGCGCGTGCATGATGAACTTAGTTAAGAAAAAAGTTGTGTCTTTGTTATCAACTATAACTTTCGATATAATAGTAAGCGTTTGATCCTAACGCGAACTAACTAAGATGGCTACTGCAAATGGTAACAGGCAAGTGTGAACACAAGTAAAAGACTGAAATCTGATGAGACATTACAACAACTATACTTTTCTTTTACTAAAATGGATTGTGATATGGTGATGGGACTGTTTCACCCTTAATCAGAGGTCTCGGGTTTGAACCCTAAAAATAAAAAAAAAATTCTATTAAAAATGCTACCTCCGAATAGATCCTGCAATGCACGATCGAAATTTAGTCGGGGCTCCACGAACTCGAGAAACCAAACAAGCTATACTTTTCTTTTTTGCTTGTCTTCTTCTCTTCTGCTTTTATTATACTCCACTTTTTTTATTATCCTCTGAAACATTACCATCAAATCTTTTGCCTACTTACATTGCACTGACTATTTTAACCTCACCTTTGTCCTTTTCATGAGGGTATTCTTGGTAATTAACACATGCATGGGGAAAATCCCAAGAGGATAGGAAAAAGACTGTCCAAAAAATATCAGAAATCCTATTTGTGGTTGCCATGCATGACAGTTGGAATTACTGTGCTCATGTGTGCCTGACACTGAAAAAAAATTCAAATAAAATAAGAAAAAAAAAATTCTATTATATTTAATTCTACAAAATATATCGAGTGTAATTCCATGAACAAGATTGAAAAGAATAGATAGTAGGTAATTTTGTTCCTATCTCATAAAGTTAGAGATCTTCGATTAAGTTGACTTATATAGTTATAACAAGTAGTTTCTACATTTTAATTTACTTGTTTTACTTTTCCAATTAATTTCTTAGTTTTAAAAAGAATGATTTATCTCTTCTTTAGTTTGTTTCAAAATGAATGGCCTTTTTTTTTATTTTTTGCAAGATTTTAATTTCAAATTTTCACGTAACATACTTAAGGCCACAAGATTAAAAGATGTTTGGATACATTTGACATAAATTTAGTTAAAAATCACAAATCAAAAAGTCTTTTTATTTTTTTTGAAACTCCGTATCAAGTCAAACTAAATCATTCTTTTTGTAGCTTTTTAATTTTAAATTATCACTTAACATATTTAAAATCATAAAAGTAAAAAATATTTAAATACATTTTATATATTTTTTATTTAAAATTCCAAAATTTTATTTATTTTATTAAACTACCTATCAAAGTTAAATCAAACAAACAAATTAAATAGAGGGAGTTATTCTTCATGTCTACCCTAATATAATTTACAAATAATAGCACTTCTTGACCAAATAAAAAATATAATGTGCTTAGTCGGATATCCGTAAAACTAAATTTAAAATTTATCAATAATTAAAATATCGAAAATATAGAAAATACTCAGTTAATTGTCAAAATAAAATACCAAAAATATTATCCCAAACTCATCATATTCAATAAATTAAAGTTGATACTGTGAAAAATACTTTCACAATATCCAAAAACCTACCTTACTACATTTATCTACAATCAGTATTTAATTATCAACACAACATAGTAAATGCTAATTAACCTCATTTAATTTCTTGACTCACCCTAATTTTTACAAATTATTAGTTTAAAAAAAAATTACATATTTCACATGTTAGTTATAACGTAATCTTACTCCAGAAAAGAGTGATGGAGAATCTCAAGAACTTTTTCGAACGACTATATGCTCCCTCCTATTAACAAAAAAAGGACATTTTCATTATGCTTATTGGCTCATTTATTTTTTAAAAAAATTATAATTTAGAGCTAGGGATTGTAGAAGTGACCCCCACATCTGCATTTCCATCCAAGTGGCTTGTAATTTGAGTACTTGCTAGCTTCTGCATAACCCATGGACCTAGCTTGGGTTCGAGCCACATCGCTTCTTGGTTCGACTCCATCATGACTTGGTAGGCTTGGTACCTGTGCTAATGGCAGGTAAATTTGTATTATTCAACATGACTTATTCATGAATTTTTAATTTTATATATTTAAGCCAAAATAAATAACTTTAAAACGACAAACCATGGTATTAAATCAAATTGTGATAATTAATTGATAAATTCTGCATACGTCACTGACCTGAATTGCCCTACATGGATGGCATTGGTTACACTTATTGTAACAACTTGGTGGCATCGAACCTAATCTTGATTTCTCTTCAACTAAAACATCCTACAAAATTCAAAAAAATAAATAAAAATAAATCCCAACTCAATTTAATTTCGACTAAATTTTGAATTCACCATTTTAATTTACTTTGCTAAAGAACTTCATGAACGTTCCCCACATCGATCTAATTCATGATAAGCTCGTCAATTTTGTTTACGATTAAAAATCACCGACTTACATTCAAAATTCAAATTTGAATTGATTCTTGACCATGTACCACATGACTACTACAATTGTACTGGAACCTAAGTTGTACAGACTCTTCACTCTTAATATCATATTCGTATTAAATTTTTCAAAAATACATTATTTTTCACGAATTCGACACACTTTTGAAGAGTTCGAATCCGGACAACATAGACTAGTACTATACATACAAAAAGATTACTCTATAATACAAGAAATTAAAGAGATTTACCTTTGTAGAGTCTAGGGTACTCTCATGGTGGTTATTAGGGTTTAAGGAATATGAATTTGGGGAGAGAAGAAATAGAAGAAGGAGAAATACAATAGCAATTTCTTTGATGGAGAAAATTGTTGAGGAAATTCTCATAGCTTCCATTGCAGCATTTTTCTTAAATTATTTATATATAAATAATAACTTCACATGATGACCAAAGAATTAAACATTATAAAGAATGAGAAGGGAGATGGAGAAATGAATAATATTTAAATATGTTGAAAAAAAAATTAGCTTTAAAGAGAATGGAAATTAAGAGGTGTAGAATGAGGGTTTTATCAGTATGTGTTTTGTTTTTATTATTAATAATTATATAGAGGAAAAAAACAAGAAGAGTGAAAAGAACAAGACAGGAAAAAGGAGAAGAAGTAATAGGAAAAGATTTTGGTGGCAGAAAAAAAAGGGGGAAGAATAAATAGCTTTTAATTAATTTGGAATAATTTTGGACCACCTATTTAATTTTAGTTTCATTCTCTATCAACATGCATCTTTTAATTTGTATTATCATGCAATTTAGATTTTAACTTCTCTCTTTGTCTCAATTTGATTTATATTATTATGCGATTCCTATCACCAAGTATATGACCTTAGATAGAAAGGAGTGAAGATCACGTATTAAGATAAAAGGTTAATAAACTGATAGGGGTAGGATGATGTTATGCTATAATAGATTAGTAGGATGAATAGTGTCTTTTATATCCGGTGTTGTTATTGTCCGTCTTATATTTGTTACTTTATTGTATTTATACATTACCATGTGCTTTTCACTTTAGTCGTTTTTTGTTTTTATCTAGTATCTTTTGCTTATGAGGCTTTATAAATTTTGAGACGAGAATCTTCCGGAAACAACCTATATATCTTTATGAGGTAGTGGTAGAATCTGTATACATTTTATCCTCCTTAGACACTATTTGTGGAATTCCACTGGGTATGTTGTTATTGTTCTTCGTCGCAATTTATATGAAACCGTTCAAATTTTGAAAGTTAAAATAATTTAATTGTGATCGTGAATTCGGCTATCCTGTGCAATCCTATTTACCATCGTGTTGTATTAGTATGGATATAAAATTATCTTTTTTCATTGTAATTCGAATAATTTTTTATTTTCCAGATGGAAAAATAAAAAGCAAGTAGTCTAAATTAAAACAAATATTTTTTTACAAAGATAAATGGCCCTAAATAAGTGAACTATTTTGAGAGATTTAAGGAAGTCAAGTTATTTCAGTTATCTTCTCCTCATTTTATGCCGATGTTAATTGCATATTTGAATTAATGTTTTAATATTTTCTGTTTTTTCTTTTTCTCAATATTAAAATGAAAAACTGTTAATACATTGTAATTTTTCTGCTAAAACTTGAAAGAAAAAACAATGCTGCTATAACTTGAAATTTAGTATCTTATAAATGTCATTTATAAAAATTTCCCTTTTCCTTTTAATTTATTTTAAAATTTGCCAAACACTTTTAAAAACTTAAAAAACGATTTGATTAATTTTTAAACTCATCCAAATACCCTCGGTTTTCACAAAATAATTATCAATTTTTGGAGGGCCTCAAGAATAAGCTTGATTTGCTTGACCCTTGAGCTGGTGGTCCTGTTGGATATTAACAATTTTCTGGTAGTTATAATAAATGTGCATTAATAACTTAACTATAAACAGATCTGTACTTCATCTGTATAACACAAATATAATATTTATTTTATAATTAAAAAAAAATGCATAATGTGTGTGCACTATCTTTTTCATAAAAATATATTTAATGAAACATACCTCAATTAATTTCTAATCATGTGTGTGCACTCTCTTTTTTATTTTAGAAAAATTCACATAGCTTTAATAACTGGAAAAAGTATTTTTAACGTGATAAATTTAAATAAATTAATATTAGATTACATTATAACTAAATTTATTTTAAACGAGACATCCATCATCTTCTTCTCCACCTTCTTTAGTCGTGGTCTCATCTCCTTCGTGGCATTGGATATCTCGAATTTAAAGGTGAAAATTTAGGATTTTAAAGAAGTCAATTAAAATTATATCAAAACAATCAATATGTCAGCAAATAGGGTTATTATATGCTAGATGAATGAAAATTTTATGGATAAACACGTCTAGAATTATTTTCAAATAAATATTTGATCTAGTTAATGTTTAGGTGTGTTTCGATAACTATTAATAATATTTCATGTAGAAAACTCACATTCTCAGTATTACAAGTATGAAACTCAACAAAGTAAAATAACTTTAATATATTTTTAACCGTTAACTCTAATTTAAATTTAGAAGCTTATTATAATCAGTTAAAAATAGATGTTATGCTCCATTTAAGTTATATTCCTACTCTACAATAGTAGTGACATAAATCTTCTCTATTCATTATTCAATATTCAATACTCGAATTTGTTTAAATTTATATAATGATTTAAATTCATTAAAGAGAAAAGTACTTTCAACAAAAAAGAATCATATCTAAGTCTAGACATCGTTTGGTTGGAAACATGTTATTCTGCGCTAATTAATTTTAGGACAATTTATCCTGAGATAAACTATTTGATCATATATATATATATATGATAACTTATCACATCACTAATGCAAAAATGATGAAATAAATAACTCGAGGACTACCTAATATCTCTAATCAAAATAGAATAAAATAACTTTATATTTTATTCTGAAATTATTGTAAATTATGTATTACATCGTACCGACTCCTTAAAACTCCAAGTAAGAAATAGAATTAATTATATTAGTACATGCTATATATAAAAATTAAATTCAAATATAAAATAGAGTTGGCCAGAAAACATTTAATGAGACAAAGACACTTTTGGTTTTTAGGTTTTGCAGAATTAAAAAAAAAAAAAGGTAGTAAAGTTTGACTCTGATTGATTTAACACATGAGCAGAATAGGATATGAACTACTCTATCATTCTGTCTTACACTCTAGGTATTAAAAATTAATTGTGTTTGATTAAAATTATTTTTGAATTTTTTATGAGTACATAACTTGGAGGGAAAACAATTTTATTATTTTTAAAATTTTTGGAATTCATCTTCAAATTGCTAAAATAAATATAATGCAACTCTAACAAAGTCTTGTTACTCGCTTGTCCCAAAGAAATGTCTTATTTTTTATTTTGATTTATTCCAAAAATAGTTTCTTTTGATTTTCCACGATAAATTTGCCTACTTGTGTCATATAAAAATCACTAAAAGATTCAGGCATTATTATCCTAATGATATAACAAAATAAAAGTTTCTCCTATCTCGTATGATAAAGCAAAGAGAAAAGAAAGATAAAGACTAGAAAAAAGATAGAATTAAACAACCGTACAGGCATCTTTTGTGCATACGGCTCTACGAGAAAATTGATACCTCTCCTTTCTATTGAAGAAAGAGAAAAATAGAATCTATTATACTCAGATGGGTAAATAATCAAATTGTCATCCTTCCTTTTGGAGTAGTTCAAAAATGCTATAATGGCTCCGTTGCTTTATATATTTATTTTTTAATTTTTTTTGCCTGTGATTCACCAATATTGTTAAGAACTCTCCGACATGAAAACAAAAAAGTTTGTGACGCTGAACTGAACTTTCGATAGATAAGAGAAAGTTGGAAGTACCCCTTATCTCATACTACTCTCTCAATACAAAATCTAATGTTTTGAAAAGAAAAAAAACAATACAAAAATTTCTCATATCGAATTCAAAGTGTCATTATTACTTAGTATTCATATGGCGAAGGCATAGTCTTCTTTTTTCTCTCAAATAAACTTCATTGGCGCCAAGCGCGAATTGCTATCTGTTGTACGAGTTAATCGTACTGAGGGATCGAATCCCTCCATTTTTTTTATTTGTTATTTATTTTTAAAATAATGTTTTTATTTTTACTAGGCATTTTGATATATCAAGAAAAAGATATTTTTACTATTCAACTTTACTTATTCATTATATTAAAAATACATATTCAAATATATTTATTCAATCTGTGTCTATTATACCTTCGCTATTAGATATAACTTTTAAAAAGTTAATTTATTTTTTAAATTTTAGACACTTAAATTAAGACGGAAGAAATATTTTTTTTCTTTAAGTGGGTGGGTGGGGGTATATATGGACCATATGTACGTTGATTAAATTTAGTGGTTGTTAAATGTAAAAGCATGTGCAACAATTCAGTCTTTCATGGCCCCAACAAAGTACAACATGGCTCAAGGGTAGTAAATAATGGAAGGTACAATAATAAATGAAATTGGGATTGAGGAGACCATACAATAATATGATGATTTCATTTCATTTGCTTTATCATGATTTTTTTTTTTTGGTTGGGGATTGGGGTCTAAATTCCAAAATAATGTCATCATGAATTTTTTGGTAGTATAACTTTTTATTTTTTTGATGAAATATTTATAGAATTATTCATGATGATTTGAGGTAGAGTTTCAATAGTTTCAGACTGATCTGTAGGGCTTTTTATTATTTAAGGGTCATTCAATAGGAATTAGATGATTTTCTTCATTTTTCGTGTGAAGTAGTCCATGAATTTTTCGGTGGTATGATTTCCTGTCAATTTTTGGGCAAAATTTTATAAAATCGTCTGAAATGACCTGGGGAATAATTTCAATAGTCTCAACCTGATCCGCAAGACGTTTTTAGCATTGAGGAGCCGTTCAATAGGAATAAGACAATTTTCTTCATTTTCTGTGTGTTAGCTAATAATTTTTTTTTTTTTGGGTGATGTAGCTTCTAGTCAATTTTTTTGAGAAACCTTTATGGATTTTCAATAAATCCATAAATAGCTTCAACTTGATCCATATGATATTGAGGGGCCATAAATAGGTTTAAAAAAAATTCGTTTTTCGCGTGTGTTAACTCATCAATTTTTTTGTGATATGGATTTCAAGCAGTATTTCTTCAAAACCTTTACAGAAATATCAGTAATGACCTGAGAAGAATTTCAATAGTCTCGGCCTGATCCACTAAAATTTTTTTAGCATTTCAAGGCCACTCATTAGGAATTAGATAATTTTCTCTATTTTTTCCGTGTTAGTTTGGATCATTTTTATGTGAAACTTTTAAAAAACCATCCATAATGAGTTGAAGAAGAATTTCAATAGTCTTAGCCTGATTCGTGGGACATTTTTTACCATTTAGGAGTCACTCAACCGGAATTAAATGATTTTTCATTTTTCTTGTGTGTTAACCCATAAATTTTTAGTAACATGACTTCCGATTAATTTTTTTGCAAAACTTTTGCAATAGCGTAACACGTTAGTAATATTATCCGCTTTGGGTCTAAACCCACACAACTTTAAATTGTGTCACTATAAGTAAGATTTGCTTACTTATATACCGAACATCTCTATTGTGTTTTGCCTATGTGAGACTTATATCTTAAGATGGGTTGTTACACCCCCCCCCCTCCTTCCTCTATGAACTCAGTGTTTTTGCTAAAGTTTGCCCCATCGCATGGGATTTGCCTAGACTCAACACTGAAGTTTTGCCTTGTCTTACCGAGATTTGCTTAAACTCAATTTAACTTTGACCCACATCGACAAAATGATACAGAAGTGACTCTAATACCATTTTGTAACAGCCCAACAAGTTAGTGATGTCATCCGCTTTGAGCCTAAACCCGCAGGGCTTTAAAACGCGTTATTAGTAGGTCAGATCTGCTTACTTATATACTCAATATTTCTCTTATGTTTTGCATATGTGACACTTCTGCCTTAAGATGAGTTGTACATGTTTAGGTTCATTCATATGTGTTAGCCCATAGATATTTTGGTTTTATGGCTTACCGACACTTTTCGGCAAAATCATTACGAAATTGTTTGTAATAACTTGGAAAAGAATTCCAATAACGTCAACATGATCCGCGGGATATTTTTTTGTATTTAGGTGCCACTCAATAAAAATGAGGCAATTTTCTTTATTTTTCGTATGTGTTAGCATATAAATTATTTTGTGGTTTGACTTTCAATCAATTTTTCTGCGAAATCTTTGCTGACTCTTTTGTAATAACTTGAGGAAGAACTCGAATAACCTTGAACTGATCTGCAGGTCATTGTTTGACATTTAAAAGTCACTCAAAAGAAATTTATCGATTGCCTTCATTTTTCGTGTATATTTATCCATGAACTCTTCTAATAGTATGAAACTTTTACAAAATCGTCCATAATGATCCAGGGAAGAATTTTAATATCTCGTACTCATTTATAGTCCGTTATTTAACATTTATGGGTCACTTAGCAGGAATTAGATGAGTTTTTCCATTTTCATTTTCCTACTACAACTAAGTCGATACAAATATAACACAAATTTAAAACCTCAAATTAAAAAATAATTATCACTCCATCGACCATATAAGTAAAGTTTAATAACACAATAAAAGACTAACATAGAGTTTTTTTCTCTCTTTTTTTTTTTTAAAAAAAAAAACAAGACTTCCTTGAGGGTGGAGGGACAGACCCCTACCAATTTATTACTAACCCAAAAATTATATAAAATAGATGTGGACATTATGTCTTGTATCTTAGTCCTAGAGAATAAAGAAGCTATACAAGGTATTCCCTGGATCACTTTACTTGTCACATTTAATTTTTTTTTTATGTATTTTAATTATTATATTTTTATTTATCATTTTTAATCATTTAATATGTTAATCTTTATTGAGTAGATAAAAATTTAAGGTCCACTCAATATTAATTGAAATTCTTTTTAATAGGGCTCTGACCTGCCTAGGTAAGGCTAGTAGCCTACTACTATAGTAAAGGCAAGTCACTCAATTATTGGAATTGTTTAACAATTTTTTTCCTTTTTTCGCAGAATACTTTTAAGATCATTCTAAATTTATCATGTTAACTTGTTTAGTTAAATATCATTTATTCGGTCCGCGTGAACCTTCTTTTAATCTTGAGACATAATTTGTGTCGTTGCACTTATACCTTAGGGGTATAAGTTGTCTTTTGGACCTACTTTGTTTTGTTTGGAGGCATAACTTATGAACTTATACTTTGAGCTAAGTTAAAGTCTGTGAAACATAACTTGTGTCACTGAAAGCTGAAGGCTGAAGGTAGGGGTGTCGAATGAACAGGTTGCATTTAAATTGAGAATGTTAAAATAAGTTGAAATATAGATTCAGTTGGGTTATGATATGCCCAAATTTACTTTAGGCACAAACGGGTTGGGCTAAAATTTGGGTTGGGTCATGACCCGCTCGATCTCAATAATTCTAATATATTATTATTTACTTTTCATAACCACAATTTGAATTTCAACTCAAGAAAATAAAAATAGAAAGTTACAAATAGATAGATAAATTATAGTAAATATAATATAGATAGAAAATATACATTACATCAATGCAAGTAAAGAGCCTTAGAACAGGTTGAAATTGGATATTTAATTGGGTTCAATTGAAGATTTTTACATAATGGGTTGAGATTGAACTCAATTCAAGTTATCTTGAGCCCAACCCATAAAATTTTGAATGAATTAGACGAATTATCTATATTTAGACTCATTTTGACATCTGTAGCTGTAGCTGAAGGTATGCCTTAGGGCGTAACATATGCTATAGAACTTATACCTTGAGAATTTCCTCTAGCCTTGCAATTATTGATTTTGTTTTTACTTTTTTCATGGTTATTCTCAATTATTTATTTATTATTAAACTTTAAGATTATTAATTTTAAAAAACAAAAATTAATGAAAGTAGAAGCATATGTGTGAATGGCCCATGTGATGCCCAACACTAATTTGCAATATTTTAAAGTGTAGCAAAATATATGTATACATATAATATTTCATCCAAAGTAAAAAATAATACGAATATAATATTTGATTATAGTATGCTCAATTGTGTATATATATATGCATTTGTTTCAAGGTATAAATTGAATGTATATATGAGGTCAATTGTATGTATATGTATGAGTTGTTAGTGATGATAAGGATTTTTAGACATATATATATACATGTATAAATATATATTTATGCTATGGAATAATATAATCTCGCTATGTTAGATAATTTATTCAAAATATCACTATAAGTATAATATGTTGATCGAGATCACTAGTTCAAATAAGTACTCCGTTTACTTCAAATTAAGTGAATTTGTGAATTAATGCAAATTTATTAAGAAAAACATTCAAGAATATATTTAAATAGTATTTATTGTTCAGTGTTTAAGATTTGATAAAATTATTCTTATTATTTACTCCTTAATTTTTGTATCAAATCGATAATGAACAACTATCGTTGAACAAAAAAATTGGGTCCTATGCCGTACGAATTCAGATATAGTCGGACTTCAATGTGAGCACCGAACACCGATGAAAAACCTATATATATGTGTATGTATGCATTTCCTTTTAATCGGTATTCAATATTCATACTATGATTTAATTAAAATTTCTAATTAAAAATAAAATAATTCTGAATCTTCCCCAATAACTACCCAGGTTGATTACTCCATACTTTCACCATCGAGAATCAAAGGAAAAATAATTAATACATGGATAGTGTAAAAAGTCATCTCTAATTTCTTGAGCAATTTTTGTTTATTAAGTTTCTCAAAAATGAATATTTTATATTTATGTAAAATATTTAATAAACTTGGCGGCTAAATTTAATAAAAAATGTTTCTTTTTTTGTTCAATTTATATGTTATAAAATGAATTTCGAGGGTTAAATTTTTTATTTTTAATCATGAATTTAGAAATAAAAATTTTAAGCTAAAATTACATATTAGAAAATTAAATATAAAATTATAAATATAATCACAATAATTATTAGTTAAAATATTTAAAAAACATAAAACAATTGCAGTGAAAGAGAACTTATTTGACTGTTAAAATTCGAATACCACACATAAATTATACTTGGAGAATTTGGTGAGAGTTTGATTCAAACCTCGTAATGCCTCTCCTATTTTTCATTTTTCTACCCCTAATTTTAAAAATAATTCTAAAAAAAATATAAAAGTTACACCTCCAAATGTGATTCTTGCTATCGTAGATTGCTACGATAGGAATGGCTGGGACAATTGCTCTGACTATTCAAGTTCTTCTGGCTATGTACAGTGGGATTTTGTGGCTGGTGAGGTGGACAATGACGACTTTGATGAGATGTCTGATGTGTATTGAGAGGATTATCAAGATATTGAGGATAGAATGTACGCAGACCTTATCATTACCTTAAAGAAGTAGAGAGACTATTTCCTGGATACTTTTGCTTGTACTACTATATATATATATATATATATATAAATGTTTGTGTGCTTTCTACTAGGTAATTATGAGTTTTCTGTCTTGTGTACCTATTCATACAACAATGATTTGCATGCTATCTACTTAATCAATTCAGTCTGTGGATATTTTCTCTTTGGGTTGCCCAGATAGATACATGTCACAGTACTTGTTTGTCTCTTGCCAATATGCACACTCAAAAACTGAGGGTAAAGGTGAAAAACCAGGAACAGTTGGAAGAGTGAAGTGAAAGTGATTCTTCTCATCTAGTCATCTACCTAAGCCTCGATAGATAGAGTTACCTGATTCTTACGTTGGTGGGAGCTACCTAGTATCCGGTGGAGTATTTGAGGTGCACTCAAGCTTGCCGGACACTACTGTCACAAAAAAGATAGTGAAGTGGAAGCTAAAATCCAACAAGGTCCACCAGCATTTATCTGAGTAATATTTTAAGGCCCTCAAGAAGAGATAAATAATGAAAGGTGTGCTGAAGCATTGCAAATCCTATTTGTCCTTGGTAATATGTGAGTGATACAAAACTATGTAGTATTTGTGTTGATGGGAGATAGCAGATATTCAGAGAAATAATCCACGTGCAAGCAAAAGCTAGTTCAACAAACCTCCATTATATAAAAAAGAATGTATGTAATGATCGTTGTGAATTCAAAATATCACACATTGATTAATCGAAGAGAGATTCAACAACAAAAAGAAAAATTGATTCTTTGACATCCTTCCTTTTTTCAAACAGAACGAAAAGAGAGAATCAAGTCAATTCCTAAAATGCCTTCCTAGATATTCCTCAACCAGTTCCTGGATATTTACCTTACTAATTTTTATGAGAAATTTGTATTGTAGAGGAGGAGACCAGAATAATTTTTCCCATTATTGAAAGTATCTTGTAGTTGTTCCTCCTACTTTGAATTCAATTGGTCTATTAAGACTTGTTTAGGTGACATGTTCTGTTCTTTATTGTTTTAAGAGTTTTGACATTCCTGTTGAAGTCATAGTGTCATAAGTAAACGAAAAATAGTGCTTAATTCGTCCTCAATAGTCACGAGATGATCTTAGGATGATCTGTTAGGACTCTCCAGGCCCGCGATCCAAGCATTTAAACCCTTTTTATGTCATGAATTTCGTTGTTCAAAAAATAATTCGCAGAAAAATTAAATATACTTTGAAGGAAGAAAAAAATGTAACATATTTGTACCCTTGAAGCGTAGAGTTTAGCTTAGCTTTTTGATATAAAGAGAATAGCATTTGACTTTCTTTCACATATAGCTAGTGTACTAAGATGCTTATTGCAGGGGTCGTAACAACATATCATTTGCATTATCTGGATGCTATTCGTCACTAAGAAATTTTCATCAGTTTAACTGGTGTCTAGTACTCGTATTGAGGTCCAACAAATTCAAATTCACACTGCGTCCTACGACTCTGCAGCAGTTGCAGTAGAAATGCTCCAATTAAATGTTTTATCAAAAAGGTAAATGCTTCGAGAATACTAATACAGAAGAGACTTTGCTAGATATCAATTATCACAAGCAGAGGAAAGCTAATTTATGATAGGCAACTGCTATAATGTCTCAAGCAATATCTAGCTGATGCAGCATCATAGTTTAATAGTAAGGCATGTACCGCGAAGCCCTCCTGAATCTTGGAACTTTCCTGCAACATGTGAAGCAAGTATACATGTGATTCATCTACTTGACTGTTGAGGGGAGATATAATCAACTGAATCAAAACTCACCCATATCCATAAGGAGAGTAGAAATAAGGGGCAGGTGCATATGGCCTTCTGAATCCGTAAGGTTGATAAGGATTGAAACGTCTAGGGTGAAACTGTTTCATCCCTGGAACATTAGTCCTCTTGGGCATAACCTGCAATAGAGGGAAAATCACAAGATGAACACACAAAATAAGAAAAGACTCAGTGGAAACACTGTATTAGAAGATGATTGATAATATGGCATTTGGTTGCAAACGCCTAAGTACTTCATTATGACTGATTGAACAACAATCATATCCTCCATTTAAACTGCTCCAATTAGGGTCAGCTATTCAGCATTTGGTTCTTTAATTAGGTTCCTCACTGGTATATACCCGAACAAATATTGGTTCTGTTCTTTGGTATGACCTCATATTTAACCATAATACTTACATGAAACCACATAATCTAAACATAGCACATAAAAGATTTTACAGTTGGAACAAATTAGACAAACTCACATATTGCAATATTATAATGGGGCATACAATGCTACAGTTATAACTCGATTGAAAGGGTCATCTCTAAAGTCTAAACATAAGTTAAAGGGAATTAGCATCCTATGAGAATTAGTGTTTACCTTCCAAACTTATGATTTTTACAAATCTTATACCGGAAAAAACTTAATTCCTACAAAACTTAAGCCAGACAAGACAATTTTCTCAACCTATGCCTTGCGAAATTAGGTCATAGATAAGCGTCTTTGGCCCACAATGAGCATCAGGGGCAAAAATTAAAGACCACTACAAAATAGGGACAATCCATGCAAAAACTTGTTACAGGATCTGTTTGCAGAATAGGGTAATGGGTTTGGACTTTTTGGGCTCAAAATGCGTATAGTATATAGTTTGTATGAAATTATATAACAAATAGTTCAGTATTTCAGTTAAACCAAAATATCGCAACTTTAAAAATGAAACAGGACTGGAGAACCAAATTAATTCGGTTCAATTTTATGCCCCACCCTTAACTCCAATCTTATTTTTATTCCGAGAACTACAATCCACATACATGCTACTCTAGCAAACCATAATCATTTTATGAGTTTTAAGTCTAACAAGTCAAATATTAGCAAGGCACGACAACAACTAAATGACAGAGTTATTCTAAGACATTTTTTTATTTTGATTGGTCCATCTAAGAAACATTTCCTGCAACATCATATGTTTGATGTTTGTGTATTGTCACAACCTGTTCAGCATGTCCGAAGTCCTTTAGTGCAGAGCCTTTCCTGTTTCTATATCTCACCTCTCACCAACAAACATGACATGACATAACATGGTTGATAAAGAGAAACTACTCTATTCAGATAAAAGATGGAGCAAAAACAAGTTCACCTTTAACTGGCGTCCATGCAGTTCAGACTCATTCAGCTGGAGTGCCTCCTGAACAGCTTCTTGTTCTACGAATTCCACATACGCAAAACCTTTAGGTTGACCAAACTTATCAGTCAGGATGGTAACTCGATTCACAGTACCACATGCCTGGAAATGCTGCTGAACTTCTTCCGGGGTACATGCATAATCAACCTGTCACATGAAATTCATTAAACATGAGATGGTAACAGCAAGTGACAATGAAATAGAGAATTCTACAATTCAGTCTTCATGGAAAGCTAGATTCTTCATCTATTTTATAGTGAAATTTTGCAAAAACTACGATCCCAAAGATAATGATATTATAGTATAATACACATCCGGATATCAAAGCATAAAGGAAGAGAAACAATTTTGTTCCCCAAAACCTTCCAAACAACAGAGAAAGGTCATCCAGCTCAAAACATTAGCTTTCTTGGCCTTACTTATGTTAGACACAGATATTATTGTCCATTTTTCTTGCTGTAAAATCAAATTTTGCAACTATAGACGACTTCAACGCTCTAAAAGGATTTAACTAGCTAGCTGGTTTCAAGATAAACTTTCATCAGTCAATTACAAGTCCAGAGGATAATTCTCTCTTCAGCCAAACCTTGGAGTCAAAATGTCGACTTTCCTCTTTTACATCCTAAACAAACAAGAAATACTCCTTATCCCTCATTCTTTCACTCCAGCGAAAAATAGTGCAGGTACAAACGGGAACTGACTGTCGATCACCATAGAAGCACGACAAGAACAGATCATATAGTTCAGTAAAATAGTTTTGGTAGCCATAGAAAAAATATACAAGGCCGAAGGTAAAGTAATGACACCTCACTGCATCAGGCTTAATAGCTAGTCAAATCTGAATACTCACCTCCACCAGCTGCCTGCAGCAACCAGACTCGGCAACTAGTATTTGCATGCGACGAAAAGGGTGTGCGCTTCGTAAGCAAATGTATCTTTCTTCTTGCAAGAAGGTTGAAACTTGAACCTAAGGTGAAAGTGCTTTTACAGAAAAACTGACTTCGTGGTTTCCATACAAATTTTAACATATCACATCCCAAAATATTCTTTTTCTTTGTCTCTCACTGCAGAATTGTATTTCAACTCCATCTTTTTCTCTGGGAGCTTCATAATATATTTTTTTCTCAAGCTTTAATCTTCTTTCTAATCTTTTGTTTTTTTTTTTGATAAAGTTAATCTTCTTTCTAATCTTTTTCTTTTCCTTTCTTTTCTTTTTTTCTCCTTTCTTTTTTTTTCTCTTTCTTTTTTGGCTGAATTGCTGTCTTTTTTATTCAAACTTTTCACAAGTCAACATACAGGTAAAATTGCCTCTTAAAAGAAGTATCTAAAATTAGACAAACTTCTTCCACCATCAAAAATTTATGGTGCCAGCGCTATTCAGAAATATGAATGCACCTGCGATTATAGTGGCAGAAAGTCAAAGCATGACATTCCTTACAACTACAAAAAGGAAAAAGACATTACACGAAGAAGTTTGGACATTGCAAGAGAAGAAACAAAAAATGGCGCATAATTCAGGTGAAGATCAAGTTTCTATATTTTCATGCATAATAAATAAGCAAAGTTTTCAACCATCAATACAACCTCCCCAAACAAGATGACCACCTGTCACAAATTTTCGACTGTTCATGTTCTAATACCACATTCATAATGAGATGGGTCAAGACACTGCAACACTATAGAGCCAGGAAACATGAGTAAGGAATAAACATGCTTCCAATGCTTCAAAGGGAAATGTGGTATATTACTAATTCTATATCAGTGGATGTAATGAAAAGTATATATACGGAACTTAAGAAGATTACCAGCTTTTAGTAGGGAAAAGATTTCCCCGACTATAATGGAACTAGAATGTACTAGTGGAACTGGAAAGTACCTTGTACTACAGTTTAGTACGACCTCCACCCCAAAATAGAACTTGGTTTGTTTAGCTCCAAAATTAAGAGAAAACTTTGACTAGATCACTATATGAGTCGCATGGAGATGTGTCTAATTGACAGGTTGAGTAGGGGAGGAAAAGAACACTTCATTGAAGGATTGTCATATTTAAGATGCTTAAAAGAAATGTTATTAAACTTCATCTTGGAGAAGGAAAGTTTATCATTTCAAAGGAATGGATCAAGTAAAAACCTGTCACAACAAGAAGTAATTAATCACAAAAAAAAAAAAAAAAATTGACCCTTCAACCACCAAAGTACTTAAAAGCCTCTTAATAGGTAAACTTCAGAAGCAGGCTTGGTAGAGCAGGGGAAGGAGAAGTAAAACATGACACTAGTCATCTTCATTACATACATGCACACATAAGCAACAACCACTAATACTAGTGTTAAATCTACACCATTGATCCTTCTTATTATTACGTTTTCTCCATTAAAAGACCATTCTCCTTGTTATTGCCATTTGATTAATGGTATGTGGACTGAGCATCAGTATAGCACATGCTATATCATAAGCGCAACCCAAGCTATATGATCTAAGCAGAAGGGTACAAAACAAAGAGAACCCTCCATCCTTCCATATCAAAGTCCAAATATGCCAAGAAGTTTGCATTGCTACTTATATTTGCAAGAATTTTGCGTGTGAAAATAGCCTCCTTTTTTTTTCCACCAAACTTCTTGGCATCATTGACATGGAAGAGCAGAGGGTTTATTTATTCTTTGATCCATACCCCGACATAAGAAGTCCAAAGGGAGCAATGCTTGAAATGGTCATTGTTTTACCCCTCTCCCATACGAAAATCTAGTGCAACTAGCTATGGCAAAAGTAGGAACACTACAAGCTTATATTTCAAGGTGTCCATGTGTTCTATATAGTTAAAATATGAACTCAAAAAATAACATTGGGGGGGTAGTTAGTACTCAAAATTAGATCCCCAAAAGTCTAAATCCTAGGTTGTCTCATTTTAAGATTCGACCCGAAACATGAATCTTAGGTACAAATCTTTCAAAAATGAGCTCAAAATTCATATTCAAATATCATTCATGCTCAATTCCTTATTTTAAACTCTTAAGTATTATTATATATAAACACATGGTGACATGGATACCTTGAAACATTAGCTAGTAGTGATGACACTTATTATGGTGTTGTTACTCGTAATCTTGCAAGAATTTTTCGTGTGAAATGGACTCTCAATTTCTCCTATCAAGCTTCTCGGTGTCACTAATATGGAACGGCAAAGTGTTCAAGTAGATTCCTCCCTTTGGCCACACATCTCATATTCTCTGTCTGAATGGGAGTTGCCTTGTATAATTCTTGTAGTCATAATCTGATCCTCCTGTTCCTTCAGCGTTAGACTTAGCATGGGTAAATTATCACTTAATGTAAATATGCAAGTCCATATGAAATCCCCCCCCCCCCCCCCCAGAACTAAGTAGATACTTATTTTCTCGCTTATGAATATCATAGTTTTATATATATGTAGATATGTGTGTATTATGGGAAATGGTTTATTTTTCACTTCTTAAATCCTTTACTACTGACTAATCTTTCCAACTCAACTCCAAGGCATATCCGACATCCATATAGATACATTTTTCAATTTATAACACACAAATATTTCCATCACCATATTATCATCAATTTTTTTTTTAAAACTAGTAACTTATTTTATCATCAAATTAATGTGTTCAAGCCTTAAAAGCGTCAAATTTCAGGGGCTTCACAACGTGTAAACCTACGACATGTGGAGGAAGCTGTTAGAGAATAAACTTGCCTCTCATCATTTGTGTAAGAGTTTTCAAAGGGGTTCAAATGTCTGCAGTACTCACTCCACATCCATTCCCATAAGTTTTGGGTTGGATGCTCCGATTTTTTTCAAGATCCAACATGCATCCCTTGCCAAAACCATGGCATATTGACATAGATATCCCAAAAGAGAAAATAAGAGGCAGTGTACCATAGGCTTATGCAATATAAATATGCACTTGCATGGCAAACTAAAAGTCACACCACATAAAAAACCTTCGTTTGCAAGCAAATTCATACTTTTATTAAAGAATAGGATTATCAAATATGCAAAATTATTACTACTATGCATCAAACCAAACAATTGATATCTGCTATGAGTATCTTCTAGATCCATTTTCCTTCACTTGGACCTGTTTCATTACACTATTCAAATGGTGCAACATGTGGCTAGGTAAGTATATCATAACATATTCAATATTGTGAGGATTTATAAATTAACTAGTTTTAATCAGGTTGTCAGCCTACCACAACCTTCACTTATCTAAGCTTGGATTAGCCATGTGAGCAAGCTAACAACACGGAGTCCAAATTATCAGATTTGAGCAACAAAATTAGTTCCACCAGAAGATCAAACAGATACACCAAGTTATCTGAAAACATTCTTGGATCAAGTGGAGCACTTCTCCAAGAATGCAATCACCACTAGAAACAATAGATTTCCAGTACTTACATTGCCAACAAATACTGATCTCGAATCCACCTCTTCGCGGTTTGCTTGGGATGCAGCTGCATTAGCAGGATCTGCAAAATAAATGGTTCCGAAAACGATTAACACATTTTAAAAAATAAAACCTTTTCTAAAACTGGTACTGTTTACTCAGAAAACAATTTATCCATATCCTAGTAAATTGCTTCTCTACTTCCATGAGACAGAGGTCAGGTCTTCCTACAACACTGTACCCTCTCCATACCTCACTTGTTGGGTTTCACTGAGTATGTTCCTAGTATATTGCAGTTTCCAAGGGAGAGTTAGGCCTTCTAGGCCTTCTTTTTTTTTTTTTTTTACTTTCTCCCGGAGTACAACAACAACAACAATAACATACCCAGTGAAATCCCGGAGTAGAACTCTGGAAATCACATTAGGCCATAAAGTCCCTGAAAATATTGGAATCCAGTTGTTTTCACTTTTTCAGGAATTTGACGAACACCAAAATGCTTTTTCCAGTCCAAATTACTCTCAACAATTCAAAAACAACTCCAATTATCAGATATCATTTTTCACTTGAAAAAAAACACTAATCTGAACCTTCCAGCTCTCCCTCCCGGTAAAATCAAAATATAGAAATCTAGCAAAAGAAAATGATATAAAAAAGACCTTGAACAGAACCCATCTCTTTCTCCACTTTAGCCTGCATCTCACGTAGAGCAGCAGCTTCATCCTCCATCTCTTTCAATCGTTTCTTCATCTCATCCAATTCCTTCAAATATCAGATCCAATAATAATTAGGGTTTTTTCTTTCTCGCAATAAAACTGATACGTTACAACAATGTAAAAAAGTGTACCTTAACGGCATCCTCATCTGGGGCAGCCTGATTCTCCATATCGGCTTCCATTTCAGCTTCCATTGGAATTTCTCCTCCGTAAACTTCATGCTCTTCTTCATCCATTTCTCTTTCTCTCTTTGTTGCTTCGCCGCAACTCCTTTTTCTTCTTCCTTAAATTGTACCCCTAATTCGGGGCGGGCCGACTTCGTTTTGATTATTTCTTGGGCTATTTTTCTTTGGAAGGAAATTTCATAAATAGCCGAAGTATCGTCTTCGTGATTATAACTTGTCTAATTAGGTTTCATAGTTTTTTTTATAGTTACAATTTGTCTAATTACATTTCATAGCTCACGTCTTCATAATCACAGTTTATCTAATTATGTTCTATAGCTTTATTATAAGTATTTTTATTTGCATATTTCGCGTGCATTTAATAGTCTATATGATTCGACTTTTAATTTTTCTTTTAGAAAAATGGATGGTAATTTTTATTGTGAAGAAGAAAAACAATCTCATAAATCATGAGATTGTATCTCATTAGAATTTCTTACCAAATATGATTTCTACCAAATAAAGAAAGATAAATTGAACTTTCTACATAAACATGTTAAAAAATAACTTACTAAATAAGAAGTCATATGTATATTTGCATAAATGAGTTATTTCCATACGTATTAACTCTGTTGGCAAATTATTCTGTGTAAGTATGATTTTATTGGTAGGCTCTCTGGATATGAATCAGAATATTATAAAGCCCTACTTCATGTCAATCTTTCTCCTTCCTTCTCCAAGAGCCAACCATGGCATTCGATGCAGCCAGCAGGCGAGTCTAGAATAGATTTCCAAACGGGTCCTGACTTTTCAACAACAAAGGCGAAAACTTACTCTTTCAAATCAAAGTCAAAGTCAGGTAGACTGAGATGGAGTTTATTTTAAAGTTGTTCCAGGGATATGAGTATAGAGTGAATTTTATTCACTCTTTATGAAGTAGATCAAAAACGCCTTATATCAACAACAGAAAAGTCAGTATGGTGCCTGATAGACGAGCAGATCGAGTGAGTTTCATCGATCCAGATGTGCCAAAGATTGAGTACTATAAGGGTACGATGCTATCCTTGTATTTTGTGCCTTGGAAGCCATCCATTCAAACCTTCCTAGTCCTTTTTTCTTGTTTTTTGATCGGACTTTCGAAATCGATATGATATGATGACTTTCAAGCTTCCTAGCATGGGTTTGTGTGAAGCATGAGAATATGAACAAGCTCAGTCTTTCGCTACTGGTGTGACCCCGCCTCTTTGCTTTCAGAAGGGCCTAAAGTGCATAATGATTCGATTTTCGAAATAGTTAAATATAAAGAAAAAGGCCTCTTCTTGCTGTTCTCTTTCTTTCTCTCTCCTATTGACTATTTGACATAGCAAAGTTTGGTTCTATTTTGCGTGATACCGTCCCTTTACAAAGTGATTTTTGAAAAGGTCTTTAAACGACTATTCGTCTCCAGTTCCAAAAGGTTTAATAAATGCCTTTTTTCTTTGCCCACCACCCATGAAAAGATAAACCACATAAGGCCTAAGTCCTGGTTCAAATATTATTTCATCCTACCTCGCACGTCTAGGGCGTTGTCTGGGCCAAGAGCCATAGTTAGTTAATATTTTTGGTTATTTCTTCCTCGTTGTTGATACGGGCAAGACCTAGCCAAATGATGTTCGTTGGTTGGTGATGAAAGAACTCTTAGTACCTGCATACCCAAAAGAGGGCGCCGGTTAAAAAACAATCATTTGAGTGTATATGTATCAAAAAGTACATATAAGTATACAATTTATTGAATTGAGTATTCGATTCAAAATATAAAAATAATTATACAATCTGAATATGAATTGAAAGATTATAAAATTTGTATATGTATTGAAATATACAAATAAATATACAATTTGTTGAATTGAGTACTAGATTTGACATATACAAATAAATATTGAAAAATATGAATAAGTATACCATCAGGATAAATGTATACAATTTAGAATTATACAAATATTAATACAACTGTAATTTGAAAATGGTTGTAAATCTCAAACTTGAAGTTATACAAATGTAACCATTAGAACTTTAAAAAGTTATACAAATTAATTTATATAATTTATCTCAATTTTCTTACTTATGTTCTTGTTATGTCTGATTGGAAGCATCTTATTTTTCAGATGATTTCAATTTATTGATTGCAGATGAAGTTCTTTTACCTTAAATAGCAAGAAAGGTTAATGGCGAGACAAAATATTTTCTAACTGTAGTTATATTAAATAATTAATTAGTATATATTTGTTTAGTCGCATTGTTTTTTTTATGATTAGGCCGCTATTTTTTGAGTGTGCATAATGTAAAATCTTTGTTTTTATGCAGTAATTTGCAAAACCACATTAAAAAGGTAATTTGCATTAGACAAGCCTGGTATGACGAATTTGACTAGTTAGTTTACAACAAAATACATTTTATTTACATAAAAAATAGTCAAATATACAATAATTATACAATATACGTTGCCAAAAGTCATAAAACTTATATAGCGACTATATAATATAAATTGTTTATACATGAGTTATATATTGAATATACTTTATGATATACTCAAAAACTAAATATAATTTAACTATATATGAAATATACACTTGTTATACATGACCATATAGTGAATAATCATTTTTTAATCATTATTTAGCCTAATAACCATCTAATATAATTATCCTTTATTTCTTTTGGCTTTTTATATGTAATTTTGGTTTTGGTTTTGTTTTACTAATTACTATATGATATTTGGAAGGAAAATATTCAAATAGACATTTTATAATCTCTGTAATTAATGAAAAGTAATATCATTATATTGGAATTTTAAATTTCATAGTATGTTTTTTGGTCATAAAATTTTCATTTGTAAAATTTGAAATCTTGATATTTTATAAAACAAGTAACTCATTTATGAATTCAATTTTACAACAAAAATGGACTTGGTCCACAGTTCGCGTTCTGGTCTAAAAAGAACTTTATTTAGATATCTAAAATTATATAAATATATATTTAATTAGTAATAGAATCTATTTTTTCGAAAATAGCAAGTCTTTAACAAAATGTATATAATCCTATTAAAACATACAACTTGCATTCTATATATTAATACTAAGACATTGTTAGGTATCTGATTCATTAAAAGTTTTTAAAGAAAATAAATAAACATATATAACTAATAGAACCTAATAATTTGAATGATTTGAGATTCAAAACCTCTGCAAACAAATGAATTAATAAAGTGTAGATATCAATCCATCGTACAATTAGTGAAGAAAACAAATTACTCTAATTTTTAATACTCACAAAAGTAGGTAAATTAAATTAAAAGACCAACCAAACATTAGTCTCGAACACAACAACTAATAATAAACTTTTGGTACACATTTTACATCAATAACAAAATATAGTAATTAACGTATAAGCAGGATACTTTCTCGATCAAGAAAGTATTGAACTTCTCGATGCATCTCTATCAAGCGTCTGGATCTTCAGCGTGAGTTGGATTTTTAGAAGAACGAGCCATGAATGCTCTAATCATAGGCTTAACTTTCTCTACGGTCTTAATTATTCCCAAAAACATGAACCGATAGAGGATCACCATTCCAAATATTATTGCAACATCCACCCATTTTGAATATCCCATTTGTACTTGCCATACATTTCTCAATATTTCATCACCACTAATTATGGCTGGTCCTCCAATTTGCTCATTAGGGAAACTTAATCCCAAGAATTCATTCTTGTAAAACCCTTGATTTGCATATTTATGAAATGCAATGTAGTACATTGGGTACTTCCAAAATGGCTTAGGAAGATCATCAGGCAATCTAAAGAAACCTCCATTAAGCATCATAACACCTTGAATTCCAGCTCCTATCAAAACATGTCACAAAATTAGTATACATAAAAATACAATCCGCCCCATAATTTATGAATTTTAACGTGTTGAAATATAGCCCAACTCGATCATTTGACATTCTTACCTGTTATGATTCCCATGAGGAAGTCGGGGACAATGCTTGCCACGATCATCATGAGGCTCTCGACTAACATCATCGTTGCAAATAATACTAGTGCAAAATACGCGAAGTGATCGAACCCTTTTTGTAATCCAACAAGGTAATACGCCATAGCTCCAGGTATTACTGAGATTAATATAAGGTAAGGAATGGAAGAAAATGTATTTCCCACAACATATGCAGCCACACCATAGTGTCCATTTAGTCTTTCTCGAGTGAAAATCTAGAAAAAAAAAAAACATATAATATATGTCATTTTATAAATGGACAAATTATTTTATTAACAATATAGAGAGAGTTAATATATATATACTTTCATATCTTCAACAAATGAAGGGAATCCACCAATAGCCATAAAGGTTAAAAAGGCAGCAACAAACATCAACATTGAACCTCTAGCCTGAAAAACGTAGCAATGGAAAGAAAAGAAAGTCGTTAGACGAATCAACAAAAATTCATCGCTAATCCTATTTAACGATGAATAACAACATTTACCTGAATGGAGCCATAGTCGTGTCCAATGTCATGAAAAATAGTGCCAACACACAAGCACAAAGCAATGTATATTGCAAAACGAAGCCAGTAATAACCAAGATCACGATACATGTTAACAAAGGACCTCCTTGTGAGAACCATACATTGAGTAAAGAGACTTGCTTGACTTCCTTTCTTTGCCTCCTCTCCTCCACTCTATACACAAATTGCATGTTTATGAAGTTTACACTTTAGTATTAATTATATGTACCATAATTAATATTTCAAAATTAACATTATACAAACCCGTTGGCAAATTTCCAAAACTCTACGTTGAACTTGTTGACATTCTTGTGAGGTCTTGTATGACTTAACAAGAATATTGATTGCTTCTGTAGCTGTGGTTTTTCCACTAATCCCTTTTTCAATATCCTAATTAATTAAGGTCAATCATGAGTAATTAATTTAATTTCAATTATCGAAGAACAGAATATAAAATACTTACAACATCAAAGTCCTTGTTGATTGTCCTTAGATAGTGATCAGATGGATTCCTCATAGTTGGACATGGGAAACCATTCAAAGCAAAATACTACAAAACCAAAAAAAAAGTTTGTTAATATATTTAGCCCAACTCGTCCATTCGACAACCATGAAAAGAAAGTTATAATACCTCATTTGCATTAGAAATGGAACCAAAGTAGACAGTTCTTCCAGAGGACAAAAGGCAAAGATTATGAAAAAGTTCAAAAACTTCACTACTTGGCTGATGAATAGAAGCCACCACAGTCCTTCCATGTTGTTTAGCCAATTGTACAATTTTACTCATGACATGATAAGAAGCAGCACTATCAAGCCCACTTGTTGGCTCATCAAGAAACAGAAGTTTTGGCCTTTTCAATATTTCAATACAAATACTCACTCTTCTCTTTTGTCCACCACTTAGCCCTTTAACACTCCATCCACCAATTCTTGTGTTCATTGCATCTTGTAAACCCATTTCTCTAATGGTTGATTCGACCCGTTCTCTCTTCTCGGATCTCGACATCGAATCGGGTAATTGGAGTTGGGCTGAATAGTAAACTGCTTCCCTCACCGTCAGTGTTGTCATCAACGTGTCATCTTGCGTTACATATGCCTTTTAAAAAAAAATTAAAAATTATTTTAACACTATATATATAAAAGTTAAACTCGAAAAAGGAAATGATAGAGATATTACCGAAGTACCAAAGGCAAGTGTTTGTCTGCGACCATTGATAAGGATTTCTCCCGTTTGTCTTGTGTTCGAATCCAATCTCCCTGAAATTATATTATGATTTATCGATCGATCCAATAAACTTTGAATATCAGATGATTAAACCAAAAAATATACCTGCTAGAGCATCAAGAAGAGTTGATTTGCCACAGCCAGAAGGACCCATAATTGCCAAAACTTCACCAGGTTGTACATAACCAGTAAGGCCTTGCAAAATAGCCCTCCTTCCAGTTTTTTTGTCAGGCACAGTTACCCATAAATCCTTCCATGTTAAATAAATTCCATCATTTAACAAAGCCACATCATCATCATAAGCAAAATTAGTAGTACTAATCATAGGATTAACACTAATCTGTGGTGGTGTTTCATGATAACTTTCCATATCTATGGATCTTTTTATTTCAGAATTAACCCTTAGAGATGGTGCTTCAATTGCACCAATATTAGGTGGTGTAGCACTAAATGGGAAATTTTTTGTAGGATTAATAATGTTGCTAAATGAAATGTCTTCTTCAGAGCTAACACTTTGATTTGTCTCTGATTCGTGACGTCTATGAGGTGATCTATTGGGACTAGGCGTCCATCTCGGAACATAATTAGACTGTAACTCCATTTACTTCTCGATAAATTTTTATGTGTGATATTATACAAATCGTTCGAAATTCGATATATAAGAGAGAAGAGAAAAAAGAAAAGGAGAATTAATGCATGGAAGAGAGGGGAAAGAGGGTACATATTTATAATGACAATATTGAGGAATGAAAGTATTGGGAAACTTGGTAGAGCACTTGACAAATAAAATAGACTAGATTGACTTCCAACAAGGCAAGTAATTAAGCTTAGGACAAAATGTGTAATATATTAAAAAAAAATTTAGATAATTTTGGATTATATATAATTTTTGCTCTTTATTTACTATTTCCTTTCTTTATAATTGTAAGTTAATTAATAATATCGTTGAAAAGTAGAAGCGAATTCAAAATTTTAAATTCATATTCTTTATATTCTAGAAAAGAAAGATTACTAAATTTCAAACTAATTATTTTACTACTAATCAAGAAATGATTTTTTTTTTCCAAATTTTTGTTTAAAATTCCATATGGACGATAGTAACATGACTCAAGAAAAATCAAGTTTCTTACTAAAGTTACTCAAAATGTGAAGTAAACACAAAATATACTATATTAACAAAAAAATAATAATTTTAATCATATATAATAATGTAATTTTTCGTCGAAGCAGATTTGAATGAACCCCTGACTCCAAACTAGCTCTGCCCCTAATAACACCTATCGAGATTCATAATTATTTTAATTATTATATTTTATTGAGAAGCATACAATTGCCAAAAATAAAAAAATACATGAATAATTCAAACCTATCAAAATGAAATGCAAAAATATATCATAGACAATGGAAAAAGAATTAGTCTTACATGGAGTGTTGTGTATGTTTTTAAGTGACAGTGAGTCGGCAATTAAAATTTTGAAACTTTATGAAAGTTAAACTTTATAATAAAATTAAAAACCTTTATAATAAAAAAACCATAAAGGTTTATTTATTTTTTAACAAACAAAAAATACTGTAATAGAATTATGAAAGTTAGCCGCCACTGGATTCGCGGTATTCAACAGCTAGATTAGAAACTATAAAATATTTTTAAAATTATTAATTATATATATAAATTTTGACTTTTATAAATATAAAATTAGAGGTTGACTTAGAATTTAAGACTTATTTTGAGGTTAAGAGTTTAAATCTCAAACACTAATTTTTCTTTTTTTTAACTTCTTGATAAAAATTCTAAAATTCACCATCAAAGAATGACGATCACAAATTAATTTTTACAGTGATAATTATGTAATTTTTAAAGAAGGATGTATATAATATTTTAGACGAATTTTCATATATATTGGAGCAGACGATGAAAATGAAGAATCTTATAAGAACATCATAGCACAAGTTTACATAATACAAGCACTTCTATTCTTGACAATAGTGTAGTCTAACACAAATTAATTCATGAAATTCATTAGAAAAATTAGTATAGTTGTTTTGTGATGAATTAGTTCTTTATATTTCGCAGCTTATATCAAGTAAACTTGTATTATATTTGTTGTAAAGGTGAGAAATGACATTAATATCCGTGGACTTAGTTAATTAGCAGTCAGAAAAAATATACTTTTATTTATTTATTTTTATTCTCGATCAATTACATGTTCTCTCACACGTTGAATATTCTTTATTCTTTTAATGGATCCAAAAAATATGGAGATATTCTTTTTGATATACATAATCTAGATTGGCATCATTTTATCTAAAAGTTTAAGTCATTAAATAGCGTATACATTTGACATTTTCTTGCATTAAATGCAAAATCATAATGAATTTGGTATTATTATTTTGTCAAGAAGGTAAGGGATTAGTGGAATTTTGTTTCTTCTTTTGTGGGCTGATGGCTGTGTATAATTACTAGCAGCTTTTGTTTGAATGATATTTTCATTCTTGTGTATTTTGAAGAAACTAGACGATAGGGTGGGGTTGATACAAGGAAAAATATTTTTATGTATTTGTTTTATAGTGTTTGATAAGTAAGTGGAGAAATAATATCTCTAAAGCACTTACTAATAAGTTTGCAAAATATTATGGGATAGGAAGCAGTGGTGGAACCAGAATTTTTACTAAAGAGATTCAAAATATGAAAGAGAAACACATGAAGAAGTCAAAGGGAGTTCAACATCTATTATATACACATAAAAGATAATTTTAAGCATATATAAACAATATATTCGATGTTCAACTGAACCCCTCAATGTTGTCTAGCTCCGTCTTGGTACTGAGTGTCGGGGGTTCGGGGGTGGAATGATCAAGAGTTCGGGACTGAATTTATTAAAACGGATGATGAGGAGACAATAAATACAAAAGTTACTTGTGGATCTTGTATTCCCTACTTTCATTAAAGAACTAATTTTTCTCACTTTTCAGAAACTAGTTTTTCAAAATATCAAACGTGAAAAAATTATCAAACACACCCGAGATGTGAATTTGACCTTAATTTAGGATGATATATAGTTTAAATTCTACCATAGTTTTAATTAGTACTAATTTATTTTACTCTTTTATTTTATTTTTCTCAGAAGCGTTTGCCCTCTAAAATGAAAATATTTTGCACGCGAATTTAAATTAGTGGAACGTTAAATTGAAAAAATAAATAAAATCGCAAACACCACGCAGCTTCGTTTTGTATAATGTTTTGTTGACTATAACTTTATAATCATGCTTCTAGACTCTAGTAGTGGAATAACTTAAATTCCTTCTAAAATAAATACTATCATGATATATATCATGTTGGAAATAATAAGTAATAATGACAAATATTCAACAAAAGAACTATGTATACATAGTGGAGAAGAAATTTAGTGTTCTTTAGTGTTCCTCTCCCAAAGGAAGGAATTTCTAAGAAAATCCAATATAATTATGTAGTTAGATACTACTTCGATCTTAATTTAGTTGTCAGGGTTACTAAAAATAATTATCCCAAATTCGTTGTCAATTTAAAGAATCAAGAAATAATTAATCACTTTTTTGTAATCCTACCCTTAGTAAATTACCATTCTTAAATGTGAAAATTCTATTTGTTAGGGTATAATTTTCAAAAATTACGATATTTATTAGGGTTATTTTAGTCAAATTACTTACCTTATTAATTTTTTCTTAAAGAATATGTCAGTCCTTACCCTGACATCTAAATTGGGATAGAGGGAGTATGTTTTTATATATATATAATTTAAGTTTTTAGATGAAATAGTCATATTTTTTAATATGGGGTCAGATTAAGCAAAAATTCTGAATTTGTATCTTATTACCATCCGTTATTAAAAATATTCTTTTTTACATATTTAGTTTATGAAAAAATCTAAGCCCACACGTGAAGGGGTGCATCGAGACAAATTAAAATACACTTAGGTAATTAAAAGTGTACGTGCTATGTTTTAAGATAAGATAAGATAATCACCCAAGCATAGTCGATTGTTAAATTGTCCAATTGATAAGCTCATATATCCCGACACTCTAATAAACTATTTAACATAGCTATAATTTAATTTAATTACAATTCGCTGTTACTACAGTTTGAAGAAAATAGTTATTAACATTCAGAATTTGTATATTAGCAGCAAATTATACAAACAGATTTTTATATTAGTAGCAAACTACTTATCCTGTTTGTATATTGGCATGAAATTATACAAATAGATTTGTATATTGGCAACGAACTGCTTATCATGTTAGTATGTTGGTATGAATTTATACAAACGGATTCATATATTGGTAATAGACTATTTATCCTATTTATATATTGACAACGAATTATACAAATAGATCTACCCATTAGTAAAAGAAACTATAGCTATGAAACATAATTAGATATGCTATAATTAAAATACTTATTTATAGCTATTTGTGAAAATTTCTAAATAAAAAAATATTTAAAAATTACACCATTAATAGTTAAATTGTAGATATTCAACAAAATACAACAATGGAATCCTCGAAAGACCGTAATGTCCCACTATAGATAAAGTGTCAAAACAGTATTATCTGATTTTATAATTCAAGAATTTAGTAAAAATTAAATAAATTAATACCTAAATATCTACGTCATTGTGGTGTCATACAATCTTATGAAGTAGTTGTAGATGTTGATTGGACTTGTCTTTTATTAAGAGATTCCACAATAAATAAAATTATTTTTTATAATTTAAAAAAATATCATTTGTAATTATTTTTATAATATTTTAAAATTAAGAAATTATAAAATATATGATAAGTAAAAAATATTTTTTAAAAACTAAGAAATCCTAGAAAAAAAAAATTCAATTTTATGTGATATCCTTTACTTTTTTTAGTTTGTATATTTCTTTACTATAATTGAAAATAATTTAATTGTAAATTTTTTTTTATCCCCAATGAAATGGTTATGACCACACATATATTTAGGATTGTTTCGATTTTCAAACCACAAGTTTAAAAATTTTTTATTTTTTTTCTTAATCATCGTCTCAGGTTAAGTGGTGTTACACAAAATGGGACAGAGAAGCGGTAAGAAAAGAAAAAAATATGAAGGACAATGGGAGAACTAATAATTACTCCTTCCATTCACTTTTGCTCATTACTATTTCACTTATCGAGGTCAAAATATATGAATTTGATCAGCATTTTAAGATGTATTTTTTTCAAAATATTAATATGAGAAGGACTACAATTTAAAATACTCTATTAGATTTCAAATACTCTATTAAATTTAACTACTTTAATTTAGTTTCAAATACTCTACGATTCATTCATGACCTAATAATTTTTATTAATTTCTATTAAAATGTGTATATTCTCATGCTCACTATTATATCATCCATTTTTATCCTTTGCTTTAGTCACTAATGTGATTAATTTGCTAGTAATCAATAATAACTGGAATGTAGGTACATCAAATTAGCTATTAAATTTATCATAATATTTAGAATTTTGAAATTAATTAAAATTATACCTATTAAATCTTCATTTATTTGTAACACGTGAGAACCCTTAATATTTAATAATTCAAAATTGAATAAAATTTTATTGTTTCTTAAATCTTTCCTTATTTGAATTATATTAAAATTTATATTTAAAACTTTAAATATAATCTTTTTATCTTATAATCTTACTTACAACAACAACATATCCAGTGGAATCTCACATTAATTAAATCAAATTAATTAAGTAAAAATATAAATACAAAGAGGTTCGCATCTTTTAAATAACTTTTTAACCTTCATGTATTAAATTATTATCATTTTAGATAGATATAATATTTATTTTAATATAAATTATTATCTTTATTTTCTTTTTTAATATTATTATATTGATTAACATGAAATACACCTATTAAAATACATACACCAAACTAGTACAATACAACAACATACTCAGTTAAATCCAGACCTTCCCACTACCTCGTAAGAAATAGAGAGGCTGTTTCCCAGGGACCCTCGACTCAACAATCCATAAGCAACACCAAACTAGTACAACAATAAATAATAATGGAAAAAAATAATGTCAATGGACATTTCTTTGAGATATATTCCATAATCCTAATTGCTCTTTTGTGGAAAAGACTAGAATTAGGGTTTACTACTTCTTCTTCTTCTTTTTTTGTTTACTAGAATTATGGGCAGCAGTATTTCTTGACTTTAATAATAAAATAGCAAATGGTAAGGTTCCCTTTGATTTAATCTACTTTTAATTTTTAATATTCACCACTTACAAAAATAGAAAAAGTTTAGTTTTTTTTTTCTTTTTTAATTCTCCTTGTATAGACTTTGACTTGATTTTATTTTCTTCACCATATATGTAGACTTTGACTTAGTTTTGTGAAAATGGTATCATGATGATAAGTAACCATTGGCTAATAATTATTTATTTTACTTCAATATGTAAGGATTATAATTAGATTAATAATGTACGTTTATTCTATTAAATTACTATAACGTGTAATTTTTAACTTCTGATAGCGCGTTTTTAATCTAATGTTCTCAATCTACACTTTTTTTTTTTTAATCCACTCAAAAAAAATCACCTTTTTTAGTTAATAGGTCACAAAATAACTTCCAAAAATATTTCCATACATTGTTAGATTAAGTTCTCAAGATTCAAAAATCTTGTCGATTACTTTATTTTTTTATTTTTTTTATATTTAATTAAATTAAGACGTATAAAATAAAATGTATAGATTAATATTGTGAATCATGATGTCCTTTGTCTTTTTTTTTTTCCATCACGAAGACGCGGTTCAAACATTCCTTGCATGTTTGGTAATTTGAAAGTGACTATTCCATGGGAGACTTTAGGTCCTAGTTGACATCCAAATTGATTTGTACCACAAGTATTAATATTTTTTTCTCGTGTAACGAGGTATTATTATAAAGAATATATAATATTAATATAATATAAAAGTCAAGTTCAAAAAAAAAAAAGTAGGAATAGTTGTTGTAGTAAACACGAGATCACTACTAGAAATAAAAGTTATATGTATCGTATATCAATGAAAAATTTGAGTTATAAATATGATTTCTCATCATATTCTCACCAAACAAGTTCGCAACATACGATACAAAACATATTCTCAGTATTAAAAAATTTTCTAATTTTTACACATAAAAACGCTATTATTTTTTCCTAAATATTTTTCAATAAAAATTTTTAGTTAAAAAATAGTAATTTTTTAATAATGTACGACTACAATAGGAGAATTGACCGTAATTTTTTGATTCTTTATTCACGAGACTTATATATATATAGAGAGAGAAAAGTGGAAGTAAACATGAGATTTAATTTAAATTCAATGTATCTAGGTTAGATGTATAAATCATATTTAACTTGTTAATTACTATATCCCTAATTAAATATTTGTTAATTAGAACACTTGATTAATTATATTACTCATATATAAAGGCTTACTATAGTAAATATCTTTTCCCATAAATATTGTCGTTTGACTTGGTCTTCAAAAAATAAAATAAGGACTTTTCAAATATATATATTTTGCTAATTTATATAACATATAATAAAGCGTAAAATTTTATCCTTTTTTGATAAAGAGTTTTTTATTTTGGATAATCCTTCACTAAAATAATAATTGGTAGATATATATTTATACATTCTTAATACATATTTACTATATGTTTAATTAGTTTTTGTAATTATTTTTTATTTAACAGATAAATGTGTTAAAAGATCTTAAACTTCACATTTTTAAAATTATAATTATATTATTAAGAATACAGTGTCACATCGTTATTCATGCTTGATTCATGCATGAAAAAGACCATTTTATTTTGATGCATTTAATAAATATAATGGTCCCTTTTGGATATACTATGAAAAGAAACAGATTAAGAAGACTATAATTTATGTACCAAAAAAAAGTCAAATGTTTTGAATGGAGCAAAATAACATTACTTTACTAAGCATAAGAAATTTGTAGTCAAATAAGTTTTAATACAATAATTATATAATTAAACGATGGATTGATTAATAAATTTGATAAATTCACTAATATAAAAAGAAATTAAAAATTCATATTTCAAGTAATAAGAAGTTAAATATGCTTAGTTAGATACAACCAGGATTAAAATAAAAATATATATTTTATTCCTTTTCTATTCATTGTTTGAACAATTCCATCCTCCTCCAAAATTAACAAAACCAATATGCCAAATCCTAAAAAACAAAGTATACTTTGTTTGAAAATCATTATTTGTTTTTGTTTTTTCCTTATGTTTAGTATCTTCTCACCAATGGAAAATAGGCTTTTGGCAATACAAATAAAATTGTTGCAATAGTCAGTCAAACCATCACCATAGATCTATGGCAACGCATTTCAATGCGTCACTCCAGATCGCGTAATAATAGTTCTATGAGAACAATTTATGTGACGGTTTGGGAAACCGTTGTCATAGTAGGGGCTATAGCAATGGTTATTTAGTCTCACTAATGTCACGCCCCTGGAGGGTGCCTTAGGCGTGGCTAGTACCCAGAGACTATTGCTAGTCCCCAAGCGAACTACTCAATCTTAAGACAATCATTCAACATCAGGCATATCGAAAATAATGGAATAAGGCAGTGAGCTACGTCATTCATTCTACATCAATAAGAAGGGCCAATGGCCAATAACTCAGTCTCAACACCAGTGACAAGTAAATAATATTACTAGCTCCACTCAAAGAGAGAAAAAGACCTCAACATCAAATCTCAACTCATGTCTATGAAGCCTCTAACTCAACTCAACTAGACAGTCTAAGAAGGTACCATGACAGGCCATGGCTACCCAACTCAATAAAATAAAATAACTGATAGCAAAAAGGGCTCCTCCGAATAGCGAGGAGGGCTCACCAATAATTGAACTCAGAATCTTTGAACGTCAACAATGTGTCTGTTGAAGTCCTCTACCTCCTGTATCTGCATCATGAAACGATGCAGCGCCGAGTGGCGTCAGTACGTGGAATGTACGGTATGTAAGATGATTGAATATAACAATATAGATAGAACAGTATAGGGATAACATCAACTCAACATCATACTCCGTCAGAATGTCAAATGTCTATCTAAAGCAAGAATAAAGATTGTTACTCATCCCATGCAAGTATTTGAGTAAGTATAATCGAATATTGACACTCAATTTAGTGAAATTTTCACGCCCTGAATATAACTCTTGTTTCCCTTCCTCCAATAATTTTACATTTTTTTTGCATCTTCAGGTATTGCCTCTCTCCTTCCTTCTTCATGCCCCAACTCACTCTCTATATTTCAAAATGTATCATGAAGTAGCCCATCAATATCATCATGCAACTTAAAACCTTCATCATTATTAACTGGATGATGTGTATTTGTTGAGAGAAAGTTTTCTCCATGAAAAACCCATCTGGTGTAACCATCAACAACCAAATGATCTTCCACTATATTTCTAGTATGCCAATAGCGGTTAACACACTTTTTGCAAGGGCAAAGTATCTCATTTCCTTGAGAAGCATGTTCAAATGCCTTATCAAGGAAATCATTCACTCTACGTATATATTGATCCATCTATCTTAAGTGATTCATCCAACTTTATTCTTCGATATCCATTAAGATCCTATATTAATGAAACACAGAAAAATCAATTTGAGCTTAAGAAAGAAAAAAACAACCCAAAATAAAAGTAAGAATGTGAACGAACTCATACATGAAGACTAATTAAAAGCAAAAGCATTCTAAATTCACCACCATCAACTATGAAATGAAATTGAGATAAGATAAGGGTAGTTGGCTATCTTTACTAACAACTAGAAAAGAAACTTCATAATCTTCTATCACGCTATGAAATCACTATTACATATTGCACTATATATTGGGATAAAGGATAATTAGTTCACATGTACAATACTTAAGCAAGTGATTACGTGTGTGCATAAGCTAGAGATTATCAAATTTAGTAAGTGTTTGAGGCATATTCCGTCAATGCAACAAACTAGTTTACAACATACAATTGAATTCTAAAACAAAGTAAAAGAAGAAACTCTCAAGAATTCGATCATACAACCCTACGATTGAGCTCGATCAATCTACTAGTGACCATAAAAATATAACCCACTTCTTTGGAAATTTTTTGACTATTAATATTTGCATCACATATCTTAGAAAGCTGATAGAATCTATAAAGAGTCGCGGAAATCTTCACTAAAAGCTTCTCCTTTTTGAAAAAGATAGCTACTTCATTTTGAAAAATATAGAATAACAAGAGTGAACATATGACTATGAATGGTCCAATAATCCTTATTAATGAGACACAAATTTCAGAATAGCTTGATGAATAATTGAGAAAGAATAAGACTTGAATGCAAATCCTCCAAAGTCCTAAGATCTCAATATCAACACCGGGTTAAACACTAAAAAATTAGCACCCAATAGTGTGCCATGATGGGCGATGAAATGAGTGAAAATCTTGGAGATCACAGATGAAATCCCAGCAGATAGAAAAAAATGCTAAGTGATTTCTTCTCAACCGACATAAGTGTTATGAAATACTTGTTTTGATGGGAGGTAGTGCACATAAGTTGGCCCAAACATCACCATTATTTAAGAAAAGAAAGAGCAAAAATTGCATCAATTACTGGAGTCCAACTCAAACAACCAGTGAGCAATATCTAACTACTGCCACATGGCCAATTTCCAATTCCTTCCTCTCTCATAAAAAATATTAACCTATAAATTCAGTTTTGTCTAAAACAGTAGAGAAAGGGGAGAGGGCAGATGAATAGGAATTCCAACTAGATCATGCTCATCAGTCTATGTACTAGTGTTTTAGCAGTAAATACAACCCAACAGTTAGCATCTTTCCACATACCATACTACAATTTTAGGATTCTTGGTGTGAAGAACTGAAAAACTGAACTGTAAACCAGCAAAGAACGTAGCTGAGCAAAAATTAGGGTTTTAAACAATCTTTCACCTGTAATATGTAAGAAAGCTACCTATTTATCTGATCGATGAACAAAGAAACTTATGTACAATTAAAATTTAGAGAGGGTTGATATCATTTAGGGTTCAAGGATTGTGTATATATATATAAATTAAGGAGGGAAATATATCCATTGCAATAGAGGAAAAAACTATTGTTTTACATATTTACTACTAAATCGTTTTAATAAAGAACTCTATGGCAACGGTTTATATCTAATTGCAATGGATATACTTGACAATGTGTCTTAATATGTTACAAACCTTATGCAACGGTTTAATTCGTTGCAATAGGCATGTTATGGCAATGGTTTTCCTGTCGTTGCAAAAAAAGCGTTGTCGTAGGCCTAATTTAGTAGTGGCTATTTTCGTGATTCGATTAAATTTACGCATTACAGTCAATGTATAATGGGTGAATGGATGATGGTACATTGTATAAAGATTGGTGTATTGGAAAATGTGAAAGTTGCAACTATGAATAAATTCATGTCGTTCATAAACATTCATGCAACCTTTCGTACTTCGGTGCTACCTTTCGTCTACTATACATGAATCATTATACCATCCTATTGGTTATAAATATCTGAATCCTTTCTCAGATGTTTGGAGAACTTGAGAACTTAAGAGAAAAACTAAGGAACTTTTTGTAGGAAGGTTCATGACAAGTTTCAAGGAGAAAAAGTGTTGTTTCGAAAAATTCATGTGTGATTACAAGCCATTGAGTGGTTCGCTGGACAACAAATTTGAGGTACCGGTATTTGTTTGTCGTGGGTCATTTTATCCTGTGAGGATATATTTCATAACCTCGGGTACTTGAGGGGTATAATATCCTTAAGGAAACTCTGTGAATTCAGAGGACTCGACTCTTCTCTCCTTTCATCTAGTCTAATGTTCTTGAAATTGATTTAATTTCATATTGAATATTACATTAATTATATGAAATTTGTATGAAGTTACTTCATTGGAAAAATTAAAGTTT
This sequence comes from Solanum rostratum, assembly GCA_029948455.1. Taxonomy (NCBI): domain Eukaryota; kingdom Viridiplantae; phylum Streptophyta; class Magnoliopsida; order Solanales; family Solanaceae; genus Solanum; species Solanum rostratum. The sequence continues at coordinate 66,002,996 of CM057051.1, read as the reverse complement.
GTACTACACAATTATCATTATTACTTACAGTAACAATAAAGAATTCTAACTTGAAACCTCTGATTATGAAAAAAAAAATATATCCTAACCATCCTACTACAATTCAGATTAATTGTCTTGTTTTGAAGACTTGATCCTCCTTCACTAAAAAATAAAATAAAATTCATATATCCTAAAAATAAAACCCAAATTAATTTATTAAATACTTGATCCTCCACCAAATTAATATAACCAAAACATGTCCATCAAGGAATAAACTTGACTATAAATAAGCATGTCCTCAAGGTACTATCATGATGATGCCATTAGAGCTTAAACAAATTAAATTAATAGCCGGCCTGTCTCTTATAATGTTAAAATTCATTAAAAAGACAATTTGATACATAAAATATTTTGTATTAGCAGGATCAGAAAAAAAATCATGCCTCAAAGAGTCTAACTCATTATTTTATGGATAAAAATAAGAAAAAAAATCATATTAAAAGGTTTAATGAAAAAGGATTTTGTCCCGGCCATTGTAGCACGTGTGTCGCCCAGGGTATAAGGGGCATGATGACTTGACGTCATCCTCACCTTCCTCCGTGTTATCACTGACAGTCTGTTCAGGGTTCCAAACTCCATGATGACAACTAAACACGAGGATTGCATGCGCTTGTTGCGGGACTTAACCCAACACCTTACGGCACGAGCTAACGACAGCCATGTACCACCTATGTCTGTGTTTTCGAAGGCACCCTTCTCTTTCAAGAGGATTCAAAAATATCCTCGAACTATAAGATATGGGTTGTATACATCCTTTGTTTCATTTTGGTAGCTAATTAAAACTACTCTTGCCATTTGCATAAGGGAGCACAAATACCCTTCTACGTAATGGAATCATTTTTGTGCTGACATGGCACATGACATCGCATCCACCTAGGATATGACCCATCACTAGAATTTCCGACTAGAATTTTTCTCTTTTAAATGTTTTTACAGATTCTTCGAGAACCAAATTCAAAAAACTCAAGAGTAGATATTACTGAATAAGTAAAGATTGAACCAAAATATTTTATCTATCTCTAATTCTTTATTTTCTAACAGTAAATTGGGTGGACCAATGTGTTTCATGAAAAATATATTCAAATTTACCCTTCAATATTTAACTATGGTTTAAAATATATTATATCAGAAGTCTAACATATGGATGTCAAAATCTAGAACAATCAAAAGCTATAATCTTGATCTACACAAAAACAACAGGCACAAGATCTAAAATTCAAATTTTGACGCACACAAAAAAATAGAATAGAACCATCGTTTTTATGACTTATTGCAGATATTTTTCTTTTCACATGATATTGGTAAACAAAATTTTTTTAAAAAAAATAGCTTAAATAGTCGTCCGTCACATCGAGAATATGCTTTTAGATAGAACGATATGAAAATCGTATATTAAGATAGAAGATTAGTAGATACAGAATCTTATGTTGATTTTTTTGAGAGGTTTAACTTTATTCTTCTAGAGTATTGCTTTTTGACTCCATCATTATCTATTGTTTATCATATTAGGCTTTGTGGTTGTTATCGTTTCTTCATTACTTGTTTAGTTTCTTCACTATCGTCTTTCCTTTCTTTATACCTACTTTGGTATGCTATACTCAAGCTAAAGTTCCTCCAAAAATAGCTTCTTACCTCCACGAGATATGGATATGGTCTGTGTATATACTCTACCCTTTCTAAACTTGATCCACTCGTAGAAATTCACTGAATATTTTATTTGTTATTGTTATTGTAGCCATCTACCAGACCACTTAAACCAGATATAATGAGTGAATGTATAATTCTTGTATTATATGTCATATGTAATCGTGTATAATTTTTGCATGTTAGTTTTATTTTTAAAAAAAAGCAATTTCTTTTATATAAAATACTGCGTGATTAGTGGAATGCAATTTTGACATAGTCAAAGTCATGACATGCAAGTTCTTTTTCAATATACTTAGTATATTTAAAGAAAAAAAAAACTTTTGTATAATATATTTCATGATTTTTAATGCATTAATACAAGTTTGATTAATGATTCCAGTCAATTTAAGCTTTCACTTTTTTTCTTCCTTTTTTGGAAATTGGTGTATTAAATAAAAAGTATGGATCAATACAATGACATGTAATTGTGAGGTCAACTTGACCAAGCCTTGAATTAATTTAATCAACTTTTTCCCAATAATTAGTTTACTACTTATCATTAATTTCAATGTTTAACTAGATATACAATAATTAATTAATTAATCCGTGAATCTTGAACATTCAACAATTTGATTTTCCATTATTTGAAGTTACTTTACATGTATGTCAAAATCGAAATTCAAAATTTACAAACTAGACTATATTAAAAAAATGAAGAATTGATTAAAAATGAGCGGTACAAAAATATTATAAAATATACAAATATTCATTTAAATTGAAATATCGGTATAAAATAATAAATAATTAATATTTTTTTTTATTTTCAGTGTTTGTTGTTTCAAGGTGGTACACCGCAGCTAGTTCCATGGGGCCCTGAAGACACGACCGATTTGTAATTAAAATTTAGAAGAAAAAAAAATAGTAAATGTGGAATTCTAATTATATTCTAACTAAATTAATTATTATTTCTTTTTACAACGTAACTCAAATCTTACTTTTTTATATTTTTCTCTCAATAAAATCGTCATAATTAATAAATAATTTTTCACCTCAAATACGATTAAAATTGCAAAAACTAATCCTTACATGCTTCAACTTGTTAATTTTGGAGAGAGAAAAAGATTTGCATCAAAATTCATAATATGTGAAAATTTTGCAAATGATATTAAGATTTTTCTTTCTTCTTCTTCTTCTTCTTTTTTTTTTTTTTACAAATAAGAATTTGAAGGAATATTTAAAGTGCAAACATCACATAAAAATTTGCATCAAAATCTTAAAGTTCAATATCACATTAAAGAGAGATGAATGTGAATTAAAAAGACAAGCAAAAAAAAATATATGAGGAGAAGGTTTGGGCTGAGAATCCAGCTAAGATGAGTTTATGAAAGTTATTTTAAATTTTAGAAAATAAAGTTGAAAATAGGAAAAAGAAAAAAAAACTTAGAAAAAATAAGTAACATGCAATAGTAGATCAATTTTATCTGATGATGTAGAATATTTAGCACACTAATGATGTACAAAACTCAAACTCCTTTGAATTTTGCGTACTCCTTAAAAAATGATAATGATTAATCTGAATATTTCATCGCAATAGCTTTAGGTCTTGAGAAATAATTTATGGGATATGTAATTTATATGTTGAGGGTAAAATAGAATTTTTTTTTTATGTTAAAAATGACAAGTAAAAAAGATAAATTATTTTTAAAATATTAACAAACAAAAAATAAACGGGACGAATATATATTATGTCATATTATAGTATATATTATAGATGCCAGACATCGGAGCCCGTGGCGACATGGTCTCAGCATATGTCACTTTCCTTTAATTTAGGGAGTTAAATAATTTTTGAGATAATTTATAAATAATTTATTTTTGTTTATTATTGTGATTTATAGTATTTTTTATATTATTTTTATGTAGTATGTGTTTGTCTCAATTTTTGTGGCATCGATAAAATTTTAAGATACAATCAATATTTTTATGCCTTATAAATTTTTCAAATTGTCAATTATTGTGATTTATAATATTTTTTACCTCATTTTTAAACATATATATTATTTTATTTGTCCCAATTCATGCGTCGCAATAGAATTTAAAAAAAAATATATATATTTGTTAATTATTATTTTTATAATACTTTTTGAAATACTCCTATAATTCATTTTAGTTGTTATATTTTCTTTATTGAGGTCAAATAGTAAAAACTTGAATTTACATTTTAAAATGTATTTTTTTTATCATATTAACATGAAAAAAATTTAATTTATAATTCTATCCTAATATTGAGAGAATTTCTAAACTAATCCTTAGAAGATTTCTAAGTTGGCGGGACTTCCTTCTTGTTTCCTCATATAATTTTTTTTTAATTTTTTAAATATTTAAATTTTTATTTTAAGATATTGAATTAATTTAATCTAATTCATCTTTCAAAGTCAGTAAAGTTGACTCTTAAAAAATGCAATATAATAACTAAAAAAAATCAAATGGGCAATATACATCATTTCTTTTGTTCAAATTTATGCTGCCCTAATAGAATTTTAAAAATTTTTAATTTAAAAAAATATTTTTTAAATTACTAATTATTATGATTTATAATATTTTTTTTAAAAAAAATCTTGACAATTACCTTTTTTTTTAAAGTCATATTAAATTAAAATTTTAAAAATACTATTTTAAGACTGTATATATTGCGACGCACAAATTTAAAAGAAAGTCGAAACAAATGCGAAAGAGAATCGAATTTCGTCAGGCCAATTTGGTGGACAAAAAGGTAATTAAACTAAAAGGAGTTGGTTTTTTTGTGAAGGAACACATGTGCATTTCTCAGAAATCTCCGACCATGTGCATCTCACGTCTTCCAAATTAATAAGTAATATTTAGGTATAAATTTTTTTTAAAAATAAATAAATGTATTTTTGATACTTTATCCTATCATATATAGATATAAACTTTTTAATTAGCGTTTTTCAATTATCTTTCATTTTTTTAAAAAATTAAGGTGAGTGATCCAACTCCAAAACGAGTACTTTTTAAACCTTTAGAGATAATTCTTTTTTATGTTTAAAATTCTTAAAGGAGCTTGTTTCGAGGAATTTCAGCTTTCCACCTAGCGTATTTAAATAGAAAAAATATATTATTTTTCCTTTTAATATTTAATGGTAGTCAAACCCTGTCTAAATTTGCGGATTCAACACTGTTTTCTAATCTAGAGTTTTCCAAAAAGGAATTTTTACTTACTTTAATTAATTAATAATTGTCAAAATATATTGTTATTCTTTTATTTAAAGTTTTTTCATTTTTTTACTTACTTCTAAGCATTTTCTTACTAATGTCCTTGTATTTGAGATCAGTCCAGCACCACATGTATATTTTCAAATATTGAAACTCTACTTTCTTTACTTTATTCTTTAACTACCTAGTCACAAGTTTAATTATATAGAAATATCTTTTTGATAAATAGGAATCTTTAATCTCCAAAAGGTAAACATATTTCAATTATTCCATCTAGGGTAACCATAAATATCAAAAATTAAATCGAGCCAGATTAATTTGATTCTTCATTTTTTTAAATTTGATATTGGTATTTTTTTTTTCAAAATTTCGGTTCTTTGGTTCGGTTTAGGGGTCTCAAACTTTTATTTTAAAATTTTTGAAATATATATATATATATATATATATATCAATTAGCAATCAAGTCATTCATGAAACAAGTCAAAGTAGCAACAAATTTGTAATTCATATGGTTAACTTGAAATATTATTTTCCAAGAAAATTTTTAATATATTTTTCCCAATTTATATCATGTAAAGGAATTCGTCTTCGTACTTATTTCCTCAAACAATAGTTGAAGGTGCAAATTTTTGACAAAGATAAATATAATTTTTTAAGCATAACAAGTGTTCCAAGGGGACACATCAGTACTTAACATAATTTTAAGTTTTTTAAGTGTCTTATACTTTGATTTTGTCCTTATTTATTTTTCATTAGCTTGCACCGAAAAGTTATTTTAAAAACACCTAGTAAAATTGACCTGACTTAGTTTGGTTCGATATATGGTGCACACTTTTTTAAAACTGAAAATTAAAAAATTGAATCGATAATGCTAAAATCGAACTGAAGGACCGAATGTCCACCCCTAATTCCACTGTATCACTTCTATCGATTAATTTACAAGTTTCATCTAGTAGTCTCAGTCAACCTTGTTCCGGGCTGATGAAAAAGAAAAAAGCAAAGCAATTTCCTTTTCCAATCAGCCTCAACACGTGGAGGTAAAGTAATAAAGGAAGACCTAAATAGGCCAAATTAAGATACCTTTTTCCTTTTAGGTTTCATCTATTTAGATTCACGTGAAATTTAATTAAAAAAAAATAGAAATTTTTGGTCTTTAATTTTTATCAACTATATTAATATATTTTTTTAGTCTTATAATCTTAAATATGTTATTAAAAAAAAAATTTTATTTTATTTTAAATAGAGCTGAAAAAAATAGATAAACCAAATTGAAACAGACCGAGGAAATATGTTTCATTGAATAAAGTACACATTTATTTAATTTGTTAGATTCATCCCCTGCAAGTCAATCTAGTATGGAATATTTTAATTATTTTCAACTCTTTTACACTATAACTAGGATCCAATTTCCAACCACCTTCCTTTTATTCCATTATAAATATCAACCAATCTCTCCATTCAATACCATGCATTAGCTTAACAATAATCTAAGCTATTTCCCTATTTTTCTCCTCTCTTATATATCGAATTTCGAACGATTTGTATAATATCACACATAAAAATTTATCAAGAAGTAAATGGAGTTACAGTCTAATTATGTTCCGAGATGGACGCCTAGTCCCAATAGATCACCTCATAGACGTCGTGAAACAGAGACAAATCAAAGTGTTAGCTCTGAAGAAGACATTTCATTTAGCAACATTATTAATCCCACCAAAAATTTTCCATTTAGTAGTACACCACCTAATATTGGTGCAATTGAAGCACCATCTCTAAGGGTTGATTCTGAAATAAAGAGATCCATAGATATGGAAAGTTATCATGAAACACCACCACAGATTAGTGTTAATCCTATGATTAGTACTACTAATTTTGCTTATGATGATGATGTGGCTTTGTTAAATGATGGAATTTATTTAACATGGAAGGATTTATGGGTAACTGTGCCTGACAAAAAAACTGGAAGGAGGGCTATTTTGCAAGGCCTTACTGGTTATGTACAACCTGGTGAAGTTTTGGCAATTATGGGTCCTTCTGGCTGTGGCAAATCAACTCTTCTTGATGCTCTAGCAGGTATATTTTTTTTTTTGGTTTAGTCATCTTGATATTCAAAGTTTATTGGATCGATCGATAAATCATAATATAATTTCAGGGAGATTGGATTCGAACACAAGACAAACGGGAGAAATCCTTATCAATGGTCGCAGACAAACACTTGCCTTTGGTACTTCGGTAATATCTCTATCATTTCCTTTTTCGAGTTTAACTTTTATATATATAGTGGTAAAATAATTTTTAATTTTTTTTTAAAAGGCATATGTAACGCAAGATGACACGTTGATGACAACACTGACAGTGAGGGAAGCAGTTTACTATTCAGCCCAACTCCAATTACCCGATTCGATGTCGAGATCCGAGAAGAGAGAGCGGGTCGAATCAACCATTAGAGAAATGGGTTTACAAGATGCAATGAACACAAGAATTGGTGGATGGAGTGTTAAAGGGCTAAGTGGTGGACAAAAGAGAAGAGTGAGTATTTGTATTGAAATATTGAAAAGGCCAAAACTTCTGTTTCTTGATGAGCCAACAAGTGGGCTTGATAGTGCTGCTTCTTATCATGTCATGAGTAAAATTGTACAATTGGCTAAACAACATGGAAGGACTGTGGTGGCTTCTATTCATCAGCCAAGTAGTGAAGTTTTTGAACTTTTTCATAATCTTTGCCTTTTGTCCTCTGGAAGAACTGTCTACTTTGGTTCCATTTCTAATGCAAATGAGGTATTATAACTTTCTTTTCATGGTTGTCGAATGGACGAGTTGGGCTAAATATATTAACAAACTTTTTTTTTGGGTTTGTAGTATTTTGCTTTGAATGGTTTCCCATGTCCAACTATGAGGAATCCATCTGATCACTATCTAAGGACAATCAACAAGGACTTTGATGTTGTAAGTATTTTATATTCTATTCTTCAATAATTGAAATTAAATTAATTACTCATGATTGACCTTAATTAATTAGGATATCGAAAAGGGGATTAGTGGAAAAACCACAGCTACAGAAGCAATCAATATTCTTGTTAAGTCATACAAGACCTCACAAGAATGTCAACAAGTTCAACGTAGAGTTTTGGAAATTTGCCAACGGGTTTGTATAATGTTAATTTTGAAATATTGATTATGGTACATATAATTAATACTAAAGTGTAAACTTCATAAACATGCAATTTGTGTATAGAGTGGAGGAGAGGAGGCAAAGAAAGGAAGTCAAGCAAGTTTCTTTACTCAATGTATGGTTCTCACAAGGAGGTCCTTTGTTAACATGTATCGTGATCTTGGTTATTACTGGCTTCGTTTTGCAATATACATTGCTTTGTGTTTGTGTGTTGGCACTATTTTTCATGACATTGGACACGACTATGGCTCCATTCAGGTGAATATTGTTATTCATCGTTAAATAGGATTAGCGATGAATTTTTGTTGATTCGTCTAACGATTTTCTTTTCTTTCCATTGCTACGTTTTTCAGGCTAGAGGTTCAATGTTGATGTTTGTTGCTGCCTTTTTAACCTTCATGGCTATTGGTGGATTCCCTTCATTTGTTGAAGATATGAAAGTATATATATATTAACTATCTCTATATTGTTAATAAAATAATTTGTCCATTTATAAAATGACATATATTATATTTTTTTTTTCTAGATTTTCACTCGAGAAAGACTAAATGGACACTATGGTGTGGCTGCATATGTTGTGGGAAATACATTTTCTTCCATTCCTTACCTTATATTAATCTCAGTAATACCTGGAGCTATGGCTTATTACCTTGTTGGATTACAAAAAGGGTTCGATCACTTCGCCTATTTTGCACTAGTATTATTTGCAACGATGATGTTAGTCGAGAGCCTCATGATGATCGTGGCAAGCATTGTCCCCGACTTCCTCATGGGAATCATAACAGGTAAGAATGTCAAATGATCGAGTTGGGTATATTCCAGCACGTTAAAATTCATAAATTATGGGGCGGATTGTATTTTTTTTACGTATACTGACTTTGTGACATGTTTTAATAGGAGCTGGAATTCAAGGTGTTATGATGCTTAATGGAGGTTTCTTTAGATTGCCTGATGATCTTCCTAAGCCATTTTGGAAGTACCCAATGTACTACATTGCATTTCATAAATATGCAAATCAAGGGTTTTACAAGAATGAATTCTTGGGATTAAATTTCCCTAATGAGCAAATTGGAGGGCCAGCCATAATTAGTGGTGATGAAATATTGAGAAATGTATGGCAAGTACAAATGGGATATTCAAAATGGGTGGATGTTGCAATAATATTTGGAATGGTGATTCTGTATCGGTTCATGTTTTTGGGAATAATTAAGACTGTGGAGAAAACTAAACCTATGATTAGGGCATTTATGGCTCGTTCTTCTAGAAATCCAACTCACGCTGAAGATCCAGACGCTTGATAGAGATGCACCGAGAAGTTCAAATACTTTCTTGATCGAGGAAATGTCCTTACTAGTGTGATTATTTTTATATTGAACTTCTATATTTTGTTGTTGATATAAAATGTGTACCAAAGCTTATTATTAGTTGTTGTATTCAAGACCAATGTCTGGTTGGTCTTATATTTCAATTTACCTACTTTTGGGAGTATACTAATTAAAAGATGGAGTAATTTGTGTAAATCATATATAAAAGTTTGTTTAAAAATTAATTATGGTTGATTAATTTGAGGCTTCTTGTCACATTTCAATGGTTCTTGGCATCAAATCAACTCCAACTGGAGGCTAGCTATGATAGTTGTCTTAGGCAACTTCTATATAATGAGATTTATATAAGTCTGATCAGTAGTTTTTTCGTCTCAAACTATCTATCATATTTTTTTTTTATAATTTTTTGAAGAAAATATTAATTAGTTATTTTAATAAAGAAAACCACTAATTAATTCTTATATATGTTTTAAGGTATAAGTTTTTCATCAAATTACGAGGATCATTTGAGCTGCAAGAGTCATATTCAAATACCAAGGAGCTAAAAGCCTAAAAGTGTACGATGTCCTTTGTCTAATCATCTCTCACAAATTCTTCCTTGATCTTTCGACCTCTACTTATCGTTAGTCTTAATACGACTAACCTCTTGTATCTCTTCACTAGAAAATCTGCACTCCTCTACCTCACATGTTCTAACCATTCCAATTTCGCTTTCCTCATGTAAACTTGAATAGATTTGCCATGATAATTGTATTAGGCAAATTCTACATAATGAGATCAAGAAAGTTAAGGGGTCATACAAGCAATTAAAAAGTGTGAGGAATATATCACCATTCCATAGTTTTTTTCCTATATGATATATATAGGTAAATTTCCCTATATAAATTCTCAAATGCACATGTCAACATTTTCTAGGTTTAAGTCGTAATTCTTTCGTTTCATATTATTTATCGTACTATTTATACATGTTCTTTAAGAAAATATTAATTAATTTAATTAAAAGAGTTTTATGATTATTTTACCTTCATTTATATCTTACGATATAATCTCTTCTTCGTTAAATATTTTATTCAATTGAGATGCATGTTTGTAACCATCAAGAACAGTAAATATCAAAAAAATAATAATATTTTTTTGTAATATCTTGAATTTCTAAAATTATGAATGACCATCATATTTTTCAACATTGGTCACTACGTAATATGATAACCATCATTTTTTTTTCTTTTTTTTGGAATAAACTGAAATAAATAGGAATTGAATAATAAGCTGAATTGAGACTATTCTCACGTTGAAATATATAAAAATGTGTTGGAATAACTTGACCGTCTTTGTTTTGCTGAGGGAATAATAACAATATACTATATCTAATTCACAAAATAAATCTTGCGAAAATATATGCAAATCTTACTCCCAACTCGAAGACGGAGAGACGAACAATTGGTTTAAAGTACTATCTATGGGAATAGATTGAATTGTTTATAGTGTGATGACTAAATCAAATCAAATTTAATAAAATATATATTTACAATATAAAAAAATTGAAGACGGGGTCAAAAATGTCTCATGTGTGACTTTCATTTTGTCAGTGGAGAGGTCTAGTTGGACCTTTTCAATTATTCAGAGGTATAATGATAAATTCAATATAATTTTATAAGTAAAATTTATAGAGGGTATATGAATATTCGTAGAGTTGTAATCGTTACCTTTATTTTTATGGGAAGAAGAGTTAATTCCCTGTGAAGAAACATGACTAGTGGGTTCAAAATTCAAATTCGCCTAGCCGATTCGAGATCAAACCCTTAACAAAGGCAAAATTTGTGTTTTTTCATATGACACGGGGTTGTGATCATCAATAGAATGAGAAACAAAAACATCTTGAACTTTTAAAATGATGAATAATCTGAGACTAAAAATTATGACAAATAAATTCAAGACGCGAAAAAATTATAATTACCAAGTAACAACTTTGTTGTCTGTCTTTTTAGCATATTTATATTAATAATATCATTATTCTTTGACCAAGAATTCATGATCATACCATAGAATAAAATGGAGTGACTCCATGATTTATCAACCATCTCTTAAATTCCATTTATGTAAATGCCTTAAGCATCAAATATCAGATTAAGTATTGTTAAGCAGGATTATGTAGTAGTGTTAAGTAGAGTACTATTAACACTACTTAATGCTATTTTAACAGTGTGATGCTTAACACTAATTAATCCTACTTAATGAAATTCAACTCTATTTAATCCTACTTAATACCCACTTTTTACGGACAATGATGTAATAGGCACATAATTCATGATTTGACATTTTTGACACATATTTTCTTGGCATCAAAATATACCCATCTCCAAACATGGTAGGTATATGTGCATCAATAATTTGGGCATAACCCCTGTTAAATTTATCAGCTTCCTTTCTTGAATCGAAAACATGTAAAAAAAAAAAAAGGAAAAAATCTTGTGGCTTGCGTCATTCTATTTATAAGACAAGTGTATGCAACTACTTAGTGAAAAGGAAGTCGGAAATATAAGGAATCAATATCCCCCAAACCATTAGACTTTCATGAAGAAGAGTCGTCTCCTAAAGAATCAGCACCAATTATTTTGATTATGCGAAACACCAGATATTTCAAATAAGATGAAAAGACTGATGGAAGGAGTATTCATTGAGATTTGATTTTTGGTCATCCTACCAATAGTTTAGTTTTTCAAGATCTTGATTGAAATACATAATAATCAGATTACAAAGAGGACACTTCCCTCCATTTTCATCTAAAATTTATAATTGTAGAAATTGTCTAAACAGAATCAACCAACAAATTAACATCAACATGTTACAAATATCCCTGTAATGGTACACATATAACAGCTTCCAAAATGGTTAGCTTGCCTATAATTTGTCTCATTGTTTTTCAATAGATTAAATTTAGCTTAATCTGCTTTAAGTATTTTATCTTACCTCAGCAGCAACTGATGGCTTGTTTTCCAGCAATAAGGAATCTGAATCCTCCTGAAAATACATCAACATCCTTTCTAAAAGTTCTTGGCAATCAAGTGCAATCACCATCACTGTGATGCTATTCCGGCCTCTCCAGCATCCTATAGCGATAGTTGATGCATCCACTTGAGGTTCCGACAAGGTCTTGTTGTCTGGTAGAAATAGAGAGCAAATTTTATGGGAGAAACAAACCAATCGTGTTCACTAAAATGAAGATACCAGATCACATCTAACCTTTATTCAGAATCACTGCACAACAACCAAACTGCAGCTTTGAAGCCTTTTCCCGAAATTCAGCATCCACAAAATCGCCAAATTTAATGCTCTTGTACTGCAGAAGAAGCTTGAAATCTACAGGCGATGCATACACTATTTGTTTGGTTATATGGGGCAGCAGCAATGGCAATCCTTCAGATGTTATGCGGAATACACATTGTGCAGAAACATCTTTTTGCCGCTCCTGCAACATGAAAAGAGAAGATAGAAAGGTTATCTAATAGTGCAATGGACAGAGTTCCCATGAAAAAAAAAACAAAAAGGGTCATTCAATTGGTGCCTTCATACTTTGCTACTTGTTCTTAAGAGGGGTTGGTAGTCTTGCTTTGTCCTTTATCTCCTTTCCTTCTAGGGTGTTTTTGGGGGGGTTGGGGGCGGGTTGTAGGATACAAATTTCTTTCTGAAAAAACTTCATAAAAGATGGATGTTCAACCACATGCACATGAATCTATAGAATGATATGAGTTCCAAGAACAGAAATCTCAAGTATCAAATTTGAACGACTTACAAACATCTTGAGCCCAACGGCAGCTATCTTGAGCTGCTCACCAGCTAGAAAATTGAGTTCAAGAACTTCTTTCACAGATTTAGATACATAATAAATTCTCTTCACGTGGTTAACATCAGTGTTCCTCACAATCAAATGACCTTTGAATGGAAAGGATTCCTTGATGCCATAGAAGGCCTTTATCTGATCCACAGCTGCGTCCTCGCGGTAAAATAATATTGGGTCAATCCCTCTCCATCTTCCTTGCATTTGTAACTTTCTTCTCCCTGTAACCAACTCAGGACCAGCTCTTCCATCACTGGAAGGTTTAATCTGCTCCGGCCTTTTTCCTTCCACTATTTGACTGGGGTCAGTATCCAGTGTAGCTTCGTCATTTCCATTTTCAAGAATATCAGCATAATCCATAGATGCCTCAGAATCCACTTGCTCAACTTCATCTGCATTTATATCTTTGACCTTAGGTAAACTCTGTGCTTGGAAATTGCCTGTGGAAATTTTTCCTGGCTGATAGCAATGCTTCTTTTGTGCGACTGCAAAGTCATAAAGAACAGAATCTCAGTACATACACAAGTACAGCTCAAAATTAAGTTAGAGAATTGTATTATGACATCAAGGGTGAGTGCCCTGATAGCTCATGGATTGGCCATCATGGCATTGGCGGCTTCCAACTTATTAACTTTGAGAGCCTAGATGTTTCAAGAGAGCATGGAAGAATATCTCAAGACCCAGAATGTACTTATGTGGTAATTTAGAAGGAGACTAAACCAAAGGATCCAAAGTGACCGCCCAAGCGCAATCAACATTAACTCCTTGGAGTGCTACAAAAGGTCAAGGAAACTAAGCTTTCAAGTCAAATGTAACTGAGAAAACAAGAAGCACGAAGCAGAGAGAAACGTGGACCAAAAAATGCTTCCACGTTCCAAAAACATGGAGCCTGGCAACCACGGAGGTGATGGAGCACCACAGGGAAATGACATGATTATCAAACATGGAGCCGATTGTAGAAGAAGAAGAAGAACAACAACAACAACATACCCAGTGGAATCCCACAAGTGGGGTCTGGGGAGGGTAGAATGTACGCAGACCTTACCACTACCTCATAGAAGTAGAGAGGTTGTTTCCTGGGAGCCGATTGTAGAAGAAGCTCACCAAAAATGACTTCATAATTACCAAATGTTGAGATGTTTTAGGACCCTAAGATTTTACTAATTCCAGCGTAAGTGTAATTCAAGGATAGATTAGGGATATTTATAACTATTGCTAGCTTCTGCATAGGCTTGTATAAATATCTTAGTTCCTCTTTTGACAAACTAGCTAGATTTTTGGATGATTAAAGATCATAATCTTCTGGGTGATTGTTTGTATCTCTTTATTGAACCTTCTTGGAAATTCTTCTAGTTATGTGTCCATGTATGAGTTCAGGTCTCTTCCCCCTTGGATTATTCTAATAATTAAATGGTTATTTGATTGTTAGAATTCACCTTCTTTCTTGTAATTTTCTATAATCCCAACCTAATTTGCACCCCGGGATTAGTCGGCACTCAAAGAGACTCGAACACCTGGTGAAAAAAAAAATCCCAACCTAATTTCTACTTCTATCCTTGTGTCTTATCTATTTTTTTCATTACTTGTTCTATTTCCTCCTTTTTGCATCTTTGTTGCTATCATTTGGTAGTAGAGCTTAGGCTAAGGAGTTGTTCTTAAATGCATTGGTCTTTATTTTCTATAATCTAAAAGTCACAAAAAAGAGTCCTACCATTGTTGAAGTTGAGTTCTTGTTTTTCAGGTTTTGAATCTGAATTTCAAAAAAAGATATAGGTGTGCAGAAGTTCTATTCGAACTAACTATATCATGTGTAGTTAAATGTTTAATGCCCCAATTTTCTTCTTCTGACGAATAGTTGACATTTTAACTCACCTGGCAAAGGAGAAAGCTTGTGAAAGACGGCAATAAAGAAGGCTCCACTGTTCTGGTCATGTGGCACTATCCTCATACAACGTTCCAATGGTAGAGTTGAAGCTTCCTCGTCCAAGATTTTAGTAGGAATTGTAGTATCCTGCATCATCCCAATACCATTTTGAGAATAACTATTACTCCCATTATCAGACAATTGATGCCCAGGTGCATCCACATAGCCATTGCCAGAGGGGAACATTCCAGGAACAACTGCAGCTCGGCGAGAATCACAAACTTCGTTGTAAGAAGCCAACCACACCCCTTTATCTTGAACCTGCACACACAGAAGAACAAATATCAATCAAACTCAATGAAGCAGCATAAAGCAACCATACCTGCTTAACATACATGGAATTAAGAATTTAAGGATGGATATTAGTCTTTACTTCTCCTCCTGCTTGTACTACTAACAGGCAAATATTGAATTAGTGGAACTCATAACAAAGTCAGGCTCACTGAAAGGCTTTCAGGCCAGATAAATGAAACAAAATACAAAGAGCTTCTGATATTTAACTAGTTCCAGTGACATAATTCTCGTCTTTTACGTCTTTCTAACTCACAGAACAAATCTCTTTCTAACTACTAAATTCTTGATATTTCTAATACAACATCATATAAGTATAAGGGTTTGGAGAGGGTACAATGTATTGATATTTCTAATACATATTATTCAATATTTGGAAAAGATCTTTTCGAGTACCAATTAATAGGAAAAAGGCTTTTGATGAGACCGTGTCATACTGACCCTCATGTCCATACTTTTCTACTGATGAAACTCGTGAAAGTATTAAACAAAAAGGAAGAAGCTATAATGAACACGTCACAGCTCACTCGTGTCAGTCTCCAACATATTTTTGATAGCTTCAATCAATCAAGCACTGGTAGATAAACTAAGTCAAAGTAGAAAAAGTTAATTTCAGCTACACATATCTAGAGGCACAACTGTGCTTTCAGTGCAAATGCATATCTTGCCCTTGTGAGAAAATAATATTAGTTTACCAATCAAAAAAGTACTAAGAAGAAAAGGCCCTGAAAATATTATGGTTGCCTAAATGTTCAATTTTTTAGGCCTGATAAGATTGAGTTATCACTTAAACTAGATATTACAATGTTTAGATACTATTTAACATCAGTTGGCATGAATGAAGCTCTACGTTGCAAAGCTAAATCTTTAACAAACCTCCTGAAGCTAACATGAAGATGAGATTGATTCTTCCAAATGCATCTGATATTGCAATTTAATAATCAAATATCACAATTTAGGAAGCTGTCTGAATCTAAGGCCACAAGAAAATACACTACATGGAATACAGCATAAAGCAAAAGGAGGTAACCTGCACAGCCCCTGGGTAAAAGTAATGAAATTGGGCATGGAAATACCTTCTGCAACACTAATGTTTCTTGTCCACCCCTTCATGACCTTCCATAGTAATGCCGATGAAATTATATTTTTCATACATGTGCAAATATGATACTAAATTTAAATTAGTTAATATTAGGTCATCACAATCAATCTCTCACAGAAAGGGTATGCCCGCTCCAGAGTGCAGATATAGTCCTATAATATCTGAACTTGATTTTACATGAATCCCACAAGGCCACAACCATACTAACAATGGAAACACCGAAAAGTAAGATCCTGGTGCAAGATTGGCAAATACCCTCAGTAGAACTCCTCTCTATTTTTCATTTACTATAACCTTAACAATGAACATCAACGTCTCAATCTCGATCAAAACAAGTTGACCAAAATCTGTCATCTCCAAACATCACATGGAGAAGAGATCAAAATGAGCACCAAGAAAATTAGACACAAACCTTCCATTTTTTCAGACCTGGCCTTCTAACAAGCTGAGGAAGTTCACTGGAGACATCAACGAGTTCAACAGATCCCCCACACCTTCTCAAAATCTGAGAAACAAGAGAACAACCAGGTTTTATGAGAAGGAATGTTGAACTTAGAATTTTATAAAGTTCTACTGCAATATCACAATTGCTATCTCTCTGTCGTTCAGGAAATCATGATGATTATGTCAGCAGCAGCAAAAAGTAATTACGGGGAACATTTGTTATACTATAGACAGAGAGGCTGCACACCCAGCTACTATTTTGACAGTTCGTATTGAAGAGCCAAGTAATTTCCATGAAATCCATAATATATGAACTACTAATGACTATTGTGTCCATTGTACTAATGTAAAATATAGTTGTTGATGTAGAAATGGAAAACATACAAAGAAATCAAAGAGAAAGAACACTTGCACCACATCAGCCCACTTGTTGATATAAGTTAGAACAGGAGTAGGCATACATAATTCAGACAAGCCCAGTGTCGTGCCAGGAGGAAGAAGAAAGGGAGGGATGTAATAAGAAAATTCAGGTAACAAATGTGCAGCCATTGCAATGATTGAGAAGCTCACCAAGGGTTTCCTTTTTTCCGTTCTCCCACCCAACCACAATTGAGCAAGATCTATACTCAATAACTTTTTTTTTCTGTTTTCTTTTTCTACTTTCGGTAGTACACTCATTAATTTCTGGGAAGCTTAAAAAGAGCCAAATTTTCATTCAGTGACAAAAGCTACACATTTAAGAGAATCATAATCAAAATGTGACACATTCTTTCTGAGATTACCTCGGCAACCACAGCCTCGTTCTCAATAGGATTCATTGAGCAAGTTGAATAAACCATCCTTCCACCAACTTTAAGCAAAGACATGCCTGAAATATATGTATGAACAACCACGTGTCAGTTGAAGGCTCTTTATAAAGAAAGAGGGATCTTCTATAGAAGTAATATCATAGCGCTCTAAAGTCGTAATCCCTCAAGTGTTTTAGCAACCTTTCATGCCAGTCCAGGTATCAGCATCTATTCAAAGCTCGAACTTCCACAAAATGTCTCATAAAGACTTAAGCTTCTCTCTTCTATATAACTCAAGGAACAACATCCCTAGCAGGGAACATACACCCAGGGCTCCGCAACAATGCGAGCAACTAAATTCTAGTTTAACTGATGTTGCTTCTTGAAAGACATACAATTCAGTTCATGCTTTCTTGGTCTTCTATCCTTCTTGTTCGAGTAACTAGAATCTTTTCCTTTCTATCCTTACTTCAGAAGGGAAGAATCTTTCAGATTTTAATCAAGCATATTAAAATAGCTTGTTTATGCAATTCTTCTTTGATGCGTATGGCAGATTCTTTTTTAATTTGTTGGATGCTATCAACAGTAACCACTGCGTCTCAGTCCCAAACAAATTGGAGTTGACTATATCAATCCCCACTTTCATTTAAACTCAATTCATATCACCATCATACAAAACAAGTAAAAGTGAAAAATAAATAAAATATATACATAAATATAATATTTAAAATAATATATTAGAAGCTCTCTAACAAGTCTAAAACCTATCCTCAACCAGTAGCTATCACCTATGCAGATCTTCTTCCATTGAACCCTATATTTAGGTTAATCTGCATTGACACAAAGTATATGTAGGCCTTCTGAGACAACTTTCTTCCATGTGATTTTAGGTCTAACCTGTTGCCTTTTTTGGTTTGGAGAATGGTAACTTTACTTCTATATCTCCACAGGTATATACAACCAAAGTGTAGTTCCACTTCAAAAATATTACAACTTAAACTTGTAATTCAATTCTGAGCCTTACAAAAAGTTTAGAACATCACAAATATCTTCTGTTGGCTTGTAACACCTTAACTAACCACAGTTTCAAACCTAAAGACAGGTGCATTTGTAGGTCGACGCAAAATATGTCCTGACTATCTCAAGTGATTTTCTCGCATTTCATCTTCAATGTGTACTACTTAGACCTTCTGTGAATGTGGTTTTTAATCTTATCTAATCTGGTATGACCGTACATCCATCTTAGCATCCGCATCTCTACAATATGGATATGTTGGACTCTAGCATCCCAACATTCACTACCATATAACATTGCCTATTGTGGCATAAAAGTAGTTTGTAAATATTCAGGTCATGACACGGCTTTCCTACCCTCCGATTGCTTTTGCGCTTCATTAGTTGGGACATCTTTCACAATGGAAGAACCGAAGAAACAAGATATGGTCTATCTAAATAAAGGCACTCACGTGCCTTAACATATACTACAGTTGTTGGAGGCGATAACACTTCTAGTTCCACCTTTGTGAAACAGAATATACAGTGTATTCCGCTGCTACTATTCTTCTGAATACACAAATGGACACATAATACGTGATAGAGGAAATATCGACCAACCAATCAAGCTTCATTTCCATAAGTTGTGGTGTCTATATGAAACCATCTATACGACTCTATTCAGATCAATTTCATTCAGATATACTAAATAATTCGTCTTTTAAGGCAATCAGGGGTTCTCGAGATCTCACACTTAGCCCTACTCCAACATGGATAACTAGTTTAGTCCCAACTTGTTGGTGTCGTGTATATGGATCCTTTACTTCCATTAGGTTTTATTCTTAGTATCAAGTGTATGAATTCGATAGATTTAAAACTTTTGAGAAAACTCCCTCCATGTAATTTTGGGTTTATACTCATACCTTTTATTATCAATTATAATGTCATACTTATGGACCAGAAAGCTGAAGATCTGCATATGAAATAGTTAAATCATCTCTAACAGCCTTATCTTTTTTAATGTTTGTGTTACTTCCACAAGTGCGATCATTTTTTATTTTTTTTTGAAAAAGGTAACTCATTTCATTTCAAGAAATTCATCATCCCAAAAGAAAGATGATGACTGGAAACTTACAACTCATCCCAGGAGGTACATTACAAGTTTCCTATGAAATCTACCAAGTCTGTAATCTCCCCTATCAAACTACCTTTACACAAACAAAACAGAAGACTTAAACAATTCATTTTGATTCTCTGTAAGCTTGATCATTGGCCCTCAAAACATCTTGAGTTCCTTTCTTTCCAGAGAGTCCACCAGATGCAAGGTTTTCCACCAATGGTCTTCTTTTTTTCTGCACCCAATCCCTCTCCAGCTACTTAGAAGCTCCTTTGTTGTAGCAGGCATCACCCATTTTACTCCCAGCATAGCCAGGAACATGCTCCATAGAGTCCTAGCTATTTTGCAATGTAGGAATAGATGATCATTAACTTCAGCATCCTGTTCACCCATGACACGTCTTGAGCAGACCTACCACCCTTTTTTTGGCAAACTTTCTTGAGTTAAGCAGGCTTTTCTACAAACCAGCCAAGTGAAATAGGCAACCTTTAGGGGGCTTTTAGTTTTCCAATTCAGTTTCCAAGGCCACCTGTCTTGTACAGACTGCAAAGAGTTGAGATTCCAGTAGCAGGATTTAACTGTGAACATCCCTTTGGCTTGAAGTTTCCATCTCACTCCATTAGGCCTCATAGATAAGCCTAGATGTGAGTGAAGTGTTTCCAGCAACCTAGCAAATTCCCAATCTCCCAATCATTAAGAGCTCTTCTGAAAATCAAATCCCAACCTTGTGGACTCCAGACTTGAGCAACACAAGCCTCTTTTTGCAGACTTAGAGTATATAGTTGAGGGAAGGAAGCTCTAAGGCTATCTTCTCCAAACCATACCTCATTCCAAAAGTCAGTCTTCAAACCATTGCCCACACCGATTGAAATGTTCTTGTTGAAACCATCCCATAATCTCCTTATGATTTTCCAAACACTGCATCCAAAAGTGCCCTGAACTTCCATAGTAGTCCACTGAGAAAGTAAACCACACTTCCCCTCTATGTATCTTCTCTAGATGGCCCTTTCCTCTGTACAGAATCTCCAAAGCCATTTTTGCAAAAGTGAGATATTTTGCTTGCTGAGGTTCCTCAAATTGAGACTCCCTTGTTGAATGTGGAGAGTTAGAACATCCCACTTTACTAAATTATATCCTTTCTTCTCCTTGTTACCTTGCCATAGAAAGGATTTCCTTACCCTGTTGAGTTTTCTCTTATTGCTCTTTGGTATAAGGAAGAGACTCATCATATAAGTTGATATACCATCAAGAACTGATTTCGTGAGGGTCAATCTTCTCCCTAAAGAGAGATATTGACTTTTCCACCTGGATAATTTCTTTTCACACCTTTCCAGAAGAATTCCCCCTTTGCTGTTGTCTGCATCTTTGGATCCACATCTCATCCACCTGCCGGGCCACATATTGGAAGCCTATCTTCTTTGCTTCTTTATTCAATTTTGTTTCCTGTAAACATACCACATCAGCTTTCCATTTTAGTAGACTGCCTTGATTCCTCATTATTGAGCCCCCTGACATTCCATGACACAATTTTGACTTTCATTTAAAAGTCAAGAAGAGATTTTTCCCCCTGCGCCTTGTCCCTTCCACTTCCTTGTTCACACTAGATTGAAGATTTTTTAATTCATTTTTGCCTATACCCCTGCACTTTGGAGTTATGGTGCCATTCTGTTTCTTCTTTTCCAAATCTGATTTCCGCTCATTGATTCTCATCAGGAGCTCCAAAGTTTCTTTTTCAAAACCCTCAAAAGCTATCCCGTAGGTATTGCTTAATTCTAGGATATGGGAATTCACCCCACTTGGAGCATCAGTTTTCATAACATCAAAATCTACTGGGTCTTGAACATCAACTGGGTCGGTTAAAGACCTTGTTGAATTTGCATTTCCTTTTCTCTAGCAACAGCTTGAGAAACTGTAGAAGTTGTCATTTCTATCTCTGGTTGCTCCTGACTATCACTGACCTTTGACAGATCCTGGTGAAGAGAAGGTTCCCCTTCTTTGACAGCTCTGTCGATCTTGGTCGCTGTCTCCTTGGTTTTCTGTTCCCAATTTTTTAAGTGCTAGAATGAAATTCTCCACAAGGGTCTTAACTTCATCAAGTCCATTAGAAGAGGACACGTGAGTGCCACATGTTCCTTTAATGAAATCAGGTTTAAGTCCAGCAGCCTCTTTTTCATTTGCTTTTGGGCATTGGCCCAAATTAGGGTTTGGGTCTTGTGAATTAGACCCATCTCCCTTGGCCCACTCTCTCCTCCCACTAGTTCCTGCCAAATCATGTGGGCTCTCACGCTTCCTATGAGAGGTCTCCATCAAGAAAAACTTGTCAGATGGAACATCTTTGACCAGCGGATCTCTGTCACAGATCTTCTGTGCAGAAGTGCAAGAAAAGTCCCTTTCTCCGACAACGACTCTCGCCGGCGATTCGACCCAAAGCTGCAACTTGAAGAGAAAACGCCCATTTTCAATGGCGATCTCCCTCGGGATACTGTGGCAGTCATCGTGCCCCCTGATTCTCGCCCATTTGAGGTGGTTCCTGAGAGTGGTTTCCTCCTCCGTTTCGAGCCATCCACCACATCTATCGCCGATAACTTTGAAGATGGTTTGCGACCAGAGATGCAATGGTAGACCTATAATTTTGACCCATGTCGAGTCGATTATCTCCGACTCTTCTATGGTGGTAGCCAGCGGGTCCCACCAGTTGAGCTTGACTGGAATTTCTTCCATTCCAAGCTCCCTTCCATAATTTGCTCCGCTTGTTGCATGGAGTTGCACTCAAACAGGAAGAAAATGTTGCCCATCTCATAACACTCAAGCCATAAACTTGTTTCCAAGTGTTTTGAGACCACCTCCTAACGTCAGACAATGTCGCCTCCCCTCTAAATTCCCCACCAAACTTCTCTTGAGGACTTCATTAAACTTATAAAGAGGGTTTTTAATGCGAATAACTACTTTCAAACCATCAGCTTTAAGTCCCTTCCCTGCTCTGTTCTCCCACTTCGAACGTCTGACTATCTTGGCTTGGGATATATTCTCCTTAGTGGTTCTAAACACCTCAGAATTACTGTCCAGCTTGTGAGAATTTATAAATCTGGCCACCTTATTTGCAACCTCTACCTGCCCTGAGTTGAAGTTAAATTCCGGGATTATCAGCACTACCCTTCGTCTTCCCCTCACACTTATCAAACTTATGTATCTTCCGTACTTATTATAATTTTGGGCACAGTACACTTCTTCTATATCATCTGTCTTCCTCCACCTGCACACGAAATTACCTTTTGTATGAGAAGCTTCCCTTAGAACTCTTACTATCCATTCCATGGATCCCTTGTTAAATCTTGCCCTTGTAATTGCATTTCTACTTCTCTCAGTCCACTCAAACCAAATTCCAGAGGTACCCGTGATTCTTTCTATGTAGAAGGATTTAAAGCCAATCGCGAAATAAATGACATCATCCATTGGTGAACATTGGAAAAAGTGTGTGAGAGCATTTTTTTATTTAATCCATGAACTCTATTATAAGCAGTACGATCATTTTTAACATTGCTCAATCTTGACCTTGTAAATCAAAATGTATCTTGAGCCCATAATGGGAAAAAGGACTCGGAATATAATGAGCCACCGGTACACTCATGCTAGAATATCTATGAAGTAGTCAACAAACTCATCCTTAAGCACAAATGCAAAGGTGACTTACCGGCTTAAATCATAAGTTGCCACATGATTGGTTAGTGATGGTCTGGTCCGCTTATTTGGTTAGAAGACTAATGTACAATTAAGAGAGAGAGAGAGAGAGAGAGAGAGAGAGAGGGAAAGTATAACGAACCTCGCATTGCTATCTGAACCTGAAGTCCATGTAGACCATTACCCATTCCTGCATTCCTGTGCAGAAGAAACAATAGAGGGATGTGGAGGGGACACAACACAATTGTATTGATTGCAGAATGTAAAATGAGAGTGATAAGTACTAGTAATTCATAAATAACTACCATCTTCTCCATATGTCAGGGGCCTTGCGTAAAGTGCCATCACCACTGCATGGAACGTCACACAAGACGCGGTCAAATAGAAGTTGATCAATATCAAGTTCCTTCACTTCTGGTGGCTCAGAACCCTTTGCATAAGTTCTATTCAAATGACAGCTAGGGAAGTGTTGTGCTTCATGATTTGTGACTATCAAGTTGGCAGTGGACATTCTCTTTGTTTGATGGATGAGAAGGTTACACCTTTGAACATCAGCATCATTTGCTAAGACCTATATAACGAGGCGTTCCAAAGAGAAACATCAAATATGTTACAAGGATTCAGCTAATATATTTTGGTAGGATGGAGCGGAGAGTGAATATGACGCCAACAAAGATGGATGAAAGAACTGGGGAGAGAGTTGCATTGACACCATTGATTTTAAGAGAGAAAGTGAGGAAAAAGAGATACCATTCCACCAGGTAATGATCCAGGTTCAGCTGAGTGGTGTATCATCTCAAGTAACTGAAATGTTTTTGAACCAGGAGCTGCACACACTGCAGGATAAAGGGCCAGTAAAGATTCTATTTATCCAGTTTGATATTCATATCTTAATGAAGAATGGAAAAATGAACTTAGATGCAGAGTATTAAAGAATAGCTAACTGTCAAGAATGAAATCATCTGGCCGTACATCCAGGAAGAGAGGAGGAACCTGAAAAGCAGTCACATGATGAATCAAGGCCAGAAGGTTAACTGATATATACCAAACAAATCAGCATAGCTATAGTTGGCCCACCATGCTAACAGCCTCCTGTCTTGTAATGTTACCAATCTCATTTTGTAGCTTCAAGAACTCGTGGAACCTGAATGTTTTATGTGATGACAAAAATCAATTCCAGAGACCACCAAAAGTTGTCTTAAATTATAATTCCGTAAATTTCTTGGCTGTCTAAAGATTTTAGGAAAAAGAATTGCATAATATTCTATGGAGGTGGGGAGAACTACAAGGGTGTAAGATATTTTATATCAAAAAATGGGAACAAGACGTGGACTTTAAGAATTACAATTTTCTGTGATATGTGCATTCTGTTCATTTGAACATAATTATACAACAACTACGTCAATCCTAGAGTAGTTCACACAGGGCTATATGTATCCTCTTTATCTATTCTGCTCCACCAGACCCATTCGTTCACCATTTAATAGTTTCTCTTTAAGGACAAATTAAGGGCTCTCTGAAGCTAGAGATTATCTTTAATTCTGACACTTCCGTACAATATCGTGCAAGCTCTAGCAGAGCCTTTCTTTATAAGTAAAAGGTAGCAATCTCTAATAAAACTCAAGAGACTTCTTATCAAAGGGCCAGATGTAAGTACTATCAATAACAGTTAACCTTAATCCAACTAACCATTACAGCCCATAAAGATATTTTGCTTCTGTTGTGTTATATTTTAATTAGCATGGATTCCAAGAAATTATACGTCTTTCTAAGAGAACTTCTTTCTGTATGATTTAAGGTCTACCTCATCCCATACCAATACCTACAACCATCATGATGTGAATCTAGAAACAGGTGAATTTAGGAGTTCTGTAGAACATAAGTAAACCATTTAGGCCACGTTCTCATTTCTAATCTTGTCTAACCTGGTATAACAACATATCTATCTTATGCAACTTTATGACACTCGTCTTAAGGAAATGTCGGACATCAAGTCCCAACATTCGTTGCCACAGGCCCACATTAGCATTCTTTGTCTCACACGTTTTATAGAACTTACGTTCACTTCGTTAAATATCTGCCTATTGCACTATCATGTCATTCTCTAGAAAAATTGAGCCTAATCATCTTACGTGTCAATATTTAGTTGTTGCAGTACTGTCTAATCTTACCTCAAACTACCCTTTTCTTATATTAGCTACACTGATTGTGTGTATATCCTATCATCATTTCACCTATCCTAGAAACTCCAGTTTTGAGTGTTTCGCCACAAATCAACCTTTATGTAACTCTCCCACTTGTTATATCAACACAACATAGGCCTGCAAATAACATATACTGTGGAGCTCAATCTTGTATACTATTGGCTAACTCATTCATAAATAGGCGAAACCAGTACAGGCTAAAATAAATTCCTAGATAAACCATGGAAAAATCTGCATCTTCTTCCATTGTTCTTACATTTGTGACACCCTCCTCCGTACATATCCTTTAAGGAATTTATGTATTAAAGAAAAACCTTTTGCATCTCTAGCACATACTAAGGATTTCTTTTGGTACGCTACAATATGGAGGAAACACCCTCTTCCTCTTCCAATAACAAAAGACACTCAGATTCGGGATGAACAAGATTTTCTTTTTGGAAGATAGTTGATAAACAAGATTTTATTTTCAAATACTTTGTTGAATTCCATCAAGCGTAAATCAGCAGCCTTTTCTAAATTTCGAACAACTCACAGAAACACCACCACAACATGCCCGAATATTATTTGCATCATACCTTAGAAGTGTGGTAAGAAACACTCAATCATTTTTAGAAGTTGCAAACCAAGTTGCATCTAGAACATTTGAGATAAGTGGAATAAGATGCAAAGAATGTAGTGTATATTTGAAGTTAACGATCATGTTTTCAATCAAATCTAGATCAAAATTCCCAATAAATGAATTTTGGAGTTCAATCATGATTGTGATATTAATCTCAATTATATTCATGTCACAATTCTATGGAGGAAATTATCAAAAACTATACAATAGGAAGTTATAAGTAAACTCAATTTGGGAAAAAAATCAGCAGTACCACAGAGATGCTTTACACTGAAAAAGAAAAAACAGATATTTTTTACAGTCCTGCATGCGAGGCCAACAGAGAGAACAGAACTAAGGAAACTCAAAAGAAACTCAAAAGGTTGATCTTGTTTGAGACTCGAGCTTAGCACCAGCGTCAACAACCATTTGGACTGATGTTGATATATTAAAAAGGTCAAATATATTATTGGCTCATAACAAGGATTGAAAATTTGAAGTGTTTTTTTCAGAGAACCATACTTTTACTCCCTATGTCCCTATTCTATGTGGCATATTTCCCTTTTAGTTTGTCCCAAAAGAAAAACATCTTTATATATTTAGGAACAATTAAACTTTAAACTTCTCATGGTACTCTTAGTGAGATAATTTATAGCACGAAAATGTCTGGCTTGCTTTAGACCACATGTTTCAAAAGTCCCTCTCTTTCTTAAACTTCATGAGCAGTCAAAAATCACCACATAAATTGGGATGGATGGGAGTATTATCTGCAATAGAATTAGGTATGATATTTTTTCAGATAAAAGTTATTTCACAATATTCAAAAGTTACAGCATAAGCAGAAACCGGATCTATAACCTCTCAAGTATTTTGTTTTTCCTCAACTGCTTTCGAGAAAAAGTTGACTGCCAGGCAAGATTCTCTGGATACCAAGGTAATGGTCTTATTGCCACAACCTCACTCCCATCTGTCCCCTGAATCACAAACGCAATTTGAGAATATTACTGAATAGCAGGGCTCTGAGGTAGAAGTTGTATACATACTGCAGAAAGTTCATAATTCAGTAAGAAAAGTAATCAGAATCAGCTGATGAACCTCTTCTTGCAGAGATTTCATAAAATCATTCTCCAACTTCGCTTGAATTTCCAAGTAGCATTGGCTACTGCAACATCAACAACACAATGATGAATATGTAAGAAATTTGCTCAAATTAGTTCATTTCTTTGAACGATTAGAGCAATGTGAACTATCACTATAAGAAAGTTTATTTTTTGATGAAGAGACTATAGGAAAGTTTATTTGGTTTCCACTAACATTTTGGAACTTGAAGTTATAGGATTTTGTTCATTTATCTGAAGTTCAAAAGAATATTTTTCTTCTGATTCCCTGTTAACTTAGTCTGAATTTTTAAAACTGCAGCTCTTGTAACAATTATTAAAGATAAAACAGTTATTGTAGCAGGTATATGTTACTTTCAGTTGATTCAATCTGCAGTTACTCTGAACAAGGTTGACTAGTAAATAAACAGGAAATATGGACAGAGGCATCCTAGAACATGGATGCACCACTAAAGCAGGAGGAGAAAAAAAGAATTAAATGATAACTGATCCATAATCCTCTAGGTAAACTCAGCATTTAACTAAGTGCACCATTAAGTCTTTTAGGAGCATGGTGACCAGCAGACAATATCAGATCAATTTTCAGCAATATATACATAAAATACTTAGTTTGACAGCAAACCCCACCCCAGTTTTGGTAATAAATCCCCCCCTGAATATAGGCATATGCTACTACTGCAGTGACCAATGTAAACGATCCAGAACACAAACAGTTTAAATTGTTGAAGCAGTGAGAAGTTTAAACCTTGTGAAACCTTTTAACAGCACAGATAGTTGCTCAAAACAGCAGTTTTTAAGCATTTGTATGAGGAGCTCAAGGGCAAAGGCGGGGACAGGAAGTTGTATAGCGATCGATCGCCAAGGCGAGAGAGAGGAGAGTCAGTGATCTAGACCGAGTGAAGCACATCAAAAATGAGAATGACGAAGTTTTTATGTAGAAGAGGCACACATTAGAAGGAGATATCATACATATTTTCATAAGCTCCTGAATGAAGAGAGTACAGGGATCTGTGGGAATTAGAGCACTACGAGTCGTAGAGATTTTGGGTATTACCCGTGCATAAAGATCCCGGAGGTTAAGGTGGCAATCCGTAAGATGAGCAAGGGCAGAGAAACCAAGACAGATGAGATCCCGATGATATTTTTGAAGAACGCAAGCGAGGTAGGTATGAAGTGGCTGACTGGATTTAATGTAATTCTTAGGATGGCTAGAATGCGAAGAATGGAGGTGGAGTACAAGGATTATGTTTTACAAGAACATGGGGATATCCAAAATTGCAACAACAATATGCTATGAAAGTTTGGGAGAGGGTGCTCGAGATGAGGATGAGGAGGGGTGTGGTCATCTTCGAGAACCAATCAGATTCATGCCAAAGCAATCAGCTACAAAAGCTGTTCACCTTGTAAGGAGGCTGTTGAAGCAGTACAAGAATAGGAAGAGAGACTTACATATGGTATTTATTGACTTAGAAAAGGCATATAACAAAAAGTTCCTAGGGAGATCTATAGAGATGTTTGGAGTCTAAAGGTGTTTTTGAGGCTTATATGAGGGCAATAAATGACATATACGACGGCGCCACGACCTGGGTAAGAACAGTGGAAGGAGATTATGAACACTTTGGGGTCGTGATGGAGTTGCACCGGGATTAGGCCCTTAGCCCGCCTTTGTTTGCCTTAGTGATGGATGAACTGATACGGCATATCCAGGGAGGTGTATGTTGTTCACAGATGACGTAGTATTGTTTCCGAAAGGCCCCCGACTCGTATATCAAAGAACATGCTGAAGGCAATAAACAGAAAGGTTGTCAAATGATAATGAAAAGACACAGACCTTGAATTGATCCTGAAAGCAGCAGGCAATTCACTTCGAAGACAGTCCATAAAAATATTCCATTCATCTGGTGGCACAATCCCTTGCTCCTACACAGACATGCACATACTATCACCCAAGTCCATAATTTGCTATATACCCGTCACATGTATATGAAAAACAAATGAAAGAATAACTTTCTCCTTCCATCCCAATTTATACCATATCAAACTAACTTATACCACAATACTTCCATTTTGGTTGTCTCAAAATGTTTGACACCAATCTATTTCTATACAAATATTCACAACTTTCAAGAATTCAAAAATCTATACTTTGATATGTTGTCTTCTTTATATACCATCGAACTTAACTTTTCCGCCATACCTTAGTACTCTCTCTATTTCAATTTATGTGACAGTTTTTGTCTATCAAGAGTAAATTTTACAAATCTTCGAAGCTAAAATGCATTCGATCAACTCAACATCTTAAAACTAAAATTCATTTATACAAAACTAAATTTAAGTAATCTTCAAAACTTAAATTGTACTAGATGAACTCGATATATTAAAACTAAAGTTCTGATATTCAAAACTATACAGAAAGTAGTACAAGATATGGAACGCTTCTTATGTCAGTATCGGTCAAGTTCAGATAGTTTGAATCTCGTGAAGCAAAAAGCATCACATAAAATATAAATCGAGACGGAGGGAACATTTACTTCATATTCACTAATAGTATATACTAGTCAAATTAACATCTAAACTTTAAAAATAAGGGATTACCTTGTAATATTCTTCAAAGGCGAGATTTTGGGTGGTAAAGGGTCTCCAAGAGGGGTTACTGTTTTCTCTATTAGTGTTATTATTAGAGGTATCATTTTCTTGCTGCTCGGGATCATTTTTGGTGTATTTCCAGTTGTTTTCTCTGCTTTGAGCGAAGTGCTTTCTCTGAGTTCTTGACCTTCCTCTGCCACCCATTTCTCCCCTCGCTGCTGCAAATTCGAATACTGAAAAATCCCTCTCAGAACTGAGAATCCGAGATGGTGGCAAAAGGGAAGAAGGAGAGTGGGAGTTCTAACAGAAACTGAACTGAAGAAGGTTTAGGATGGGTTTAGATGATTGGGCTTGAAATGTGGCAAAAGGCCCATTTATGTCAAAAGGCCCACTTCGAAAAATAAAGGAAAAACTACATTGATACAAGTTAATTGGATAATATAGCTATAATTTTGATTAATTATGGTTTGCGACAAATATCTAGCTGTGTAATTACAGTTTGAATTTTATATAATTTACGTAATTTATACAAATGTTGTGTGCAAATCAAATTGTATAGTAAAATATCCAAACACAGTGAAATTATATAACGAATTATACAAACATTGTGCACCAATTGTATAGCGAAATATATAGCGCTATACAAAAATTATGAACTGTATAGTAAATTATATAAACGTATATAAATGATGCACGAATTATACAAATGCTGCTATAACTATAATTACGAAATGTAATTACCAAACCATAGTTATAGAGCATAATTAAGATATTTTTTGAGTGACTACATGCGAAAAATCTTGAGAGATAAATCGCTTTGGAGTTGTGTTGAAATAGTTCGGACTAAATCATTGAATGTAGCATCATTTTTTAAAAGAATTTCATTCAATTTACAATCATCATGAATTTTATCAAAAAAACCTAATTGTGGAATGTCTTAGTACCACAGCTATATTTATTAGGGGTGTCTATGATTTGGATAAAAATCGATCCAAATCAAGCCAAATTGATTAAATAAAATGATTTTATTTGTGTTGGGCTTGGTTTTAGAAAATCGATTATGTTTGGTTTGTATTTGGATTTGTTCGAAAAAATCGAAGAAATAATCAAATCGAACGGACAAATTATATACATATATTTTATAAATATACATACATAATATATTATTTTTTACAAATAATTTTAAAGATTTTATATAATACTTTCATCAAATTTAATTTTTAATCTATTTGTGAAAGCATAAATGCTCAAGACGAGAACATTTATCTTATTGATTTCACGTATATGAATGTTATGACAATTCTTAGTAGTACTAGAAATATCACAGTCTCTTCCTTCTATGTCAAAATAGTAAATTTTGAAACTTTATTCACAGTAAATTTAGTGATTGAAAGTTTTATAATATTATTCTAACTATTTTTGTTTTGGATGAATTGTTATCACTTTTTTTTCGGTCTCAAGTATATCATTGCTTTTGTTTTTATGTATAGTTAATAATCGAATAATCAAACCAAATCAAAATCGATAACAACAAATATATATTATACTTAATTTGATCTTTTACAATTTAAAAATTAATTAAGATGATTTGATTTTGATTAATAATCGATCCAAATGACCCATGAACACCCCTGTTTATTATTATGGGTGCCAGAAAGCTGGAATTCTAATTGGAGAAGAAATTCGAAAAGCAGTAGTGTAAATATTAGTATTGCTCAAAAAAATGAATTTTTAGTTTCTTTTTTAGAATTGTGATTAGTGTATTTTCAGTTACATTTTATATTTATACATAATTAAGTATATCTCATTCACATATATCCAAAGAGTTTTGGGCTGGTTGAATCAATTTTGAACGGATCATATTGAGTTAAGGTAACAAACGGGTTAAAATCCAATCTAATCTAAAATTATTTGATATAAATAGGTTGAGTTAAAACAAGTTGAGTAATGAGTTATAGAGCGAGTCAAGACCCATTCCAACCTAACTTTTACTTATTTTATTTGTTCTTTTTCAATATTTTAACACTTAATTAAATTATATTATTCTTTATTATGACTATATAAAACATATCAAATTTTTAAAAAAATGTTCTAAAAAATATTTTAACAGGATCTCTCTCAACTCTATTTGAGTTACATATCAATTCAATTTTAAATAGGTTGGGTTAAAATGGGTTGAATTAATAAATGAACAAATTATTAACCCGTCCAATTTTCAACGGATTGGGTTTAATTTTGGGGAAATTACATATATATATATACAAAAAAGTAAAAAGTTTACAAAAAAAAAAGCAGTTTATGTTTTATTTACATTAAAACATAGCCCAAAATTAGCGACACTATACAATATAGTTTGTCAAAGTTAGAAAAAATATACACTAGTATACAATATATATTACTTATACATAAGCTATCCACTAAATATACATTATGATACACAAATATATACTGACTATATATGCTCATACAACGAGGGCTGAATGCCCAAAATTGTAACCAATAGCTTAAGGTCAGCCGAATGGCTACTTTTCGTAATTAAAAAAAAGTGAGTTATTTTTTGTATAAATATTTTTTTTTTCAATGCTGTATGGGTGTATCCCTTTAATTTTACCACCTTCCTTTGCTGAGAGCCCCATGCTGAATTTATGGGCCTCCGACCAATCCGACCCGTTTCTAATCCGATTACCCGTTGAAGGGTTCTGGGTTTTTCTCGAAGAACACTTCACACTCTTCCACCAAAGACGCCTTCCTTCTTCAATTTATCATTCCAAACTCTCCGTGAAAATGGGTCGCAATCAAGCAGCGTTATCGTTTCTCAAATATCTAGCAGTTGGCGCAGTTGGAATTGGCGCCGGAGCAACGGCTCTCAGCTCCTCCCTATACACCATCGACGGCGGCCAACGAGCCGTAATTTTCGACCGATTCAGAGGAGTCATCAACGAAACTGTCGGTGAAGGGACTCATTTCTTAGTTCCATGGCTTCAACAACCATTCATCTTCGATATCCGCACAAAACCTCACACATTCTCCTCCTTCTCCGGTACAAAAGATCTCCAAATGGTCCATCTTACCCTCCGTGTTCTTTCTCGCCCACAAATTTCTCGTCTTCCAGACATTTTCAAAACCTTGGGTCTCGAGGTACTGAATTTGCATATTTTGTGTATAAACGTTGCTACATATAAAAGTTTAGTATCTAGTACTATATAACTTTTGGTATTTCGTATGCTAGTGTATATTAGATTAATGTTTTCATTTTACTATTACAGTATGATGAGAAGGTTCTTCCTTCCATCGGCAATGAAGTTCTCAAAGCCGTCGTGGCACAATTCAACGCGGATCAGCTTCTCACGGAGCGTCCACAGGTGTCTGCATTAGTTCGTGAGAGCTTGATTCGTCGTGCAAAGGATTTCAACATTGAGCTTGATGATGTTGCCATAACACATTTATCATATGGTGCTGAATTCTCTGCGGCTGTGGAAAAGAAGCAGGTAGCCCAGCAGGAGGCAGAGCGGTCAAAGTTTGTAGTGATGAAGGCTGAGCAACAGCGGAGGGCTGCAATTATTAGGGCAGAAGGAGAAAGTGAGTCCGCTAAGTTGATTTCCGAGGCAACTGCAGCTGCTGGTATGGGTTTGATTGAGCTTAGGAGGATCGAGGCTTCGAGGGAGGTTGCTTCGACCTTAGCTAAGACTCCCAATGTGTCTTACTTGCCCAAACAGAACATGCTACTGGGACTGAATGCAACACGTTGATTAGGTGATTAGGTTTACTATCTGTGTTCCACAGTTCTGATATAATGCTTTGCTCTCTAAGGTTGAATATTGTGAAGTTGATATAGTACAATTGAATTGCATATGTAGTTATTGCACATAGCTGCGCTGAATTTGGGAAATGATGAAATAACGAATGGGGAATCAAGAGGAAAAACATCTTTACAAGTGGTGTTGTTACTGTTTAGTGTTCACTAACATGGTGATTTTGTCTTCTGACATACAAAGTGTGCTCAGAGTCATCTGTAAATGCTATCAGATGAACCTGAGTTTATGAATTAGTATAACTGCTATTCATATAAATTCGAAGGGTAAACCAACCAAATAGAAGGAGCACGGAAAGATGGAGATTGGTTCAAAATTTTTGTTATGTGCAGCTTGAGAATAGTGAAGGATGGTAGGGGAATAGAATGTGAATATCATGCGACTGAACGTTGTTATATGCAATACATGAAAGCTAGCTCAATCGAGTCTGTATTGCATATAACAACGTCCAGTCACAATATTCATGTATTGCATGTGTAACTGCCTCTTTAGAACTCATCAGTTAGCTAAGTATTAATATGATTAACCAGTGTCCTAAACATCCAAAGCAATAATGAAGGAACTTTCTTCATTGAATGTATCACAGCAATTATTTATATTTATATTTATATTTATATATATATACTATATAGAAAAGTCAATCCTAGAACGACCAGGGGTTACTCCCTCTTTTTATCTACGTAGGGGATGATGAGGCTGCTGTAGGAAAAAAATACTGTAGTAGACTCGCGGTAGAATTAAGTCCAAAACTACTTCTATGTCCTTTTATCATTAAATAGCATGGACACCAAGCTGACCCTGCCTTTACCAACTAAAGGATCTTCCTACTGCATCTTAATTTTGTCAATTTTTTTTATGAATTTTTATACATACTGCCATACTCACATGCAGCTCCATTTAAGGATACCAACTTCTATTCTTTTGAAACATACCGAGAGCATCTGCTCAAATTTGCTGGTAATGATTCAAAGCATCAATAGATTTTAGAAAATAAATTGTCATATTCTATGAGCAGCTTCTTTTTTTTTTATGAGAAATACAGAGCATTTGCTTGAAGTTACTGATCATTTAGAAAGATTTGATGTTGGTGTTACTGGGAGAATTATAGATGATATGCTCTGCAGGATCATGAACAATGTGAGAAGTAATTTAGTATTTTCAATCTTTTGCTATTTGATTTCATGGACAAAGATCTACTGAGGGTTGAATCTTATTTATTCTTGATTAAATAAATTGCCCAAGTTAGCTCTTTTTATCATCCAAAGAAGGTGTAAAAATAGAAACGTTGGGCATATGCTAAGCACAGGCATACTTATCTGGTTTTATATATATATAAAACCTTGTATACTTTAATTGAAACAAACAGATTCTACCAAACAAAATAAAGTTAAAATGAAACGAATATGTTTTAACTCACTTGCATTTCATGTCGTTAACGTATAAGCAAGCAAATGATTCATTACTAGTATACAAACTAAGCAACTATCCCTAGCAAAGTTCTCCTTGTATGAGATTTGATCTTTATATCCAAAAAAAAATGTATTCCAATTAGTACATGCAAGTGTTTAAAAAGGTCATCTTGCAGGGATCAAAATATCAATAAAAACTTACAATTAATCAAGCATATAGATTCGTGATGCAACATCTTGTACCAGCCAATCGAAACCTTCAAGTAGCCCTTCTCCAGTGTATGCACTACATCCCACGATTCTCCAGTGCCGGCTATTGTCCATAGCCTCCAGATTAAGCACCTGAGAATCGGAAGAAAAAATTATTTGCCCTTTCTGTGAATGTCAACCCTTATGAATAATTGCCCATACACGAGCAAAAAAAACGATCCATTTGAAAACTAGCATGTAATACTTCCTCAACCACCACTAGAAAGTAGCTTCTCCCCTGATCTCTCAGTATCTCGGTTTTCATATTTGAATCTTCAGATTTCCAAACGCGTATAAATCATATTACCAGTGCATACATACTAGGCTACAGAATGAATAGGTGCTTAAAATTTAACAAAGCTGTTAAGGATATAATCATAAACAACATCCTTACTAGTTCACAGTGTAAGAACTTCACTTAAATGTTCGTTCAACACAGTTTAAGGTAAAATAAAAAACATCCTTACTTTGGCTATTTCATCTGGAGAAAGAGCACCTTGTATGTCCTGCTTATTTGCAAAAATCAATAATGATGCTCCTGATAGCCTCTGCAGAGGAGAAAAGAATTGTGAAGGACCCATACCATGTAACATCAAGTAAAAATCATTTCCAACGGTAAATTTCAACTATGTGGTTTCCTTCTTTCTCGCTCATTTTCGTCACTCATAATACCAAGCCTCCCTTAGTGAGATGCTTGAAGAGATGAATACATTGTTAAGAAAAATATCAAAGGAAACAATGTGGTAAGGTAAACTAACTAAAATGACAGCTGGATTCATTCAGTAACTTCCATTACAATTGAAATTTGACCTTTGTACCTGTGAATTTAAGAAGGGGGTTAAATAAAAGAGATGTACTAATCAAAGGTCCTGATGCACTTTGACTACTAAGAACGCCGAACGGATATGATCTTAATAAAGTATAGGATATGTCACTCTCTCTCCAGTGAGTGCAGTAACGGACTTTCGACTCACCTTCCCATTGACTTATGGCATCATCAACTCATATTCATAAAGAAAGACCTCTTTTCTTGATGAGTCTTCTTCCTAGATGATACAGTCAATCAACCGGACATTCAAAGAAGCTATGCACCCCTTCACTAAATGTTAAAGCTCTTTTATCCTGATCTCATCTACCGAAAAGGCAACTCGGCGTCACACATTCTTTTTTAGGACACATGGGTTATTACAGACAAAAAAAGAAGAGTTTTTGAAGTCTGCAACGCACACATTCAACAAAAGCAATAAGCAGAGGTGCAAATTCAATGGTTGTGTTAAGAACCAAAATCATAAATCTATAGGTCTTAAAAAAATTGAAAAATGTAACTATACAAGAGCAAGAAAAGTTTAAACAAGTTGTAGCCTTTACTTGCACAACTTATGAAGGACCCTCACCCCTAGATGCACTCTTATGACAGTGGTTCATAGAGGAGAAAAAGGGAAATTTGGATTCATAAACAACCCTGGAAATCCTTAAGTTTTTGGAGTTTTTGCTCCAGGGAATAGATGAGGTTCAGCAAGAGAGGAGAGAAATATGATATATATATAAATACCTCCTCCTTCAGCAGATTATGTAGCTCGTATCTACAGTCATCTAGCCTTCTCAGATCAGAACTATCCACAACCCACACCAATCCATCAGTTTGCTCAAAGTAGTTTCTCCAATAAGACCGTATTGTTTTCTGCCCCCCGACATCCCATATATTGAGCGTGTACCTGAAGAATGTCAGATTAACTTGAAATCAACAAGGATCAGTCAGAACGAATTTAAGCTACTAAAATGATCTAAACACATCTGATAATAATCTAAAAAACATAATCCATACAAGTTGACATAAATGTCTATTACACCAAAGTTCATAAAACCTATTTTTCTGTACTCTGGACTTCACAGTTCACTGACGAAGTCCAGAAGTTTTACGTCTGGCTCATATAACCAAAATCTCCCCCTACTATGCGTAACATTAGCCAAATCAAAGCTTAATAAGAAAGAGAGGGTGTGGCAGGTTGATGCTGGAGTAAAAACAGGTTAACAATGATACAAAAGATTCAAATAGCTGATCCCAACTGATTTGGTACTAAAACATAGTCGATTCATTGATCACCTAAACCAAGGCCTTGGAAGATGATTCAAAAGTCAAAATATCAGCTAAGAGTATCTTTAAAGACTCAATTTTAATCTTATGGGAAAAAAACAATCTAATGGAAGATGATTCAGAAGGTAAAAATATCAGCTAAGAGTATCTTTAAATGACTCAATTTTAATCTTATGGGAATAAAACAATCTAAATATTCTTCCAACCATATGAACATTGCCTGACAAAGTGTATCTTGGACATGCAGGTTAGAGTTAACTGAGTAACAACAATAAACAAGAACAAACACATTATTGAAGCAGGACAGCAGCATGCAATCTGAGAATCAAAAACAGAGAAACCATACTTCTGATATGTGATGGTTTTAATGTTGAAGCCAAGAGTCGGACTGATGACACTCGTGTCCTCCCCATTTATCTTTAAAACAATTGTTGTCTTACCAGAGTTGTCAAGACCCCTACAGAATTAACCAAATAGTAAATAAATATGCTATGTATACAAAATTCCCACATGCCACAAGTTAGAGTGTAAGCTTATGGACTTACACCATCAGGATGCGCATTTCCTTTTCTTTTCGCTTGATCTTTCGAATAATGCTGAGAAGTCCCATTATATTCACTCCTAGTTTCCTGGGGAAAGTTCAATATTTATTAACAGAAGTTGACATGTAGCATGCCAAAAATAAAACCAAGTAACAAACCACACTATGGTGTATACAATATGTTTTGGCTCATAATAAAATATACAACAGAAACAAACAACTATGTGAGAGTAAAGTTTATTGTTTTTTTCCTTTCTTAAATATCAAATAAGGTAGATTTCTTTTCTTTCTTAGAATCAATCCAAATGTACAATACTTTAAACCTGAGAAACAAAGGATCAACAAGTTGATCATTCAATTAGCAATAGCACATAATGATGTTGGTACCATCGGCAAAAATGTAACAAACATGTAGCTACTACTTCATAAACATGTTCAAATGAAAGCGAACTTCAAACTTGATCTTCTAAATCCAGAAAAAGAAAGGTTTCCTAGAACATGACTCCTAAACAAACTTTTCATAAACTCATCCTAACATATACAGAAGATAAGTAATACTACTATCACGTTTTTTATGAATCCAAACCCAAGACATAGCTCCAATGGACTCTATGTTACGGCCAAAAGCCATTACTTCCAGCAATTTGCATGGAGCCAACAGCTGGAGGGGAGAATGACAAATCCTCAATTTCATTGTTAAGCTGACCTCACCTCTGTCATGTTTAATGGTGTTGGACAAAATTCATTGTCATATACAGTGAATACGATAGACATAACCAAAACTCTGCCTAAATCATCAATACAAGTCCATTTATATTAGCAGCTAAATCATAATTTTAGGCACAAACAAGAGAATCCCTTAAGCGTGATTTCTAACAGAATTGATTAGCACCTAATGACTACTTGAATTCAAAGATCAACAAACGCATACTCGGCGTCTATTATCGAGGAGATAATATCTACTTAGTTGAGTGACCATATTCATATGAGAGATCAATTTTGTAAACAAGGAAAACTGAGCGCACTAATATGAACACATTTCAAAGTTTCAGAACTTAAAAGAAAAGGAGAATCACTGACCTATTTCAGGGAAGCGAACTCCGACCGCCGACCGCCGACCGCCGACCTCCGACCTCCGACCTCCGACCTCGGACTTGGATCTACCCTCTCGCCGACCTGAATGAGTCGGATTCAGTCAGATTTTCCAGTATGTTTAGAGAATAACTTCATAAAAAATATTATGTTATATTAAATTTTAAAAATAAAAATTAAATATTTATATTAGACAAATAAGAAAATTTACAAAATTTAATATTAAATCAAATATTTAAAAGATATATTATCTTTTGCAAATAACTAATATTATACAAAAATTAATTTATTGTTTTTCAAATTTGTATATTTTGATTAAATTAATCATAAAAATTAAAAATGTAAGCTTCATATGAACATATGTAATGCAATGTTAGACAAAAAATATAAATATTATAAATATAACGTTATAGCAAAATTATTAAAATATTTGACAAAAAGATAATCCATCAAATTTAACTAAAAAATAGATGGCTTGTAATGTAAAATATTAAGTCATATACTACTAACACAAATGAAATTAAAAATATAATGTAAGTTATGAATTCAAAATAAAAAATTTAACATAATACTCTTATGTCAAATTTAAACGTGATTTAAAAGAAAGAAACACAACTTTATAATTTTATTCAACAATGAATTCAACTTTAATTTTGAAACTAAAAGACCAATAAAAATCATGCTAATGAAAAAAATAATATAAAAAATTACATGGAATCACGTGAAATAAAGGTTAAAAATGAGAAGGAAAAAATAAATATTACAAAATTAAATATCTTTTTAAAAATAATAGAATAATAAAATAAAAACCACCGAAGAGATTTGACAAGTTTGAAAATAGTTAAAGATGAATTAAGTTTCAAAGCTTAAAGAGATTATTGAGAAGTTTTAAATCTTTGATTATGAGCATAATTAATTATATTTTAGTAGTACTATTAATGACCACCAATACAGGCATGAGTTTAGATAACTTCAATTTCATAAACTACCTAGTCGACGGGGTCGAAACGTATTTTCTTCTTGTATTCAATAAGTATTGCATGACCGAATAATTCACACTGTAGGATAGGATTGGACTAGATTATACAACTCCTCATATGCGACTGAGATAATCAAGTTAGATGGATCCATAAGTTAAGTTTTGTTCCTTACCCTGGCAAGGTATTGGATAACTTTGACAATTTGGACAAGATATTGTATCATTAGGATGCTCATAGTGATGGTTGTTCGTTGAAAAACACACACACACAATATATATATATATATAGAGAGAGAGAGTTATATTCATTTATGCACATAAACAAAGCCTTTATTTGCATTGCATTACTTTTGTTACCGAGTTACTTTTGAGATGAGTTTTGAGCTGAATATCCCATTATGAG
This sequence comes from Solanum rostratum, assembly GCA_029948455.1. Classification (NCBI taxonomy): domain Eukaryota; kingdom Viridiplantae; phylum Streptophyta; class Magnoliopsida; order Solanales; family Solanaceae; genus Solanum; species Solanum rostratum. The sequence goes on along the minus strand of CM057051.1, from coordinate 65,962,336 downwards.
TTCCTGTTTTGGCCATTTTACATACCATTAGGGCTGGGCATTCGGTCGGTTCGGTTCGGTTTGTGAAATTCGATTTGGTTTTTCGGTTTTCAGTTTAAGAAAAATATAAACCGAAACTGAATTGAAATAAATTCGGTTCAGTTCGGTTTTTGCAATTTCAGTTCGGTTTATTTCGGTTTAATTTTTCGGTTTGAATATTATTTCTGACTCCTTTTTTTCGATGAAAAGTAATTTATTACATAGAAGAACATTACTACAACTCTATAAAGATAAGTTACTCTATATTAGTAACCAATTAATGAGGCCATTATTTAAAAATGTGAACAGTTACGTGTATTGAATTACTATTTGAAGTGTCATAACCTATAAATCAAAAGTCTACCATTTGATTTCTTCATTCCTTGACATATATGTTCTAGGTTAGCAATTAGGATTTAGGAATTTTATTTTTCACTAAAGTAAAGTAATATTATTTGGAACTGAAATTGGGCGTTCAGTAATGTATATGTTGCCCGATTGGGCTTGGGAAATTACTAGTTCATGTTGGGCCTACACTATATGTATTATAATTTATAAGTTATAACATATGTAGGCAGCCAAAACTAATAGGTAGTCGAGCAGAGGCGAGTTCTTTGGAGCTCCTGTAATATTCTCAGTGAACTTAACCACAATATATATCATCTCATTTCTGGCCATGAAAGTATGGCAAGAATCTATACACACACACATATATATGTATGTATGTATGTATTCATATTTTTCGGACTTGTCGAGAAAGATTAGCTATTTTGCCACTGTAGCTTTGATGTTTCTAAGACATATTATCTTAGGATGTCTGTATATCCTTTATATATACAAAGACACTCTTCCAAAGGTTGTACTATAGCATTTTTATTTTTCCATCAAAGAAGAAGTTTATCTGGACATAAAAAAATTCAGTTTTTCAGTTAACCGAAATAAAAAAAATTAAAATCGATAACCGAACCGAAATATTAATATTTTAAAATTTAAAATCGGAATCAACTGAATAAACTGATTAACCGAAATTGAAATTTAAAAGAATTCGGTTCGGTCAATTTTTTCGATTTTTTCGCTATTTGGTGTTGTATCGTTTTATAATGCAGATTCAGGCACCCATGATAGCAACATTTAGTAAGACAGCTTCTCAACAACAGTTGGTGAGACCTCCTCACTTTCAGAGGGCTCCATAAGTTAGTTATATATGTATATACTTTATAGTTAGGTAGTCATAGTCTTGCTGCGGTACCTATCTTTAGTTAGTAGATACTTCATAGATAGTCAAAATTAGTGAGTGAGTTCAGTCTTTCGTATTCAAAAGTTTTAGACATTATTATTATTATGAGTATTTACATTTCAAACTTATTTAGACTTTTGCATGAAGGTTACTTAAATATTTTAAAGGTTTACTTACTTAAGCTTTTGCATATTTGTTGAGTCTTCAATTTAGTGATAAGCCAAGACAAATGGTTCATTTGGGGCCAAAAATGATTTTCAAGGGTCGACCACGTCCAGAATGTAGACTCGGAAAATGTCATAGTCGGCTCAAGTGATCCAATTTTAGCGTGCTTAGTAGGGTCTTTGTTATAGTTTTATTGACTTTGTCATTTGATCCTTCTTGAAATATCTTGTGGCCATGATAGTAATCACAAAGATTTCACTTTTAAGTCATGTATACTAATAGTATAAAGAATATTGCTATAAATACAATTTGACCATTTATACCAAATTATTACAGTATTTTTTTTCTAGTTAGGCAATTATTTTAGCCTTACTTAACCTGATAGTGTGAATAGGCCATATACTATCAATACGAAGAAATTAAAATTTATATTTGTATAAATGAAGCATTTTGTGCTAGAGTAAAAACTTTCAATGCTGAAAATAACTGTACAATTTCAAGTTGTATTTATGGAACAAGGGTCTATTCACTGGATGATTTTATGAAAACTTTTCCTCTTTATGAGATTACCAACTTTGTGAAACAATGTTCTTTTCCTCCTACTAGGACTTTTATCACTGTTAAAGTCTTCTAATTTTAGTGTCCCTCTATCGTCTGAGAAGGAAGATGCTCTCTGATGATGATGAGGAACCTGTTTTTGTGTATGGGATTTTGCGTTTGATTTTGGTGATTCATCATCAAATGTTGAGCCCTTAAGGACTTTGTCCTTTATAGTATCATCATCTTGAATTTTCATGTTCATATCTTCTTGTTCTCGTTGCAACTTAAGCTCACTATGATTGAGGCTGGAAGTTTTCTTGACTTGGGGATCCTCATATTGTTTCTCTTCTTGCTTCTTATCATCAGCGCCAAGTGATGATATAGATTTGTTCAAAGACATGCACAAATTTTCTGTTTTTATCGTTCCTCTATCATATGAGAAGGCAGCTGAGGATGCTCTTGGATGATGAGATACCTGTTTTACTATATGGAGCTCTGATTTTGATAATTCATTAATTTCAAATATTGAGTCCTTAAATGCCTTGGCCTTTTCGGGATGTTCATCTTGAATTTTTGCTTCTAAATTTTCTTCTTCTTGTTGCAAATTTACACTGCTGGAAGTTTTCTTGATTTGGGGATCCTTAGTATGTTCCTCTTCTTGTTCCTTATCCTTGGTTTTGAGTGTTGACGAAGAGAGCAATCGTTTTAAGTCCTTGACATTTTCTTGAGCTGCAATTTTATCAATCTCAAGTCTTTCATTCTCTTGAGTAAGAAGACGAATTGATTCCTCCTTTTCAGCTTTGGAATCTTTGAGTTGATTGTTTTCATCTCTAGCTAGGCTAGCAACAACCTTTGCAGCGTTCGCCTCATTTATAGCCTGCTTCAATATGCCCCTCAATTTGTAAACTTCTCTTTTTGCTGCTCTAGTCATACGCTCAGATGCTTTAACCTCATCTTGAGCTAATTTTTTTTCTTCAATTTCTTTTTGATACCTAGCCTCGGCGTCTCTGACCATATGTTTTAACTGTTCAACCTCATCTTTTACTTGATGCAGTTCTAACTGAGAAGCACTAAGTTTTCGCTTGGCCTCATAAGCTTCAGCAACAATTTCTTTCAATACTAATGCTAAATCATCCAAGGCCTTTTGACTTTTTTCTTCTGCATCAATTGCAAATTTAAGTTCATTTTTAATCAAATGCATCTCATCACTCAATACCTTAGCTTTTGATGAAGCAAACCTCTCTCTTTCTTGGATCTTAGCCAAATTCACCTTGGCTAATCCGAGTTCACATCTGAGGCATCCGAGTTCTCTCTCCAAAGCAATCTTCCCGCAACAAGAGCCATCACAGCGCCTGCTGGACGAAGCCACTAGTGATTCAATCTCTTCATGAAGTAAAGATATCTCAACTTTGGATTCTTCAAGTTCACTCTTAGCTTGCTCAAGCTCTTTTGTCTGTGATGCCAATGAATCCAATATTCTAGACTCTGACAATCGTCTATTGGCTACTTCAACATCTAGTTCTTGAATCCTTTTCTTGAAATTGGACAATAAATCCATTGCCTCAGCCTCATGACTTGCCTCTTTCATCTGCGCTCTTGCAACTAGTGATCAATTCTTCAAGAGAAGTTGCAAAGTTTTAGACAAAAGTCATTATTCAAATTACATCAAAAATCAAAAAGAAAAATCAATATTCAATTTTTATGATCCAAACAATAACAAAATACCCAATTTAATCTTATAAGTGGAGCGAAAATGGTAGAGTGTACATAGACCTTACTTCTACCTCGTCAAGATAGCGAGGTTGAAAAGGGGAATACCAAAATAAGAGCATTGACAACAACAAGATAATGTGAAATGGAGTCAACATATATAGGAAAGAACACAAATAACAATAAAATAATAGGAATAGTGAAATCAAGAAAAAAAGAAACTAGGAGAATAATGCTAGACCCCCACCAATAAACCCCGAGATAAAAATTAAATTAAAAGAATATGAAGGATGAGAGAAAAAGTGTATTTTATACCTAAGATATAATTATAGTTAAGCTGACTTTGTTTCAAGAACAAGAAATGATTCCAACTTCCAATAGATGTTGTCTGATGTCCAAAATCAATCGACCCCAGATGTACAAATTTTTCAAAATTTACTAAAAATTCAATCTTTTATTCTCATGCAACCTCAATATCCAAGGAAAAAAAATCAAATAAATCTTGAAAAGATAAGGACAAAAAAGACTACATCCGAGAAAACCTCCGACCTCTAAGCCCGGAATTGATGGAGGTTTGTTAGAAAATGTAAGAATTTGTGGACATTCTAGAACGGGTCTAAGTTTTTCCCCCTTTATTATGCAAAATGGATATGACAAGATATTTGATTTTATCTTAATTTATGTGATATAGAATAAATATAACATTTATCCATCCCTTTTCTTTATTAATAGTACTTCTATGGCTAATTTTTTTTTTAGAAAATATTTGCTCTTCATAATTTTATTTATGTGGCTTTATTAGGAGTAATCAAATCAAACTGGATAATGCTTGATATAAGTCTAGATATAGTATCTTTGATTTATTCAAATAAAATCAATATCCAGGTCATTCCAACATCTCAGTGCTATTGAGGCACTAATGTACCTTGCCAATAACACACGACCAAATATTTATTTTGCAGTAAGTTTATTGGCAAGATTTAGCTCATGTCCAACAAGAAGGTATTGGGAAGCTGTTAAGCATATATTCATATATCTCCAAGGAACAATTGATATGTGATTGTTATATTCTAAGGCATTGAAATCAGAAATGATCGATTATGCAGATGCAAGATATTTGTCTAACCCACATAAAGCCCAATCTCAGTTAGACTATTTATTCACATATGGAGGTACAACTATATCATGGTGTTCTATGAAGCACACAATAGATGCTACTTCTTCAAATCATGCCGAGATAATAGCCATTCATGAAGCCAACCGAGGGTGTATATGGTTGAGATCGATGACTCAATATATCTTACAATTATGTGGTCTTTCTATGCAATCAAAGGCTCCAAGAATATTATATGAAGATATTACTTCTTGCATAGCTCAATTGAAGGGAGGATATATCAAAAGAGACCGAACAAAACATATTTCACCAAAATTCATTTTCACACATGATCTTCAACAAAATGGTGAGATAGATGTTCAATGAATTCGTTCGAATAATAATCTTGCAGATTTATTCACTAAGGCATTACCGACGTCAATATTTGAAAAACTAAGATATAAGATTGGAATGTGTCTTCTCCAAGATACCAGATAAAGTTTTCACCAAGGGAGTATAATACGCGATGTACTCCTTTTTTCTTAACCAAGGTTTTGTTCCATTAGATTTTCCTGATGAGGTTTTTAATGAGACAACACTTTAAGCGTATTACAAGATATGTGAACTCTTTTTCCTTCACTAGGCTTTTTCCCACTGAATTTTTCCTAGTAAGATTTTAACGAGACACATTATAACATCCAGGGGGAGATGGTGTTACAAATTTATGTACTTGTAGATGTTCATTTAATTAAACCATTAACATAATATATCTATTTAATAAAAATATGCTAACGTATTAATTAAATATTGTAAATGAATGATTTTTAACTCCTATAAAAGGGTATTACTTACCCTTAGTAAAAGTGCACACTCAAAAAAATTGTTTGACATATTCTCTATATTGCACTCTATTTTTCTTAAATTCTAATTTAATATTTTTATATTGCTAACATTTTACAAAATCCAACAAATGCGAAAAGGTTATTCAAAAAAGATGCGCACGTTAGAAAAACTTAAACCAAACGTAAAGAAAAGTCAATTGGCGCACGTTAGATAGTACCGCTTACTTCTTCACCAAATTAGTAATCGTGGACGATCGGAAGGAGAAAGGAGCATAGAAATTCGTGCTCGCCGTCACCGATCACTTCCTTCTGATTGTCTCCGATCAGTTCTCCCACCAGTTCATATCAATTGCGATCTCATATATAGAATTTGTATTTAAACAAACGAAAGAAAGAAGAAGAAAATGTGGGTGTTTTATCTGATCTCGTTGCCTTTAACCCTAGGCATGGTGATATGGACTCTAAAGTACTTTTCTGGTCCAGAAGTGCCTCGTTACGTGTTTTTCACAGTTGGTTATACCTGGTTTTGCTCTATCTCCATTATTATCCTTGTGCCTGCCGATATTTGGACGGTACATTTCCCTCATTCTTGTCTAATACGCCATTTTAGTTCGAACTTTTATGTTTTACTGACCTGAGTTATTACATTTCTTCATTTTAATTTATAATGTTTTGCTGACCTCTAATCATTTGTCTTGAAAGACTAGAATAACTTGGAATTCATGTGGAATTAGCTAAAGAACTAGAAGTAGAATACAGTAGAAGCTACAGAATTTTATGGGCGATATGGATTAATTGGGATTAATGCCTAATCGTTGTTGGTACACTAACGAGAACCTCTCAATTTGTGTTAAAAGATGAATTTTGAGTATTGGAAAGGGTTTATGTGTGGAATAGGCAACCTTTTCAAGTCACTGAGGATTATGATGAATTTTGCATACATTTTTAGTTCTAATCTTAAGCCAGTAATTTAATGAATAACCTTGAGTTATTGTGGTTCATTTTAGATACATCTTTTTTATATTTCCATATGTTGTGCATGTTGATGGTGATGAACAAGTTTGTTCATGAACCTAGTGCATGTCTAATGGGATCCCTGGTTGTCTGGTGTCCTGCATTGGCCACCTTCTTGTGTATGGATTTTCTCTCTGTATCTAACAATGTCAGAAATACTACAAGTTTAGTGAAATTAATGATTGGTAAATGTTTGTCTTTGATGTAAATGCTCATACAAAAGTATACGATGTTTACGTATGCTGATTTTTTAGTCTTTTTATTCAGACAATAGTGGGGCATGGTAATGGAGGCATATCATTCTTTTGGAGCTGGTCATATTGGAGTACATTCCTGCTCACATGGTAATCTGTTTACTTCTGGGTGGATCTGCTGAGCTAGCAAATGCTTAAACTTTATGTGCCATTTGATATATGTTTACAGATGCTCTCTATTTCAGACTGCGTGTACAGTTAATTATCTCCACTACGAGTTATTGCATTATACCCATCCCTAACTAATGTGTTGATTGATTGACGAGTACTGTAATCTTCCCCCAAAAAATGTAAATTGGATAGCTTGTCTAAAATAATGTCAAATTTCTCTACCTAGGTAGGGTAAGGTCCGTGTACACTTTACCCTCGCAGACCCCACTTCGTGGTACACTGGGTATGTTGTTGTTGAAGTCTAAAATAAACTTGAATTGCATAGAACCTACATCGTCTCACTTAAAGTTTTGCATTGTTGTTTGTTTCAGAGTGTTGTGTGTTAATATATGTGCCTTAAGTAGGCAACATTCTCTTTCTCTATTAGTGGACTGGTTCCTACTCAAATATTATAGAGTATTTGCCAGTTTTCTCTTGGGAGTTATCTCTGGTTTAACATTTCTATGATGTGTGTTGCCTAACACATATCTATTTATTTTGTCGAATAGGCTCGTGGTTCCCCTCATTCAAGGTTTTGAAGATGCTGGAGACTTCACACTTTTAGAGCGATTGAAGACTAGCATACATGCCAACTTGGTCTTCTACGCCATCTTGGGGGTTGTCGGTCTTCTTGGACTTATTCTCCTCATTACTATGCGGAAAAGTTGGTGCGTTCTCTTTCTCTTAATATTTTAATAATTAATCAGAAACGTGAGTTCCTTTACTATGGATTGAGCTGCACTCGTTTAGATATTTGGATTGGATGAAAGAGCGTGGTCTCTCAATCTTTGACCAACTTAGATTGGATTAATCTAGCAATTGGCTTCTGTTCCAACTTCATGAACATTCCAATTTTGGGGTGGTGAGTATGATCATGGTTTTAAAAAGTTATATGCCGGTGGAAAGGGATCCATATGAGTTGTTGAGAATGTATAATTCACTTGGAAAATTATAGAACATAACTGTAAGGGGTCTTTTGGTGTGACAGATAGGATAAGCTCTGGTATAATTTTTTAGTGGTGTTTAATTCTTTGTTTGGTTGCACAGACTGGGATAACTTATCCTAGGATTAACTATTAGTCCTAGAATGAGTTATCCCTTTCTGGGGGTGGAATAATAATCCCACGATAACTTATCCTGTGATAAAGTATGTATGTGAAATAACAAAAATACTCCCTTAAACTCTCTTTTATACACCACTTTCACATTTATGTATATTAACATACCTTTTAATAATATTTATAATAATAAGGTGGAGGGTTTTTTTTTGTAAACAAACACCTTATTCTTAAAAATTGTATTATGAATAGTAGTTTGCCAAACCAAACAAACAATAAAAACTACTTTCAACATAACTAATCCTAGCATAACTTATTGTAGCATAACTTGTCCCAGCATAACTAATCTCATCATAACTTGTATCTAAATCAAACCACCCATAAGACTTGTTTCAGGCTGCTAAATTAAACTTTACTTCCCTTCACATTTTTGTTGAAACTTGTAACTTTGTATATATTGATAGAAACAGACCAGTACGTGGGCTGTACTAGAGCCATATTTACAAGAGACATCCAGAACCTTTTGATCCTATGTTTATGATGAATCTAACATATCAATAATAGATACAAGATCATTAGATCAAATCTGGTGACACCAAAAACACAGATGTTGTAACAAATGTAATCAAAGGCACTTGGATTTCTATCTCCAAGAAAGTTCCTCATACTTTGTTATCTATTTGATATCCATAATCAGGTATGCTTTTTGCACCAACTCTGGGTTCTGTCTCAGAGAAATTGGGTTCTGTCTCAGAGAAATTTTTTCATGCTTTCCATTCCAAGAAATTTCTCCAGTGCCTCCTCTTGATGTTGCTAAAGACTTGTGTTGTTCCATTCATTCAGCTTCTTTTTAACATTTTGATTTTGGTCAATTTGAAATCCGTTTTCCTTGTTTCTTCAAAATCATTCCATCAACTCCTTTCCACGTTTAATACTTTCATGTTCCAACCACATTTTCAAATTTAAAGTATGTCCTCCTACTCTCCCATTCCCACAGTACTACATTACAGGGCTATGATCCAACATTACATTTGGAAGCGGAAGATTATTTATTTGAGCAGGGTCAACCTGTTCTAAATCTTGAACTGAGAAAATCTACCATCCTTTACAATCTCTAATTGTTGCTTCTTTCATTAGTGTATCTTGTCACATTGAAGTTAACACACACAACCCAAGGTCCTTTCCTATTTCTCTTGTTCCTGCTAGTTCATCCATACCTCCTTTCCCCATTTCTTGTGATCTGGTGCATGAATTCCTGTTAGTTGTCTATTGTATCTTGTATGTGTGTTTTTTCAAACTAGCATGGAGCAGAATATTGTCCCTAAAGACAATATACCCTTTTTCAATTCCTTTTTTTCCCAATTAGACTATTATTCCACGCCTAATATGGCACGTGTCTAAAGCCTCGTACTGTGCCCATCTACTTGCACGGATTTGTCTTACCTCTATATTTAGCCATCTAGCTTTCTTATCTTCCTGTACAACAAATAAATCAGCCTTCCATGTTTCCATCTAGAATTTAGCAGTCATAGAAATGGATAAGTCTTTTATAAATGTCTTATGTTCTAACTTTAACATTTTTTTCATCTTTGTCGCAAAATTTTACAACTCTGTTTTCTATCTTTGTTTCTTCCTGTCCTACTTTAACAGTTGATGTTGGAACTCCATATCTTCAATTTTTTCCTCTCGTTTGAGTTTTCAGTCTGTTTGATAGTGGAAATAGATTCCTCCAGGTTTCAGCCCTTTTCTCTTCCATTCTCAACAAGAGGTCTAGGATTTGTCACTCGAAGCCAGCACATTTTACTCCCAGCACTTTCTCACTCTAATCCTTTTTCTTCTAACCCGAGTTGAAGTTCTCTGTTCTTTCACTGCTTTACCAATTCTTGAATGAAGTTGTTGTCCTGAGTCCTGACTGAATTAGTACACTGGTTTATTTGCACCGTTATTTTATTGAGGCTTCATTTGAATGAAATAATAAAGGGAATGAATGTAAAGAGAACTAGACGTAATGGCTCTGTCCTTCATTGGCTTTATCATAGCTTTGTCTTTCATTGCCTTTATCGTAGCTTTGTCCTTCATTGCCTTTATCATCCCCTAACATCGATATCTAAACAAATAGATTCCAAATTGTATAGACTGTTGCTTATTTTTTTTAAGGATTCGAGACTTAATCTTGTCAGCATGTTGAAGAAGCAACTCAACGATTGTATCTTCTGTTTTATGATTATTTTAGTAGATAATTTGCCGTGTCCATATTTTTCAATGACAGGGATGGTAATGCACTGGGTTTTGCCATGGCATGCTCAAATACCTTTGGACTTGTGACTGGTGCTTTTCTTCTTGGTTTTGGTATGAGCGAAATTCCAAAGAGCATGTGGAAAAATGCAGATTGGACCACTCGTCAGAAGGTGCTTTCTCATAAAATTGCGAAAATGGCTGTGAAGCTTGATGATGCCCATCAAGAATTATCAAATGCTATTGTGGTAAGTCTTGCTTGGATTTTGCAATTTAGTTCAGAATATACTTTGCTACCTTGTTCTATGGCTTTGGGCTCATTTCTGTACTTGGGTACAGCTTGCATTAGACATGTAACTGAGATTGCCTCTTTTTTGTATAATATTCACAGAATGCCAAAGAATTTGCAAATTGTATTGTAAAAGATTTTTGTTTCTTGCATTAGACATGTAATTGAGATTGCCCCTTTTTTGAATAATGTTCACAGAATGCCAAAGAATATGCAAATGGTATCGTAAAAGATTTTTGTTTTTTACTCTTATGTGTGCCCAGTAAGTTATGTTTTGCTTGTTGAATATTTGATAGGAGTAGGAAATATACTAAATCACTTGAACTGGTTCTTGTTTCCTGCACTTATGAGTTACTGGGCATGGTGAACTTAATCAGGTTGCTCAGGCTACATCGAAGCAGATGTCCAAGCGTGATCCTTTGAGGCGTTATATGGATGTTATTGATAATATGTTAGTTCAAATGGTACTGCTCCTTTTCCATTCCCTCTGAACTATACCACTTCTCCTCTTTTTTTTTAAGTACATGCGTGATATTCATTTCATTTACAGTTCAGGGAGGATCCATCTTTCAAACCGCAAGGGGGTCAATTGGGAGAAGATGACATGGATTATGATACAGATGATAAATCAATGGCAAAGCTTAGGCGTAATCTCCGTATAGCTCGAGAGGAGTATTATAGATACAAAAGGTAAAGTCAATGCTGCATGACAAGTTGCTACTTCAGATACACCAACTGGCCTGCTTGCACTAGCTGTCCATTTGAACCTATTCTTCTATGCTATTTATTCATCAGGAAAAAAAATCCTCATATAGTGAAATTTTTTACCACTATTCAAGAGTAGAGTCAGATTCAGGTCTCCTTATTCCTTAAAGACTTGAAGTATGCCCATCTACCAGGTCAAGTATCC